>OX377612.1:17165406-17824042 GCA_947397855.1 Thelaira solivaga
CTAAACAAAGAAGTATAGTGTTAATATCAACCAAACGGGCTTTATTAAATGAAAAATTTTAGGGAATACGCGTACAAAGCCCAATCTAAAAACTCTCAGAATGTTGATTGCTAGGTCTCTGGCTTATCGACGTAGATAAGTCCTGCGGGGTTAAGTCACACTAACTTGGCAGCCTATTAGTTGTTCTTTGAAATTGTTCTTTCTTAAAAAGTTTCTTTCAGTAAATGAATTGTAGCGCAGTGTGGATAAGTTTTTGAAAAAAAAAATTTTAACATTTGAGGGCTGCTCTAGTGTAAGTCTATCAATAATGAAATGTCAAACCAAACTAAACAACTATTAAATTGGTTGTCAAACAAAGTAGTGTTGCCAACTCAAAATTGTGAAACTCATAAAAAACACCCTTTTATTACATACGTACATATGTACAACAATTATCCACCATAGCCATATAGTACATACTATCTACATACTTTATATTAGAAATACTAGTTATTAATTTTAAATTTACTAAATTTATTGTGATACTAAATTAAAACCCAATATATATTTACTTTTAAATAAATTAAAAGTACTATAAATTAAATTAACAACTACTGAGAATTTATTTTATTAATTAAATGCAAAAAGTACGAATATAAATGAAATATTGCCTATACAGTTGCTATTAATTTAATTTTATGTATTTCATAATAAAAACGATTATTGGAAATAAATTAAAGTTATTCCCACAACGAATTTTTAATTATTATACTTGTAGCAATGAAGCTTATAGAGAGAGAGAGAGAGAGAGAGAGAGAGAGAGAGAGAGAGAGAGAGGAAAGAAAAAAATTAATAAAATAATTTCTAAACACATTTGACGGGCGTTAGTGGAAAAACGGGATTACCAAATTCTATAAAATAACTAGTTATAGCAATGCAAGGGCTTAAAAAAGTATTTTTAAATACTATTAATTTCTAGAATTAAGCACAAATAAAGATAAATATTTTGTTACTATTAATCACTTTTTAAAAATAAAATTCAAATACGAAAATTAATATAAAATGAAAAAAAAAAAAATTTAAAACACGGCTTTCATAAATGGTCGCTATTGGTTTCTCAGGGGTCGACGTAACAGAACATTGATGTTGATTGTCAACAAGATATAAAAATCTAACTTTATTAGTAAGCACAATTTCTTATTTGAAACTTTCAAGATTCTTTATAAAGTCCGTTTGAGTTGTTAAGCATGTGTGCCCAAAAACTAAGGTAGTGTGTATCCATTGCCAATACCTGTTACACATTTTTTGACAGATCAGTACGATTTTCTCATTTTATCAAAAGTTTCATAAGCTAATAAAAGGTGTTTCAGTTAGAGTGTAATTTTTCATTTTAAAATAAAAACATGTTACAGTGTAGTAAACTAATTTTTTTTATTTCTTTTTCGAGTATCGATCTTTATAAAGGGTGTATCAGTAAAAGTGTACTTTTATATTTGAAAATAAACACAAATACATTTTAAGAGAGTTATGAATTTTTTATTGGATTGTAAAAAAGACATGTTCCGATTAAGTACGGAGTAAAATATCAGCACGGCCAATTCAAGTCAATGCCAATTTTTCGAAAAAAAAGTCCTTAATTTTTTGATGATGAGGCTAAAATTATGGTAACTGTGAATGGCATTCAATACAGGAACATGATAACTAAGTTCTTGTGGCCTCAACTGGATGGCAGGAATCTGGAGGATATACAGTTTCAGCAAGACGGTGCCAGCTGCCACACAGCACGTGAAACAACCGGTTTACTGCAACATGAAAAGAAAAAGCATTTCACTAAACAACCCCTTAAGTCACTCAATTATATTGAAGCTTCAACCTCTGCTTACATATGAATACATTAACATTTTTTTATACTATTTTAAAACGACCTACCGGTGAATTAAATTTTTTTCTCCTTGCTGTAATAAAAAAAATAAACTATTATAATAACTAGAAAATTTTGTAATTAACACGAGTTTTTACTTCTTAATCTTAAGCCAAAAAGTAAATAAACTTCTCGAAAATAGCAGAATATTTTTCTTACTGTACAAAAAAATTTGTACATACATAAAAATAAATAAAATAAAACTTAATAATTTGTCTACTTATTAACTAAACTCCTGCACAATAATGTTTTTATTTACTCTTGTTAAGTATTGTTTCACACATTTCCTCATATTTTTAAGCTATCAAGTGTTTTTTTTTTGTATTCTATTTTGAGGTCAAACTTGTATCATTTTATCTTATCAATTGGGTTTTATTCAGCCATTTTTTGTCTGTGTTTTCTTTACTTTTTTACCAACAAATGCATGATTAATTCACATTGTCAACGCCATATTGTTAGCATTATCATCGCCATTGCTATCATTTTTGTGATATGTTTTCATTTTATTTGGTTAAATTTAGTTTCTCTCCTTTTTATTGTTGCCTGTACTTTTCATATCTTAAAGTACTATTGGTTAGATTTATTGTACCGATTATAGTTCGTGTTGTTTAAATATTAAACAAGTGTTTTCATGGAATAAGAAATATTTAACAGTATGTAGGGGTATGTGTAACTATTATAAAAAATTTCTGTATATTTGGATTTAGAAAAAAATGTGTGTGAGTCTCTATAATAATGGAAAGTTTTTTCAGTTAATTTTTTACTATTTACGTGGCAATATAATTAACAATTGTTTTTGTATTACAAAGATTAATGAAATCATAAGTACTTTGCAATAAATAGTAACAATTTGATATAATGAAATACGTATTTAAAAGTTTGAACAAGAACTTAACAAGACTTGGGAGTAATCTTCTGAAGAGTCAGAGTAGCCTGAAGCTTAAGATCTCTATAAAATATTTTTTCTTTTAATTTTCTAATAATTCGATTTTCTTTTTTTTTTTTATTTCTTTTTAATTTTCCTGAAGAAGTCCTTCAAAAGTAAGTCAAAATATTGGAGATCTTGAGCTTTAATAATATTTGTTAATAAATATTAAATTTATAAGACCGAATAATTTAATAAAATAATTAAATTAAATTAAATTGTAAAAATTATGTGCATAAAAAAGTTGTTTTATGTTTAGACCTACAACAAAATTTTGATACATTCTAACTATTTTAAATTTAATTTTGGTTGTTTTAATCCGAAACAGTAAAAGTCAATGAAGGAAGAGCGAACTATGTAATTTAAAAAAATGAAGTCTCCGAATTGTTCAGTTTACTGAATCGTATGAACTAGATCATACTAAACCGCCATAAGCCTGTTATGTTGAAAGTGGAAAATAATAATTTTAAAGCCTTTTGTGCTATTTTCTGGTCTAAAATGTTGAAATTTGGATTTTTTAATAGTTTTTTTTTTTTAAATCAAAAAACAAATGTGCCAGGTATTTTAATTTTCTTCCTTTTTTCTCTGAAAATTTTGCTAGCTTGTATTTTTTAAATGTCATATTTTTTATTTTCCTTTTCTTGGAAACAAAATAAAACCATTAAATTTTTTAAAGTGCTTACCTATTCTTTCCTTTAACAGCTAGAAATTCCTTTCAATTAACCTTCACATTCCCGACATATATTCTATGTAAATACCCCCAGCCGAACTAGGTGGGTCTATTTTTTTTTTAATATTTTAAGTAAAAGGTCGCGATTTTTCTCATGTTACGTAAGTATTTAATCAAAAAAATAACAAAAAACAATATACGCTTTTTGTATCATAAATTAAGAAATCTACATATACTCTAAATACTAATTTATGTTAAGCATTACCTTACACAAGCCAAATGTGCCATTTGTCATACATATATCCACCTCTTTTCCAGTTATCGCCGTAAACGTCGTCGTTGTTTTTATTTCAATTACGCTCTTCAGCGTTGTCGTCATTACACACTGATACATTAAACACATTCGAGACAGCAAGATACCGACTACACGACTACAAATGTCGTCGTGTAGCCAGCAGCAGCAATTGTTTAGGTTATAGAAAGAAATATTTCAGTGGTGCCACGTTTAATTTTTTAATGTGTGTGAAAATAAAATTATTTATTCAAACTTACAAATAAATATAAACACACATTCATTTGTGTGTATAGATATACTTATAACACGTAATAATGTAAAAACAATTCGATTCATTTCTTTAACACTTCTTGACTGTCAAATGAAGTGAAATATTATCAAATGCTCATTTTTATTATACTGACAGCACTAAATAGTTCATTGCTGCCGACAAAAATAGAAATTAGGCTAAGTTGGCGACAGCTACAACAGTGGTCGTATAGCCATTTAGCCGTACTGTCGTGAAAATAGTCATTTTCATATAATCATATGTATTCTATTTTTCACAGGTTGTGGTCAGTAACCTGCTGCCTCCAATGTGCTTAATGCATGATTTGGTATTCTATAATAGTCTTACTGCGACGACGACAGTTTATCGTTTTTTTTTTTTTTAGTAAAACAAAAACACATCTCTAGTATTTCATTCAGTTGGTTTATTTTGCTTTGAATTTTTGTGATAAAATTTTTTCATATGTAAATTGAATATAAATTCAAGTGTTCTAGTATTAGAAAGAAAACTTATCAGGAGAATTCTGATATATTCAAGTTACCGAATGGAAAGTATGTATCGAAAAAAAATGAAATTGGTAGCTACATAAGAATTTATGCCCAGGGATTTTATGAAAATTCTGGTTAAGACATTTAGATCAATTATGAATATTCGGCAGAATTTTTTTTCAAAGAAAATTTCAGTTTTTGGGAAACACAATTCCCTAAGCCACAGAGTATTCTTTGATAAAAAAGAAAAATAAATTTAAATAAGAGGAAAAAAAAACTTCCGGGGAATTTTAAATCATAATTTATTTTTAATTTGCTTTGAAATTAAATGGAATGGTGCGTCCTATTGCAAGAGAAGGACTTTTTTCAACAAGTTTTTCAAATTGCTTTATATTTGTCCCTTTATTTTTAAAATTTTTCTTTTTATTATTATTTTTTAACATTTCTTAGTCGTTATTGGGCCCGATTGAGAAATGTGGTGGCTGTAGTAACAGGACACTGTAAGTTTGGCAACCATGTTTGGAGAATGGGTTTGCGATATATCAGAACGAGGAAGACTGTGGAACACCTTCTCTGCCGGTGTCCAGCCCTGAAAGAGCGGCCCTTGATTCGCTTCGGTGAGCGACGTCTGCATATGGCTTCGTTAGAAGTAGCGGTTGATTTGGGTGATGGATTCACTCACTTTCTTTCTCTATCTGTCTTCTCTATCTTTTTTCCTTTCCCTTCACTCTTCCATTACTATCCTTCCTCTTCTTTATTTTCCTCTATACAGGTATCACAAAGGGACTACGTCAGAGGACTCAAGTGAGCCCAGCTTCTGTTTTTCTTATTCGGGCGCCCTGTTTAACCTAACCTAAGCTAACCTAGTCGTTACCTAAAATGGTGACAACAAAATTATAGTCGTTTCAATACAATATCGCAGTCGCATTATAAAATACCAATTGTAAATAATAATTATCGACAAATAACGATTGCGACAACTGGTGGGTTGTAAGTTTGTACATTTTAATTGTTGTTAGTAAAAAACAAAAATATTATTTCAGATCTAGTATATGTATTAATTATTATTAGCCAGAAGACAAATAATCACCCCTATTCCGGTTGTCGAAATCAATAGATAACGACATCGTTTATTATCGACGGCTTTAAATTAGTAGGTGGGTTTTCGGGAAACAACACAGAAAAAATTTAAATGTTGAAAAAAAATCTAAAAAAATAAGTTTGTAAATGAGTTAAAAAATATTTTTCGATAAAAGAAAAAAAACTATCCACTGAAGTCTTGCTTTTGCAAAACTTATGTGTATTATCGCTGATTGAAAATTTTAAATCCCATCCGGGTGGGTTTCGGGGTTAATGCAGATAAAAACAATTTATTTTATTTGTTTTGTATTTTGGCACAATTATTGTTAAATTTTTTTTTTTTTTCAAATTAAGCTGTCATTGTGTAAATGAAAAACCAACCAATTTCATCTGTGAGCTTATTAAAAAAAATATGGGATTTTATAAAAACAATCTTGAAAATTTAATTTCTTTAGTAGATTGCATTTTATCTATTTATAAAGGGTAATTAAACAAATACATACATACATCCAAATGAAAACACATTTTTTTTCTCGTTATCAATAATTCAAGCATGATTGAAACTTAACCTGAGGATGCATACTTGTACATACGTAAGTATATAATTTTCAATATTTCTAATGAATGAATCATAAACAATTATCTGTTGTTTTTTAATTAAAGTACATTTAATATACGTTTTAAGTTTATGTTATGAAAAGCAATATATTGAAACAAGTTATTTATAATTAATAATAAATTGCAATTTGCAAAAAAAAATGTAGCTTTTATTACAAAGGTAAGGTAAATCTTACTAGTATTTTTAAATTCAAGTACAGTTTTTTGTTTTTTCTTTTTTATTTAATTTTTTTACCCTCTTATTTCTTACTCAAACACTTTAAGAGTTTTAAACAAATAATACACGTATACATTTCTTTTTATCTGAAATGTTTACATTATGATATACAAAAAAAAATTACCGTCGGTAGATTAATACAAAAATATTTTTAACACGGCAACAGACAATTTTACTTTTCTTTCTTAAAAAAAAGAGAAACAAACAAAAATTCATAAATAAATAACTAAAACAATTATGACCAATATTCATACAAAATGATAACCCAACAAAAAATATGAAAGCTATTTTAAAAAAAATAAATAAATACAAATAAAAAAATACAAATGCAAAGAGAACATTTGAAGAACAGCAGAGCAAAACGACTCTTTCTAAAAATCTTATTTTTGTTATTTTTGCATTAAGTGTATTGAGTTCTATTGGAAAAAACTTATTTGTATAGAAAATTTGATCTTATAAAAATTGTTACAGAACAAAACGTGATTTTTTATGCACTGCAAGTAACAGTCATTCCCAAGGTGATATCAAGAAAGCAGCAAAGCGCTTCAAATTCTTTCTTGACTTATCAAAATTGTTGCATTTATGTGGTCGGAGTATATAAGCCATGCCTGTCTTTTTTGACAAATCAAGAAAATTGTAAAAACAGAGATATTTTCTGATTTCACTTTATATGAATTCGCCTTGGTGTTTCCTATATAAAAGCGTTGAGATTTTTGTGCTTGTCAAAAATGCTTACTAAAGTAACAAGATGGCGACGCTGAACATTTGGAAAATTCAATTTTGACAGCACGTTAGCAGTGAAGTTGGGCCCAAAAAGCAATTGTTTTTTTTATTATTTTAGTTTTGATATTGTTGAAAAGTAACTTGCATTATTATATTATTAGAATTAATTTTATGTAATACAAGTCATGTTAGACTACAAACATATTAGCGCTTATTTCGACAAATATTTGTGCAATGTGACCGTAGCTTAAGACAAACATTTTTAAATAATTATTTACTTGTACAAGTCATAATTTATACAATGAAATTTTACATCAAATTGGTTGTCAGCAATTATATTTTTGTCAAAGAGAAGTTTGGATTTAGTAGTGCTCCTTATATTATTAAAAAAATATATTATAATGTCACTTTGTTATGTCAGCGTCAATTTCTAAACTTAAGTAGTATCGAAATCATATTTTCCTTAAAATATTATTTTATTTTTTTTTTAGAGTTCTCTTTCAATAAAAATAGTTTTTGCGTCTTTTGTGTGTTGACAAAACTATAAAATATTTTGGCATGTGTAAGATAAGATAGCTAAGATAAGATAATATTTGGTATTTTTAAGGCAAGATAAATTTTAAATATCTTTTGATTTGTTTACAGGAAAACACTAACGAGTCAAGGTACGAATCGAATCTGATATGCACTCCGATTAAAAACCTCCTGGAGTTAAACATCACCTAACTCTTGGCTGAAGAACAACACGGATATTGTCTCAAGCTGTTAGTGTATATTTTAAAAATATTTTTATACTAATTTAATAACGCTAACATTGACCAATAAATGTTCCCTTTAAAAATAATACTACCACATTTTATGGATTTTGGTGTGATTATTATTTGCAAAGCAGCTGTAGGCTTTTAGATTTTTCAATCCACCCGCCTTTAAGTTGAGATTGCATATTACGTTAGATATTTTAAAGTAGTAAAAATTTTATTTAATAGTAAATTTATAAAATGGCTACGCAGAGAAGACGTTTAAATGAATGTATACCTTGCAAAATATTGTAAATCAATCACGGACTTTCCACTCTACAGAAGTCAAGTATGCCAAATAGTGTATGTCTATCTTTGCGACAATACACAATTGGATAAAGAGCTACTTTTAAGTTCAGTACGTACACCCGTTATTTTGTATGGTAAACATTAAGGGCATAAACTCCAAAAACCAAGATAAGTAGTCATATGGAAGTCATCTTCTGCTCTGAAGTGTGTTACACTTCCTGATCAGCTACCAGCACTATCGGCCTGTCAATGTTTCGTTTCAGCAATTAAAATTTTTTTTTCGAATCATAAATTGGGACATAATTTAACATGAGCATTATACTACAATAAATACATTCTCATTTGAATTACAGTGAAGAGCGAGGTGAAAAATTTCACCAAGATATACGTACTATGGAAGAAAGTTACCAAGAGAGTACATACGAGTATAATGGCTAATTACTGTTGGAATCTAAAGCAGTTGCCTCATTCAAGGAAACCTTATAAAAACTGTATGATGTAAAGTGCATAAAATAGTCATCAGTAAATTAAAAAGTAGAACTGCTAGAAAAAAACCACAGTTATTTTCGTGTTGACCTGTGTAATTAAACCAATTAACTGCTTTTTTATTTTATCAATAAAACTTAAAATATTTAATTTATTATCTCACTTATCAACTTAATTTAAATAAATATTTTTTTTTTGTTTAATTAGCTAATTACAATAAAATTTAATGGAAAGAATTTATGTATCATACAAGTGTATACTCTTATTTAAAACAAAATGATGAATGCAATCATGATGCAAATGAAGTGATAAATTTTTTTTAATACATTCTCACTTTGTTAATTTAATTTTATTATGGTACTACAGCACATAAATTTGTTCCTAAACTTCAACACTGACCTGAATGATATTTTCCACAAGATAAATATTTTAAATAATATTTTTTGTTTTTGCCATTTTTTTTCTTTTTGTTTTAGCTATTGCAACAATTATAACCTGGTAAGTGTGTTTTGTAATCACACTTAAAATTTTCACACTGGCAGAGCAGAGTGGTGTTTTGACTTGGCATCGCCGCTGTATTAAATTGTTAAATGCTGCTAGAGACTATATACTTATTGCCAGACAAACCGAATGATTTGACTTTAATGCATGTAACCTCTTACATGTTAAATGTTGTTAAAATAATTAAACTTCCTTTTGTTTTAATATGTATTATAAGATTTCATATTTTCAATTTGTATGAAAAATAACAACTAATGGAATGGGAGAACAGAAGTTAGAGGGAGATTAGGTATAGAATATTTTGACAACTTAATTGTTTTTTGTTAGAAACAATGAAAACTATTAATTTAATTTAATCATTGCATGTATGTATGTATGAGGTCACAAGCAACAGAAAAGTCCAAGTCGAAAAACCTGCTTTTGAAAAATATATAATAATTTCAAATCAAAGATTTAAAAATGAATTAAAATAATTTTAATGCAAAACATTGTAAAATTATAAAATTTTTCATTATAAAAAATTTTATGGAAATATTTTCTTTAAATATATTTTGACGCTTTTTGTTTGATTACTTTCATTGATTGATTTATTAGTATATATTTTAAACATGGTTATTTGGTTATTTATGGCTAAAATTTACAGTCTTTAGTTAACTAAAAAATGTGCAATTATCTATGAATTTTTTTTGGGTTCCTTAAGCGCCTATTAGCACGATATGATGAAATGCCATCATGCTCGTGTAATAGAAAAATTACTGTTTGACATGCTGTGCATGATGGCTTTCAAAATTTTTGGATATTTTCACTCTCTCCCTCATTATACCGTGCTGACATGCCGCACATTATAGTCTAATAGATTTTGAAGCATTTTTATATTAATAAATACAATTCAGCGATTTCGAAAAATGTGTCTTTAAAAAGTAAAGCTACTATGTATATGAAGTACATGTTGAGAATAAAGTGCATATTTTCATTGTATCCAAGATATTATTTAATTTAATTTGTGTCAAATTTTGCAAATACTACGAATATTTCTTAATTAAGTTAAAAATAATGGCAACTGAATTCAATATTGAGAAAAACTAAATACATATAAAGTTAAACCAATTCAAGTTCGGAGGCTACAGAAGAAACTCATTTGTCCCTCCTTTCAAAAAGACGTCTAACTACATTTACAAAAACCATGTTGGGAGATAAATTTTCTTCAGAACTAGCGAGTGATTTGGGTTTTAGTTCATGTACATATCATTCGTTTACATAAAAAAAATAACTCACAAATAAATATATGGATGAATTAAAATCTAGCCCCAAAAAGGTTAAGCTGGCAACGCTGTACACATAAATGGCCAAGTTCTCTAAACCAAATTGAAAGTCGAGAAATTTTTTAAGCCGAAAATGGCTATTTGCAAATTATTCGTTTTGATATCATTCTAAATTTATTGCGAGTTTTTATTTAAACTTCAAAATAAAGTTTTTGTGTTATAAAATAACAGACATTGTTGGAAAGTGGTTCTTGTTATGATGAATATACAAATTTTGGCCAGAAAAGTTGCTTTTGTTCATAGAACTAATCTTCATACTTGGAGCAAAAATTTAAAGAAATTTCAGTGTTTTTGAAATTAATTTTTCTTAAGGTAAATGTATTAAAATGCAAGTAATTTCACTAAATAAAATAAATAATGAAGGAAAGTCTTTAAAAATTATGTGCTTTTTTCGTGTTTTTTGTCATTTATTACAATAATAACCCATTCGATTTACTTACGACAAATTTTTTTATTCAGATTTAGCACTAATAAAATTATGTGAAATCGGCTTAGAGAACACCAAAGTATGTGAATCATTCATTTTACAGGACAGAGCCGATTACAATAGATAGTCTAGTAATGCTTAGGTCCTTAGAGTTGAGCACACACTTTGCTTTCTTATTGTCATCGTCATATGAGCTGTTATATTTAAAAGTGTTATAAGTCCACTTTTTTTAAAAAAAATTAGTCAGCAATAATTCTAGTTAGACGGTGTCTATCTTACTAAGATCACCGTTAACTAATTATTTTTTTAAGTGGACTTATACCACTTCCAAATTAACCATTTTATATATACTACGAAAATGTACGACTTTAGTTTTAATCGCGAACAGGTAAAGTTGAATTACACTTGTTATAACAGTCACAGTTTTATCTGATACCATTTTATAAGGACAGAGAACTGCCAGGCTTATTTCTCAAAACTACAAGTTTCAATTACTATAAAAAAATTACACTTAAGACAAAAATAATTTCATATAATTGTTACTATTATTCAAGCATTATCATTACAGAAGCATTATATTTTATGACAATCCTAACTAGTCGCAAAAATACACTGAAAGAATTTTGTTTATTAATCGAATGAAAAAATTATTTTTTTTTCAACCAATTAAACGATTCATTAATAAATATTAATTCAATGAAGTATTCATTTATTTAATGAAATAATTCATTTATTTAATGAAATATTCATTTATTTAATTAAATATTCATTTATTTAATGAAATATTCATTAATTTACTGAAATATTCATTTATATAATGAAATATTCATTAATTTAAATGAAATATTCATTCATTTAATGAAATGTTATAGATTGAAAAATCATGAATTATTTTTTCACTGTAATTAAGATGTTTTGTGTTTGCTATAACTGTACACATTCACTATATATATTTTTTATATAGAGGATGAGGATTAAAAGATAATCACTTTTCGGTATATTTCTCCACATATCAATGTCAAAAAAAATATATACTTCAAGTTTTTTTTAGCATTTTCAAAAAACGAAAACGAAGAATGTGCGCGCCCAGTTTTTAAAAGGAGTACACCTCTAAGCACCACAAGATTTCACATACTGGAAGTACTATAATCATAACATTTCTGATTGTATTTTCTATTCTACAATCTGTTAATTACTGAATGAGTAAATTTTAAAGAAGCAGAAAATGCCTAAAAACTTATTTTTGGGTGCTCTAAAGCATAATGGAAAAAATATTAAGCCTTCAGCAAGTTATTTCTCTGTCTAGAGACACGTCACATTTCGACATATGTATCGCATATATGGACATACATGAAATTAAGAGCAAAAATTCTTTCTATTGTTTTTGATCTAGATGTAATCCTCCTACCAGAAAATGCTATAAATTTTGCGAATGGCCCCCAACAACAACAATCAACTGTGGCGGCGGCCATTTACATGATAACATATTCTCGACTTGATGTAAAAAAATTAAAAGACCAAATAAAAATAATCCACAAGAAGAATCAAAGTTTTTCATTTTTTTTAAATTACAGCCAAAACGGAAGGTTATTTTTGCGCCACCTTGTATGTAGACAGCTGGGGGGTTATTATGTATTTCGATTCAAATCGAAATAGCTTTTGAAAAGAGTTTTCAGTTTGAAAGATAAAGCTAATATATAGGCCTTTTGAAAATCCTGCAGAGTTGTATTAACAATTTTGAGGGTAATTTCAAAAATATTAATTATTTTTTCGAATGTTCTACATAATTAGTTTTTTTTTTTTCAAATTGAAAATTCTGTTCGAATTGATTCGAATCGAAATACATAATAACACCCCCCTGAACTTTATAAACAGAGAAATAACTTGTGTGCTACTATGTTAAGATATGAAGGCATGATGATTATACGACAGATAATAAACATTTAGCTTACACATAAATATGTAAAGCACATATTACCCACTTATTTGCTTTAATAGTGTTATAATTCAAAAAACTTGAGCAATTTGGGAAATATTAAAATTTTTTTTTCTAAAAAAAATGAGGAGTGTTTAAAATATGTATTTTGTTGATATTTTAACAGAATAAAGAAAATAAGTTATTTTATTAACTTATAAAAAACGTTTTTTGAGTTATGCTACTTCTGAAGTAAATGAGCGATATATACATATATTCTGAAAATTGCAGGAAAATATTATTTAAAGCTTACCTTGCTTTCAATATCTTCCCTTCAAGATTTTTGCAATTTCAATGTGTTAAATATTGTTAACAACACAAAAAGTTTCTGTTTATTTGCATTTTAATTTTATAGTATTTATTCAAAATACAAGTCTGTAAAAAACTCAAAAAATTTTTTTACAATTCACAGCACATGTAATTCACCTTACGCAAGAGTTTTTATTATTTTTTTGCAAAAATATATTTTATATTCTTTATTAATAATGCATTTATAGTTATTGTTTTTTTATTTTTAATTATAATTATTTATTAAATAAAAATTAGGCAAAACTTGAATGTATGTATGTAACACATGCATACATTTTTTTTCGAGAAAACGTTACTTGAACTGAACCGTTAAATTTTTGTTGAATCAGAATTTTTTATTTAATTTTGTTGAGGCTTAAGTATTAAGCTGTGAAATAAATAAAAAAGCAGCAACGCCGTTCTTGTCAGCAGTATTGAGACGGTTTCAAATAACCGTAAAACAAAGCGAAATATAAAAAACTGTTTATTTTTTACGTAAAAATGTTTATTCTTTTCTTTTCAGAGTACGAGTTTTAAATAATTTTCTATACATACAAACTCGCAGATAAAAACCCGCCTATTAAATTAAAAACACGTTGTTAACGTTGGCTCTTGTGATCGACGAATGACAAAACTAACCTGTAGCTTGACTCTAGCAACCCCGCCGACTACAGCAATTTTACTTTAACTGCATTATTAAGTGTACAACAGCAATACCATATCACAAAACAACATTTTCTTTTTTTTTCTTTTCATTATATCACCACTAATCTATAGACAGAGAGAGAGAGAGAGATTGAGGCATACGAATCTACACATATTAGAACTAATTTTCAAGAACTCACTCACTCATTCTCACGTGCATACACATGCACATTCACATACATGCATACATATGCAAATGGTTTGAGTTGTGTTCATGGTAAAGTAATGATAATAAAATTATATTTATGTAACGGGTGATTTATTTTTAAGTGTACAAATTTTAACTAATGATTTATGAATCATAGAAATATGTAGCAAAATTTATATATTTATGCAAATTAGACATAATATGAACCAGAGAACGGAATGAGTGCCTTATTTCTTGTCTTTGAATAAAATCATAAAATATTAATATATTGTTGTCAATTCACATAATGCGTGGCAACAATCGAAAAAAGTGAGTGTAATGAATACTATGCATTACATTACCTGTTTTCTATTAATTGTTCAAAACACTCACAAAAGGCAACGAATACAAAACGAATGGTATGAATAGTTATTATGTTGTTAAAATAAAATTCAAATTTTCTTCCTTAAAACCTACACATAATATATTTTTTATTATTTTTTAATGAAACTGATAATGCCTAGTGTCTATATGATGTGCCAATTTATCGTTTATTTTTTATAAATTTTATTATTGTTTAAATGTTGACAATTCCAAAGAGAAATAGGTGCCATTTTGAATTTAAAAAAAACTTCATATTTTATTTCTTTAATTTTTTCTTTTTTTTGTTTTCATTGGAATTTATGTTTTCTAAAATTTTTAAAGACTTCATTCTTAATAAAATAAAATAAATCACAACGAATACTAAACGAATGGTTTGAATGGTTTGAATGGTTGTGATTTTTTTACATGCAATTAAAAGTCAATCAATAAATATTATGAATATAAGGCAAGCAACAGCATTCGTTATTGTTTTTGAAGGAAATCATGACAAAAGCAGTGAATATATGAATATATTCATGAATGTATGTATTCATTACGTTTTTTGATATGAACACTAGTATAATAAACTTGTTAATTTAGTTGTGTGTTTTGTGCATAAACAATACACAACCTTGTTATACCATAGCAGTTTCTCTGTGTGCGTTTGAGGACCTTATTACAACTATAACTAACGGTAAGATATTATCGAACAGATAAATGGTATTTGATTATTACAACTAGACTTTAACCAAAAGTGTCTGATAAACAAAAGGCAAATTTGTCTTACCACTAAATTTTAATGTGAACTATAAGCGTTTCATTGTTGTATATGCTTTATTGTACTTTTGCTTGCTGTTTTTCATAGGAGTGGGTATCACAAATAAATAAAATTATACGACGATGCTTGCAAGTGGGTGCAAAATGCTTCGGTTTAGTCAATACAACAACCAAAACTCACATATTTGCACTTTGCTTCTTATTCACCATGGCAGAATTATTCAAGGTAGCAAGAAATCTATAACAAACCTTAAATTCCATAGACAACAGGTGCTCTTTTCTCCTATGTGTCAAACACATACACTAATAAAAGAGAAAAAATCAATATAATGCACTCATACACTGACACTTTCTTTGTATGTTTGGGTATAATAAAATGACGCGCAAACAAATTTTGACGTTTGCTAAAGATAGCAGGAGATAGATGTACGCTGTTCTACTATCAGTACTTTGTTAAGACTAGGATCACACACGGCAAGTTTAGTTGGGCAATTCTTTCTCAATTCTCTTTTAAAATTGCCGCTGAGCCTACACACAGCAATTTTGTTTCGGCAAGTTTAGAATTCTTATTCAGTCTTCATTCGGCCACAAGCTAATTCTCTTTATAAAAGATACGAAGAGAGAACAAAAAGGAATTGCCGAGTACGAGCAAGTTTGTACCCCTTTCCGTTCCTCTTTCCTGTCTCTCCTAGAAAATTAAAAATTGCCCAACTAAAATTGCTTTGTCTAGTCCTGATCTAATTCTGCCATGATATTCACTAAAAATACCTTGAGTGAATTTCCTCAAATAAAAATAAACCAAAAATAACCAATACATATACATTTGATATATAAAGATGAAGTTGCCAGATTTTTTAGAGTTTCGTCTCTGGTAGCATTGATTAAGGTATTTGCCGAGCAAAAATTTAGGAAATTAAAAAACGACACTCACTAATTGCGTTGTGCATACTTCTTATATTTATCTTATTGGTAAGTTGTAATAGTGGAAAAAAATTAAGTTTTGCACTATATACGGCGGGTGACTCCTTAAAACATTGCTTCTGTAAAAAATATAGAGAAAAACCTATGACAAAACTTTAATTGGAGTTTGTCCTGTACAAGCATACTCACATGTTATAAAGGTGTATGCTACATGGAAATATTTGGCTAGTTTTGTTTTCTTAAAACCAATGAAGGAACTAATTATAAATATCGTGAATATAAGTGACATTTTAGTTCCCGTGAAAGTTTCATTCCCCTCGAAGAGAAAATTGGTATCAGGAGAGCAGAGTGAATAAATAATAAATCAGAATTTATTAAATTATATAAATGTTTTTACACTAAAGCAAATTTAACATCTACCATCTATTCGACGAAATGACAACATCTTCCCATATAAAATGTATGTAGAAAAAATCAACAGCTTCCAACATCTTCACAAGATGTTCCTATTTCATTTTGTTTCGCTCAACATCTTTCGATAATTTTCATGCCATCACTAGAAAAATGGCAATATTTTCCATTTTAGTGGCATCACTGATAAAATAACATTTACTTATACATACCATAAGTATTTGCACATATTAAACAAAATAAAAATTAAAATTTTCAAGCCAAATGGATTTGATCTTGCAAAGCAACACTTTGTCCAATAATGAATGATTTTTCTAAATTCATTTTCATATATTTGTTTTGTTTTCAAAAATTATGCGTCTTCTGTTAGATGCTGAGGGTGTAAACAACTTTTTTTATTTTCAACATGTTCCACGCATTACGTACTGTAGTGTAAAAACACTATAAGTTTTCAAGAGCAAACCAATAATAAATTTTTAATTTACGAATGATTCTTGCAATAAAGGTGACAACTTTTGTTGCTAAATAGTCTAATGCATGTAAAATAAAGAATTTTTGAAATTTTATATTTTAAAAACAAAAATATATTTTTTTACTGGGGCATTTTATAAATGATTCTTGTGTCGCCTGCTAAAGGATTTTATCAGGAAATAATTGAAATTTTTATAGATAGACCAACACTTTTATTATATTTTTCTAATTCATATGAAAATTTATAATTAATTTACAATTCTTGGAAAGCTTGTTTTTAAAAAGAAAAATATATCAAAAATATAATAATTTTAATTATTAATATACCCCTTAATAAATTTGATTAAATAAATAAAATTAATTAAATAAAAAATCAATTGAAAAACAGAGACATGTTGCTATGCAATGAAGATGAAGTTGAATATTATTAGGCGAATTGAGAAAGATAGTCCGAAGTGTCTTAGTTAGAAAGGTAACCCCATAATTTAGTATAAAAAAGCACCTGTTTCTGTTAATACTCAATTTTCACGACCGTAATATAAGCGCTAAACGAGGTATGGCTGTAATTGTAAATGGAAAACATATTAAGTGTAATAAAAATTAAATTTAATATGTAGTTGTTAGTTTTGACGTTCAGTGCAAAATTGTTTACGAAAAATTATAAACCTAAAGAAAAGCACCCTCTACTTCTTTTGTAAAAAGTGTTAAGTATTTTTGTTTCATTATGTTAAAATTGTGTTTGTCTGCCCTGTTGCGAACACGAAAAATGCAACGCCGGCGATATTACATTTTTATTGTTTATTTTAGATATTAAAAAATAAAACACTGGGGATTTTGAACATTAAAGAATGGCCATTGTTGCTATTTGTTACTCAAAAGATTTTATGGTCAATATTTAAGTTATGACAAAAAAACACACAAATTAATTAAACAAATTAAAAAAATATTAAACATTTTTAACATGCACATGTACTACTT
The DNA here is from genome assembly GCA_947397855.1 of Thelaira solivaga. Classification (NCBI taxonomy): domain Eukaryota; kingdom Metazoa; phylum Arthropoda; class Insecta; order Diptera; family Tachinidae; genus Thelaira; species Thelaira solivaga. The sequence continues at coordinate 17,183,389 of OX377612.1, forward strand.
ACATACATACATAAAATTTGGGCTTCTGTAAAAGTAAGGAAAAATTACTGTGTGCACTGCGGATTTACAAAACATACTTAGGTATAACTTGGTATCAAAAACTTTAATTAAAAAGTAATTATGAAAGATCTAATCAATTGCTGTTTTAAGCTGTTAAGGGCGTGGCACATAGAATTCGTCCTACGTTAAACTTCGGCTCTTTTTTAACTGACGTAGAATGAATACTTTCTTGACGGATATTACATTGTATGTGTTTTCAACAAAATTTAATAAAAGTACAAATTTTCAAGGGAATTCCATTTTATTTTTAGTAGCTTACAATTCAAAAAGCTATATAAAAACAACAAAAAAATTACTGACATATATTAAAGTATTGAACGTACAGTTAAAGTTAAAAATTGCCCTGTTTTAATACTTTCCGTTTGCGGAAACTTGCTGTAGGGGACAAAGATAAAAAAATATGTATTTTAAATTAGTTGTCAGTTGAAAAAAGTAAAAATTATAACGTACGATGGACTCTACTTGCCCTGGCTAAAGGGCTGTATAAGCATACTTGAAAGCCACACATCACTACAATTTTATTATAATATCTTGTAATAAAAAGTGCTTGTGCAACCCTTTATTTTTGAAAATGGTATAAGTCCTCTTTTTTTTAAAGAAATTTTTGAAAGTAACAAAATTTTCGACATTTTACCATTTTTAAGACACTATTAAGACGTAGTTTTTTCTGCACTTTTTTTCTTCTGATATATGGCTATAAAATAGCCGTAAGAAATATAGAATGTTGTTTGGAAAGGTATCTAAACTAGTAAAACTCAATATGAAATTTTCTTATTGTGAAAAAATTACTGCGATAAATTCTACATGAGGAGTTTTCACTTGATGAGTTCAAAAATGTTGCGATGTGCTATTAAGAGGTACAATAACAAGTCATTAGTAATTTTCTGTTCAACAGTTTTGTTGCAGGCAAACATGCATCATTTATGGCTTTCTCAATATAAAGCATGATATTCTACTCTGGTTAAAGAGTCTAGTTGTGGTTTTAATTTCCTCTTTATTTATTGGAAATATCACTGTGTTTACTTGACTGGTTGAAGACCGTGAATTGTGGTCAGTTCTTATAACATCTAAAATATTTTTAATATTTTTATCAACTTTAAAGATTTTTTTCAGTTCCTAGAATATTGTATTTGTGGTAGCAAAAGCTTCTTAGCTTATCAAATTGGAAATAGCAACATAAAATTCATATAGGAATTACGAAAGTAAATAATGTATTTATAAGAAAGAGCCAGTAGCCATAGCAGCTAGTGCTCCTTTAGAATGATTATAAATAAATGTGTAATCAAAATGGCATCGTTACTTAGACCAGGGCCGCATACAGCAATTTTAGTTCAACAATTCTTGATGCTGTAGGAGAGAGAGGAAAGAAGAATAGAAAGGTCACAAACTTGTTCGCACTCTGCAATTCTTTTTTGTTCTCTCTTCGTATCTTTTATAAAAATGTAAAAAAAGAAGACAGGTAGCTTGAAGGCTGAATGACTGATAAGAACGCTAAAATTGCCGAAACAAAAAATTTGTGTGTGGACAAAACGACAATTTTAAAAGAGAATTGAGATAGAACTGCCCAACTAAACTTGCCGTATGTGGTCCTGGTCTTGGTGCTTAACGCACACTTCAAATTCCTAGCATTATTTTTTTTCAGTAGCCCAACAATTTGGCTCAATGCAATTTTAAAAATTTATTTTTCAGTTTGTTTAAAGGGTGTCTCATTAAGATTGCACTTTTTCATTTCATTCTGCTATCAATTATTTCAAGTGCTGTGCGACAGGTGTCACCGTCTTAAACCACATGTCGTACAGATTCATGTCAGCCAGTTGAGTTCAGTTATCGTATTCCCGTTCACAGTCAGCAATTTCTGCCTCATCTTCAAAAAAGTAAGGCCTGATTAAAATCCGTACCAGACAGTTGATCCTTGTAGATGCATTTGTTTCTCATGAATTGCATGAGAATTTTCTGAGCCCCAAATTAGAAAATTTTCTGTATTAACTACATAATTCAGTTGCAAGTTCGCTTCATAGGAGAAAATGACTTTTTTCGAAGAATTGGCATTGACTTCACTTTGCTCCCTTATGCATTGAACGAATTGACGGTTTGGATATTTTTTTAACTTCAATCACAACTCTCTCAAAAAATACGTGTTTTTAAAAAGTGCACTCTTAGTGGGACATCATTTATTAATATTTATACTTCAAGCTTAAGGTCTTCAATAAAAAATCGTTTTTATTATAATAATCAATTTAGGTGGAGAAAACATCTAAAGGATCGTCGAAATATTAGACAATAAAAATAAAAAAAATTTTATTGGATCATTTAAAATTTATAAAGTTCAAATAATGTAATGAAATATTAAATAAACTTTTGTAATTTTTTATATTTTTTACTTTTAACTAAAAAACATATATTTTGAGCAAATTACTATCGGAAAAGAAACTACAATATGGAATGAAGCTTATGTACATAAAATAGATATAGTAAATAGAAGAAAATTATTATTTTCCACCATTATTTTCATTGCGTAGCATTTCTATTTTGTACTTTATTGCTTTAATAAATTTTTTTAGATAAGGGCCTAACTAACGTATTCAAATGCCAAGAAGTACACAAAACAACACACTTGTGTTGGATTGAAAAAGATAAATTAAAATTAAAAAAATTAAGGTATACATGTATTTGATTAAAGAGAGAGTAAAAAATAATACAACAATAACTAAGCACCGGCTTAAATATTTAAACAACTGGGTACATAAACACACACACATCCACACACAAAATATTGAGTCAATTGTATGGGTATCCCAAAGAGTACTCGTGGCTAATATAAATAATCGTATATCTACATATACAAATACATACATATATGAATAAATTTAGTTGTATGTACACAGATAATTTATGTATGTATGCATATGTACCCAGCTAACACGCGAGATCGCAGGCAATGCTTGCATATCAATAACATACACACTAGAGTCCAGCAAATTGTTTTGATTTTCTTCAATTAATCATCAATCAACAAAAACAGATATAGAGGTTACCGTACTTTTGCACTAAAATCGCATTGAGCTTGAGTGTATTTTGCAGTCCTTAGGCCATTAATTGCAAATCTTCCTTAAGGTTTCAAATAGTTCCAATTAAATGTAGTTTTAGTGAATGAAAAATGGGATTTCTTTTTTCAGTTTATTATCTAATTTTTAAGATTTTTTTTTAGCCTCTGCAGATACAAATACTGTGGATCATGGCAAAGTTTGGGGCTTCACTATATAATGTCCTCATTTTGTGTATAAATTAAATAAAGAGGCAACAATGTACATCACTCCAGAATCGCATCAAGTGTACTCTGCCATATATTCACAGAGTGTTGCTTAGATATTTACTTTGTACAAGAGCTTTGCATAAATTCTGGAGTTGAACAAGGACTTCATAATGGTCAGGGCTAGTTGATATATAATTCGAAGACAACATGGCCAGAGGGGCTCTATTTCTCACAAAGAGTCTAGCTTATCTTCTAATTTCAGAAATCCTACATGAAAATGTTGTGGCAATCAACACTAGGATATCCTAGAACCATTGGTAGGAACTTTAGCACGTAAGGCTTATAATACGGCAACTTATTGCCAAAAGAGGAATCTTTGGTGGGTGATCTTCTGCACATCACACGATTAGAGAGTATGTACTTGAATCTGAATACTATAAAACATTAGGTTTTATTGAACGAAATGTCTATACACATTTATGTCAAGCGAGTATTTCAAAGGGCCATTTCTATAAGAAAATACCCAATCTGGGGGTCGCAGGTTCGATTCGTGTCTAGACCCTGGGTGTTTTCTGCTTACTAGCCGAGAATCTTCGCAGATTTGTGTTGTTTAAAAATTATTAACAAAAAATCTTTCATGCTGAAATTTGCACAGTCAAGGACAGTGGAAAAAAATATTTGAACTAATAATATCTATTAAAGTAATACACAAGCTTATTTGAAAAACATACCATCCTTACAAACATGTGTAATATTTTATACTTGAAAGTGCTTGGACGCCATTTCAAGAATGCTTGTAAGCCATTTTAAATATTAGAGAGCTGCACATTTAATATCTATCACATTGGAAACTGTTGTATCTATTTGTGTTTGTTGGGGATTTACTATTTGCTCTTTAACGGTATATACCTAGATAGTCTCTTTCTTTTATATTCTCAAAACAAACACCCACATATACGGCTGTATGTGTGTGTGTGTTTTTTTTTTATTTTTATTTTTTAAACGTTTAAGTTAAGCAAAGATAAGCATTAGGTACTTTACAAATAATATTCACGGACTTATACAATTAACAATACAATTGGTATTCATTCGTTTTTCATTCAAACAAATACATATATTCAGATAGAATTATATACAAAATATAAGTTAGTATGCATACATTTACTCACACACATAAATAATTAATATTTAATATGTATGTGTGCATTTATTATGTGTGGTTATAAATAAACTTATGAATACGAGAGAGCAAAATTTATCAATATTTTTTCATTAAACGTTAATTAACTGGCTTTTTTGTATCTTACCATATTTTTTGTGTTGAAATGTAGTGGTAGTGGTAGGAAAATATTTGAATTATGGTGGCTGTAAACTACAGAATTTCGACTTGCAACTGCCTAGCCATTGACAGTAATTATTATAAATTTTACCTCTTTTTATGAACAAAACACAAAATACCTTTTTTAATAATTGCCAAAGCCAATAATTATTAATTATGAATTATCAGTGATTCAAAAAAGTAAGGACTAGTGGCAAAGAGTTTTTCTAAATTGTGATAAAAATTAAAATATCTTATAACGAATCATATTTAAAACTCATCATTCGCTTCTTCAAGCACGTTTCTTTTGAAGGAAAAATACATAAACCTTTTAGTCGAATGCATTTCTGCAATTTTTTCGATTATTTCAATTTTATTTACATTATTTTAATAAGGATTTGTTGATACTGTTTTTAAAAATATAGAGTCAGCCTATTTTGTTCGAAATTTTAAGTTCATAGATTTAGCAAACTAAGCACGCACATTTTAGATGCATCAATTTTCTGTTTCTGGTTAAGGTGAAAGATTTCTACGATATGAAATGTAGTCAAATACCTATTAACCTTTTTGGTTCTTAATTCCAATGCTTTCTTTTTTATGATATTCTTATGGAAATTTAAAATTAATTACTTAGTACAATAAGCCCATATCCACCATTCTGTGGAATTTATTATTCCGTATAATATTCATAGGGTAAATATGCCGCCAGTAGTCGGCAGTTTAACGCGTTCTCTTTTTTCAAATTGGTACCATTTTATATATGATCATGGTATTACTCTGTAATGGTACAATATTGGGTATAGTTTTAAATGGATTAAGTTATTTTACAAAAATTTTTTATTAAAATTTAGTAATTTATAGTTTTTTAAAAATACACCAATTTTGACGGAAGTCGGCATACATGTCCCAGAGCTCGCCATATTGTAATCCTATTCTCGGCATATCATTTTGCCTTTAAATTTTTTCAAGGCAATCAGATGCCGATTCCAGAAACATGATCCTGTATTCGGCAGGTTTGAAATTACTTAATAAAATTCTGCCGACTACTGTCAAAACACAATTTACGATTAGGCGGCACCTAATGACGACTACAAGAAATGATACAAATTTTTTGTGCCTAAGAGCGGCATCATTAAACAGCAAAAAATTATTATTTTTTGCTAATTTTTACTTATCAACAACAATATTTCAACTCTTTTCTTTCCATAGACACCATTGAAATATGGAAATTGTTTCAAAAAATAGCTTTAACAACCCATTCAAAATTGGCTTTGTCACTAAATTGTTCCTTAGAAAACAAGCATTTCTGCAGATATTTCAGAGAACACATTGGATAAAGGCAAATTATAAATAAATTAATCATTTCAGTAGGATGAACTAATTTAAAATAGAGAGTTAATTATATTATTTAATCAAAAATGGTTTTTTATATATTGAATTTTAAAAACAAGTTTTACAAAATATTAATTTTTATTGGTGATTATTCCAATTATGTTGGGTATTTTAAATATAAAGCTTTTTATAAAAACCTAGTGGGCAACACTTGAATTTAAAGTAATAATAAAATACTAAAATTATTCACCGTTATTTTTTAAAGAAAATTTTGTCAGTAGAAGCTTATTTGTAAACTTAGTTAGCAATGAAAACTTACAAAAAAAAAATGTCTTGAAAATGGTGCAAAAAAAAATGACTGTAAATGAGGTTTTCAAAAGATATAAGCAAAACCTTAAGTACAGATCGCAATCAAAAAGAAAAGCAAAAAGTTGTTAAAAGAAACCCAGAGCTTACAAAATATGCAAACAAAAAAATACAACACAGCGAAAAGAAGAAAAAATGCTAGTTTAAAAAAACTATCGTGCAATATAGAAATAGAGTGAAAAGCAGAATGCCATTTGAATAAAACGGGTACGCATTATTTACGATAAAGTGTTGACAAAATTCAACAACTGCCTTATTATGGACGATGAAACCTATGTAAAAATGGACCTATGTAAAAATGCAGCGACACCGATTCAAAATAAAAATACACGAAAAGCGATAAATTTGCTAAAAAAAAAATCATTATTTGACAAGCAATTCGCAGTTGTGGTTTAAAAAGCACACTATTTATAGTTTCTTCAGAAATTTATATCAAAGAATGCCTGCAAAAACGATTTCTGCCTCTATTTAAACCCTATCACTCTCCAGTAAAATTTTTGTCTTGTTTTTTCTTATTACTTTTCAAAAACTGCGATGGAGTGGTATCAAAGACATCAGGTCCATATAGTGGCCGCAGCTTCGGCCAAATTAAAGATACTGTTGTTCCTGACGCCAGAAATATGCTAAAAACTTTTTTTTTTATTTGATTTTTTTGTTTTAAGAAATATTCTTCTAAGTATATTGTCACAATTAATGGGATGTGACCTACCAGAGAGGTCAAAATGTTGTGCAGCAGTTAATGGGATTCAAGACAAAAACCCAGAAACTCATAAAAGGAAATGAATTGTATTTAATAAACATGTACTTATGAAAAATAGTTTTGTAATAGCTTTCAAATTTTGTATGAAGAACAGTATTTTATTCTTTTCATAATGAGAAGAGAATAATAAAAATAAAATATTTGTCTTCAATATTAAAGTGTTCTTTTTGAAGTTTGTTTATTCGGTTCAATACATACTGACTTTTTCGTTTGAACATTTGAAACTTTTTGAAACTATTGTTTGCCAAAAATTGGCCATATACGTATGCAATCTCCTTAGATACTTATTGTAGTGAATAAACAATATCTCTCATTAGAATATCATAAGGAAAAAAATTCAAAAAACCCAGTCTAATTCAAATAAACACCAACAAAGATTAATATTTATTACAAGTTACCGATAGTTAAGTTAAGTTTATAAGTCAAACTTTTGGTTTTAAATTAAGTTAAAAATATCGATAAGTTAAACATCGAATAGTGTCTCCTTAACTTTCTACCTAAATTTGGTTCCAATGTTATAGCAAAAAACCGGCTATTTGCCCAACAAAATCTTAACTTTAATTATCGAAAGTTGTAATAACGGGCCTAAATATTAAAAATGTTTTAACAAGATTTTGAAAAAGAAATTCAGTACTCACTCCAATATATTTTTATCATTGTTAAGATTGTAAGAACTCACCTGAAAATAAAAATAAAATTTATATTTATTATAGATATTAATTACATTATATCAGTTAATGGGATTGTAGTTGCTATTTTCACTTTTTTTTAAGTCAATACAAGTCTGGCAAATTTTTTTGGCTTGACTGCAAAATTAAAAGTAATTAAATTGACTACGAAGTGAAAGAAAATTCCTGCAAAACCTTACAGTTTTTTTATATTTTAAAATAACAAAAAGAACTTCTTAAGAAAATTGTATGGCATAGGGTTGTAGGTGCTGCAACTATATTGTGAATACTCTTAAAACTTGTATATGAATTTAAATGAAAATGCTTCATTTTATTTATATCATAAACAAAAATATGAATAAAATTTAAGATTTTGTTCATTTTACATTTTAAATGAGTTTAAAATATATTTTTGAAATGTTCTTGAAAAAAAATATTTTTTTTTTAAACTTAGAAACGACATAACTCATAAAAAATTTATAAAAAAATATTTAAAAGATTATTTTATTCTCGGTTCTTAGGTGGTTTTGTAAATTTAATCAGAGAGCTAGTTCTCGAATTATTGCTAATTATATGGTGTAACCAACTGCAAATCTCGAGAACTACAAATAAGACTAAAAAAGTATTAATACAATTTGAATCAAAATATCGAATATACTAGAAATCAGTCTTAATTTTGGCGACACCACAATCATTGTACATCATTGTAGACCAAATAAATATTTATCTTGTTAGTTGATGGGAAAACTGTTGCTTTCATTTCAATTTACCCAACTAAACTTTACTATTCATAATTTTTATTATAATAAAGCGCTTTGTGCTGTAAATATTTGCTGATGTACATAGTCTATGGAAGTACTGACAATGCAGTTTTTTTGTTTTATTTTATTTTATTATTTTAACCAAAAATACTTAATACAAACACAAATAATAACTACATATTTAAGTCCAACATTTGACTATTGCCATTCCCTTCAAATAAATTGTTATGATTTTGGATTTTAAAATTTTTAATGTTAAAAATATAAAATTTAAATACTAACTTCAATCAGTAATTTTACAAGTAAAGGGTGTTTTGTATAGACGTATAGAACTTTAAGTTGGCATTACTGTTTAAAATGGCGACCGATTTAACAGCTGTCAAGTGATTTATTCTCAGTTTGGTTTGGCAATTCATCATGAATAGACTCACGCCTGAACAACGCTTGCAATGGGCTCAAAACGAGATTGGCGTTGTTCCCGATTTTCATAAGCGAATTTTGTTTAGCACTTCTGGTTGAATGGCTACGTCAACAAACAAAACTGCCGCATTTGGAGTGAAGCTAATCCTCAAGTGTACGTCGAAACACCGTTACATCCAGAAAAACTGATTGTTTGGTGCGCTTTATGGGCTGGTGGAATCATTGGTCCGTACTTCTTCAAAAACGATGATGGCCAGAACGTTACAGTCAATGGTGATCGGTATAGAGCCATGATTACTAACTTTTTCATTCCTGAATTGAACAACCATGATGTCCAGGAGCTGTGGTTCCAACAAGACGGTGCAACATGTCACACAGCTCATGCCACAATCGATTTATTTAAAGACACGTTCGGTGACCGCCTAGTTCACGTTTTGGACCTGTGAATTGGCCTCCAAGATCTTGTGATTTAACACTGCTAGACTACTTTCTGTAGGGCTATGTAAAGTCATTGGTCTATGCGGATAAGCCACAAACGCTTGACCATTTGGAAGACAACATTCGCCGTGTTATTGCCGATATACGGCCACAAATGTTAGAAAAAGTCATCGAAAATTAGACGTCCAGATCGGACTACATCCGAGCCAGCCGTGGCGGTCATATGCCAAAAATCATCTTTAAAATGTAATGCCACAAGATTATCTTTCGGATAAATAAAATTCATGTCAATCGAATAATCCATCGTTGTTTTATTGCAATTTAAAGTTCTATACGTCTATAAAAAACACCCTTTATTAATAATGCAATAGTTGCTAGTTTTAGATAAACAATAAAATTGATCGACCATACAACCGAACAAACAAAAATACCTACAAATATTTTTATAAAAATATACGTGTTTTATATGGCTATGTATAGAATAATATAAGCTAAATTGCTTCCGTTTCATATGAGTAAAATTTTTTTTTTTGGATGCAATCAAAACTATACAGAAGACTAGAGTATTTAATTTCTTTAGTTTGACATACTAAAATTTTTTGTAATACACGAGTATTTGCAATTTTTTTTGTGTTTTTGCTTATGAATTTCAATATTTTTAGAAGGTGAAAACACTTTTAACATTTTTAAAATTTCCGTTTGCAGTTGTTTTTCAAATATTTATAAATAAAATTATTTTTTGTGTTTGTTTGTGTTTATGATATAAAAATATTTATTTTCCAACAAATTTCTCTGAAATTTTATACATAAATATAATTTCTATACTATAAATAAGGTCAACATTTATTTTTTTACTGGCCCCGCCCACTTTTATGCCCTTAGTAAAAGGTGTTTCAGTAAGCCTTAAAATAAAAATACGTATGTATTTTTTGAGGAGGTATTTTTGATCACTACCGGAAAAGGGCAGACACCAGATGGCGAAGTCTACAAACGTGTAAGGTCACGCGTCCATTATGGCCTCGCTATGATGGTAAACGGTCTATTCAATTAGTGAGCAGGAGTAGAAAGGACATCTCCAAGCTGGTGGCGGGGATAACCGGTCATTGGACGATCGGTAAGCATGCCAGCAGGCTGGGACTGCCCTTCAACGATAGCTGTCACAGCTGCGGGTCACCCGAGAGGGAGGAGACGGTTTTTCACCTTCTCTGTGAGTGCCCAGCTGTGGCTTCGGGACACAGATTTCTCGGTGCACATCTAATGGCCGAACTACCTGAGATTACGGCAGTAAGGTTAGCAGACCTTCTCGGATATCTGAATGTCACGGGGTGGATCTAGGTCACCTTACGGCTAGGCTACATGGTCTTGGCGAGTAGGTGGATCAAAGCGGAGTCTCACGACTCTAATTGAAGGCCGTTTAGGCCGCCACGTAAACCAACCAATGTATTTTTTGAGAAAGTTGTGATTTTTTTATTGAATGCTAAAAAAGATATGTTTTGATTAAGTATAAAATAGAAGTGAAGTCAATGCTAATTTTTTGAAAAAAAAAAAGTTATCTTCTCTGATGAAGCGCACTTCCACCTGAATTTTGGAAATTGTCAAATTTGGAGCTCAAAAAATCCTTATGCAATCCATGAGAATGGAGCAACTGTCTTGTGCGGATTTTGATTTTTAAGATGAGGAAGAAATTGCGGTAACAGCATTCGTTACAGTAACATGATAACAGAGTTCTTGTTGACTCAACTGGATGGCATGTGGTTTCACCAAGACGACACTACCTGCCATGGGATGAATTTATTGCAGCATGAAAAGAAAAAGTGCACTCCTACTGGAACAACCGTTATATATTCATTCATAAGCATAATTATGAGAAATGTAGGTGTTTGATTATGTTCAGTTCTTTTGGTCCTTATGTAAAATAAAATCCACAACTAAGCTAAATTTTTAATTTGTTAGTTTATATTTTTGGTTTTCAACAAGAGAAATTTTAAATTCGTTAATTTTTATTTTTATCTCATATTCATAATCATTCACTTGTAATTTAGATTAAACGAAACTTTTATTAAACAAAATAATATATTTCCAATTAAAATCGTAAACAAATCTAAATTATGCATCTCTGAACATTTTAATGTGCTAGATTACTCTGCACTTCATTACAATATCAAAGGCTTTACAAGTCTGAGTCTTGTTTTTTTACATCATGGGAATTAGAGCTAAATATCTCAATATTACGAGATAAACTCTCAACGTTTCTTTTGCATTTTATTTTGTTTAAATTTCATATTTGTTTATTATAGCCAGCTCAAATTGATGTTGAAATACATATATTTTTAACACCAAAGCGCTAAATATATAGTAAATACTCTAACGTATATCCATACACATACATTATGAATAAGAAAGAAATCAACAAATAAAATTAAGAGTCTTGAAAGATCTTGTTAACCCTTATAATACAAAAAATATATATATATATAATTTAAAATACATTCCTCACTTTTTTTTCTGAAAATCAAAAGAAAACATACACTGTTAATTAAGCACAAGATTACCTTCAATATTCTATGCCGACACTAGTGAGTAATTAGTTATTTATTTTTAGTATGAACAATCTTTATGTTACCAGTATATATTGAACTATAACTCTTAAGATTTTCATATTTAGCATCTAATTTAATCAGAGCAAGTTGAAAGTAGAGTAAGAGTCACACAAAATCATGTTGGTAAGATTAGGGTTAAAAAGAAGTGTATACATCCTCGTTGTAGTCATTTTAAGACTTGACGTCGTGAGTCGTTATGTACTCCACTTGCATTGGAAATTATATTGCTAAATTCAACAAAAACGGCACATTGAAGCAATTCACTATACAACGACTACAATTCATTCAAAATACTTCGTACTATAATTCATTTAAAACAGTAAATGAAATATGAAAAATCATAGACAGTACCATACCAGTAAATTATATAAATACTTGTATGTACTAAAACATGTTGTACAGTTTGTTAACTGATTATGTACTTTATAAAGAATTTTATATTTTTATAATCACTTGCCAAAAGAAAGACATTTTGTCACATTTTGTGCACAGTATGCCGGTCGAAGAACCCATTTCTCGACTACCTATTAATATAACAAACATTCCAGTAAATACTCGTACAAGTACGATTGTGTGCCTTTGTTTGAGTTTAAAATTTTTTTGAAATATTCAAGATGGTGTATGTACAAATGATGTTTCAGTTTGTGTTTAATAATAATCTAGACTAGATTTCGGGGTTTGCCTGACAGTTTTTATTTCACAATGAAAATGTAATTCTTGTAGATTTTCGAAAAAAGCAATTTTTAGATAATTAAACTTTTTTTTTAATACTTTAAGTAATAAAGAAAAAATAAAGATAATTAATAAAAATGTAAAAAATAAATCTAATGCCTACACTGAGCCAAAAATCGTGTTACAATACCAACAACGTATGTGGTCATTTTGACACCATCAATAAAATAGACAACGAATGCTTTAAATTTTTTAACAAGCGTGAACAAATCGAAAACGGTTGGTTGTCAATTTGAAAAAAAAGCTACGATTCTACTTTTTTGACAACGCACGTTGTCAACATTGTGGAATTGACAATGATATGTTGTCAAATTGCCAACTTATGCATTAAACACATTCGAGACAGCAGGATACCGACTACACGACTACAAATGACGTTGGTTACAAATGTCGCCGTGTAGCCAGCAATTGTTTACAAAATATATGTATAAGTTTTGCAAAACTTTTTTTATATACCAGGTGTACTGGAGTGTAGATTACACCACTTTTCAACTACTTTTATGATACTTTCTTCTATATACAATTTTCAAACTTCTTTTAGGATTTTCTGTTTCTCAAACCCTAATGAAAACAAATACAAGTAGGAAAATGTACTGTAAAAATAAAAAAATAAATGTTTTTCTACATGCACATATTTGTTCTTTTTATCTGCAGTTCATTAGCATCTACCTATTTTTTTTTTTTTTTTTTTTTTTGTGTAAATGTATCTTAATATATTTATTTAGGTGTTTGTGTATGTTTTTTGTAAGTTCTTCTGATTCTGGATTCTGAGCTAGATTTTTATGTTAATAATTATTTCAAAAAAATATATGTTGTATGTTTCTTTTTTGTTTGGTTCCTTTTCCTTTTTTTATTCTTCAAGTTTTTATTAAGTCTAATTTGGTTTTCAAATGAATCATAAAATTGTAAAAAAAATGCTTATGTATGTTGTTTTCTGTATTTTTCTCTTTTCTTTGTTTTTTAATAAACCAAATTTAAGCTAAACATTAAATTTTGTTAATAAAACTATGGTTTTGAAAATAACTAATTAAAGTATAACGACAATGTGTTACAATAGTTGTTAATGGAAAAAATAGTTCGAAGATCAGATCTATATATCTCTTAAGAATTCTAAAATTCAAATTAATTGAAAAACGTTATCAGTTGATAAAAATCAAGTGTGTTTAAACTCAAATTGAAAAAAATACTTGATCTTTCCAAACCTAAAGGTAGAATATACTGAAAGAACTTTGTTCATTAAACCGATTACAAAGTTTTATTATACTAATGAAATATTTCATTAATTAATGAATTTCAATAATTATTATTAATTAATTATTTCATTGAATGAATGAAATTTTGTCACTAGCCTGATGAAACTTTGACATTAATTAAAAAAATAATTAATTATGTTGTCAATGCACGACTTTATTAAGAATTCTGTAAAAATTTAAATGCTACTTTAATTAATACACTTTTGCTTGCTACTGAATAATTACGATTTCTATTTTTATATATAGAAATAATTGTATTTCAAAACGCTAATAAAAGCTCATTCAAATTAAAAAAAGGAAATTCTGTTTAAGGCTGTGATCATCTATTTGTTCTGAATAAAATTTTTTTATCTGGGGAACTTTTGTTACTGAGAGTTTTCTGCAGCATAAATCAACCATTTTGAGAAAATTGTCCTGAAAAATATAGTTTATATATAAAGTACATGTTGAGAATGAAGCAGCTAAATTAATTTTTCATACTTGAAATGGGGTTTTGCCCAAACAATAAATTTGATTTAAGGAATACCAACATATATATTTAGAGAAAAACATTTCCATTTAATATTTTTAGAACATCGAGGATTATTTTTCACCTTATTACCTTATAGGGTGAACTTTGAATATATAACAAGTTCTTCCTTAAAATAATATGCGCCACCATAGAAAAACAGACCTATTGTGACACTCACAAGTCACCTAAATAAATGTCAAAAATAAATCAAATTCATGCACTGAGAAAAGAACTTCTGCTGTGTTGCCCATAAAAAAAATTTAGTTATGATGATCGAATTTCTTAATAGTGAAAATAGAAAATCAGTTTTACACTAGAAACATTTTTAAGAAAATTCGGTGTATTTTCATTGTATTATCACAACTGAATTTTTGATTGCATACAATTTTAGTTCTAACAACTGAAGTTCTTTCTGTGTATGGATTTGAAGTTTAAAAAAAGCACGTTTTGCAAAAAATAGGTCTAAATTACAATAGCAACCTGACGACAGAAACAGCTGACAGTTTGGTATCTTAAACTTGTTTGCAACTTGTGTAGGGAATTCAGGTATAGATTTAAATAGCTTCACACACAAATGTATAGAACTCAACCCAGTCTGAACGGATATATGTACATGCGTACTTGACTAAATTGATTCAAAATATGTATATTTACAGGGTGACGCATGTACACATACGAACTTATATATTTATTTATACTCATTTTATTTACAGTGTCGAATATGAGGATCAGTCAAAATGACCTCTGCAGGTTATGTAACGAAGATGAAGAAACAGCAGAACACATATTGTGTCACTGTAATGGTCTTATGTGGACCCGTTTTCGCTACTTAGGACAACATTACCTACAACCGTCAGACATAGCGGACAAATCACCCAAAGAAGTTTCTAAATTCTTAATAAAATTCTTAATTTCTGGGAGGAAATGTAACTTGAGAGTAGTGTCACAATAGGTCTATTATGGCCGCAGTGACCAGGTGACTTGTTCCGGCTTCTTATTGTAACTCTAATTCTAATTCTACTTACAGTGTGTAAAAAGTATGTTTTGTTCTGTATAAATTTTTTTAAGATAAAATTTTTATATAAAATTATACAGGAAATTTTTTTTAGATAGAACTCTGCCCAATTAATGTACAAATAATAAAAACAAAATTTTTTAAAAATTTCAAAAAGGTAAGTTTTTCTCTGCTGCGACTCTTTAAATTCATTTTTTAATTAAATTTTTAGACTAGACACTGGACACATTATTATAGAATTGATTACTTAGAAAACTTAACTATTAAGGGGTTTTAAGGAGAATGAACCAAATGTTGCATTAGTTTAGCATTGTAATTTAAGTTTAGATTTATTTAATTCAAAGCGTGTTTCTTTTCTCATAAATCACATTAATTAATTTTTTTCTAAGATAATCAGATTGTATGTATCATTAAAAATATTAATTGTTTTGCCACATAATAAATATGGTACACAAATTGTTGCATAAGTTACACGGCCAATATGCGCGACATATTTACATAATTACAAAAATAGCAGTATAAATAATCTGTACATTTTTAAATTAAATAAAAATTCCTACTACTAAAAATATTTTATATGATGAATGACATACACATATATACGCAAAGAAAAAATACGGTTGAGGCAACCATATTCTGGTAAAAACATAGTATGGTTAGATTTATTATTGAATCTAACCATATATATTTTTAAATTTTGTATGTGCTTCGTATTTAGCAAAATTTCTACATTTTGCAAAACATACTACATGTACATACATATATATATATTTAAAACAAATTGCATACATACATATTTACCTTTATACATACAT
The DNA here is from genome assembly GCA_947397855.1 of Thelaira solivaga. Lineage (NCBI taxonomy): Eukaryota > Metazoa > Arthropoda > Insecta > Diptera > Tachinidae > Thelaira > Thelaira solivaga. The sequence continues at coordinate 17,199,691 of OX377612.1, forward strand.
ACATTTCAATGACAATGAAAATTATCAATTAAAACAAAACTTTAAAATCTACATACGTTGTACATACAAACATACAGGTTTTTTACTAATATTAGATATACATGAACATCTAAAAAAATGTGATTTAATGCATTTAACATACAAATAAAATTAAAATGGAAAAAAAAATATTTTTTTTATAATTGACCAATTTAGCAGCAATGATTAGACATTAAAATGAAATTCATCAAATTTTATTGCACCAAGTATTTATATTGAATATTTCAAATACACACATACACATAAATTTACATACACACGTACTTGCGATATTTACAAATAGATACATAATTAAAAATCCCATTTATTTAATAGTATGCAAGTGTAGCACGAGGCAAAAAAACACACACACACACACATTTTAATTAATTACCAAGTTTACATCACGACAGTAACTTCACACTTGCACAATATTATTATTAAAAAATTAATAAAATAACAAAAACAGTGTATATGTGAAAGTACATACAACATCGGATGCAAATGTCAACATGTTTTACCAAAAATATAAACTTAAAAAAATATGTGTTTGAGGCATTAATATTGAAAGGATGATAAGTTTGTTAAAATACATTGATAATAACACATAAAAATATACATTAATATTCAAACTTATATACATATACCCGTACATACGTATATATTTTAAAAATCATTAGGGATTCCTTTAAAATTTATTTTCAACACAATCATAAATATTCTTTAGAAATTTATTGCTCTAAAAAATATTTGTTCTCGAGAAAACATTTACCTTTTTATAAATTTGTTGGTAAAAAAATAAAAAGAAAAGAGAAAATAAAAATTTCGAAATGATATTTTTTTGTTAATAAGTTTTGTATGTACGAGTATGTACTCGTATGTACATACATATCAATATTAATACGTATGTTTACGTATTATTGAAGGTATGAAATATTAATTTTAGTAAATTATTCGATCTTATAAATTTATTATTATTAAATATTATTCAAGCTTAAGATCTCGATGATAATTATTTTTACTTTAATTTTCCAATATTTCGACTTTCTTTTGAAGGTCTTTTTCAGGGATAATATATAATAATAATAAATTTCCCCGAAAAAGACCTTCAAAAGAAAGTCGAAATATTGGAATATTAAAACAAAAACAATTTTCATTGAGATGTTAATCTCGACTAATATTTACTAATGGTATAAAATATTTTTTATTATTAGTTTTTTGCCAATTAATATTATTTTTTTTTAAATACAGAAAAATTAATATTAATCCCAGACTCTGGTTTGGTGGAACGATCACTTTCGAAGAAATCCGTTTCTTCTCATCAGCACCATCTGTGTCACTAACTTTGTTAATATCAAGTATTTAACTCAAGTAGAATTAGAAATTGAATATGGGAATTATTTACCATGAGCCACAATCCACAGCTTTTAATTAATTTCAATTTTCTTAGTGTTGCCACTATTTCATTTCATTATTTTTCATATCATAAGTAATACCATTAATTAAATACATTTAATTTGTTTATAATTTTTTATGGAAATTTTTTTTTGTTGCACAGAAATGCATAGCATTACTCTTTAGAATGGTTATTCTTGAAGCCAATTATAAGATATTTTCACCAGTTTTTGTGATCCTAATTTTGGAAAACTTGCATTTTTAGGACAGGTTTAATTTAAAAGCACATCTTAATAGAAAATTCTTGCAGGTATTTTATTAAAATATTTTTTATCGTTTTTGCAGCTAAGTCGAAATAATTTCGCAGACACAGCTTTAAGCGAAGATTTCATACCTATAAGATCGTATGTAATTTTTTTCAATAGCAGAAAACTTAACATCTTTTTTTCTTTGCCTTATTTAATTGAGCTTCGTTTCTGCGCTCGGCTAGAATTTTGCTGACTTTAAAATATCCGCATGCAAAAGTTGAATTGCCTGTTTATGACTTATAAATGTAGATTTTTTCGATATTTTGTTGTTAATTTTAAAAGCAGGACTTATATTTTTGTATTTGTGAAAATAAGTCAACATTTTTTTCATATTTTTTCATGATTACAATAACTACTATTATAACTTTGAATTTTTTTCTTTTTCGTAAGTATAAAAATAGAGAGAATTTTTATTTACAATATTACAAAAGAAAAAAACTTTTTTCAAAACATTGGCATGAAGTTCACTTTGTTCCATTACTCATTAAACGAATTGCCCGGCGCGGATATTTTAATCCGTAAAAAACATATACTCGTACATGCCAATTTCGAATATTCCCTAAGAAAATTTTGGTTTTTGGAAGAAAATTCCCTAAATCAGATAACTTGCTATGTTAAAAATAATATGTTATGTTTATAATAAGAGGGAAGAGAAAAGTGAAAAAACTCCCGACGAATTTTTATTCATAATTGGGCTGATAATAAAATCGCAACTCTCTCAAAGAATACTTGTTCTTATTTTAAAAAGAAAAAAATACCCTTTTACTAAGAGAGAGAGAGAGACCTTTTTTGTATGTTATATAAAGTAGTTAGGTAGTTAGGTCACATGTTTCTTTGAATGAAAAAAAAAAATTACCTTAAAAATGTTCTTATTACTTTTGTAGCACATTTTTTTGACACTCAATACACTACTCAAATAGCCTTTTAGAAAAAATTTTCAAAACATTACTATAGATATAGATATATTTCTGTTTTTTTAATTTTATTTGAATTTAAAATTCAGTTTCTTTGTGATGTATAGCGGATATGTAGAAAAAACCAAAAGGTTCTTACATTTTGTAAATTTTATTAATTTCAAAATTCAGCATTTCAGAAATAGAAAAAAAATTGCTGGTCTTGAAATAAAAAGAATTTTTAAAACATATAATAATAAATCTAAAGGGAAGCCCTACAACTTCAATAGAACTAAAACGATGTTAAACAAACACATAAATTATGTTTTTATTGATTGTGACTGATCTATTATTGAACAAATGGAAAGCAGCAAATAATGATGATGATCAGTTGTGATCAGCAAAGCATAGAAACTATAAAATAAAATATTAAAAAAAAAAACACTAAATAAACACAAGTGTGTGACAACTAACGCATAAGTGATGAATATACATTTTGGACAATTATTCATTTAGGCCAACTTATACAAAAAAGAAAAAAATATGTACAAACACAAACGAACATGTATTTCATGCACATTAATTGTACCAAATATACGGGTCAATACAGTGGCAGATGAATTAAACACATTTTGTAAATAGTTTAATAAATGCAATATTAAAAAACGTGCTATAATTAACAAGAAAAAAACCGTTTAGAAAAAAATGCGCTTGCACCGTGTTAAATACATATTATAAGCCGGAAATACGCCATGTTGGTTATTTGCTCAATATAATATGTATTTCGGTTACAGTTTTATTATTTCGTAACTAAACTGGGTTTTTTTTAATACTTAAATTACTAAAAAAATTAATATTAGATTAGGAACACACGTATGTATGTATGGTTGTATGGATGTAGTAGGTAGTAAATTAATTTAATTTTAAATGTGACACATGTAATATTTTAGACGTGTTATTTGCATAGTAGGAAAATCTATGGCAGAAACATATTTTTGCTATTTTATAGTGAATGTCGTTAATTTAGGTATTCAAGGAAAATTATTTTATTTAATCAATTTGAATATTTAAGAAGAATATACAAAACTGAAAGTATAAATATTTGCCTATATCAGTGAAGGGTATATACGACTCGGCACTGCCGAATTTAGCTTCTTCAATTTAAAACCCCTCTTTTTTTATAAGCGAACGAAAACAAAAAGAAATTTCATGCTTTGCTTTTGTTTCAATACAAATATACGAAAGAAGCTATGGTGCGCTTGTAGAGAAATAGTTGCAATTTCACTTGCGAAAAAAAGTAGTTGCATTCTGCAGAAAATTCTCATTTTCTGTAAAAACTATTTAAGCAATTGAAACTACTTTGTTCGGAATTGAATTCTGTGAAAAGGCTGTACAAGTTGAGTAAATTCCATTTATAGAAAAAAAAGCAGCGAAAGAAAATGTAGTTTCAAACACTTTATAATCGTACCAATAACAATTTCAAAGTCAATATTTTGTCAAGCGTAACATTTCTGTAGATTAGTTGTCATTTTTAAAATACCTACAAACTTGAAAGACATACATATGTATGTATGCATGCATATGTATGTCAGTATGCACATGTTTACAAATGTTAATATCATTAAAACTTTTTTCAAACTTTACAATGGAAAATTACATGAAAAATACATATTAACAGAAAAAATAACAACGATAATTGCAATTAAATGACAATAAAACAATCTTTCAGCGACAATATTTTGCAAAAAAAAATATGTCAGACATGCACATGCAAAATTGAAAAAAGTACAAAACCTTTAAAGTTTTACAAATAGAAAATGTCGACCGCTAAAAGATATTTAAAAAAAATTTTACATGAGTTTTCATTTTCAACATTGCAAAACTTGGTCAAACTTCAACAATGGAAAAACGAAACAGCAGCGGTCACATTTTGTGGCAATTTAACACAAGCTAAGCTTGTTAGGGTCTAAATGATTTTGAGAACGTTTTTCAAAAAGCCTTTGCTTTTCATAATTATTTAATTTTTTTTTTTTTTTTTTGTTACTGGGAAAAAAATTAATTTCATTATTTACAACAACAAGTAATAATGATAATAATTGCAAGGTCTCATGCATGACATACTTAAATGCAACATATTGACCCAAATATAGGTGTACATGCGTAGTAGACGTGTACGCGTGTCACTATTCATGGCTGTAAATTTTAAAATTATTTACACGTGATTTTTGAAAATAAAACTTCATTCATTTATAAAAATATCCATAATCCTTCATAAAACTATCATCTATCCTAATTATTTGTATATATAAAGAAGAAAAACTTGTTTTTTTGTTTGTAATGGATAATCTCTTAAGCTACTTAAACTCTTTCAGCAATATAAAGCTAAATTATCAGCGAGTAACAATGGCTAAGTTATAGAGGTTGAAGTATGAAAAAACAATTATATTTTAAATGTCTTTTTTCACACTTCAACCCTTTAACCATTTATTAACCGCATTTTTAAAAGCATGACTTGTTTGAAAGATCTTTCAAACAGAAGAAAAAATTATAGAAATCCGTTGGGAAACAAAAAAAGTTATCATTTGAAACCCGTTTTTCACTACATTTACCTTTATAAAATCACTTTACGAAGTGGGCATGACCAATCCTAAAACATATAGTGAGCATTCTTGAAATGTATTGATTTCATGTACCAAATTTTAAAAAAATTACTTGGAAAATAGAATTTTAATTGTTAAATCATTGAATAATGGACGTAAACGTGGGTTTGACATTACGTTATATAACCTATATTACTCGCTAATAATGAAGTTTTATATTGCTGAAAAAAATTTTCAAATTGGTTCGCTAGTTTCAAAGTTTATTTATTACAAACATAAAAACTAATTTTTACTCTTTATAATATTAGTATAGATAAATTTTATTTGATTTATTTATACCCTTTACTGTGTCTAAAATACGAAAACGAAAAAAAAAAACGTGGTACGCAGTTTTCTCAAAAATGACGGCCTTAATGTTTGCAATAAATCAAAATAATCGACTCACAAATAGTGGAGAAATAACAAAAATACAATCGAAATTTTAGATTTTCAGTAATTTTTGCTTTCTTTTTTTTTGAGTATTTTATTTAAAATAAAAAAAATTGGAACTCAGTTTTTTCAGGAGGAGAAAACAAGGACCTGGGGGCAAGGATTAACAAAAAAATATGCAAAAGGTCTTCCAAGAGAATTATAATGTATCTATATATTTCAGATATGTATAAATATAGCCGCAGAGCAGGAAAATTCGATTGTGTTAAAAATGCTCCCTTGGTTACATTATTGGCCATATTGGACAAAAATGGAATTACACACGTATCCCACTATATAGGTGTGGTAGTCCAAGAGGTCCACTACAAGTCATGCATAGTCACACTTCTGAAATAAATTTGGGATTCCAGAAAATTGACTTTGAAAAAAATCATTTTTTTTGAAAATTGCTCTAGAGGACCACTGGCCATTTTGGACAAAAATAGAATTACACACGTTTCCCACTATATAAGTGTGGTAGTCCAAATGGTCCACTACAAGTTACGCTTAGTCACATTTCTGAAGTAATTTTGGGATTCCAGAAAATTGACTTTGAAAAAAATCATTTTTTTGGAATATTCGAAAATTTCTCTATATAGATATGGTAGTCCAAAGGGTCCACGTTTAGTCACATTTCTGAAATAATTTTGGGATTCCAGAAACTTGAAAAAAATCATTTTTTTTGAAAATTGCTCTAGAGGACCACTGGCCATTTTGGACAAAAATGGAATTGCATACGTATCAAATTCTATAGGTGTGAATAAGTTAGAGATGGGAGAAAAGTTAGAGATGGGAGAAAATTTAGAAATGGGAGAAATATTAAAGATGGGAGAAACATTAGAGATGGGAGAAAAATGAACCGCCTGCATTAGGAACTAATTCTTGTTTATGACACATTTTAATTCATTAAATTACCACTCTCTCACTTGGCGTAAGAAAATTTTGCCTTGTTTTGCTTGACTTTTTCACAAATTTTGCCTTAGGTCCGTTAATTCTTTTAAATTAATTGAACGAAATTGTGAAGAAGTTAGATCTAGAGTAACCAATTTAGAGAATTTATGTGTCATAACTGCTCTCTCTCTCACTCTCACTCTCTCTCTCTCTCTCTCTCTCTCTTAGTAAACTAAACTGAATTATAAAGTAAACTAAACTAAACTATAAAGTAAACTAAACTATAAAGTAAACTAAACTGAACTATAAAGTAAAATAAACTGAACTATAAAGTAAACTAAACTGAACTACAAAGTTACACTAAACTGAACAGTAAAGTTAACTAAACTGAACTATAAATTACACTATAAAGTGAACTATAAAGTAAACTAAACTGAACTATAAAGTGAAGTATAAGTAAACTAAACTGAACTATTAAGTAAACTAAACTGAACTATAAAGTTAACTTTAAAGTAAACTATAAAGTGAACTATAACTATAAAGTGAACTATAACTTTAAAGTGAACTATAACTTTAAAGTGAACTTTAAAGTGAACTAAAACCTTAAAGTGAACTATAAAGTGAACTTTAAAGTGAACTATAAAGTAAACTTTAACTTTAAAGTGAACTTTAAAGTGAACTATAACTTTAAAGTAAACTATAAAGTGAACTATAAAGTGAACTTTAAAGTGAACTATAAAGTGAACTTTAACTATAAAGTGAACTTTAACTTTAAAGCGAACTTTAAAGTGAACTATAACTTTAAAGTGAACAATAACTTTAAAGTGAACTTTAAAGTGAACTATAACCTTAAAGTGAACTATAAAGTGAACTTTAAATTGAACTATAAAGTAAACTTTAACTTTAAAGTGAACTTTAAAGTGAACTATAAAGTGAACTATAACTTTAAAGTGAACTATAAGGTGAACTTTAAAGTGAACTATAAAGTGAACTTTAAAGTGAACTATAAAGTGAACTTTAATTATAAAGTGAACTATAAAGTGAACTTTAACTTTAAAGCGAACTTTAAAGTGAACTATAAAGTGAACTCTAAAGTGAACTATAATTTTAAAGTGAACTATAAAGTAAACTATAAAGTGAACTATAAAGTGAACTATAAAGTGAACTTTAAAGTGAACTCTAAAGTAAACTATAAAGTGAACTATAAAGTGAACTTTAAAGTGAACTATAAAGTGAATTATAAAGTGAACTTTAATAGTGAACTATAAAGTGAATTATAAAGTGAACTATAAAGTGAACTATAAAGTAAACTATAAAGTGAACTACAAAGTAAAAAAGTAAAAACTTTGAGACTAAAAGAAAATAGTTTTTAGAACTAGGCCACTCATATTACTAAGCACTGCCAGAATGGATAGAATTTAGCCTCAGAATCAGTTAGTGCTCTACCATTTAAGGTACTATTTATTTGGTCGGCAGTCCATCTTTTGATTTAACTGCACTTTAAGTGACAGCAACTGCGAATCATCTTTTAAAATGTGCCCTGCACTGATTTTAGTTACGACAAAATACCTCACAAAGTTGGGTATGGTGTACAATAAAATTTATGGACTAAATGCATATGTGTCGACTGCTATGATTCTCGGGATTTTATAACTTTACATAGATTCTTCTTGCTCTCGCCCTAATTACTATGTGATAATTTTTGGTTATGTGGGCTTAGGACACACAAGCTCATGTTTATGTGACGTTCTTTTTTTTGGGCTTGGGAAAACTGAAACAATAGTCTGGCAATGAAGATAAAAAATGTTTATTTTCTAGCTTAAAAGGCTTGAACTTTTTATTTCTATTTTTTTTTTTAGCTTATTTTTTTTCATTTTTAGCATTCTTGTCGATACAAAAATTATTACTTTTAAATAACCATCGTAAGGTGAGACTTGTAGTAGACCCCTTGGACTACCATAGCTATATAGTGAGATACGTTTGCAATTCCATTTTTTTCCAAAATGACCAGTGGTCCTGTAGATTTTTCAAAGTCAATTTTCTGGAATCCCAAAATTATTTCAGAAACGTGACTAAGCATGACTTGTATGAAAAAAATTTCTCAATAAAACCACTTTTTAAATTTATTAAATTCACTACTTTAGATTGCAGGCAGGACTCAAACCTGGCATCATTAAATTTCTAACAAAATTTTTTAATGGAATTTTTAATAAATTTAATTATTTGTTTATGAATCGTAATGAAATATAGTAGAATCTTAAAAAAAAGTTGACCGAAATGTTCCAAGGCGTAATAACTTTTTTGAATTTTAAACTTTTTTTAAATTGAAACAAGTTTAATTTTTTATCAAAATATTAATCTTTATTTGTGCTTAATTCCAGAATTTAATTTTTTATTTAATCACAACAAAAGAGAAACTTAGATTCTATTTTTACTAGCTGGTTAAAAGCACATTGTCACCCTGAATATTTTCAAAAAATATTAATTTGTATCGAGTGGTTTAAAGAAGCACTTCAGACTTGTTTGTTTTTTTCTTTGTGTAATAGGTTTTGATTATTTTTGTGTGCATATTGCCAAGGTCTCTCTCTCCCTCCATCTATCTCTCTCTTTCTCTCTCTATATCTCTCTTTCTCTCTCTATATCTCTCTCCCTCTTTCTCTCTCCCTTTACCTCTCTCCCTTTATCTCTCTCTCCGTCTTTCTCTCTCTCCTTCTATCTCTCTCTCCCTTCCTCTTTCTCTCTCTTTCTCTCTCCCTCTCTCTCTCTCTCTTTCTCTCTCTCTATCTCTCCAATTTTTTTTCCAATTGTCGATTTTATCAGAAATTGAACTTCTGAAAGTGCATCGTTGTATGCACTATTTGATTTAAGCATTTTAGAGAGAGATATTTCACCTGCGCGATCGTACTGATCGTTATATCACACGCTCTGAAAAGTTAAAAATTTAACTGAAAATAAATCTTGTTTATTTGACCTTTTTTATCTGAAAATAAATAAATAAATATTTTTTAAGATTTTAGGTGTTTTTATGTATTTTAATTATTATTAAATTAATTTCCAATATTTCGACACGCCTTCGTATGTCTTTCTCAAGGAAAATAATTTTAAAATATTGGAAATTAATTTAATAATAATTAAAATATATAAAAAGACCTAAAAGCTTAAAAAATATTTATTTAATTATTTAACTGAAAAGTTAACTTTTTAGAGCGGCACATTGATTTTGAAGCAATGTTAACTTATCCGAGTGTTCAAATTTTAAGCCAGTTAAATTTTTTAAGATTCTATTGTATTTTTCTTTAATACAATAATTCCTGATTAAATTTTTCTCAGTCAATAAAATTATATTTTTATTTTATTTTAAGTATGTATATTACATACTTTAAGAGCCTACTTTTGTTCAAAAGAATTTTATAAACCTAAAATCGTTATTAAAAAGATACCGATTTTAGTGTTACTATGATTATGGCATATTATTTTTAGTAAAAGTTTACACAGTCTGAAAAATTCCAAAACGTACTTTTAATCAATAGAGACGTTTTTTTTATTTTCTTTAATGCAGACACCTATTTTTTTAGACTTTAAACTGAATTACTAGGTTTACAAAAGCTATTTGCCTGCGACAATTAAAGATAATAATTGAAAACAGTTTTTTAGTTCATTTTTGTTACTTGTATTTTTAATGCTTTTCATTTTTTCCATTTGGTACATAGTATACGTAATATATATTTGTTCATTAATGTTTGTTTATAAGTAACTCGTATATAAAGTACTTTGTCCCATAAGAAAATGCAGGTAAAAAATATAAACACACACAAATATATGTTTGCACATATGTACATAAACTAACTATTTAATGTGTCACAAAATTGCTTTTTGAAAACATATGCATGAATATTTACATACATATGTATATGTAGCTAAGAGTGTAGATTCAATACATAATTTTGTATTTTTAAGATATACACTCGTGGAAAATGTACTCTTTAACAATTAGTCTAACATATGTTTCGTATAGATATTGAAAATGAAACCAAAACGTTAAAAATTTACTTGTAGTATATTGTTTAACTATAAAGCTAAATAAAATGAAAAATATATGTACAAATATAATAGAAAAATGTAGGCATAATGGACTATTATTAATGCTACATTTACTTTTATGGTATAAAATGATTCACTCAAATAAACAACTGGAAAGAAAGTAGCCAGTTTTGAATTACAAAAATTAACAAATACTAATTGGAATACAGTCTCTGTTTATATGATATATATATTTGTAAACAAGCAAAGCTTATTAATGCATTTTGAAACAAGCTTTCAATATTACCGTATTGAGAGTACTTAGTGTAATATACGCATATACATATTATGTATAAATGTGCATACATATATTAGATTTCAAAGTGGAACAATTTTTGCAACATTGACATAATCTTTACATTTTTCTGTTAGATGTCTATTCAAATGTAAACTGGGACTTCTAATAACCATTAAATTACAAAGAACATATTATTTGAAAATAAAGTTAAAACAACTCAAATTTGTATTGTATTTGTAAAAGGCACATATAAGTAACGAGTTAACTTACCTTATGGTAATTTCTTTTTGTATTTGTAATAATGACTTTTTCTTATCTTTGTTACAACTATGTCTTACTTCCGCCAACAAACAATTTTAAATAAATATTTAAATTGAAATTTAGATAAATACTCGTACATTTGCTTGAAAAAACAATTACATTTTTTTTGTTTTAAAATGCTTAACACGTTCTTTAAATAAAAAACTGTTTGCAGTAATTTGGGTCAAAATTAAATGTAAAACCACGACAAACACAGAAAAATATGTATTTTGAACAAACTTTATAACACCTTTATGCTGGTAGAAACTATACAAATGAATATAACCCATTCAGTGATCCCGCTTTTATACCCCAGCTTTTTAATATGTATAAAGTTCTAATAAATTCCTCATACCACCCCACAACACCAGGTGACAATGTATTACGTGGTAACACAATATAAACGTTTAGATAAAAAAATAAATTAGATAAGATCAATTAATACTTGAATGTAACTTTTATATACTGATAATGATAAAAAATCCTGTTGAAAAAGGGACACGATGTGCATTTCAAATTCACAAAAGAAAAATATCAACAGCTAAAACACTAATCAAATACAAATCAAAAACACATGCAAATATGTGGTATATGTGGATGTAAAGGAGGGTAGTTTTTAAGATAATAAAATTTGTTTTATTATTAACTTTATTTTAGGTAAAATAAATATTAGGAAGTGGGGTGGAGGCAAGTGAATCAAAAACTAATAATTATAATACAAGTTTACAAATTCAAGTCAACTTTTTTATCAGAGCAGCTGATAACTGTTTATCAAGTATTTTTAGGCACCGATTTCAAATCTGCAACTCGTTTTTTTTTTAATTGGATTTAATTTCCAAGATATCCTTTATTTGAAACTGGTAGGTTATAAATATTTAATTATAAAGAAAATTCGAAATTCTGTATTGGAATTTCCTTTAAGTGGTACCTACATAAATAATTTTTAAATGTACTTACAAGTTTTAAAGATACCGTAAAATTTATGATAAAAAAAAATAAGTTTTTGAAGCAAAATTTAGAATTTTATAATTTTCAAAAAATTATTAAAAATAATGGGAGACAAAAATCTACTGTTTTTGTTATCCAAGCATACAGGATTATAAGTTTCAAGCGAAACGAACCTTATTTTAATAAAATTACAAAATATAACTTTCGATATACGATAGCGTCTCTTTTTGCCGTATTTGACTGCAGGGGGGCTACTGTGTATTGTGATGCGAAAGCAGTTGCAAGCTTAATGTCTTGCGTTTGCTCTTTGCTTATCGCAAGATATAAACTGACTTTGACATGAACTTACGCATTACACAGCAGAGTACTACCACAGACAAATGCAAAAAGATTCAATTTCTTACCTTTTTTTCGCATCGCAATACACAGTAACCCATATGGCAATTTTTTGAAAACGAAGTACCATTACTTTTTACTAATATTATAAACGCGAAAGTTTGTATTTATTAAAATACCCATGCAAATTGTTTTATTAAAAAGGGAGCATGAGATATATAACCTATATAATTATAAAAAGTTTCATTAAATCCATTTAGAAGTTTTTGAGTGAAAAACTAACACATACATACAAACTTTAGCATTTACAACATTTACAACAAGAACCGGACAAGACCGGGCAAAAGTTCTAGTATCCTAATATGGCTGTATTATTATAGAAAAAACTACCGATATTTACCTTGATTTATTTTAAATAATTTTTACATATAAAACGTTTCTTTTTTGTCACAAATTCTACAATAACTTTGAAGCTTGTACACCAATTGAAAAATGATGCAAGTATGGTTTAAAGTAAATTGTAACACGAAATTTCGAATTTTTTTTATAATCAAAAATTACAAACCATTTTCAAGTAATCCTAATATATGTCATGTTACGAGTACCTCTTGAGCTTAGGAAATAACGGTATATTTTGGAAATTACAGCAAAATTAAAAAAAAGTTAAGCTGCAGATTTGAAATCAGCGCTTCGAAATACTTTGGAAACAGTTTTTAGTTGCTCTAGTTCAAAGCCGTCTATATTAATTACTAAATATTTAAAATTAAAAATATTTTTTTATTTTTAATAACTGAATTAAAAATATTTTGTATGTAAACAAGAAAGAAATTAAAAAAAAATATATGTACGAGTACATACAGATTTACGCATAAAACATTAACATTTATTTTTAAATTTTTAAAACAATAACATTCCAATAGTTTTAAGCAAAAGCAAAACGTTTACTGGTACTAAAGTAATGAAATTCGTATGTTCTTTTAAGTTTATTGTAAATAATTTTTTTTTCGATAATTTGATCTGTGACAGTTTATTATGGAATAAAAAACGTCTTTTTCGTTCAATTGAAAGTGATTCGTTCGATCATTTTGGTTCAATCAGTTCCGGTTGAAACACATGAACGAAGGATAGAGAAGACCGAAAGACAAATAAAATAAACAAAGATTGTGATCCGCTTTTTTAAAACAAAAACTTTAAATTATATTGCGAATTTTTTTTTTTTTTTTATATAAAGCCGTAATGGAACCACAAACCTTTGTTTTTAAACATAACGAACGAACGAAAGACCGACAATAATTTAATAAAAGGAGCAGATCATTTGATTCGTTCGTGCGTGACTGACAAAAGTCTACTACATACGTAAGAGATTTTTAGATTTTAAATATTATTTTTTATCAGTTCAAAAACCAATCCAGAAAATTCATATAATTACCTCAATATTTTTATTTATTTTTTATAAAACCTAATATCTATGTATATTAAAATTAGCATAAATAAATTTTTAGCTTGAATTTTAAAAAATTTAGAATTGGTTACTAAATTTTTTTGTATTTATAATAACATAAAAACGTTTAATTCTTTATGAAAAATAATTTTTTATGGAAGGATACTGTCAGAAATAAAAAATGCCTAATAATCATAGTCACACTAAAGTCGGTATTTTTTTAACGATTTTAAATTCATGAAATTCTTATTAACAAAAGTCAGCTCTTAATAAAAACGTACTTTTTGTGACAATGATTATGGCCCAATATTAAAAAAAATTGTTTTTATTCTTTCTATGTATGTATGTATATAAAAAATTAATATTATTTCAAAATATGTATGTTTAAGTCAAACTCAATAAATAAATGGGATAAAATTCAAATCATATTACTAGTTTCATTAATCTAATTAGTATTTCACACTATGACATGTATTCTGGAGTACAGTTGGATACAAAATATGTTTTTGAATGAGTAACCTTTCGATAATTTAATTAAATGTGCTACACATGTGTATGTACATATTTGGTGACAGGTATATGAGAGTTTGAAAAAAAAAATATTATTTTTTATCTTATACCAAAATAAAAATAAAACAAAGCAAATAAAAGGAACAAATAATGATAAAAATGATATCGTTAAAAACAAAAAAAAAAAAGGAAGGCAAATAAAACATAAAAAATGTTACTAACTAGCAAAGATTAAAAAAAAAATAGTAATCGCATATTTTATGGGAACTGAGTAGGCCTACATTAAATAAAATAAAAATAATTTATGTAAAGTATTTTTTAAAAAGTACTAATAATAATTGTTTAATTGGACAGAATTTAATACTTTAATTTAATACTTTGGATGTGAATGCAAATGAATGTAGTGCGATTAAATTTAAAAGATACTCGTTTGATTACCAAAATTAACAACAAAAATTCTGCTATCCTGTAATATTTTTAATTAAAAAAAAAATTGATTTTGGCCATGATGTAAAAAAACCAGGTGCCATTGATACTCCAGCTGAATCCTGCATGATTGAAGCCCCTCTTGTCAAAATTGAAGAGACATCAATGTGTTAAAGAGAGATCAAAATAAGAAACAAATTATTTGTTTCACATCTTGATATCAACCACCGGAACTTTTGACTTCAGGGGCTTCAAAAGCAATAACAAAATTTTGTTATTTTTGTATTTTTGATGTTAGCTGGTTATTTTATACCATACAACCAATCATTAAGACCTGCTTTTATCATACAAAATAATTTTGATAAAAGCATTATAAAACCTTTTACGAATTTGTTTTAAGTAGATTCTCTGCCAATACAACTTTGTTTAGTAAACTAATGGCCTTATCTTGTAAGTCACTTGCGTTGAACGCTTTTAGATTGCTGAATGACAATTTTCCAATTTTATAAATCATTACGTATTCGGGGGTTGCTTTTTTTCCTTTTTGAAAACCAATATTGGTTTCATTTGGTGTCATGAAAAAGTATCGGTTTTACTTTTTTCGAAGTTTATTAAAACCGGCTTTCGAATCAATTGTTCATACATTTGTCCAAATATTTGTTTAAAGTACCTAATTTGGTAGAAAATTCTATAAATTGTAATGTTTTTGTATAAATATAATTTAAAAAAATATTGGCGCATGTGTGTGTTAAAGCCATAAAATTCCTATGAACAAAAATAAGCTTTTAATAAAAGTCTACTTTTCTATGACTATGACCAATTGTTTTTCTAAAATATTATAAGGAAAATAATAAAAGTGTTGACAAAATAACTATTTAAATGAAATGACCTCTTAAATTGTAGCATTTTTGTCATTAGGAGAAGAATCTTCAAAGAAGGCGACAAGAAAACATTTTTGTGACAACGTAAGTTTTATGCTGTGTATATATCTAAATAGATTTGTAGCCTATTTTGGGTTAAACAAAGAGGTAGTATTTGATAGCAATGAAAGGCACTTGTTGTGTTCTAATGCTACCGATAGACGTTACTACAAATCGTACGATAAATCGTACAAGTATGAAATAAGTAATATTTAGATTTTTGTGGGCGGAGTTTGTATAAGTACAATAAAAAGTATCGTGTATCATGCTGCTGTACTACAAATTTTTTTAGAACAGCGGAGAGCGTCGCGCTTACAAAAATTAATTTTTTTTGCCGAATATGTAAGTTAAAAAATGAAAATATTGTTAAAAATATTTCGACAATTCATCTTTTTCTTCTCTACACCATGCTCTTTTTCTTGTTCCTTCTTTTTTCTTATTCTTTTCAAATAGTACTTCAGTAATTATTAATAATGCCACCACATCATCCATTTTGCCGTATACTCGTATGTTTACTTTTAAAATTTTTCTTTTAAATGAAAAAGTGTGATTTGTAGTATGATGTATAGTAACGTGTATCACAAAAACGTACTACCACTCATACTTCGAGAAGTACGAATTTAAGTATCGTGTATCATTAGCATAAGATTCCACCGCTGTTGCCGCTTACAGCTTTGTTACGACTTTTAGCAGAATTATCCTGTCAGCAAAGACTAGCATAAATAAAAGTAAAAGCACATAAATAAAATAAATGTACTCGTATATTTATATGTAAATTATATGCCATAGTTACTTAATATGAAAAACTAATATATTGTTACGAAAATCATGCTGTTGTCCCACTGTTACTATTTTTCACAAGAAACGGTATTTATGTACATATAGCAATTTGTGGTTTAAACTAATACATGGAATTTATGTATGTTTTGCTTGTATGTTAGTTATAAAGTAAAATGTGTATAGTGGGGATACCGGTTCTCGTGGTGCCAGTGTTGGGAGTCACTGGTCGGACCCTGAAGGTATCCTTTGGTGGACCCGAACGTATCCTTCTGACAGATTCAAACACATAGCAGTTTCAGGTGCTGATGCACCTATTTACCCCGGATAGTGATACATCAAGGTGGGGTAGTTCACCGAGAAGACACACCCCGGGGGGGAGTAGGTAGTTACATACAAATGTATGCAAACATATATAAGTTCATACAAATCAGTTCTGATTTCTTTTTATATATCTGCACATCACATTTCAGCGCTACGCCCAATTAACTTTATATAATTTTTTTTTCCAATAGAGTCAAAAAGAGTTTATTTAATACAATCAATAATCTTAACAAACATATAAATAACAAAGGCTTAATGTAACCTATTAAATAGCTTATGACCTTACTTTGTAAATCACTTAGGTTGAAAGCTTCCCTAACCAGGTGTTTGTTTTGACTTCTACAGTGACAAAATATGAGGCGTTGCATTTGATAAAACTCCATTTTCATATTAATAATAACATAAGAAACAGCTATAGCAACGCCAACAATCATTTTCTAGAATGCGGTGATTTACAAAATATAAAAACTGACAACGCAGAAACATTTATTACTCAAAAATGACACTCTAAGTGAAACAATTTTTTTAAAAATCTTAATTTGTATAAAAGTCTGAAGAAAAAACCATGAGAGTTTAGTCAAAAAATCTTATAATTTATAACTATGCACAATATATATTTTTTATATAAAATTTTTTAATTTATGTACAAGAAATCAACTTACCGTTTTTAAAGTACGTCCACTATTAGCACTACCACTTGGTACATTACTGCCTAGTACAGTCTCACTTATTTGACTTTGTAAAGTTTCAACTTGTTTACGAAGCGTTAAAATCTGCAACAAAAATAGGAGACAAACTAAATTTCTGAGCACAAATTTCTTTAAAATATGAAAAAATTGTCTCCTCCAAAGAAAAGAACTGATAATATTTTATAGATTTAGCAGAAAATAAAGCAATATACGAGTATACCAAGACTAACAATTTCATATCACAATTTACAATAAAAATCAACTAACTCACTGATTACATAAGCCTACAATGATTTTGGTGCCGCCAAAATTAAAATTGATTCCTAGTATTCTCGACACCCTGATTCAAACTCTATACTTATTTTTTTAATACTATGTGTAGTTCTCAAGAAATACCGTTATCTAGAAAAGAGAGGATGTTTTGCCATATAATTCATAATAACTCGATAACTAACGCTCTGATTAGATTTACAAATAATTAAAGATTGGGAATAAAATAACGTTTAAATTATGTAACTATCAATTTTAACGAGTCTTATTGTTCAGAAAATATTTACAAAGTTTTATTAAAAAACATAGTTTAAAAAATCTCTTTCAAAACCTCTTAAAATTTTTAATATAAACAAAAGCTTAAACTTTGTTTGATTTTTATTCTAAATGGAGCTAAATAATTCAAATATATATTACAATTGATATATTATATCATATTTTTAGTGTGGTTGCCATTGATATTTCATTTCTTATTTTTTTAAGAAACCCGATTTTTTATAATTATAGCCCCTGTGTCATATTCATAGTCAAAGAAAAGTTGGCTCTTTGCATTAAAAATACAAAGAGCTCCCTCTTGTTTAAAAGAATTTGTGGATTTAAAGCGATTTTTAAATGGTACTGAGCTTAGTATAACTATAATTATGGTCCTATGTTTTTAAGAAATTTCAACTTTTTGTATATTACCTAAAGCATTGTCCCCACAAAATCCGGCCGATTTACAAAAGCATATTAGAAAACCCTAGTGGCAATCTAGTTTATTTGTAAGCATGGTTAGTCATGGAAAATCGAAATAGAAAAAAAATTATGCGATCTTTGCGATCAAGTGTAAACAAAATTCAACAACTGCCTGATTATGGACGATGAAACCTATGTAAAAATGGACTTAAAATAGCTGGCAGGTCAAAAATTTTATGCTACGGCGAAACGTGGAAATGCCGATCCCAAATACAAATACATGAAAATGGATAAATTTAGTAAAAAAAATCATGATTTGGCAAGCAATTTGCACTTGTGGCCTAAAAAGCACGCCGTTTATCGTCTCTTCAACAATGACATCAGAAATTAATATCAAAGAATGCCTGCAGAAACGATTGCTACCTCTAATTAAATACCAACAGTCCCCAAAAAAAAGTTGGGCCTGATTTAGCGTCTTGTCATTATTCAAAAACTGCAATGGAGTGGTATCAGACATCAGGTCGATATAGTGGCAAAAAATATGAACCCTCCTAACTGACCGCAGCTTCGGCCAATTAAGCAATACTGGACTATTGCCAAAGCCAAATTAAAGAAAAGTGGTACTGTTGTTCTTGACGACAAAAATATGTCGAAAATTTGGAACAAATATGCAGCGCAGGTAGATCAGAATGTTGTGCAGAAACTAATCAGAACCATTAAGGCAAAAACGCGCAAATTCATAAGAGGAAATGATTTGTAATTAATTTTTTAATATTTCTGAAAAATTAATAAATAAATATGTATTTATAAGCAATAGTTTTGTAATAGCTTTTTCCTTTAATTATATATTCAATTGCTTATCGGGCGGATTTTGTGTGAACAATGCTTTATAACAAAGCATACTTTTGAGTTCCACTATTAGAGTTATTATAATTATTTTTTCTTTTTTTCATTAATGTGCTGTTTTTATAACACAAGCGATCAACTCAATATTATGAGTACTTTTCATATAAAATTTCCAGACGAGTTGAATAGCACATAAATTTCAGTTTATTCTTTTTCAAATTACTTATATCATAATTAAAATTTTTTCGACACTTTTACATCTTTCCGCTTAAATGTATTTTAGGTACGCACCGCAAAACTAAACATCAAAATTTAATTCTAACAAGAAAATATTAAGTAAAATTTCTCGGGCAAATTCGTATTTTCCGAGTTATGGGTCTCCAAAGTTTTCATAGGGTTCATACAAAAATTGTGATTTTTCACATAAAAAAAATATGGAACTGATGGAAAATAAAATTGGCCCTCTGACATGTTTAAAAGTTTTCAGTGATATTGTTTACAATTTTTGAAATAATAGATATCACAATATATCAAATAAACACTTATCAAAAATACTATCAAGTAATACATAAATTATTTAGAAAAGTAGCGCACTTGGAGCTGGTTACACAAAAAAAAAAGTTTTGGAAACGAAGCCGGCGTTCGCCTTCCAGAATATCACAGAAAACTTTTAAAATCTTCAAAAGCCATAACTCCGAAAATATGGGTTTTAACGAAAAATCGTACTCAATATTTTCTCTTAGAATAAAATTTTCTATTACATATTTTTTTAGTGAAAAATCACAAATTTTGTATTGAACCTATGAAAACTTTGGAGGCCCATAACTCGTAAAATACGAATTTGCCCGAAAATTTTTCTTAAAATTCTT
The DNA here is from genome assembly GCA_947397855.1 of Thelaira solivaga. NCBI lineage: Eukaryota > Metazoa > Arthropoda > Insecta > Diptera > Tachinidae > Thelaira > Thelaira solivaga. Next base: position 17,219,913 of record OX377612.1, read on the forward strand.
TTTTCTATCACCTGTTATAATTTTTTTTTTTAATTTGGAAAACATTTTTTTTTTTTTGGTATTTTTGTCTCTGTTTTTAAGTAAATATAATATATGTATATGTCCCTAACTATTTGGAAAACATACATATCAATTTCTAGAAAAAAAATTCAATCTTAAACATTTATCAGCAGGGCAGTTTCTGTTTTATGTAACGATATATAAGTAACACTATTTCAAATGAATATTCTGTTCTCATGATTATCATAATAGTTATTTCGTTTAATTGACCTTAAGTTGTAATAATTAAAAGCATACTCAAATGTATGTACAAATCAAATTTCACTTTTAAAAATTTTACACAATTGTTAAAAATCGAATTTTTTATCTATACTACATATATATAGTAGTATATACACTCCCTCAACCTCATTGAAACATAATACACACTATTTAAACTTACCTCTGCGTCTTTTTTGGAACACAACTTATCTAAGTCTTCCCTTTCTTTTTGCGTGTCGGCTAAGAGATTTATAGCCGTTCTATTATCAACTCTTGGAGTTTCATTGTTATATTCGGTATCTCCAGGACCTGCAGTCTCTTCAAGAATCTCTTGAGCCAATGTCGTTAATTGACCCTTAATCGTATTGAGACTGTTATTTAACCAAGACATATCTGAACACTCTGAAAACACTTTTTCCACATTTATCTGTATTTGTTGTTTAAGTTTATCAACTTATTTTATTTATTAAGATTTAGAAAATATTCCTATATTTTTGAGGATAATGACAACTTGGCAAAATAAAATTTTTGCTTTGTATTTATTATTTTGATTTTGTTGTTGTTTTTATGAGGAAGCTGTCAGGAACAGCTGAGGCATTGTTGCAGTTGATTTGCAAATATAATTTATCAGCCGCGTGTAGTACACTGTTATTAATTTCTGCATAATGCAAAACAGCGAAACATTTTGGAGGCAATATTCGAGTCATATATAAAGGGTGTTTTTTATAGACGTATAGAACTTTAAATTGCAATAAAACCACGATGGGTTATTCGATTGACATGAATTTTATTTATCCGAAAGATAATCTTGTGGCATTACATTTCAAATATGATTTCTGGCATATGACCGCCACGGCTGGCTCGGATGTAGTCCAATCTGGACGTCAAATTTTCGATGACTTTTTCCAACATTTGTGGCCGTATATCGGCAATAACACGGCGAATGTTGTCTTCCAAATGGTCAAGCGTTTGTGGCTTATCCGCATAGACCAATGACTTTACATAGCCCCACAGAAAGTAGTCTAGCGGTGTTAAATCACAAGATCTTGGAGGCCAATTCACAGGTCCAAAACGTAAAATTAGGCGGTCACCAAATGTGTCTTTCAATAAATCGATTGTGGCACGAGTTGTGTGACATGTTGCGCCGTCTTGTTGGAACCACAGCTCCTGGACATCATTACTAAGTAGAAAAAGAACTCTTTACCTCCTAAGGCATATGTAAAAAAATTCCTGTTACTAATAAAAATAAAAAATATTCTACAAAGAAAAAAGGATTATTATCTAAAACATCGCCATGAAGAAATCAAACAGTTGAAATCCCAACAAGCCGTAACAGCTGTTTCTTGTTTACAATTTTTTTTTTAAGTGGTGAATTTTTTTATATCGCGCTGCCATACTGTCATCTTTTAAGAATATTTTGCAGAGTTGTGTTTTGTGTAAATTCCAAAATCGACAAACTTATTTATAAATTTGGCGTTTTTTTTGCAATATTATATATATTTTTAAAATTCATTAAAGTAACATATATGATATATATAAATTTTTATTTTGCAAAATACCTCTTTTCAATATATCATATATCATGTTACATTTATGAATGTTAAACATATAAAATTGTAAAAAAAAACGTCAAATATGTAGATGATTCTTGCATTTACGCAAAATACAAGTCTGTAATATATTCTAGAAGACGACAGTATGGCAGCACGGTATAAAAAAAATTCACGGTATTGTAAATTAGCAAAAAATGTAAATAGAAAATGAGAAAATATCACGTATTTTAACGAACTTAAAAAAGGCAAAGATCTAGAAAACTGAGGAATTGGTTAATCAATGGTTGTATAGTTTTGGTTCACTCCAGGCCAAAATTAGGAATGGTACCCATCAAATTACTTAAAAGTAATTGTAGGTCTACAAACCAAATACGTTTTATGTCATAAAATAAAAACTAAAAACTCTAATAAAAATAACTAAACCACCAGAAAGGACAAAGCCTGTAGATGCTAATACCGCCTAGTTTTGGTTCACTTCATGGGCAAAATCTGGAATGGTGACCCCCCGAAATTTCCATTTTTATACAGAATTCATGAATTTTTTCAAATACGTTTTATGTCATAAAATAAAAACTAAAAACTCTAATAAAAATAAAAACACCATCAGAAAGGACAAAGCTTGTAAATGGTAATAATGCATGAATTCTGTATAAAAATGGAAATTTTGGTATTTTCTTTAATTATGTGGTTTTTAGAAATTAATTTTGTGTCAAGACGAATTTATTTATTAATGAATTGCCTTTTTATTTGTTTGTTTACTAATGGATTTATCTGAAGTGTCCAATAAAGATTGTTACTATTGCACCGGCCACTCCCAATTTTCATAATTAACATGCATATATTTTTCAACAGATATTAAACTTTTAGATAATTTTAAAGCGGCCAATGCCAACTTTTACGCTTTAATTTTAAACTAATTAAAATTCTAAAATTCAAAATATTAATCCGGGAACCACAAAGATCTGCTGACAGTCATGGATCCTTTGAATCTTTTTTATTTATTAAATCTGACGGTATTCCCCCCCTTCCCTTGAACTAGCTTTAAAAATTACATCAGTTATACTTCTAAGTATTGATCACCGAAAACTTTGCAATGGTATTAGCCTGTCGATAAAAAAACTGTTATCAAATTTCTTAGAAGTAACTATGGAGAACGTTTTTGTATCAAGAATACCCTTGCTTTTAACAGATGTGCCCTTTGATTTAATAGGCTACAATTCTGAGAATGCCTTGCATGTTATGACAATTAATAAAGCACAAAGATTATATTAACTTGAAGACTTCCTATTTTTTGTCAAAGACAATTTTTTGTCGCCTGCTCCGGAACAATCTTTGTCTATCCAAAGGCTCTAGAAGAAGTAAGTTCCTTCAATTTTAAACGTCATATCTGCTATATAAATAAAATTAATTTTCTGTTTGTTCTTTATATAAATATTTGTGTTCCAACGGTTTTTTCTGAAATTTCCTACATACGAGGAGTATAACATACATGCCAGGAAGGTCATGTACTTTTACGTTGGTTAAAGAAACTTTATAGCGAAATAATTTAAGTTGTTTTTTATTAATTAAAACCATATTCTTAACGGGTTGCTCTAAGGTTCTAAGAATTCTACTCATTGAATACAAGATCAGGCAGATCTGATGTGTGTGCTAGTTTGTAAATGAAGTTGCTTCTAAATATGTTTTGCTTAAAAAAAAACTAAAAAATTAATGAATACATATTTTCATTTATTTTCAAATTTAGAGTAAGAACATTTATTACAATAAAAACAATTGAAAACTGAGGGTATAGTAAGAAGAAGCGAATAGTTAAACCAAAAAAGCTAAACCACTATATAAGTTCAATGTAAAGAATTACTCAAAAATAGTTCCAAGTTTGAATAAGAAACAACATCCAAATTAGTATACTATATATTAGATTTTAGATAATACATGACAGTAACTGTGTTTGTTTATTCAGTTAAAATTTTTCTCTTCTCTGACTGCATCTTTATACAACAAACAAAATCCTGTTTGTTAAAAAAATCTTGTTGATATAGATTTAAATTTTTAATAAGGTCTTGATTGAGAACTAAAACCTAAACCTACACCTCTCATAGTATGGGTAACTTGACGTGCTACTTCATATTGATGTTCCATTGTAGAAAACATGGCTTCACGCGATTTAACATCTGTACTACTCGGAGGAGAGGTGGTAACAGATGGAGGCTTCTTTTCAACTTCAATTGGAGCAGTGGGGGTTTCAATACCAGATCCAGTTGCAGTTTTAATACCCATAAGACGCATGAACTTAGAGGCAACTTTGCCATCTTGATCCTGGGAAAATTGAGCATGTCCCCATTTAGAAGCAGAGTCCTCGGACTTTTTAGCACCCCATATAAGTTTTCGCTTCTGCATTTGTTCAACATATTTATTTGGATTAATAACATTTGGATTATAATAACTGGGTAATTGTACAGTAGGAGTTGTTGGGATTGGTGCAGCCAAAGCAGCTGTTGGTGGTACTGTAACAACATTCGGATGCTTAGGTGCGCTTTCACTAAGTGGCAGGCTTAGAAGAGCTTCAAAATTTCGAGCAGTAGGTAAATTTTTCTTTTCAGTAACTGGTGCTTCTGGCTCAGGGCGTTTAGTTTCTTCAACATGTCTATCGGCTGACTCCATCCGTTGATGTGAAATATTTATTGGTGGTAAATTAGACTCAATTGCATTATCAGCGGATTGTGAACAAGAACGTGATCTTGATCTTGATTTTGATCGCGAATGACGCTTGCGATCGCGTCTTACATTGCTATCTTCTTTGCGTTCACTATATTTGTTATTACTTTTGCTAGCATGAGAGGGCGGAGGAGAATTCGAGCGTCTAGGTCGATATGAATTGTACCGGTCATCATTATATGACCGTTGAGATTTGCGATCATCACTTCGACGTTCAGTTTTACGATTATCATCATTATAGTTACGTCTGTCAGTAAAATCTTTTCTCCGATCGCCACGTCTCTCTTCATTTGCTGACTTTCTTTCCTCATTAAATCGATCTTCATACTGTTTTCTATTGTCATAACGGGATTTTGAATTAAAGCGATCATCATTTTTTACTGGATATGATGGCTTTCTGTCGTCGTAACGATTATATCTTTTATCTTCTCTATAGTAGTCATTGCCATCACGCTTATAGTCTCTTTTCTGCTCTCTATACCGTTTTTGATCATCGTGCTAGATAGAACGGAAGGTTTTTACAAAAAAAAAAAAAAAATAATAAACATATTATAATAATAATGTATTACAATTTCTTTTAATAAGTTCCCAAATCTACACAATTTGTGTTTTCTTTATAGAGCTAAATATTAAAAGGTGCTGTTGCTATTCAAGTATGTTCTACATTTAATTTTTATCATCATTCAAGAAACCGAAAGATTATTGCTCCTCTTATTAATAATTTGATGTTTGAAGACTTTCATTGTGAGAATAGTTCGGCATTGGACTTTTTGCCTATTGTCCTGTCTTTTTCTCATTCAAATAATGCCTTTTGTGTCAAACTACTTTTCTTTTTTCTAAGTTCGTTGTATTGTTAATTATTAGAATTTTTACATATATTTTATTGGTTTGGAATCATTGGGAAACAAATGTGCTAAATATTTTCTATATATAATGTGAATATTTTTAATTGTGCATTATATTTATACAGTTTTACTATATATCAGGATGTGTCTAGTTTGTAGATTAATTGAATTAAATAAAGAAATAATAAAAGTTTCATGTCTAATGGTGATCTTTTTATCTAGTATTGGTGTTATTGTCTTTTAATAAAATATTAAACAACTCTAACCCATATGTATGTACATACATACATATGTACATATCTACATTTTATGTACAAGTTTTGCACTTGTAGCAATAGGCTATAGGTCATATGTACAATAAACAAAACTTACCTTCTTATATTCATATTTTTGGTTATAATCATAATCCCTATCATCTTTTAGGTCTCTATTGTTTTTAGAGTCTCTATTGTCTCTTTTTTCTCTATGTTCTCTTGAATTGTCAGCTCTCCTGTCGATTTTATATTTATCCTGTAAAAGAAATGTTAGTGCAAGAATACTGAAAATGTTAATAACTCTAGCTGTAAGATTATTAGATATATGTTTGACATGTATAATTAGAATCTAAACTAAGCCACTTGTTTTTTATTTTAAATATGTACTATCATTAAAATCTAAACAATATATTTTAAAAATAGTTTTACTCCTTTACCTTTGGTTAAAAATACAAATATTAATTTTAATTAAATTAATTATACATAATCTTGTTTATATTATTTTAAGGTAAAAACGAGCTCCTGTAATAGAATTTAATAAATATTGTTAATTATTAAAATTAATCATACTCACGTTTAAGTGATGCATTTTTCAAGTCAATGACTCTCCTAATAATCATTGTTATTTTAGCGATTTTAATAGGGACGTATAGGAGTTGGTCAGGCAACTTATGATATGTACATAAAGCTTGTTTGTTACACTGCAGCTATTAATTGAATTTGTGATACATTTTTCAATCATATTCTAACTCTTTCTACATAGAGCTGTGATGTTGTAACAACTTTTCTATGGTGATCGGTAGTTTATATAACTTTTTAAGTTGTTTTTTGGTTTAAAAACTTTAGGTTTGTATTTTTTTGGTTTATACAATATAATAATAACAAAAGTTGATATTTAATTAATTATGTAAAAATGAGTAAAACTAAATAAAACATCAATAAAAAATTTTAAGTAAATAAACGAGTTAAATACCTAACGGAAAATTAAATTAATTCACATATTGTAAAGGATTATTACCTTACAGCAATTTGATTTTTGAGCGAAACAAAAATATTACCTCTTTTTACAATTTTAACTTATGTAAAAGACAAATATACTTATTGCAACAAATTATAATTATACTTTTAATTGCTAATACCTTTCATAGGAACGTTTTAAGGAAATATGTATTGCTAATTTGCAGGTATATACATACATATGTATATAAGTTAAAATTTGAGTAGATGGACAATAAAATTATATTCAGGAAAAACTTGTTCCAAAATAATAAAAAAAAAAATGCAAGATTAAGTAGAAAGCATTATTTTTATATAAATCAAATTATTTTTAAATGACATCCAAAAATAATTTGATTTATATGTATAAAATATAACTAAATTTTCGAACAAAAACGTAAAATTGTTACATAAAATACATTTATCAATTGGATAAGAAAGTAGGCCTATATGAAAAATGTGAGAGAATTAAAAAATCTACTAACAACGAATAAATTTGTGCTGCAATTAAGTTATAGGTGGCAGTAAATCCGTAAATTAAAGTCAATTTAATATAATTTTTTAATCTGATTAAAAAAATTCTTTTTCAGTTTTAGAAAAGATATATTATCGAAAATTATTATGCAATTTTAATACACTCTGGTAAAGTATGTACGTATGTATCAATACATACATGTCTAAAACTAAAAACTGTTTCCAATAAAACAACATTTTTAACAATGAATAGATAAATATCTTAAAAAAGAAATAAAAATTCAACCAAAAATAAAACCATGTCAAATAAATTACGTCCCATTATTACAAGCTACGAATGTTACAGTTAAAATATTATTGAAACATAAAATAGACTGGATAGTTAAACAGGGATCATCCATTAAAGATATTACCAGATACTACAACCAACTAACAGAAATAGTTCGTTTAGTGATTTTTAAAAGGACAAAACAGAAATAAATAATTCAATTCTGAAAATATTAATTACCTAGTTGAATTGAAATCAACTAAATCCGATTTACTTTTTTTCAGAAAACAACAGATATTTAATGTATAAAATCGTAGTCTTAATAAAATTGCCAAAGTCTGGAAAGATTTCTTATTTATTAATATTTTGTAGACGAACTTTATACGAAAGTTTTGATTCTGAGAACCCCATTATTTAAATCCATTTTTTACATACATACAAATTTGCAGTTGAAAAATTATGTGTGATGTGCGAATTTATAAAATCAGCAAAAATAATTAATTCAAAATCTGTACACTATATTTATCTACTTTGAAGCCTAAATATTCGAATCTTGTGAATTTTTTATAAAACTTAGTCAAGTGGGCTCCATAAAAATTTGTTCAAACAATTTCCTGAGATATTTTCTCAATGGAAGCTATTTAATTCCCATATATAATAAATAATATAAATTTTCTTATAATAGTTATTAAAAAAATTATTACCTCATTGTAGCTCGCATTTCCGCTTTTAAAACGTTGATTTCCAAGATCTCGGCTTTTGCGGTAAGAAGATTCATTTTCGAAACTGTCATCTTTCGAGTGTTCATGAGAACGTTTTAAAGAAGAACCAACCATATCACTTCTGCCAGAAATTCCGGCAACACTGCTACCACGCTCTCGTACTGCCTAAAGTAATTTGGCAACTATTCAGAAACAGCAAATAAGGTGTTATTTATAAGTACAAACTAAATATTTAACTAAATTTGTATATCTGTTCTTCTTTACTGATATTATACGCACATGTATGCATATATACAGAGGTTCCAAAAGTCTTGTATAAAATTACACCAATCCAACTAAAATTTTTTTTAAAGTATCTATGTAAATTTTTTGGAATATTGTGCAGTAGGCTTTAAGTTAGGATAAATGAGGCTCAGTAAAACTAAATTTATGTTTAACTACGTTTCGAAAACTATTTGGTCTGCCTTTGGACGAAAAACCGAAAAATGTAGTTGTTAAATAGTGCTTGTAACTAATTATGGAAATGCGATAATTAGATCTGGATTTTAGTCTACTAGAAAAACTATATGTAATAGTCATACTCTGCATGCAACCTCATGCATGCATTGAAAATATTGTCTTACGTCTTTTTGTTGTTACGTAGAATTTGCCTATTTTTTCATAGAGGATGTTCAAGTTAATTCAAAAAGTATATAAGTTTTATAAAATAAACTTCAAGTACAAACAATTTCTGGAACTATAGTACCAATGGAAAAATGTTAAGGAAACCACTCAACACATTTAAAATAAAACTTCTATTTTTAATTTTCGAGCGATATTTTCTCTACACTAGGTAAGAATTTCTTAGTCGTCAGCCATCTTTTCTTCACGTATCAATATATTTTTGCAACGTAAAAGTAACCAATTTGTTAAAAATTATATATTTACCACTTTAGCATGCGGGTAATCATCCTGTTCATCTTCACTACTGTAGTTTACAAGTCCCTCCATTTACTTTTCTCGTCTTATTTTCGACAAATATATTAATTTCAGATTTCAGAAGCTGTGCTAAACTATTCTTCCCGTTGTTTTTAATTGATTTTTTTAGTTGCTTGCAAAATATTGTAGTATAAATCAGAGAAGTAAGAAAAGTAAGTGTTGCTGAGTTGGCCATTTTGACTAGGTGACAGTGACACTGACAATTGCGATTATTCTCTAAAAAAATTTATATAAGCAATGTATTTTGAAGAGAGGTCAATCATCAATGACAATTTTTTTCATTTTGCTTTTAAAACATGTTTTTGATTTCAAAAAAGCAATAACAAAATGTATCTGCTCTTTTGTAATGTTGTTATTTTTGTAGTGAAATAGTCACCTGGAATATATTAAAAGGTTAGTTTAGCTACTACTCATGGCAGAATTAAAAAAGCACTTACAGTAGAACAGCGTACATCTGCTATCTTTAATAAACGTCAAAAGTTTTTTGAGCGCCTATGTTTTATACTTAGAAAGTGTAAGTGTATTACAAAGATTTTTTCTCTTTTAACATATATGTGATAGGCACACAGGAGAAAAGAATCGCCTGTTGTTTTTGCATTTTAATTTTTGTTGTAGATTTGTTGTTTTTGGATAATTCTGTTATTCTACTATCGGTAGTTATCTAGCAACAACTATTCCACATTGAACTTGGTATATAAAGCTCTTGTAAAGAAAAGGATGTTACAGCAACTTTAGCACATAATTTTAAGTTAGCGGCAACCCCGATGCTAATGTTAAGAACAGTGCGCCAAATATTTTGTTATAGAGTTTTTGTTATTAGTTGGGATTATATATACATATATTAAAAAAATCAATTTTACACAGACAACAAAATCAAAACGCTTTAAGTGGATACATTTAAATTAGAAATAATTTCAATAATGTCCGTCGACGATGATTATTTGTTTGCTTTAGAAATTCAAAAAAGGATCAATAGTGATGCTGGGCAAGATGATAGTGATATTGAAGAAATTGATTTTAAAAAATCTTCCAAAAGTCTTATAGAGTCTAAAAAACCTTTAAAAATAAAAAGAAGTAATCCGCGTTCTAATTTCGATGAAGATTATTTAAATCGGATGCAAAATTTGGTTCACCCCCAATGGGAGACTTTGGATCCCACTCCTGATATACACGCTCTTTTCGGTCAATTCAATACAAAATTTTTTCAAAGTCGTTTGAAGTGTGTTACATTGGAATGGAGTAAGCGAATGTATAGCTGTGCTGGTATATGTTATTCCCGCCGAAATCGCTATGGAATGGATGTGACGATACGATTAAGTCAGCCACTGCTTAGCTTTAGACCCAGAAAAGATTTGGTAGAGACTATGCTACATGAAATGATTCACGCCTACTGTTTTGTTTTAAATATACGTGAGGGTAATGGTGGCCATGGTCCAAATTTTAAAAAAATAATGTGGGGTATTAATAAAGTAGCCGGCACAAATATTACTGTATATCATACCTTTCATGATGAGGTGGAGTTATATAAACAGCATTGGTGGCGATGTAATGGGGTATGCCAGGATCGTTCACCTTTCTTCGGCTATGTAAAGCGAACGTCTAATAGAGCGCCTGGGCCAAATGATCAGTGGTGGGCTATTCATATGCAAAATTGTGGCGGGACATTTATGAAAATAAAAGGACCTGAAATTAAAAATAATGGAAAATCCACGAAAGAGCGCAAGAAAAAGTCTTCGTCTAATGGCACTGATCTTCGTAAGTTTTTCACACCAAAAATTAAAACCGCAGCTCCTCATACAGCAGGTACAAATATAGTTGGTTTTAATAATTTTAACAGTGGCTTTAAAGGTTCGTGTTGTAGAATTGAAAATTTATTTTCTGACTATATCACAAAACTTTTGTTATATTCCTTTTTAGGATCCACCAAAACGAATGGTGGCGGTACTATGATATTAAATCCTAAAATAAAATCCCATTCTACCAACACAGATAATACTTTAACACCTGCTTCTTCAATTGCCAAATCGTTTCCGCCGTCCTCGTATCCAGGGTTGTCAACGGATCCTTTTAATGCTGGAATGTCACAAACGGCTTCTTCCATCATTAACCCAAGCAACTCAAAGCATGGAACAATTGTTTCACCTGGCGGTAATTTGCGCAATGTTGTGGGTCTTAAAGATTTAGGTTCGTTAGGTGCTGGCAATAGAAATGGTAACACTGAGCGAAATATATCTGGTATGAAGTCAGCAGCACCTAATCGAAATGAATGGGGATGCGGAAGTTCATTAACATCAAAGCCACAATCGTCTAGTCCTGACGTTGATGTTGATCGCCAACACTTAAGAGAGTTATGGTCTAAACGATTTGATAATAACATAAAAAATAGACAGACTAATAATACTGAATTTGGAAGTAAAAAAATTATTACTGACAAAGTAGAAGGTGAGTTTAAGAACCTGGACACTAAAGCCAAAGTTAAAATTATTTTTACTACTGACCGTAATTGAAATTTAGAAGTGTATTCACATATATTAGTGTAAACGTAAGAACGGCGCGTTTTGTATCTTCCAACGCAAATGTTTTTCACTATTTTTACTTATTTCTAAAAAAGTTATCCTTTTTGACAAATTTTTATAACCTATACATTACACATACATGTATATTTTTTTATTTTAATTTGGCACAGGTAGATAGATATCTTAAAAATATTTTAGACCGATTGATAGCCCTTGATAGATACATACATTTAAAAAATAATTTGATACATATCATTTTGCTTATGAATTTTTCTCAACTTTATAACTGACCTAGTATTTTTTTTTAAGGTGACGCCAAGCGGAGGCGTATATCAGCCGATTGTGTGTGCGATGATGATGCAACGAGTAACAAGAAAGACTGGATTGTCGTTGATGATGATATTATGTTGCAGGAACCAGTGGATAAAGTTATAACGCTTTCTTCTGATGACGAAAGCGAAGATTCTGAAGCAGAAATTTCAACAAAATCTAAAATTAATCAAACAATGACTTTCGATCAACGTCAAACTATGATAAAAAAAGAAATATTAGAAGAATCTATTGATTTATGTGATGATGACATAGAGTTAATCGATGATGAATACGATGATAACGAAGGAAGAAATTTAGATCTTACTGTAGCCTCCGAATTAGCCGACACCAGTGTTATCGACGAATTCTTTGGTGAGGACACACTGTTGAACGAATTCAAAAATGAGAATGATTGTCAACCATCTTCCTCTCACTATAAATTTGATGACAGCAATGATATAATAACATGCCCCATATGTCTGGAAAAAATGACTAGAGCGGAAATGGCGGAGCATTTAAATGGGTGTACTGGTATAGCAATCAAAATTAAACCCCCCAAAGAAGTTATGAAAAAATTATTGACTATATCCAAAGAGGTTAGACCTAAACGACAAGCTCGACCTTCACGAAAATCAAACAAAGATATTTTAAGAAAAGCTGGCTATTCTGAAGATATTTTAAAACAAATTGCATCCGGTAGCAGTATGGATGAAGATGAAGAATTGCAATTTCTAGAGAGTGGAGGAATACACACATCGCCTAATGCTAAAAAGTCGCCTAAAATTACAAAAGTAGATTTAAACTCTTCCTCGGAAGATGAAAATTCTCGTCTTTACCGGCAACGTAACATTTACAAAACAACACGACAGTGCCCAGCATGTGCTTGCGAAGTGGAAGAGACAGATATGAACCAACATTTGGATGAATGCTTAAGTACATAATTATGGCAATGATCACTTAAAATTGCTTTTTGTGTTATTAATCAGTATTTTATTTCTGTTAACAAATTATATACATTTGCTTTTCCTTTGCTTGTTTTTACGATTACTTTTTAATCCATAGAATAAAACTTAAAAAAAAAACATTTCTTAAAGTAAGTGCAAATTCTTTGGGTATCCAGATCACACCTTTTACAAAATGGTAATAATAAGGGTACTTTATACTAATTAATTTTAATGGTTCTTAGTATTAGATTTGTTGACTTATAAACAAATTCTCAAAAATTGGGTAATAGATTTTGTTTTTTGTATGTATTATTATTCGGGCTTTTTAGTTCAGTATATATATACATAATATTTTTATTTATTTTAATTTCTGATAATTTGAAATGCAGAAAAAGTGTCTGTGGTTACCAGACACTGAACTAAAAAGCAGGAATAATAACACATGCAAATTCTCAAAAAGTTATTCTACCTGAAGTTCCTTTATTTACAGATATGTACTGTATGTAATCTTTGCTGGAAGCCAATTGTTCCCAAATGGTAGCGAAATAACGAATTATTTAAATATCGTGTGTCTACTTTCAAAAAGAAAACATTTCTGTCAGTATTGGTAATTAATTATTATTATAAATTTGTAATAAAATTTCATTAGATTATTTGCAAGTGTTTTCTAAAATAAGGCCTTATTATTATTAATATAATAATATGCGTACTAATTCATGTACAAAGCCTTCCTTCGAAACTGTATAAATCTATTACTTTTTATTGCCTTTTGTAGAATATCTACATAATGTTTCCAAAATATTTTATCTTTTTGTGACCCAAATATTCAATTTTTGTCAGAGGTTCCCATTGTACAATCATAGCGTCCAAATAGGGCAAAAGTATACGCCCCGACATTGATATTTCATTAACACGACAAAAGCTTTCCACATAAACCAACTTTGTTTTTGATCTATGTGCTAATTTCGACAAAAAACCAGCTATACAAAAAGGAACACAGGTTCCAGGACCATTGCACAGTATTAAACGCGGCTTCTCTTTGAAAACTAACCAAAAACTCCAAACCAGTGCATAGAGAAATGTGAATATTGTAGTGAACCAACTTTGGCCAACTTCTCTTGCTCTGGGTATATAAATAAAGTCGTCTTCTCTAACGGTTTGTTTTAATTCTTCCATTGTAAATAGTAATTTGTCTTTGGATGTTTTGTCTGTGTTGGCCAGAAGAAATTTCATTGGCCTGTAATTGCTAATATCTTTCGTTTTCTGCAACAATCCCTGCAGAAGAATGCACATTTCAGCTGTATGTCCTCCTGATCCAAGAATACACCAAACTGGATTGGTATGCATGTCAATGAGATTTATGTTATTCCTTTATATTATTTTCTTTTATGTACTGCTTGATTTTGTGTATTAATCTGTTTTGAAAGACCATTGTAAGGTTAATTTTAAAGCGGCTGATTTTGTTTATCATATGTTTTTAAATGTTGTGAAATTACACCACTTTCATTGCAATATTAGGCAGGTCACAAAATTTGTTCGGTTGCACTAGACTAACAATTTGACATTAGCTCATTGGCACATTGGGTCTTATGTTAATCATTTGCAAATTGCTTTTTGGCACAAATTAAAAATATCAAATATATCGTGTTACTAAAATATTTGTTGTTGTTATTATAAAAAGCATGAGTAATATATTTTATTGTGAACCGGAATTAGTGATCGGGCTTAGTAGGCGTATAATATTTGTTAATCCAAATGATTTGCAAATATTCAATGAGTTTGTTATACCAGACGATTTAACCAAGTGTGGTTTAAAAATCACACAGGGCTTTGTTAATGAAGACGAAGAAGAACCTAGTGAAATAAAACAAACACAGACCTTAGCAAAATGTGAGCCAACTATTCAACATATAAAAATGTCACCAGATCACAAATTGTTGGCAGTAACCACAGTTGGTCAAAAGACTTTATTATTGTACAATTTAAGACCAGAACATGCTCAGCTTGTCTCAATTAGAACACTAGCCAGAGCTTCTTCAGCTTTGTGTTTTAGTAATGATTCAAAACGTTTACTCGTTACTGACAAAACTGGCGATTGTTATGAATATGATTGTGTACAACACGATACTGTACCGAAGTTGATACTTGGTCACTTAAGTATTGTATATGATGTACTTTGGTCAAATGATGAAAAGTTTATTGTTACTTGTGACAGGGACGATAAAATACGTGTGACTAATTATCCAGAAACATACGATATACATAGCTATTGTTTGGGCCATAAAGAGTTCGTAGCCAAAATACAACTTTTAAATGATGACGTGTTAATATCGGTTTCCGGAGATAAAACATTAAAACTATGGAATTTTAGAGAAGGAAAAGAACTTATAAGTATAGAATTACCGGCTCCAGGTATTAAATTTGCAATAAAACCAATAATAGAAGGAAAATGGGAAATTGCAGTTTTGCTTCATCAACCGAATGAATGCGTATCTATTTTCGAGTTGATACAAACAGAAAATAAACAATGGAATTTTACTGATTCTCAATTGTTAAGCTTTGATGATATGATTTGTTGCAATTTATGTTACGCTCAAGATAGACTGTATGTTACGGGAGTAAAAAATGACTATTTTACTATTAAACTTAGTACGACTAGTCCTGAGGCACCTTTAAATTGGACACAAATGGTTGAAGAACAGTTTAAAAACTACTCTTGGACTCCAGAAGACGTTTCGTCATGGTTCAAAAAGAGGTATGACAACGTCAGTGCGTATATGGAACGTAAGAAACGGCGCTTAGAAGAAAAAACTAAATAACATGAAATTATATATGTATTGTACTTTATGTGTTTACATAAAAATACTTATGCTTAAAAAATAAAAAAGTTTATTTCAGTTGTTTATTTTGTTGGTATTTTTGATTTTAAAATTGATCATATTAAACAGGTTTGTAATCCAACTTGCTTTCTAATTTTTTGTTATCCGAAACTTTTCGTACAGCTTTCATAAAATCTTCTTGTATAACATATTCACGCTCAGCTCTAAAAAACGAAAAGAAATTTCAATAAAATTAATATTAAATTCAAAAAGATTCACATTAATTTATATAAGTAACGGTGAATTACCTAATTGCAAAAAGTCCCGCTTCTGTACAGACATTACGCAAATCAGCTCCATTGAAATTATCAGAAAGCTTAACGCAGGCTTCATAATCAATTTCGCCGTGCTTAGCAATTTTTGATGCGTGAATTTTTAAAATTTCCATACTAAAAATTTAAAAAGTAAATAGTAAAGCATAATGATTAGAATTGATATAACTTTACCGCGCTTGTTCATTAGGCAGTGGAATTTCAATTTTACGATCTAGACGACCTGGACGCAATAGAGCGGGATCCAAAGTATCTGGACGATTAGTTGCCATAATAATTTTTACTTGACCCAAAGCATCAAAACCATCCATTTGATTCAGCAATTCCATAAGCGTACGCTGAATTTCTCTATCTGCTGAAGTACCTTCCGAAAATCTTCTACCACCAATGGCATCTATTTCATCCATAAATATTATACAAGGTTGGTGATCACGAGCATAATTGAACATTTCACGAATTAAACGGGCCGATTCACCAATGTACTTGTCAACAATAGCCGAAGACACAACTTTCAAAAAATTAGCATCTAATTGAGAGGCTACAGCTCTAGCAAGCAATGTTTTGCCCGTACCAGGTGGTCCATAAAGCAAACAGCCTTTCGGAGGGGTTATGCCTACACGCAGAAAAAGTTCCGGGTTTAACAAAGGCAATTCAATGACCTCGCGCAATTCACGAATTTGCTCCGACAAACCACCTATAGCAGAATACCTAACATCACCAGGATCCTCATGAGACATGTTATATACTAGAGGATCTACTTCACGTGGTAAATAGCGCATGATTGTGAGAGTAGTCATATCCAGAGCGACGCGAGTGCCAGATTTCAATTTAGTTTTATCCAATTGACGACGGCATCCCACAACATAACGTGGACCATTTGTTGCTTTAACAATAACTACATTAAAAACATATTAATTTTTTACATATTGACGACTTATGGCTTGTTTCAAATCTTACATTTATCTTCTGTTAATTGTTTCAATACTTCGCCTACAATTTGACCTACACTCTGTAGAGCTTTTAAGTCATTCTCTGACTTATCGTATTGTTTTGTCAGCTCCTTGATTTCTTCGCGTTCTTTTAAGATGTAAAAAATTATTGCACATTCTTCTGAAATTAATTTTTATGATGTGTACTCACTTTCCTTAAGTCTTGATTCTACTTCTTTATGCTCCAACAACTTCTTTCGATAATCAAAAAGCGCTTTTTCACGCACACCATCAGCTGGAGTAGTACCGGCAGTCATTTTTCTAGTTGAAATTAATTTATTTTCTTTATTGAAATGGAAATTTATTTTCTGATCTCCGTGAATTTGCAAAAAAGTATTGTCAAGTCAAATATGCTTCTTCTTGTAAAACACAATGACACCTGATGACAGCTTTTTTTAAAGGAAGTGTTTGGAAAAGCTACTCAACGATGTAAACATTAATATCGTAATTTTTTAATAAAAAAGAATATCGTATACGTACAATGTTTTTTTGTTAAAATCACAGAGCATAAGTAAAATATATTTCTTATTATTTTTAATTTTGTTGATTTAAACTCTTTAAAAAATGTAATATATACGAATTTAACTAGCAGCCTTTTATAAAAATAATTTTTTGTACAATTGTTAATATGAAGAATCTTCAGACAATATTTAGAACTAAAAAATCGTATAAAATAAAAAAGTATGATATGGTCATACTGTAAACATTCGTTTATGTTCGTTAGTCAATGTTGACTATTTCATCGGCACAGAGACTTGCATTCAGCGGGGTTAAAGTACATATTTCTCAATTCTCAGGTGTAATAGATTGTGAAAAAGTTTTTTCAACAAAAGGATAAAAGATGGCTGTATTCTTAAAAGCATCCAAATTAATTGGCTCACTTAATCAAGTCCGTTTCTTTAGCTCAAAAATCAATGATGTCGTAATTGTATCTGCAGCTCGAACTCCAATGGGCAGTTTCCAATCACAATTAGCTCCTCTTTCTGCCACACAGTTGGGTGCTGCGGCAATAGAAGCATCTGTGCAAAGAGCCGGTATATGCAAAGAAGATATACAAGAGGTCTACATGGGAAATGTAGTATCTGCTGGATTAGGTCAAGCTCCCGCCAGACAAGCTGCTATATTCGCTGGTTTGCCTAAAAATGTTTGTTGCACAACTATTAATAAAGTGTGTTCTTCTGGTATGAAATCCGTTATGATTGCTAGCCAGTCCTTAATGCTAAGTCAAGCTGATATTGCTGTTGCAGGGGGTATGGAATCTATGTCGAACGTTCCCTACTATTTAAAACGAGGCCAAACCCCCTATGGTGGTGTCAATTTAATTGATGGTATAGTTTTTGATGGCTTATGGGATGTTTACAACAAATTTCACATGGGCAACTGTGCCGAAAATACTGCTAAGAAAATGGGTATATCACGCCAGGACCAAGATGATTTTGCTATTAATTCATATAAACGGTCCGCAAAGGCATGGTCTGATAAGGTATTTGAAGCTGAAATTGCTCCTGTGACTATTCAACAAAAACGTAAGCCCGACACAATTGTTTCGGAAGATGAAGAATACAAACGTGTAAATTTTGATAAATTTGGAAAACTGTCAACAGTTTTCCAAAAAGAAAATGGCACAGTTACAGCTGGTAATGCATCCACACTAAATGATGGTGGTTCTGCTTTGGTCTTAATGACTGCCAATAAAGCCGCCCAAATGAATTTGAAACCTCTAGCTCGTGTGGTAGCTTTTCAAGATGCTGAAACCGATCCAATTGACTTTCCAATTGCCCCAGCGTTGGCAGTACCCAAATTATTACAGAAAGCTGGTATTAAGAAGGAAGATGTTGCTATGTGGGAGATAAATGAAGCCTTCTCACTAGTTGTTGTAGCCAATATACGTAAAATGGATGTTGATCCTAACAAAGTAAATATACATGGTGGTGCTGTTTCACTGGGTCATCCAATTGGTATGTCTGGCGCTCGTTTGATTACTCATTTGTCTCATTCCCTTAAAAGTGGAGAATACGGATGTGCATCTATATGCAATGGGGGCGGTGGAGCATCGTCTATATTGATACAAAGGTTGTAATCTTTAAAATAGTCTTGTGATACTCTACAAGAGTGCCTTTTTACCAGTCTTGCATTTTAATATACATGCTATATTTTTATATGAATTGATGTATTTAAAAACTTAGTTATGTCTTTGAAAGTTAAATTTTTATATATAGTGCATTTAAATAAACGTAATAATTAAGATAAATTCAGGAAAATATTTCTTTAAATTTACTTTAGTGATGTTGCTCCAAAAAAATATGTTTTATTGGATAAAAAATAAACTTTTAAAAGGAAAAAAAAAAATACAGCAACATATTGCACGGGAATTCGCAATAGTTTTATAAGAAAAACTTGTGGGGCTTTTAAAATTGTAGTCCTCTAAAATAACTTAATAACTTTTTCCGTATTGCCACAGAAATACTGATTGGAATTATCCAAAGTTGCTTTAAGAGTTGTAGGGAAATTATTGTGTATTTAAGTCTTATTTAACACAAGCTAAAATTCAAATGTACATATTAAAGGGCTGCACAAGCATACTTGAAAGCCACACATCACCATAAAAATGTGTAATATTTTATAATAAAAAATGCTTGTAAGCTCTTTCAAGTATGCTTGTGAAGCCCTTTAGTACATACATAGCTTCATAATTTTATAGCTAAACAGCCAACAATGGTATTCTTTTTTTAATAAAATTTTTATTTTAACAAAATTCTAAAAATTGTATTTAAAATTAACTTAAATTTAAAATTAATATGAAAATTAACTTAAAACTTACATTACAATTTCTTGTTTCTTAATTAAAATTATGAAATAAAATTTATACAAATAAGATTAATTTTTTGTTTGTTCGCTATACAAATTTTTTTTCAAACGATTTTCATTAGCCACTGTTCAAAAAGTTGTACTTGCCCGTAATTAATATAAGCCTGAAATTATGCTTTGAAAAAATTCATTTATCACTATGGTTGTGATAAAAAACCTAGCAAAAACATTAACCACTTTCTAAAGCAGTAAATGGTCTAGTATCGAATTATATTTCGATACATTTCAAGTAAGCAAATCATTATACGATATCTATCAATCGTATTTTTTGCTCAAATTATAATGTTGGCAAATGTTTCCCAAATGCAAAAAAAACAAAGCATGAACTTAGGCAGCAATAGTGTACAAAGAATTTTTGTACTATGAAGAAAATTAAATGGAATCCTTTAATAATATTTTATTTAGTGATATACATATGTGTGTGTATGTATGCATGTGAATATAAACTTATAAAACTAAAAATAAATAAAACTTGGCTATTTCAAATTGCTATGGAATAATGTTTACTAAGATTACACTCGATCGAAGACTTGCTATCGAAAGCCATCATCTCAAATTACCATACATTTTACTCGATATCGTGTGAAATGATACCAAAATGAAAAATTTCGAATTGATATCGAATGTGGTGATATGGAAATTTAAAAAAATTTTAAAAATAGTCCAAAGGGCAGTAGATTACAAATCTAGACAATCTCCCCTTTAAAATGATGTGTGTCCCATCCCACAAACTTTAATGGTTCGTTGGGAAGTTGCTAAAATCACTTAGAGCAACAGAATAGGGGTATATGGAAATTTCAAAATAATTCAAAGTAACTTCCGAACGAACCATAGAAGATTGCGAGATAGGACATACGAGTATATTATTTTAAAGAGAAGATCGTCTAGATTTGTAATTTACTGCCAAATACTCAGAATTTACTTTGGACTATTTTGAAATTTTTTTTGAAATTTCCATATAACCCAGTACTGTTGTTCTGAATGGGGTTACGTTAAAATATATTGAACTCGGGTTATTTATCTTAACTCACTTAATTTTTTCGTATGTTTTTTATAATTTAGAAGGCTGTGGAAAGTGAAAAATATTAATATTTCGCTAACACAGAGACGGTTTATAAATATAAGACTCGGCACAGCCGAATTTAACTTGTTTTAAATTATTATTTTAATATTTTTCTCAAGTGATTTGGTTTGTTGGGTATGTTAATTTTTCTTTTTACTACTACAGGCACATAATTCTACAGGTGCATGCATATAAATTTTGATATCTAGCAGTTACCTTGTAAAAGAA
Organism: Thelaira solivaga; assembly: GCA_947397855.1. Lineage (NCBI taxonomy): Eukaryota > Metazoa > Arthropoda > Insecta > Diptera > Tachinidae > Thelaira > Thelaira solivaga. The sequence goes on from OX377612.1 coordinate 17,241,050, forward strand.
TATGCCTTGAGGCCTACCAAAGACTATCACATACTAAAATGTTGCACTCAATACATTCAATGAATATTAAGGACATATTTAGCTAATGGGAACGAAATATGTTTTTGTTTTCAACACAATTATGGGAACGAAGTTTCAGTTCACATTAGCTAAACAGGACCGTCAATTTTGCGCTGGGAAGTGACAGGGAAAACAAAAACATGCATGCTCCCATTGTGTTTGTAAATTTTTTGCTTGGTGATTTTATTAGCTACTGACCATGGCAGAACTTAGTATAACAAACATTGAATTATGTGTCAAATAAAAAGGAGGAAATTTAGTGCAGATCCTGTCATACAATCACACGTACTCTATGTATTTTCAGCACAAAAATAATGGCGCGTACAGAATATAAGCAAATTTTGTCAGCTTCGAAGACAAAACGATGGAGTACAAAAATGGTTAATTGTTTTATTTGCTTTACCGTGTATGATCAGAAAATAACCTTTATTTAAAATTTTTTCAAAAAGTATTTATTTATTCATCAATAACTATCTTGTCCCCTTCAAAGTATTCCCCCTCAGATATAATACACTTATGGCAGCGTTTTTTCCAATCCTCGAAACACTTCTGAAACGGTATCGCCAACAGCTCCTGTTTCCATTTTTCTTTTATCTCCTCAATCGTAGCAAAACGCTTTCCTTTCATCGGTGTCTTTAGTTTTGCGAAGAGGAAAAAATCAGGGGGGGGGAGGGGTGAATACGGTGGCTGAGGCATGATTACGGTGTTGTTTTTGGCCAAAAATTACGAACAAGCGACGATTTGTTTGGTCAAAATTCAGCAATTTTGGAACAATCTTCGCTACCGCACGTTTCATGCCTAAAACATCCGTAAAAATTGCTTGACATGAGCCGAACGATATGCCAACTCTCTAATAGGGATTCGACGATTATCCAAAATCATTTTCTTCACTGCTTCAATGTTTTCATCGGTTGTTGATGTGCTCGGGTGACCAGGACGAGCATCGTCATTGACATCTTCTCGGCCTTCCTTAAACCGTTTATACCACAATTGAACTTGTGTTCTGCTCATAGTAGACTCGCCAAACGCCACAGTCAACATTTCAAATGTCCTTGCACATTTAATTTCATTTTTTACGCAAAACTTAATACAGTTTCTTTGATCCATTTTTTGAAATAGTAAAAAATCGAAGAGCACACCAAAACACGACTTACCTTTTTATCTGTCAAAAACAAACTGACAATCCTGATATTTTCAACATAAATAACAGACATGTGTACCAACATAAAAAAAATGCGAAAATCGAAAATACGTACCTCACGAAAATTGAAAATAACGGTTATTTTTTGATCATAATATCCTGGTTTCGTGTGTACTCGCACACAAACATTACGCTCTGCACAGCTTAAAAATTTCCATATTAAAAATTAACAGAAATTAATGATAAGTTGTAGTAATTCTCGACTTAGCCCTCTCTGTCGGGATGGATTTTTTTTAATGAAATACATAAAGTGTTTTTAAACTGTTTGGTTTTATTAATAATACGTGTTTTATTTGACAATACATACATATACTTATTTATGAATATAATTTTTATTTTATTCAAAAAACTTTTGCAGCCATTTAAACCTTTTCGACATTATTTCCAGTATGAACATCAAAATCGAAACTAAATGCAAAAAAATAACCAAAAACAAAAATCCGATCAATTCACTCAAATTAACCATATACGTATTATTATAGGCTGTAGAAGCTTCTTCTTTATAAACTTGAAGCTCAGAAATAATCCATTCTCTCCATTTATTTAAAAGGCCCACTTGCTGCAAACGTAGAATATAGTGACCAAAACGAGCACTGAAGTGTGAGTGTTTTGGTAAATAGAAACAAATTTGTTGATCGTTGACATTTATGGGTAAAACTTGTAATGCATTACCATTTGACATTTCTCCGCTCACATAGCTCATAGCGAATTCAATAATAGACATGGCTACTAGGCTTTCATTTTTATATAGTTCAAGGTAGCGCAACGGATGCATTTCATTTGTATTGTTAATCACTGTCAACGGTAAGGTATTGTCTTTAATTTGTGGTACATTAAGTAGAAATCGTGAAGTCAATTCTGTTGCCACAGCTTTGTAACCATCTTCCACAAGACTATTGAATGTTAGGGGAGGCGCTTGATAAAAATTAGTACGAAATATATGAAAGAGTAATGACTGATAAATCGAACGCAGAATAAATGAACTAATGATTGTTGTCATAAAACGTATTCTAGTGGATGTAAACTTGGGTAAACTATTAACGGGTGCCCCAATAAAAATTCCAAATATTTCGAAAATACCTCCTTTAAATTTAATTTTTTGGCAAATATTTAACATACCGATAAATATATAAACAATAACGATTATAGTCCAAGTAGTGGTATTAAATGGAAATGTCCATATGCCCATAGAATTATGATTAGCTTGTTTACGTAAAATTATAGCTACCAATGGTATGTAATAGGTGGAATAGGTAGGCGTGGCACTTTTATCTCGTTCACATGTGCGACGAAAATAGCCCATAGTGATGTTGGTATCATAATTTATTAACTACAATAGAATAAAATATGTTTTAGACAATTGAAAGGATTAATAAAAGCATAATTTAAATTAAGATTACCAAATATGGAGGCGCATATGTATGTAACTATTTAGTAAAGAGCTGCACAAGCATAGCTAGAGTGTCTTTCAAGTATGCTAGTGTTTTGCTCTAATACGCATGTAATATTGTATGACTTTCAAAATATTTTGTGCAGCCCTTTAATAAATATTTAATAGAATTAAGAAGAATTTTTTCTTGGCAGAAACAATCGTTATTGCTCGTTTTCATTTTGAACGAGTAACTTTTATTTTATTCCAATGTTTTGTTTTGCAAAAATGTGTCATGATTACTCAAATTTGTGTTTAATGTTTAGGGCTTTCCTTTTATATTTATTTTAATTTGTTTACTTGTCGATATAAAGTTTAAATGGTTAAACAATAGCAATATTAGCCCAGAATCATAGTCACATTAAACTCGGTATCTCTTTAAAAACAACTTTAAATTCATAAAAGTCAGCTCTTAATAAAAGCCTACTTTTTTGTGACTGATTATGGCACATTGTTGATAAAGAATTTTAAACTGAAAAAAATTCACAATTTTTAATAAAAAAAAAAAAAATAATTAATTGCGAAAATATTTTGTTGCATGACCTTTGTTGGCAATAATGGCAGTGTAGCGTTTTGGCTTGGAGTTAATCAGGGCTTTACATCCTGTTTTTGGAACCCTATTACACAGTTTCTTAGCTGCAGCCCAAAGTTGTTCGTTTTAGGTTCGATTTATTTCATACACATTTTTTCCTAGTTTAGCTTAAAGATTTTCAGTCAAATTCATAAAAATAATAAGCGCTTATTAAAAAAATTTATCATAGAACATGTGCTTAATAAGCCCTTGTTAAAACAAAAATATTTTTTATGAATTTAGCTGTTTATATGGGTTAAAGGTCTGGCTTTGCTGTAGGGCAGTCGTGACTTTTTGGTAGCATTTTTCTAGTCTTTGTCTTGTTATAAGATCCAAATAATAATTCACTACTACTCTTTTTGATATATCAAAGCAGAGATTTGGTCCATTGTTGTCTTTACGCAAAGTGGTCTAACTGCACTATATGAAAAACATGCCTACACTAGATATTATGCTTGAAACTCTGCGGTTTATAGTCTGGTTTGGTTATTCTTTGTACTAGGAGGTCACTAATAAAAGAAAGAGATTTTTCCCTCAATCAAAACAACTTTACTCTCATCCTTCCATTAAATTTTCCTCTATTCAGTCAGTTTTTCTCTGGTTAGTTTAAGCATTCACTATTAAATTTTATACGTTTGCTGAAGTTTGCGTTGTAGTTAACAATGATAAATTTCCTGGTTTAAAAACTTTTAGATTACGTTCTCGCAAAGGTTTATGAACTGCTTTGACAGATGCAATTCCTTTTTTTTTAGCTCTGCAGCTGGTTTAAAGGGCGAGTCAATCGGACATTGTTCTCCTACGAATTTTATCTTTTTTAAAGCACGTTATTACGTTACGTAAGACGTAACTGTATTATTTTTGCATAACTTTTGCCTTCTAAAATCATTCTTTGAGGAATAAGTTTTTTTATGTTTTTATTTTAACTTTTTTGGAATTAAAAAAAAAATTCAAAATTTTTTTATATCACACTAAAGTCAGTATCTTTTTAAAAACGACTTTAACTTCATATAATTCTTATGTACAAAAGTCAGCTCTTAATAAAAGCCTACTTTTCTGTGACTATGATTATGGTCCATTTATTCTACAATAAGTAGCGCAATACATTAAAAACTTTTTACTAAAAGTAGCTAGGCATCGTCCGGTGTTTTTTAAGAATAATTTTTTTTTATTTTTTTAAATTGTTTGATATGAGAAGAATCGTTTTTTTATGAAAGTAAACTTAATTTATTTAGAGAGGCTTAAAATTACTTTATTACTGTGAAAGTCAAAAACATTACAAACAAATAATAGGAATTTTGTATGTTAGTAAATAAAATAACTGCAGGCAGTGCTATTATTTATACCGGCCCTGTGTGCCCAGCAAAAAAGTGATGATAAAGAAATAGAAAAATCATTGCAGTTTGAAATATTTCTACTTCGGAGGAATCAATGAATTAGCTAGCGTGTCATTGGAAGGGAGTAATTTTTTTTTTGAAAACTTTTCACTGAATAAAATGCAATAATCGGTGATGCTTTGGTTAAAATGACCTCTTCAGCCCCTAAAATATAGTATGCCATTCGAAGAGTATCACTTTAATTATTTTTAATTAAGCAAATATATAATTTTCATTTATTTAGCTTCACACTTACTTACCTTGGATAGCGGTTCAGTTTCTGGAAGTTTATTTTGATAATAAGTTTCAATTGAAAGCCATTCAATATTCAAAGTAAAATTCATTTTCTTACTGATGGTAATTAATGTAAATACTTCAAAACCACCAACAGGTATATTGGGCGATCGTTTGTTTGTCATATTCTTAACGAATGGTATTGTTTCCCAAGTACTTAATTTTAAAGGACAACCATGCAAGTTAGCTAGCTTTTCCGGAAACATTACATCATTTTCAAATTTGTTTGTAACAAAACGATTTATTAATTCAGCCTGGGTTTTAAAACAATTGTTTTCTTTATAGGGAAAGTAGGTGTAAACTGATACCTGACCCTTTGAGGTCTGCACCATTACATTGCAGTGTATCCAATAGTTGTCAAAACAATATCTCATAATCTTTGCCAAGTCACTCTGAACTAGGTTATCGTGCACTTGCAGAAAAATATAATAATATTCTATGGTATCTGTGTTTCGATTATAAGAAGAGATATCAGCTTTTAGCAGACTCTCAAACGAATCTACCATAATCATATTACAGTATCGTTTTCCTGGTACATTCAAATATTTAGTTTTTGAATCCAGTACCACTAGCTGCACAGCTATTAAGCCCCAAGTAGAAAATAGTTTTCCCATTGTATCGTGTAACCAAAATTCTGTGGGTCCACCGCTTGTTGATATTGTAAACACAAATGCGTTGGTAATGTTGGCAAATACATTTTGTATAACAAACCTTAAGGCATTTGCCACACGCAAATTAATTTCTTCTGACTGAGCTATTGTATTAATCCGACTTAAATAGGCGTCTTCAAATGCCGTTACGTTCATTTTGACAGTTTGACTCTTTCTGATTTCATATTTTAAAATGAACGGTCGTTTATATAATTAATTTAAGTAAATAGTTAAAGCATTGAAATTAAAACTTAATTAATGATTGACAGAAATATTTACTTAGCTTAGCGGTGCTATAATTAATATTTGCTAAATTTATAGTTGGTAAACTAACTCTGATAATAAAAACTAATACAATAGAAAATATATTCAAGTATGAATATTTGCTTTGATTTGTTGATTAAAGTATTTAATAAGGACTTTTTAATATTGACTGGTCATTTCTAGAGATGCCATTCTGGAAATTAAAAAAATTCAAATTCCGGATTTGTTTAAGATTTATTCTCATACTGCTTATTTATCTATAAAAATAAATATTTAAAAATTTATAAATATCCTAGTGTAGCCAAACGTTCGATATTTTAAGAACAGAATTGATTTGGTTTTCAGTTTCTTTAATTAATAAAAAAAACAGTTTTTTTTAAAAGAAATCTTTTAATTTTTTCTAGTATTTGTATTTTTTTTGGGATTCCTATATTTCATACGATATTAAAAATGGTTTTTGGTAACCCTAATATCTATATAAAAAGAATTCAGTTTCTATTTGTTTGTTTGTTCGCTATACAAATTTTTGTTTTTCTCAAATTTAGTACAATGATTTTTATATTCCAAGAAATGTTGCCAAATACATTTACGTACTTCCAGCGGATTTCTTTGAAATATAGTACATACCCTCCCTATTCTTCAAGAAAAGTTGATGTATAATTTCTGCTCGACCATGCCTACTTTTACAACTACTTTTTTAGTAAAATAATTTTTTTAACGTTTGAAACAATATTATCAACCGATTTCTCTAGAAATTGGTACATACATAAGTTCTCTATATTTTTGAACTAACCATCTTATTTCTCAACGGATTTTTCTGATACCGTCTTTACTTTAACGAGAGTTACCATTTACTTATGAACAGGTAATGTCACGTTTTTGACCAAATAATCTAAATGTTTTTTAATAATTAAAATCTATTTTAAAAATGAATTTTTATTGAACTTGATTAAAATTATAAAACTTAAGATATTCAAAGAAATATAAATTTAATGGCTAAGACATGGACAAGATCATGTTGTTTCTTATCCAATAGAATTTTTAAATACATTAAATCCACCCGGGATGCCTCCAGATTAGCTAACGTAAAATGTTGGCTTACCAGTTATACTACTAGAAAATGTTTATTCCCAAAAATTTTTAATTGTTAGAAGACTATTGGCTAGAGGGCTCTCATCAAATATTTTAGAAGCAATTATACTGATTAATGTTTTTGTAGAAGGGAAAACTTGAAATGTTGCAAATCCAAACCCTCTATAATAAGTGAAACTCGCTAAATCTATCGTATCTAAAAATAAAAACAGTTTTCTGTTTGCTTGTTCCATATAAAAATTAATATTTGTTTCCAATTGATTTCTTTAAAATTTTAAATAATTTTTAATTTACAATATCTTGGACTACTTTTGACTAAAAAGTAAAATTTTTTTTTAATCAAGATTTTTAACAGATTGTATTGCTCTTTCTAAGCTAAGAATTTGTACTCATATTGTATAGGACCGGACAAGACCGGGTAAAAATAATAATAATAATAAGTTTAAATAATGAAGGGGTTGTTAACAAACTAGGTAACACATCAGTTGAAGAGATAAGAAAGGGAAGGAAAGAGTTAAATTTAAATAACTGTGTCAATATTGGCTAATTATTTCAAAATAACGCTATTCAGTGTTGAGGCAAATGGTCTTGCAACATTACAAAAGCGTCGCCTTCTCTCAATTAAATATGAATAAAAAATGTGCGGTATTTTTTGTATTTTCGCTATTTTATGGGCAGTTGCATCAAAAAGTGAATGCTATTAATTTGTAAAGTGTTTGTGGACTTTTTAACTGAACATTTTTTACTCATTTCATATAAATACTCATTAATTTGAACTACAATGTTGCAATAACAATATGAATATTAATTTACAGTTTTAAATGTCTCACGTGTCATTATCTAATGACCAGTGCAAGGAAGTTCATGCATTTAAAATTGTAAAATATGCGCATAAAACTTGCACTAAAAATCGCAAAATGTGCAAAAATAAAATTAAAAATATGCATTCAAAACTAATTAATTTAACAACATATTAATTCATAAAAATATACAATAAATACATTCCATTAATTCTTCAAAAATTAAAACATAATTAAAAAAATAGTAGTAGATAAAGATTTATTTATACGAGTATAAATAATTTTTTTTTTAATTATCAAATGTACAACTCATTCTATTTAGTCTTAAAATTTTTTTAAACATTTAAAATGTTACTTCGACTTCATTTTTAAATGTGGTTAGCTCCTTTAAAGAATATTCATTTTCTGCAACATTTTATTTCCTGGAAATTAAATTAAAAATTCTACCAATTTCCTTAACTTTTTTAAAAATAACATTCTTTTTTAAGACTGCATCAAGTTTGGCTTTTATTTTTTCGCCGATTTGACTTTCTTTCTTATTTTAATAATGACGCCGTCAGCAACGAATTTAACCAAAGTGCTTAATGATTTAAACCCTTTGCAGTTTGGTTATTGCCTCGACTACGAAACACGAAATATGATGAAAAATGTGCATTTTTAACAAAATATGCCAGAAATGTTTACAAAATATTATAATATAAGACGAAAAATATATGCCTTTATAACAAAATATGCAAAAAGCTGTATTTAAGGCAAAATATGCACTAACAAATTGATGCTATTTTACTGGAAAAATTGTGATTCTTAAAAATATTAACTTTAGGTGGGTCTCAGAGAAACGAGAAAAATTATGTACTTGTATGAAGTCCCTTGTCCTGCTAAATGACATAAGGTTTTATGTCGAAATTCAACAATTATATTATAAATTGGTATAGAAAGAGAATATTTGTAATTTGATTCTTTGGAGGTCTTAAATTTAGTATTGACGTCATAAACACATCCATACGAATACATAATTTAAATAAATAATTAGTTTCTAAATATAAAATGAAAAATTTTTATTCATTTTCGATTAACTAAAGTGACTGATTATGAAAGTAATACTGGGTTCGAACTACGGCATTCGATAGCGATCAAAATTTTAATAATATTTCAATGAAAATTTCGATCGATATTGAATGCCGTAATTTGGCTACTGCTTTTTTTTCTAGCAAACTTTGGTTTTTAATTTAAGGGCAGGTTAAATTATGACTATTTTATAAATATATCTTATTTCTTATGGCGTTCACTTTAAAGTAAAATTTATGAAAAAATTATATGAAAAGTAACGTCTTCTCCGCCAAATAACTTTTTTTTTTGAAAATGCTATAAAAACATCGAGTGTAGCTTCGGCTGTGTGGCACGTAGCGCCGTCCTGTTGAAACCAAATGTTGCCAATATCCTCCTTTTAAATTTTTGTGAACAGAATTTCGTTCAACATGGCCCGATAATGATCGCCATTGACTAACGGCCACTCCTTGTTCATTTTCGAAGAAAAATGGCCCAATTATGCCTCTGGACCAAAATGCGCACCAAACAGTGACTCGTTTTGGGTGCGTCGGCTTTTCAGTGTATGCGTGCGGACTTTTTCTGTGCCCCAAATGCGACAATTTTGCTTGTTTACATACCCGCCAAGATCAAAATGAGCTTCATCTGAAAAGATGTTTTTTTTTTGGCAAAATCGGCATCTTCTGTAAGTCGATCGCAGGCCCACTTAGCGAAGCGAAAACAAAACCATATTCTTTCAGCGGAAGGATAAAACTAATTATCTGTCAAATCAGATATGAGCTAAGTGTTACCATTCACGAAATAAGCACTTGTTGAAAAAAAAAAAGTTCGATGGCAGACCCTATAGCTATTTCATAAATTTACTATTAAATATAATTTGTATCACTTTAAAATGGCATAATATTCATCCTCACCTAGAGTAGTTTGAACAACCTAAAAAACTAGAGTTTGTACACAAATACCAGTGCGATTTTTTAAATAATCACATAATCAAATGTGATAGTAATATTTTTTGGGAAAATTGCATGAAGTGGAAATTTGTTAAGCAGTGTAATTTTTGGTTTGTTTATGACTTTTATCAGTTGTTTTTTTGTTAGTTCTGTTTATTTGTTTAATATCTAAGTGAAGATACGTAATGCGTAACACTAATGCGAAGCTAATTAATCCTCCCTTAACAAAGTAAACATTAATAACAAATTTAAATAGTAAAAGAAACAATTTCACACAAAACTTACTTTTGTTCCGCCTAAATCTAAATAAAATTATTATTCTGTTTGCTTGTTTCTCTAAAATTTTTTACAAATACAGGGTGGGCTAAAAGAAACCAAGGGGTGTAAAAGTTTAATAACTTTTTTGTTTATTAACTTTTTTTTATTTTTTCTTTCAGATTATATAATATACAAAATGGAAATTTTTTTACACTAAGTATGAAAAATGATGTCTCTTAAATGACCACCGTTTTCAGCTTCGCACTGATGGGCTCTTTTTAGAGCATTTTCCATAACATCTTTCAAAACTTGTGGCTGTAGCGTTCGAATTTCTGCAACAATGTTTGCCTTGAGTTCAAGGATTGTCTCTGGCTTGTTCACATACACTCGGTCCTTCAAAAAACCCCAAAGAAAATAGTCGGGTGCTGTCAAATCTGGCGATCGCGCTGGCCAAATAATTTCCGAATTTCGAAAAATTATTCGCTCTCCAAAAATTTGACTTAAAAGTGCCATTGTGTCTCGGGCAGTATGGGCAGTGGCTCCGTCCTGCTGAAACCACATACCAGGTCTGTTTTCAAGAGCAGGACGTAAAAAATTTTCTATCATAAAACGATACCGCTCTCCATTTACGGTTACAGCACTTCCATCTTCATTCTCGAAGAAGTAGGGCCCAATGACATTTTCAGATGTGATCCCACACCATACTGTACACCTGATGGGGTGCAATTGGCGTTGATGAATGGCTCTTGGATTTTAATAACCCCAGAACCTACAGTTCTGCTTGTTAATAAAGCCATTCAAATGAAAATGAGCTTCATAACTCATAATCAAATTTTCAATAAAGTTGATCTTTGGTTTAAATAATAAAATTCTATTGTTCTGGTTTTCTGTTCAGTTGTGAACCTCTCCATTATAAATTCTCCAAGTGTTGTCTATATAATCTGAAAGAAAAAATAAAAAAAAATTAATAAACAAAAAAGTTATTAAACTTTTACACCCCTTGGTTTCTTTTGGCCCACCCTGTACTTGCTATTTTCTAAGGAATGTCATTTTTTATATCGACCACGCCCACTTTAATGATTAATTATTTCAAATTTTATGTTTTTTTTTTTGATTAATTAAAATTCTATTTTTAACAGATTTGTTTAAACGCTTCCAGGAAGCTTAGAGTTTACAGATTAAACTCCCTTTTGGTTTTGGAAATTTTCATGTGCAAAATCGGTAATGGTACCTTGACAAAATGGGGAACGGTAAAAATCCCTCAGAGCAACAGAACTGGAGTATATGAAAATTTCAAAAAACTTTTTTAAATAATCCAAAGTAGTTTCTAAGTATTTGGGTAGAAGATTACCAATCTAGACGGCTTCCGCTAAACTACTGCTAAAAATATAAATAGAAGTATTTAGTAGCATAAGACGTATTTGATAAATATGTCATTAATACTGAAAATATATTTACAAATTCTAAAAAACGCAAGGGGTTATGTTACAACATATTTAACACGACATATTTTTCTTCACTCACTTATTTATTTATTTTTGATGTTTTTGATATTTTAGAAGAATGTGGAAGTTAAAAATATTAATATTTCGCTAACACAGTGTAGAGTATACAAGACCCGGCATAGCTGAATTTAATTACGAGGGCGGATTGATATTAAAACTACCTAGCACTAGATGGCAGCACAAACATAAAAACTTTTTTTTAGAAATTTCGATCTATCAAACTGTTAAAATTTCACCCAAATTCATTGATTAGTTTATTTGTTGTAGTCGTTTGAAGTAAGATACTTTTGTGTTTCTTGAAAAATGGAAAAAAGTGAATTTCGTGCAGTGATTAAACACTATTATTGGAAAAGGAAAAACGGCGAAAGAGACAAAAGAAAAGCTCGATAAACATTACGGTGAGTCGGCTCCGTCAGATTACATGGTAAAATATTGGATTTCTGAATTTAAACGCGGCCGAACAAGCACTGCAACAATACAATCAACAGGAAGGCCAAAAGAGGTGGTTACTGAAGAAAATATCAAGAAAATCCTCGATATCGTTATGAATGATCGCCGAGTCAAGTTACGTGAGATTGTTGAAATGGTAAACATATCATATGAACGTGTGTTCAACATATGAAAAAGCTATCGGCAAAATGGGTGCCGCGTTTGCTCTTTCTTCAAGACAACGCACCGGTTCACACAGCATTAGACACGATGCTAAAATTACGTGAAATACACTTCGAATTGGTTGATCACCCACCTTATAGTCCAGATTTAGCTCCTAGTGACTTTTTCCTGTTTCCAAACTTGAAAAAATGGCTCGCAGGAAAAAAGATTCATCTCAAACGAAGAACTGATTACCGAAACTAACGCGTATTTTGAGGGGTTCCCAAAATGGTATTATTCAGATGGTATAAAAAAGTTGGAATATCGTCTTATTAAGTGTATTGAGCTAAAAGGAGCCTATGTTGAGAAATAAATGGTTTTTGAAAAAAAATGTTTTTTTCCTACTTAGGTAGCTTCAATATCAATCCGCCCTCGTATGATCCAATGAAATATTTGATTGAATTCAATGAGCGAGTTATAATGTTTTGAGAATTCTAATTGCAAACCAAGCAGCATTTTTCTGCTTAATATAGGCGGATTTATTAGGTAAACAAAAAAGAATTTTGCATTTTTATTTAGATTATATCTATGTATAAAGATATGAAAAAATAGATAAAGACATGTTCACATCAGTTAAAAAATTTATGAAATAAGCTTAACCACTAGTCTAGCAAATACTGGTATCACCCGTCTAACATGATTATTTAGTGTTGCATAAAACATTAAATCAAATAACATGATAATGTAGATATATAGTCTCTTACTAAAAGCTTAAAGTATGTGCTTTAAATGGAAATTTATTGAAAATACGCTTTTTGGTCAAATATTTGGCTAATATAAATATACCTTAAATTTACTATACTTTTGTGTTAGCTTTGAAAATTTATTAAACTTTTACTTAAAAGTATACATTAAGCTAAAACAAAAAGATATTCATATCTATTATAAGAAATACTAACAACTGTCTAAAAGTTTCAAACTTAAACAAATTATCTAACTATTTGGATAAAAGTTGTCAAGAAAGTAATTAATCATGGAGTACTTTAAAAAAAAACGACCAGTAAATGGAAAAAATTTCATTCAAAGTTGAAAGTTATCAATAAGCAAAATGAATATGAGCGCATTATACAGCAACTATCACGAAAAATCAGGTGAACAAAATAATAAAATTATTAGTTTTGTGGCTGCAAGTCTTCTTCACATTATTGGAAATTATTTTGCAATTGGGTCCAACAATTTCGCATTAATATTGTGCTGTCGTAGTAACTACACTTTCAGTTTTTACAACCAAATTTTTCATAAAATGTTTGCTGAATGGAAAGACTGGCCTTTGCAAATTGTTGTTGTGAATAAAATTAAGAATAAACAAAAGCATAAAGTTCAACATAACAATATAGTCTTAACAGATTCTTATGAATCATTAATGTAAGTCGTTAATATGTAAATGTTGTAAATATAAAATCACTTTATTAATTTATGTTTTTTTAATGAATTCTTAGGCAAATCTTTTCACATACTAATGTAGAAGATGATAATAAAAATGAATATTATGTTATACATTTACAAACATCGGATTATTTGTTTAATATTGAAATGAAAAAGATTTTCGAATATTGTTGGAAGAATAATCTAATCAATTGTGTTGTACAGACACACAAGGAAAACGGTAAAATTTTAATGTTTACTTACTTTCCATTCACTGAAAAATTTTGTGGTAAAATTAAATCGGTTTTAGTGAATGAATATAATGGCACCACCTTAATACACAAGGAGTTATTCCCTATGAAATTAAAAAATTTTTATGGTTGTCCATTGCGTATTGCTCTTTGTCATGTTCCACCGTATATATATTTATCTAAAGATTCTAATAATGTTACGTTTATATCTGGTGGATTTGAAGGCAAACTTTTACTAGAAATTTCCAAGAAATTAAATTTCTCATTAGATCTTATTGTGCCCATAGATGACTGTAATAAGCTGATATTTATGTACAATAACTCCTTATACGGAACTTTAAAAATGGTAAGCAAAATTTAATTTAAGTTTATATTAACGTGTATAATAAGGGACAGCGAAAAAAAGTGAGGTCGTAACATTTTCTTATACCAAGGGCATGAAAAAAATACGTAATATTTTTCTATGATGTTTATTTTTCAAGTTATGGGCCTTAAAGAAATAATGCTAAATGAAATTCTGATTTTTTTGGATTAGATTTTCTAGCAGAAAAAATATTTTTAAAATTTTTACGCTTCGCAATTTGCATAAATCTTTCTTTTTCCTTTTTGATATAATAAAAAAATAAACTTTGAAAGCGGAAGTGAAAATTTCAAATGAGTTTTTCAAAAACTTCGACCATTTTATATATAAATACTAGAAATTTAATTGTGAGATGTTTACTTAATGTAAATGTATGTGGCACTGAGTTACATACTTGAAAAATGAACATTATAAAAAGAAAATATTTCGTTTATGTTTTCATACCCACTAGAGGTATAACTAACCCAAATACAGGGTGGGCAAAAAGAAACCAAGTGGTGTAAAAGTTTAATAACTTTTTTGTTTATTAACTTTTTTTTATTTTTTCTTTCAGATTATATAATATACAAATTTAAAATTTTTTTACACTAAGTATGAAAAATGATGTCTCTTAAATGACCACCGTTTTCAGCTTCGCACTGATGGGCTCTTTTTAGAGCATTTTCCATAACATCTTTCAAAACTTGTGGCTGTTCGAATTTCTGCAATAATGTTTGCCTTGAGTTCAAGGATTGTCTCTGGCTTGTTCACATACACTCGCTCTTTCAAAAAACCCCAAAGAAAATAATTTCCGAATTTCGAGAAATTATTCGCTCTCCAAAAATTTGACTTAAAAGTGCCATTGTGTCTCGGGCAGTATGGGCCGTGGCTCCGTCCTGCTGAAACCACATACCAGGTCTGTTTTCAAGAGCAGGACGTAAAAAATTTTCTATCATAAAACGATACCGCTCTCCATTTACGGTTACAGCACTTCCATCTTCATTCTCGAAGAAGTAGGGCCCAATGACATTTTCAGATGTGATCCCACACCATACTGTACACCTGATGGGGTGCAATTGGCGTTGATGAATGGCTCTTGGATTTTGAGAACCCCAGAACCTACAGTTCTGCTTGTTAACAAAGCCATTCAAATGAAAATGAGCTTCATCACTCATAATCAAATTTTCAATAAAGTTGATTTCATTTCTGGCCAACTCTTGAAATTTAACTGCAAAATTTAGACGTTGCCGATGATTTGCGGGTTTTAATTCTTGGACCAATTGCACCTTATATGGGTATAACTGTAAATCTTTTTTTAAAATGCGCCGTAGTGACGTACGAGACATTTCTAGCGGAGCAGAACGCCTTCTGCCAGATGTTTCTGGTGCTTCGTTAACACTTTGCTGTACTCGTTCAATATTTTCCGCAGTGCGACTTAAACGTGGTCTACCGGTTCGAGGCAAATCTCTTACGCTGCCATGTTGGTGATGACGATTAACTAAGCAACGAATCATCGTTTCAGAGGGCGAAATTCTGACGTTAAAATGTCGACGATATGCTCTTTGCGTTAAAATAATTGATCTCTGGTTTAAATAATAAAATTCTATTGTTCTGGTTCTCTGTTCAGTTGTCAACCTCTCCATTATAAATTCTCCAAGTGTTGTCTATATAATCTGAAAGAAAAAATAAAAAAAAATTAATAAACAAAAAAGTTATTAAACTTTTACACCCCTTGGTTTCTTTTGGCCCACCCTGTATAAACAAAACTCTACTGCCTCATTTTTTTTTTGCTGTCCGCTTTAAGTGAAATTATTTTATATGCATTTTTTTGGCATTATTCACACATATTCATACATTCATATATTTATTTATATATCCAGATATAAAAAAACAATATTAAATAATTTTTTAATTTAAATAACATTCTTTTTTTCAGGTGCGCGATCGTAAAGCTGACATAAGTTTGGGAGGAATACGACAAACAAAGGAAAATACGATGCTTTTAACACCAACTAGATATTATTTTCAAAGTAAATGGGTTGTTGTGGTATTAAAGGAAGTCTATAGTTTGACCTCCTTAGAAACTTTTTTATTTCCATTTGCCAAAAGCACTTGGTATTTATTTGCTATAACAAGCATTTTCACATTGCTTGTTGTTAGTATACTTAAACTTAAATTGCCTAAATATCAATTAAAATATTTGGATTATTTCATTTTGGATATGCTCTCTTTGGTCCTGGGTATATCGGCTCCATTAAAAGCAGTTTATGATACAACCCGATTACTAACAGCGGCATTTACAATGTTTACCTTAGTTTTAAGAACTTTTTATCAAGCTTTACTATTTCATTTAATACGTACCCATATAATACGAGATACTCCACAAACTTTAAAGGAGCTGGTAAAACAAAATTATTCATTAATTGTTGACAAATACACATTGGGTGGCCTAGAGGAGCTTCCAATTTTTAAAGGTATAAATTTTATTGTATTAAATGCTACTACAAATGAAATGACCTTATCATATTTAGAAACGCTTCCCTTAGATAAAGTTAGATATATGGCTGTTGCTATTAGCTTGTTACGCCTCCAATATTATGTTCAGGCATTAAAAAAAACTAACGTTTTCGAAATCATACCACAGAACATTATGAATATTAAACTGTGCATGTATTTAGGTAACCATTCTTTTTTAACAGAACAATTTGATAAAGTAATAACGATGTTTAGAGGATTTGGTATTTTGGAAGCTTGGCTTGATCAAAACATTGATCAGAATTATATACAAAATAGTCCAAAATATGCTTATCTAGCTTTTGGTATGGAAAAATTAAAAGTGGTCTTTGCACTGGTTCTAATTGGTAATTTTTTAGCAACTGTTGTATTTATAATGGAATTGTTGTATGAAAGAATTAAACGCGTTAATAATAAATATAAATTGAAATGTTTTGTGCTAATTAAAAATACATAAAATTTTTAAATATTATTATTTATTAAGAAATAATTGGCAAAATTTGTTTATTAAAATAATAATTATACACACAGAAAACAGCTTCGGTTGTGAGAACTGAATTGACTATTGAATTTTTTAATTGTAAAACTCTCTCATTAATATTTGTGACTGTATTGACACAACTAACAAATTCAACTAGCAAAACTGAAATTTTAACTTGCAATTTTGCCAAATTTAATTCTCACAACTGAAGTTGTTTTTCTTTTTCTTCAATTTATAAGCAATAAAATGTTTGTTGTTACTCAATTTTTATATAAATAAAAAATGAAATTCTAAAAAAGATATCCATTAAGAATGCAAAATAAATTTAATGTAAAATGCTTTTGCAAGCATTTTTTAAATCAAACATATTTAAATAAATATTAATTTTTAAATAAAGAAATTAAGTAATAACTCATATTTGAAATTTAAAAGAAATTAAAATACTTAGAAATGCTCTCTACCATCTCTCTTGCTATAAAAATTTTGTATTTGCAGTTCTTTTAGACATAAGGCATTTGAAAGGCACACATACATACACGCGTTTGTACAAGGTGGGCTAAAAGAAGTCATCCGATGTTGTTTTTCCCTCATTTTTATTCTAAACTAGTTGACCAGGCAAACGTTGTCTTGACTTAATCTAATATATAAAAATAAGTCTGGTTTTCCTTCCTGAAAATGTATGTATTCCTCGAATACCAATGATTCCGACTGATCTTCCGTTTGACTTCAAACGATTGCAATTTCCGGTTCGCCTTGCGTTCGCAATGACAATCAACAAGTCGCAAGGCGGGATAAATTTAGAAAATCATTGTTTTTCACATGGGCAGCTATACGTTGCGTGTTCACGAGTTGGGAAACCATCCTCTTTGTTTGTGTTAACGTCATACCAAAAAACAAAAAATGTGGTTTAACAAAGAGCACTTCAATGAAACGGATAATTTGCGGACACGTATAATGCTTCGATTCAGTATTCAATTTCATTTTTTACTTAGAGAAGTTCAATTAAATTACACTTCATTTTTGTAATCGAAAAAAATGAATTCATTACTGTTGTGAAATGAAATAAAATTTTTCCTTTTCAAATATACATAAATCAAAAAAAAAATAATTTTACTTCATCTTTTAATATCCAAACGAAACAAGGGGACGTGGTAGCTCCCATACAAATCACACATTACTTTTGAATCTGTTAAGGGTATTTGAATAATATTTGATATGTCGGTTCAGTGTATCTATCATTATTCTTCGAAATATCAATCCACAACGACTTTGCCACTGGACCAGACTTTCAGTAAAAATAAAATTTGAAGGCAAAACGAAGTTTTCCGGGTCAGCTAGATTGACCATCAAAAACTGTTCACCAAATTTAATCGCTGCAACAATCATCGGTTACAGATTCAAAGGCGAAGACGTACTTATTCCACGAATTCCGATGATTTCCAAGGAATTACCATTCCAATTCAAGCGACTCCAATTCGCTTTGCGTCTTGCCTTTGCTATTACTATCAACAAAGCACAAGGCCAATCATTCACAATTGCTGGCTTAATTTTGGAAAATTCATGTTTTTCACATGGCCAGTTGTATGTGGCTTGCTCCCGAGTTGGCACGCCTAAAACTTTATACGTTTTTACACCAAATAAAAAACAAAAATGATTGTCTATCTGCTGGCCTTAAGATGAAGTAATAAATAAAAATAATTTCCAATTTGCCTTAAATACATGCGTTTCTTCTTTGATTGAGCCCATATCCACACCATATGTAAGTTATTCTGTAAAAAAGCTTTATGATTGGTATTCCATGAATTTTTATTTAAAGGGCGTAAATTTCGTTAAAAGCTCAATTTAAATCGTGTGGTAATACAACATTAATGTTTGCTTAGGGCCAGCAACGCGGACCGGGTCAGCTAGTATTTTTATATATTCGATCTTCTTACACTAAGAAATCGTACTCATAGAGTAAAGAACCGTGCGAGACCGGGTAAAAACAGGTAGTAGGCAAATAAGCCAGATATCGACTATAGCGCTACCTTCCGGGCGGATTTGTGACGTTAAACCTTCCAAGATTATACATATAAACCTTCCCTTTCAATTACTCTATCTATTAAAAAAACCGCATCAAAATCCGGATATAGAGACAGAGAAAGCGACTTTGTTTTATACTATGTAGTGATGAAAATGAAATGTGTGTCGTTGCTCCGTCCTGTTGGAACCACATGTCCTCCAGTCCTAATTCGTTCAGTTGCGGCAGAAAAAACTCGGTTAACATGGCCCTATAGCGCGCACCTCCAGCGTGAACAGCGCACCATGCAGTCACTTTGAGCGGGTGTAATGGCTTCTTGTGTATCACTGGTGGATTTTCGGTGCCCCAGAAGCTATAGTTTTGCTTGTTCACGTACCCGCTGAGGTGGAAATGAGCCTTGTCGCTCATTATGTTTTAATCGAAAAATCGTCCACTTTGATTATTCCGTTTTCTTGGGGAGTATCTGTCTAGTTCACAAATGTCAAAACAGATTTGACATTGGCCGTCATTTGCAAAAATAAGATCATCTTCCAATAGGGTGATTTCTTTTAGCCCACCTTGTATTTATAAGAGCGACTCACTGGCTTCGTCCTTTTGTGCATAAATATTATGCACATGTGTAGGTTAAAAACACAACAGATATTAATGAAAATCGAAAATTGCGGTATTATTTTTCTCGGTCATTTGGGCACTGATTGTTTTGATTTCAACGAATATACAGATAAACAGACGGACATAGCTAAGTCGACTCCGCTGTTTATAAGGATAGAAATTACACACGGAACTTTCACTTTTTGTAAAGCTTGTGAATATGTAAGTAGTTGCAGTTTTCCTCTCATAGCTCCAAAACTTATGGGTCCATCGGGCTGAATTTCAAAAACAGTCTGAAGACAGCAACAACTGACAGATTCGAATGCTAACCTTTTTTGTATGTTCACTAGGGATAAAGTTGATTTCAAAGACATGGCTAAACCAACTGCGCTATTTATAAATATACAGAATATATGTACTTTATAGGGTATCACATTTCTTAAAAAATCGTATAAAATGATTGAAACTTTGCCCATGAGTACTTTTGAATATGGAGACTACAAAGGTGCCATTAACTCAAATTTTTTTCAAGTCGTCTTAAGCACTTATTTTTTATTGCAACAGATATAACTGACCATAGGAGAAATGACTACATATTTTATTTATCTCAGGCTACAAAACTAAATTCTTTCACACACTAAGACCGAAAATATATTTAAAATTTTTCTGTGTTTTCTTTTTTACTTAAGGTGAAGAAGATTAAAAAACCGTATTTGTTCAGAAAATGACTAATAATTCAAAATATGTACATAATAATTTTCCTGTTGTTTTTAGCATAAATTAGTAAAAATTTATTGAATAACAAAATAATACAGACTATATTTCATACTGCTCGTCATTGTTACCTTAGCAAACATATTGCTATTAATACTTGCTAAAACCATTAGTGAATGACTGGCGCAACAATTGGCTGTTATATGCCAGTATAACTATTTACTTGTTGTAAATATTTGTTGCATTCACATTTACAAAAATATATTGTTCATGATGTAAATGAAGTTGGCGTTCAAAACATTTAAATCTAGTCAAAAACTAACATTTAAAAAAATTTCACTCTGACGTCATGATATTTGTTTATTAACTCACGTGCACAAAATTGTATATGTAGCTGCCACATACGAGTACATATTTAAAGCACATAAAATCAAAATTTATTTATATTTTTTCTTTATATATTATTACAAATCAAGTGTCTTGCACAATGGAACGATATATACAACAAAAACATAAATAATTAAATTTATATAATTATTTATTTAGACTTTTATTTTTATATATAATTAATGATTATTGAGCTTTAGTCTTGTTTTTTTTAAGTTGTTTATTATTTTAAAGATTTCACTTTCCTGTGGAAAGCTTCGTCAGGAAAATTATAAATATATTATTTTTTTTTAAATATTTATAATTTTCCTGACGAATCATATGATTTTATAACAAGAAAATTATTTCAAAATAGCTGGACTATTATATAACAAGTTAAATTCGGCTGTGCCGAGATTTATATACATTTCACTGTGTTAGCGAAATATTAATATTTTTCACTTTCCACATTCTTCTAAATTATAAAAAATATACAAAAAATTAAGTGAGTGAAGAAGATAAATATGCCGAATTCAATATGTTTTAACGTAACCCCTTACGTTTTTTAGTATTTGTAAATAGTCGTATATTTTCAGTATTAATGGCATATTTATTAAATATTTCTTACTTCATTAAAAAATTTTATATATATTTTTAGCAGTAGTTTAGCAGGGGTCATCTAGATTGGTAATCTACTGCAAAAATACTCAGAAATTAATTTGTATTATTTTAAAAATTTAACAAAATATTAATCTTTATTTGTGCTTAATTTCAGAAATTGTGTTGGTTTTAAAATTTATTTTTTTACTCATGATATTCTCATGAGTTATTTATTCAGTACAATAAGTACTGAAGGGGATAGCATATCTATATGGACCATTTCATCAGACGCTACTCTGAATCCTCAGTAGATTACTCCCAACGTTTCTTGTAAACATTAGAAGCTTTATATTGTAAAAGCAATTGACTAAATAAGAATTATTAATCAATAGTTACAAAAA
This sequence comes from Thelaira solivaga, assembly GCA_947397855.1. NCBI lineage: Eukaryota > Metazoa > Arthropoda > Insecta > Diptera > Tachinidae > Thelaira > Thelaira solivaga. The sequence continues at coordinate 17,262,838 of OX377612.1, forward strand.
GATTCAAATATTCAAACAAAAAACTCAGTAAGCATTGAACTGAATAAATAAATAAATTTCCCAAAAAAGAATAAATTTTAAAACCAAAACAATTTCTAGAATTTAGCACAAATAAAAATTAATATTTTGTTAAACTTTTAAATTCCATTCGAAATTATTATATATTTAAAAAATTATTTTTTTAAATTTACATACACCAAAGTGCTGTTGCTCTAAACGATTTTATTAACTTCCACACGTACTATAGAAGACTATGGGATAGGACACATATCATTTCAAAGAGGAGGTTGTGTAGATTTGTAATCTGCTGTCCAAATACTTAGAAATTACTTTGAATTATTAAAAAAATTTTTTTTTAATAATTTAGGCAATTTCCGTTGTGCATCATAAAATAAAAACTACGAAATTTCCCGTAAATGTTAAAACACTTCCAGAAAGCTTAGTTTAGTTTCAGTAATTTCCTCGTGAAAAATCGTGAGTGGTACCTCACCAAAATAAGGCATGGTAAAAATTCTTTAGAGCAAGCGTACTGGAGTATGAGGAAATTTCAAAAAAATTTTTAAAATAATCCAAAAATATTTCTGAGTATTTGGCAGATTACAAATCTACACAATCTCTTCTTTGAAATTATATGTGTCCCATCCCGTAATCTTCTATGGTATATACGTATGTATTATTGCCCAAAATGTTGAAAGTAAAAGTTCTTTTTAAAAATGTCATCGAAGAGAGAAGTTCTTGTAAAAATTGTGACACTTCTCTTTGATAATTTTATTTGCTTTACAATCTAGATTTACTAAGTATATTTGTATGGAAAAAGTTGGCATTAACAATATTTATTACTTTTGGATTATATTTGTAAATTATAACGATACAATTTGTCTTTCATATGTATTTGAAGAAAATAATTTACAATTACTTTTTATTTTACAGAAAAATTTTTAATATTCATATCATGCTTTTACCCCAATCCATAAATTTTTGTCAGGAATTTTTTATTGGGTAACACTGTTCATCTCTCTGCAAGTGTCAAAAATATACTTGCAAGAGAATTTTGTTGCAAGTTCAGCTGCAAGTTTGAAAGTTATGATTGTGTTAGTGAAAAAGTGTAAGTGTATTGAGTTTATCCTAAGCGTAACCTAAAGGCATAAACAGAAATTCAATTAAATTAGTTCAGCCGTCTAGGAGGAGTACAATGTCAAAAATGTTTGGGGGCTCTACAACTCTAACTTAATATTTTAATAAAAAAAATTTTTCTTAAATATCCACATCTTGACATGATACCATTGAATTTTAAAACTCTTCTCTGTGCTGGTTGAATTTTTGATTTTCCACCAAATAACTATTAGTCATAAAATATTTTGCTGGGGTATAGCTGTTGTTACTTACACAAATTTACTTAACTAACTCCTAATGTTTTGTTACAGTTTTAGCTTTAGTTTATTGCCGACCGTTATAGTGTTAAGATGTTGTTAGTTTATCAAAATGGATTAATATTGTTCTGGGCGACTTTATTAATGCGTGTGTCAACAAAGAATATAACTTTAAAAAGTCATGATTGGAAAGAAAATATTGCAATCACACGAAATATATCAGACGCTTTGGTGGATATTATAACTACTGTTTTTGTAGAAAATTTTCATATAAGAATGTTTAATTTTCAAGTAAAAGTGGCAGATAAAAATGAGAAATATTTGCCTCAATTTAAGCAGATAATCGACGAGACAATGTCTCAACTAAATGATAACATAAATATTCTAATGAAGAATGGCATTTCTATATCCCCAGACAATAATAGACACTTTTGTGTTCTCTTAGTAGATTCTTCAGAGTCACTGCAGTGAGTTTTCTCTTTTACGCTAGTACAATGTAATTTATATATATTTATCTCGTTTCTCGCAGGCTGCTATACGCCGATCTTAATAAATTTCATCTCCATGTGGACGGCAGTTATTTTATTGTTTTACAAACATTTCCAAGCATTAATCATTATTATGATGAACTGTTTGAAATTTTCCAATTGAATTGGCTTAATGGTATTGTACATGCAAATGTCCTTGTGCCTGCAGTTGAAAATGTCATTTTGCTGTTTCATAGCATGCCGTTTACAATTTTTCATTGTAAGGGTATTGCACCCACCATACATAATAAATTTATTAATGGTCGTTGGTTGCATAAGGAGTTTCTGGTAGAAAAAATAGGAAACTTGTACGGCTGTCCTTTAGTTTGTGCCACATGGGAGGATATGCCATACTTTCAAATAGATCGTAAAGACTATAAAGGTAAAAAGAAGTATATGGGCCTGGAGGGTAAGTTATTGGAATACATAGCACAGAGAATGAATTTTACAATTACAATGCGCTGGTTAAGTGATGAGGAAATCAATCAGACTATATACGACGAACCGGGACTGTTGAAGAAGGCAAGTTATTATAAAAAAAACATATAAAAAGATCTTCCTTACTGTTAATTATTATTATTAACAGCTTTTTGAAAATAATACAGATTTTGTTGTTGGTGCTTTTCACCACAAACCTACATCGCTGGAGGATCAATACGCCCCAACAACGGACTATTACATGAGCAATTATTACTTTATAGTTTTATCAAAAACCGATACTTACGATTCATTTGCAAAGCTAATGCTGCCATTTGAAATAAAAATTTGGTTTATATTACTTTCCATTTTTGTGATTGTTAACATAATGCTATTTGTATTCTTGTATCTGAATAAGCAATTGAAATCTTTTGTACTGGGCAAAAATAATGAAACACCTGCCTATAATATGATTGTCATAACTTTGGGCGGTCCTGTGGCCAAGGATCCTAAAATAACATTTTCAAGATATCTTTTGATGTTGTGGCTGCTGACCACCTTTATTTTGCGTACTGTGTATCAGGGATTTATGTTTCATTACATTAAATCTGATTTGCACAAGCCACCGCCCCAAACAATAGATGATTTATTGTTGAACAAGGAATATCGAATTTTTATGAGTGATGTTATGTATGTGTCTGTTGCTGATCTACCTTTACTTGTTGCTAAAGCAGAAATTTTAAATACAAGTGAATTAGAGTCATTGGAATTGTTAAGGCAACCCGAGAAATACAAGCCTTATAAACATGCGATTTTAACAGCTCATGAATATTATGGGTATTACAAATATTCAACACCGATTAATAACGATTTATTTGTGGTGCCACAAAAGCTATTCAATCAACAGTTAAGCATTTACATGAAAAAGAATTCAGCATATTTAAGGCGTTTCAATATGTATATTAAAAGCTATTTAACTGAAGGCTTAATGGATTGTTGGGATCGTATTCTAATCAAACATGCCAACAAACGTATAGTGAATGATGATGTTGCAAAGGCTATGAAAAATTCGCATTTGTACGCGGCTTATCGTTTATTATTTATAGGCTTAACTGTAGGTTTATTGATTTTTTTTGGAGAAATATTTCTATTTGAAAAGAAAGGAATTTGTAAACGCTGTCGAAAAAATAAAAAGTGAAAATTGCCAATTGCATAAAATTTGAATTAAGAAATGGAATTTTTGTTTTAATCAATAAATTATCAATTTTTTTTCTGTAATGTTTTCTTTCAGTGTATTTCTACTTTAGTAAATTTTTTTCAAATTTAAAAAAATATGTTGGACCAGCTATTGTAATTGAAGAAACAACAAGTAAACTCGTCCTTGACACAAAATTTATTGGCTTAATAAACTGATTAATTTTCTTTTCTGTATTAAATTTGTATTTTATGAAATTTTCCATTACCAATAACAAACAAAACAACGTAGACCTATTAGAATAAAATGGTTTTTAAAAAAACTGACCCTAATGCAAGACAAGATACTCGTATGTTAAAAATTTCCCATGTTTTACGCATCACAAAATTCAGTCTTGTTAATTACTTTTATATTTAATTTAAATATCTGGAAATCATGCAAAGAAAATTAATTATAGCTCGTATCTTGTTCATTAAGCGAAATTGAATTTTTGTATAATAAATTAAAACTAGAGGTGGAAGCGTGACTAAAGTTCCATTATAATTATAATATTTCATGAAAATACAGGAAAAAATGCGCCATAACGCTAGAGTAGGCACTGATCTAAGATGATCTGTGCTCTACATTTCATTGGAAAGAGCATGACATAAACTATCATTCCGACTCCCTGATAGGTCTACGGTTTTCAAATAGAGATACTGCCCATGTGAGTCTCTATACGATAGGTTGAACAGGGGAACTATAAGCATCTTTATAAATAGCCCAAGGGCTATCCTAGCACTTCAATCAAATGTTACATCCACTGCTTTAGTTGTCCAATGAAGCGTCATGTTAATCAATTTAGGATGTCAGGCTGACTTATCTTTGGCATGGATTCTTGGCAACAAGCAAGCAAAAGAATTGCGTAAAGCTGTCTCTAACATGGACGTCACTTTACCGCCTAGTAGCTTCAGAATTGACATTCTTGAATACTATCAAAAGAAGCGAGATACCAGATAGTAGGATATCGAGACGTGTAAGGTAAGCTCTTTGTTCAGCTAGAGAGTTGGAATGGGAGGAATATTTCCAGACTGGTCGCTGTGATAACTGGTCACTGGGCCTGCCCTTCAACAAAAACTTTTCAGCTGTCGAGCAGAAGGAGACAGTTTATAACTTTCACTGTGAATACCCAGCCAGACCGTTCGGGTAGACTAATCACATTCAAATAAACTTATATCATTTGAAGAAAGTTTCGTAAAGGTTTTTTACATAAAGTTTCTTTTAAATACGAGAAGTTTTAAATTTCCAAATGAGTTTACTAGCTACGGGAAATGCTCAACTAATTGATCCCAAGACTAATTGTCCCATGACTAATTAAAAATTGCTTCAGGAACAGTGTAAAAAGAAATATTACCAATGAACCCAAAAATTACACAGGAATTTGAATTCTTTTTTATGTTTTTTCTGTTTAAAAGGAAATAAATTAATAAAAAAAATATATTTAAAAATGTAAAATTATAATAAGACTAGAGCCATTAATTTTCATTAAAAACTCATTTGTTTAAGGCTAATATAAGCACTTGTAGTTTTGACACTAGTGCCGCATTAACCATTTTAGCACTGAACAGCACTTGACATCAATGGTCTAATATAGACTAATCGTCTACTAGTTCCAGAACATGTGAAGAAGTTTGTAAACACATGCAATTGATGTCCTTAAAAGATATCGCAGTGTTAAAATGTCTAGTCTATTTGTAACATAAGGATGATAAAAATAAGAACCGATCTTTATACCTTAGGTTATAGTACAGTGATATGTTCTGTGACTAGTTCCTTTACCTCTAGGGCACGTTTTAATTTAACCAATAAAAAAACTAAAATGAAATAAAGAAGTATAAGAAATATTTTGTTTTAGTTATGCAGATTCACTACTTAAAAAGGCATAATCACTAGCGAATTATACATCTCCAATCTAAATCCTGCACAATATACAATAATGTTAATCGAAACAATTAAACAAATTTTTTTAAACACTTTTAACAATAAAGCAAATTTATTTTCGAAATAAAAAATATTTTTGCTTACTTTTTTAATATGCATGTCTCTGTGCATGATATTTTTTTTTTACAAAATGAGCTTAATAGCTTTGCAATTATATTGTTTAGTAACGCAAATTTAGCAGTTGCAAAATAAATGTTTATTATATCAAATAGTGCAACAATTTAAAAAGCCGGCATATTTACATTAAAAATCAAATCAAAGTTTGCTCACATGATTAGCGTGATTGTTAGCTTTCAATGAAATTTTTCAGTTTTAAATTAGATTAATATTTCTGTGCTAAAAAGAAAAAATCGCTTTAGTCGGTTTAAGTAAAAATTTACTTGTTGCTGCAATTAAAAACTCTATTATTGTGGTTCAGGGATAGTTGAGCGATATATTCCAAACCAAAAAATAATCGAATAATTTTATAAAAACAACAAGTTGTAGTCCCTTAAAAATAACTTAATAAGACTTAGGCGGTTTTTCCAAATTATCATAGTTTTTTTTAACCTGGTGTCCACATTTCTGTGATTTGGAACCCTTTTAGAGAATTCAAATGAAAAACGGATATTTAATTATTCCGAAACAAATATAAATTGTTGTATGGAAAAGTGACATTCCAAGAAAATTATTTTTATCAATGTTTGTCATTTCTTTTTTATATTTTTATAATTTTTTAATTGTAAGTTTATATGACTTTTTTTTTAATTGAAATGACTAGTTTGTTAAGTTGAGGTCGTATTATGAAAATTAATTATTTTTAACAATATTTCGCTCCAATAATAAATAAATAAATTTTTATATTTAATATGACCTCAACCTTAATACACTAAGCTTTTCTATTAGATAATTTTTTGAAGTGATAAATATGGTGATTTAAGTATGTTCTAACGTAACTCTTTACGTTTTTTAGTATTTAAATATCTTTTCAGTATTAATGACATACTAATAAATATGATTAAGAGAAAAATAAATACATACATAGATACAAATGTATATAAATAAGTTGATATCTCAAAGATATTTTACCAATTTGCAAACGAACCATAGGAGATTATGGCATGGAACACATATCATTTTAAAGAAGAAGTCGTCTGGATTTGTAATCTATCGCCCGTGCTTAGAAAAAACTTAAAACCTATTGATTAAATTCCTTTTGGGTTTCATTAATTTGCATGTGCAATGGCAAAAATTTCAAAAAAAAATTTTAAATATCCAAAGTAATTTCTGAGTATTTGGGTGGTAGACTACAAGCTTTGACGACCGCATTTCTCAGAGCTATAGCACATGGGTATATAGAAATTAAAAAAAAAATTTAAAATAATCCAAAGTAACTTCTTAGTATTTGGGCAGTAGGTTACCAATCTAGACGACCTCCGCTAAACTACTGCTAAAAATATATTTGGAAATATTTAATGACGCAAGACGTATTTGATAAATATACCATTAATACTGAAAACATATTTAGAAATACTAAAAAAACTTCAGGGGTTATATTTCTTTATGTTTTTGATATTTTAGAAGGCTGTGGAAAGTCTAAAATATTAATAATTTGCTAACACAGTAAAGAGTAATACAACTCGGCACAGCCGAATTTAACTTGTTTCTTTCCCTATGCCTTAAGGAAAACACGAAAACAAAAATTGTTATATGTAGTAAAAAATATTATAAAGAGAACTAAATTTTAGACTGCATTATTGAATTTTGATAGTTAAAAATAAAAAATTTGATTATGACAACTGACTTTTTAACTGATAAAAATTCCATTCTTACAACTGAAGTTGTTTTGTTTTGTTTGTAGTATTTTGTGTTTGCTTTTAAAGAAGTTTGTTTTTATTATCTGTTTTTATTATTTGATCTCCTGTACACAACGCTTAAGTTGGTCAATTTGTAAAGTTACAAGAGGGAACAATAACCAAAAAATGCTTACATTCAAATATTCATGCAACTAATCACCATCCACTATTTCGATTTCATCCTTTATGCTGGCCATACACACTCAAGCTAAATGCAATTTTAGGTATCCACTGGCACGTTTGTGTTTGTTGTTTGATCAATCAAATGAAGAAAATCAAATCTGTTTTGATATTTCTTTTTTAATTTTTTCCTTAGCTGTGCAATATGACATTTAACTCGTATTGAACTTGAGAGTGTATGGCACACTTTAGAAGCATATTCGTAGGTACATTAATTGTGTTTTCATCAACGAATATTGTAAACATTTGTCATTCACAGCCAGATATTAGACTTGGAGTACAGTATGGATTTTATGATTTGCGTTGAGGCTTCCGTTGTTGGCTGTATTTAAATATGTAAATTATATTTGTGGTTAACCAGAGCAATTGTGAGTATTTCAGTTTGCTTGTTTGTTTTGTTTATTTTTTTTCATTCAAGTTTATCATATGCACTGCATGGTACACAAAATTTTGGAGTTAATCTCTTTTAAGTTTATTCATTATATTTTTATTTTTCTTATTAGTATTGTAACATTGGGAGCTAAACATAATTAGCAATTATTCATAGTTAATTTTTGCTTTTCTTAAAAATTGTTCTAATTATTAAAATTTTTTCAATTTGGGGTATGTTCTGACTTAAAGTGTTTTTATAAAAATGTGTGTCTTTTGCATGACATTCAAAATATTTTATTAAAATAAACAGACAGATGTTACAATTTGAACATGTTAAAGAAAACTAAATAGAAACTACTTGCTTGACCTAAATTTTTTCACCTTAAAAATATAAAAACCTTTTTATAAAAAAAAAATTCTGCAACGACAAGTAATTTGGGTTGGATTTTGCTTTGTGTGCTGTAAAATTAAATCTACTGGCCATCAACCTATTTCATTTTAGACGATATGAATGCTGCGAAAAAATTTCATTTAAAATAAACAATCATTTTAAATGATAAGGGTATTTTTTTAGTTTCTGGAAATTTTTGTGCTGGACATGTCATATTAAGTAGACAAGCTTTTTTTGTTACTTAAAAATCATGATAAATCAAACAATAATTCCATCTCCTTAATAATAAAATTTTTATTAATCATTAAGCTTGATGAAGTTTTTAATATTTAAACACATTATTGTGTATCCGAATCTTTCATACCTTTTAGTTATAAAACATGGTTTTAGTAAAATATTTCTTTTTGTGAAATGTAAAAAAGAAGAATAAAAAAGCAACCTCCTCTGCATGTAAGATAAATCTTGAACTGAAGATCTACTAAATACAATGACTCTGCTTTGTAAATAGAATCGGTTTGAAAGACGAAAATATAGCCTATATGGTGCTCTATAAAAATTTTTTTGATACCGTTCTTAGTTAAGATAGAATTTTTATTAAAACATCAAAGTCAAGTTTTTGTGCTACCAAATTAATGAAAAATGTTTGCTATTGTCAGAAAGTGGTTCTTGTTATAATGACCATAAAAAATTGGCTAAAAATTGCTTTTATTTATCGTTCTTATTTTCATACTTGGAACGATAATTTGAAGAAATTTCTGAGTGTTTTTAAATTAATTTTTTTTAAGCTTACATTTTTTTAAAGAGCAAGTAATTTTGCTAAAATGAATAAAATTCTTAGGTTTGTATAAAAAAAAAAAAATAAAGGAGACTTGAAATAGATCTTTTTTCCAAATTCTTTATGAACAATTTGTCATAATTTCTATTTCAAGGCTTTATTAAGCATTTTGAATACCAGCCTTAAATTTTTATATATTAATTGCTTTTATCATATTTTGTACAATAATAATCAATTTAATTTACTTTGGATAAGTTTGTTTATTCGATTTTAAAACGAATAATAATATGTGAACTTTTGGTTTAGAGAACACCAAAATATGCGAATTCGCTTTAAAACAAAAACATTTTTAGAATGTATTGAAATCCCATACTGATAAATTAAAAAATTTTTATTAAATATCTAGGCACCTTTTGAATTAGTCGTAGACAAATAAAAAAGTAAAAATTGCTTGTAATAAAACCAGACCAAATGAAAGGATTTCATTTCATTTCATTAATGTTTGTAATATAGATACATACATACTCGTATTATGTTACAAAATTTATAAGATTACTAGCTGACTCGGCAAACGTTGTTTTGCCTTCCAATTTTATTAATATTGTAAAATTAACATATTTCTTTACAGCTTAAAAGTGAAGTTCTTTTATCGATTACTTCACAGTTCGAGGGTGTATTTAAAATTCTAAAAATTGAAAAGTGATTTTCTCAACCAAGCCTACAATTAATATACTACAAGCCATATTGTGAGTTTATTTTTAACAGCCATTTCATCTAATATTTTTTAAATAAAAGCAAATAAAGACATACATATAAATAACTTTTTTTTATTGAAAAAAAGTTTTAAAAGATTTATGATATAAATCTTATTTTATACAACTCAAATAGCATGTAATAAATTTTATATAAAAAAGTTATTTGCAAAACTAGAATGTTGTTTATGTTATTTGAAAGAAAATAAAATTATTACAGAAATAAATGCATCAAAATTCTTGACAGGCAAAAACATATGAATACAATAATAGAATAGCAAAAAAAAAAAAAAATTAAACAAAATTGCACGCATGTTTTAACAGAACAATACCATAAGAATGGTGAGTATATTATAAAATTTTCTTCAATTTCATAAAGAAAAAAAAAACAACATTGAAAAAAAAAACCAACAATACAACAAATTTAATTCACTGACAATGAAAAATTACATTTTTGCCTCTGACTTAGCACAAGTCGCCTATGGATTAAGCCGAAACTTAAATACCCTGCAATTGAGTTCTTGGCATTTTCGAATGAATTTAGGGCTAATTTTTTTTAAGTACTCTTGTGTTGTGGAAATGTCTTTCTTTAATAAAATTAATGTAAAATTCAATATTTTTAGAAAATTTGTGTGATAAACTTTTTATAAGACAATGCTTTTTTTTTTAAATATTTAGCTGACTAAATCACTGAAAAAATCTGAAATTTGCAATTTGGCATCTTTTTTTAACTTTCCATATTAAACAAATCGTATTTGTTTTTAAATTGTAATAGATTTATACCTTAATATTTATTTGCCAAATGCAAGTAATAAAAAATATAGCTTGAGTTTCTACAGAAGAGCTTTTGTAAATTTGAAGAAAATTAATGTGATAGTATTTTGTTAAATGATATAGATACTATTTACGAATATGTATGTAAAATTTTGTATTGTATATTAAAACTTTGCATGTTAGATTATGGACAAGTCAATTCTTCGGATTGTCTTTTACTGTATGACTTAGAATCCTCAAAATAAAGAGATCAGATGTATTGAATATCAGAAAAATTTATTGAAAAATACATTTTTCTTTTTAAAAACCCATTTAAGTTTTTGTATTATAAAAGTAGGTGTGGCTGTTTAAAAAGTATATGGCAAACTTTCTTCCAAGTTTCAAAGAAATTGCATTAGAAAATAAAAGTTTTTATAGCATACAAATAAAAAAACACATACATACAAAATAAATTTTATTTAAATAGATGATGTTAGTTTTCTGCCAGGTATATAAATAAATAATTATGCAGGTATCTGTGCGGTATGATTATTATTTAATATAATTTATTTAATACTCATACGTTTCCATAACAAAAGAAAGTGGTGTCTTTGCTACACTGACAGAATAATTAATTATTTGGAAAAAAAAAAGTTTCAGTAGATAAATGAAGTAATTCATTTAATATAAAATTTCTCATTAGATTAATGGGCAAAATTATCTTAGTGTATTTTTCTTTTATACATAAAAACCTTCCTTATGTCTTAACAAAAATACGAAACCAAAAAAATAGTTAAATTTGTCAAACTCTTTGTGACTTTTGCGCTTAGCAACAAATTTGGGGTTTAATTTTTATACAAAAATATTATTTAGTTAAACAAAGTATTTAAAAAAAAAATTGCATTGCTATTGAATAATTACTATTTGCTCTACCAAGAGAGGGTAAACTTACTCTCCTTATCAACTCTGTTAATAGTTTTAGGGCTCCATTAGCCTGATGGGTAATTTATTAACCTATAGAATAGCGGTCGTCGGCTACATTATTATTTAGACAATTGAAAGTTTTCTGCAGACAAGCCAAAAAGCTTCACAAGCTTGTGTTGTCTTGATTGTATAAATTAATTTAAGTATTACATGTATGTATGTTTGCTTAGTTAACGTGCTTTTTATTTAATTTGTAACAAACTAAAATATATTGCAAGAGCCTGGTTGATTTTTTAAATAATGAAAACAAGTAAAAGAAAATAGAAAACTGTATTTTTAGCACTTGCAATGCAAAACAAGTTGCACATGCCACAAATTCTTAGCATTAAAGTAAGTAAGTAACGAAGCAAACCACAAAAAAAAAAGAAGAAGAAGAATATTTTAAGAAGACAGTAACAGACAGCTGAATGCATGCGAGTTATAGAAAAATCAAGTGAATGAAAAAAGTAAAATCGGAATATCCTTTCTAGTTTTAAACAGCCAGTCCAAGTTTAAGCATGTATGCGTGTTTCTATATGTTGGTGTGTAAATATACTCATGTGTATGATTACTCAACTAGATAAGAATGTTGTTGACGTTTGCAATGTAAAATATTCTTTATTTTTTGCTTTCATTTCTATACAACAAATAGTTGCATATTTGCTTTCTTGTTTAATTTTCTTGAAAATGTATGTAAATCAAGCAGGAAATAAAGTATTCAAATATAATTATGTGTAGTAGAATATTTTTTTTCTAAATTTCATTCTAGGATTTATTCTGCTGATGTCATATATAATTTCTTGTGTCACTATTTCTACACTTGAATTAAATAATACACACATACATACTTTAATTCTATTAAGCTTCACATTTTGCTTAGTTTGTGTGTTAAAGGCTTATCTATTTTTTTGTTGTCTTTCAGTTACTTACCACAAATTGCTTTATTCTACTGCTACTAGTGACATTATTTTAAGCACTTTGCAACCATAATTGTACATTTCGCTGCTTAAGCGGTTTATTTGTCACTTACAGATAAAATAATATTTTATGAGCATGGTTTAAGTAATTGAATTAATTCTATAATAATGTAATTGTATGCGTAATATATACTTGAACATATTTAAGCATTTGCTTAAGAATATGAACTAGTTTCTTGCTTGTGAGTGTTGCAAATATATGATTTCTCTATAGAAGCAATAACTTACTTACATTTAAGTGTAGCAAGTTTTTAAAACTAAAATTGTTTTTATCAGGATTGTATCACCGTTTGAGTGGTAAGCCACATAAAACTATTTGAAATTAGTAATTAAAGATAAACAATTTCGGTCGTGAGAGTCCAATTAATTTCTAGTCAAAAATTAATTTGATTATAACAACAAAAATTCTATAATACAATTAAAAATTCAGTTTTTTAATTCTATTTGTACCCATATCAATAACTTTCTTTCGTTTTAACTAAAAAATTCGATTATTATAAATTTTCGCATGGTAAGAAATTATAATTTCTCATAACTTAAGTTGTTTTCTTAGTGTGAAACTTTTTTGTTTTATTGTCAATCCCCCTTAGACTAGTTATTAGTATGTCTTGAAAAATTCTTGTTTTTCAAGAACAAAAAACTTTACAGATTTGAGCATGCAATTGAGTGCCGCAATTTAAGTAATTTAGCGCGATCGGTTCAGAGCTTTGAGTGAAAAATAGCGATTACTTCTATTTTTCGACCATTTTTCTGAATGTGTTTTTGTTATTAAAAATAAAATGTACGAAAAACGTACTATGGTCGTTTTGTTAGAGTTGACAGTCTTAATGTTTGTGTACAAAAATTAGGTCAATCGATCTACGAATGGCCGATAAAAATTAAAAAATCTAAATTTTGGTCTTCCATCAATTTCTTCTTTGCTTTCTTATAGACATTTTAGCTTGTTTATGTGAGTGATGGCAAAATCTTTGATAAAAACCTATAAAGTAGGCGATATTAAAGTTCATGATTACAAATAGGGAAAGGAATTTTATGCACTAATTCCCTTATAAAAAAAACATTCAATATATTTCTTATTACATCATTATTAAAATTTTAAATTCAGATATATAATTAATCGGAAAATTACTTTTTTAAAAATTGATGTTGAAATAATTTCATACAAATTTTCTAGACGGTTTGATCACTTTAAAACAGCCACAAAATTAATAAGAAACGCAAATATTAATTTTGATCAATTTAAGTATCGAAAACTGTTCAATACTATTCATCTGACAACTTTACTGTGAAGTAGTGAGCTACATTCACAAAATACATGCACATATACATAGAAAATAAAAAGAATATGGTACACTAAAATGCTGCCAAATGTGTGTTTTTTTAAGAAATATTTTATAGGTAATCAGTACGTGAATACTTTTAAATATTAATATGAATACAAATTATGCTCGAAAAATATGCATTTATAACAAAATATACAATAACAAATTGATACCATTTTTTAATAAATTCTCAAATTCGGAAAAGTATTTTATCAGAATCGATTTTAAGCTACTGAATAAAAACATGCATTTGCATGAGAGACCAAATATGTATGCTTTCTATAACAGTCATACGACAGTTGTGTCATACCACTATTCATAATTTTTTTGTCAAGTTTCTTTGCTTGTTCAATGTTTGCTAGATGAAACTTGAAAAAATATACACACAGAAAACAACTTCGGTTGTGAGAACTAAATTTGTTTCCAAATCAAAAATTCATTTGTGATAATCAAATTTTTCAGTTGTAGTAACTAGAATTCGTTAATACAGACCAAAAATTAGTTATGTTAAAAATATTTCGAACTGTAAGACCGTGTTTCTATTGTCAAGATTAAAAAATTCGATTATCACAACTGAATTTTTAATTGGAAACAAATTTAGTTCTCACAACTGAAGTTGTTTTCTGTGTGTACTTTGTGACTGTAGGGTCTTGTAGCGCAATAATCCTGCTAGATTATTTCTTGATTCCAAGAGAAATATGAGCACTCTCACAGAGTTTCATTCGAGGCCTAAATCTTGCAAATAATCACAACAGGATTTGAAATACTAACTTTGTGACTAATGTAACCAAAAGCTTTTTTTGCTTGTTTTTATTAAATCAAAATCATGTTTCTAAATGCAAGTAAATATTGAAAAGATGTTTGATTTTTCTTTACGTATCTTTAATGTCTTTACATACAAACCTAAAAATAATGCTTTAGCTATAATAAAATAAACATATAGTCCCTTAAGAGTCTTTTGAAACCACTCATAGTGTCCTGCATCAATTCGCTTAAAAGGCAGAAAATTAATCCCTTGTTTTAAGTCATCCATTTATTTTATTCATTTAATGGATAGCACATCTTAGACAATCGCTGAAAAATAATAATAAAAATACAAATACAAATAAATAAAGATAAAAATGGAATAAAGCACCGCACTTGAAACTATAAAAATTTTATCAGCGATTGTTGTTGTTGCTGTTTTTCTTGCTATAGCAAGCCAAAAACTATGAAAATGTAAAAGAAAATTGCCATGTCCGCAAAATGAAATTGAAAAAATCCCCTTGTAATCCTCTATATGTTCAACATTTTTTGTAATGTTGCAATTTCGTTTCCTTTTTTTAATAATTTTTTTTTTTAAGAAGAACACTGTGTAATCATACGAGTGGTACATTCATAGATAACATGAGTTGGTTAGTTCTCATGTAATTTTTCTACAAGAATTCATACATATAAACAACCATTTATAATATGTGTGTTTTCCAAAAAAAAAAGTAATACAAAAGAAAAAGGAGCGAAAATATGAAATTTAAAAAAAGTTCCTTGTCATAAATGGAACAAGATTGTAATAAGATTTCTAAGCCCTTTTTATGTATCGTATACAAAAAATTTTTTTTTTGCCAGAAGAAATCTGTTTTCGCAGTTTTCTTATGTTATTAGAAAATCAAGAAAAAACTTAAAATACTTTCTAACACAAGATAAATAAAAAAGCCTTTTTTGCAAATGTTCTACAAAATAAAAGAAAAAAACATTTTTATATTATAATTAAAAATGCTCGTCCACTTAGACATATTGTACATATTTACATACATACCAATAAAAGCATATTATGCAATCAAATTCTCTAACTTGAAAATTTTTTTTATATAAAACACTTTTCATATGCAATTTCTAGACGATTTGATCAGTTGAGTTACAGATATGAGTTACGATACCGTTAGTGTAACAATCAATGCGAGGTATTTTAACTATATAAATTTGAATATTTGAGGGCGGACCTCTGCTGTTCTATACGAAGGTGTAAGTTATTTCGAAACCATAAGCTTTCTCTTTAAGTCCTTCAATAAAATATTTATAATTTATAGTTTTACTTCAAACTTTTCTTTGTAAAAAATTTTCTGAAGCTTTTTAATGTTTTTTTTTTTTTTAATGGATACTTTTACTACAGGAACTTGCCATTAGAAAAAGTCATGATAAAAAGTTCCGATCCCGTAAGTTCGGACAAGACAAATAACTCTCATTTAGAGAACTGCAAAAACCAAATTTTTTGCAAAAAAAAATTTTTTTTGTGTTTTATTATTTTAATAGAAGACATCAACAAAATTAAAATTATTTTTATTTGAAAATGAAAATTTTGTCATTTTTCAATATTTTTATTTAAGCTCCTACGAAATTTTTTTTTACATTTTAATTGTTTATGTTTGCAACAGCTGATTGTGTTACAATCTTACCAAATCAGCCTAAACAAATTTTGCATGCTGTTTCGGACAAGAAGAAGAAGAATATTATTTTCTCGAATTCTATCTCACTTGCCCAAATTTTGTGTAGGTTTAGGCACCCACGGCCTCCTAAAGTAGAGTACGGGAACGCAGCTAAAGTGTAATAAAAAGATACTAATGCCAAACCCGAATAACAGAGCAATTGAAAAATGTTTGGGAATTATTTCAAGCTTGTCTTTCGTTTTTTTAAATACCGCTAAATTGCTTCATTTGTGATTTTGAAAATCAATTGCTAAGAATCTTTCAAATGCTTAACCTTTTACAATAGGGTGTGCTGTATGGTTTACATTTGTGCTTTCTCCATTTTATTTTTTCTAAGTACAGCTTATGCATCTGAATTTTTTTTTTAATCTATAACTGATGAGCCCTATCCTCAGCTTTGTTAGCTTACTATTTTAGCACTGTATTGTTATTTACATTTTCTGCACAAGAAAATTTTCAATTAGTGCCACTAGACTTGTAATAGATTTTCATGCAAATGCATGGTTTCACTCAGTAACTTAAAATCAAAACTGATCAAGTACTTTTCTGAATTCGAGAATTTATTGAAAAATGGAATCTATTTGTTATTGCATATTTTTGCATATTTTGTTATAAATGCATACTTTTTGTGCATACACAAATAGAACCTTCTAACAAAATTTTTTCAAAAAGTTATAGCTTCTAAAAGAAAATTAATACGAGCTTAATTTTTATTTCTATATAAAGGTAATTTAGTTGTTATTGAACACTAAAAAATAGATTTTGTTTTTAAAAAAAAATTTTTTAAAAAAATGCCTTTAAACTTTGCATCACTTCTATAAAAACAATTAATGTGTAGGTTTCAATAAAAAATTTTAATTTTATTTACATTTTACGAAAATTTTTACAATTTAAAACCACAAAAAGTCTCCAATTTTACAAATTGCTACGTAAATTCGTTTAAGTATAGAATTATCAAATAATTTAATCTAGTCCAACGAAATGACAACAAGTCACTTTTATGCCTTCAATAAGTGCCTCTTTGGCAGTTTCTGCTTTCCAGAAGCATACACTTTACAAAGTAGCTCACAAACATTGGCAATGATGTTAACGTCCGGTTAGTAAGGGGCCAATGAGCACATTAACATTTTGATCGCGTAACCATGACTTAACCACCTGGAAACAAACTTTATTTATTTCAAAAAGATTTTTCTCCAGAGCGCAACTTTTAAAAAATATTTTTAAACGAATATCTTTCATATCCCAGTGCATACTGTAGAGTTTTTGGACAGTTATAAGGGCAGGATCGCCTTGTAGAGTTCTTATGTTATAAAATTGTTATATCCCTAAAGCTCGTGTATTTATTTTAACAGAGTTCAGCTAAGACCTGCTGAACTATTTTGAGAATTAAATGAAACAACTAGACAGGAGATGCCAAATTATGTTATCCAATTTATAATATGAAAATTACTCAAAATTTTGAGTGTTTTCCATAAAAATTTTTTAAATGAGTTGATCACTTGTGTTATAAATATGTTTATTCATAATTAATTTCAAACTTATATATTATTTTACCAAATCTTAACTAACTATTCTATCTTGTGCTAGTGAAGGGTGTCCCAACAAGAACGCAAGATTTAAATTTTAAATAAATGCCTGATGCAGCAATTGAATTGTTTCTCTGGCTGTATGACATGTGGCGCCGTCTTGTTGAAACCACAAGCCCTCCACATTTATTTCTTCAATTCTAGGCAAGAAAAAACTGGTTATCATTTCACGATACCGAACACCATTGACTTTTTGCGCTTGACCTGCCTCATTTTCATAAAAAAAGGTCCAATGATTCCTCCAGCCCAAAAACCACACCAGTGACACGTTGAGGATGCATTTGCTTCTCGTGAATCACTCGAGGATTTTCCTCACCCTAAATGCGACAATTCTGCCTATTGACGAAGCCATCAAGATGGAAATGGGCCTCGTCACTGAAGATGATTTTATCGGCAAAATCAGCATTTTCATGTTGTCTCTCCAATACCCAATTAACGAACTCCCTTCGCTGTCCATGGTCATTTTTTACTAACCTCGTACCTTCTACTAGCAAACAATAACAATTGTTCAAATGTCAAACAATGACACTTCGAATGGCGCCAAATTTAAATCTTGCGTTCTTGTTGCGACACCCTTTATATTGTAGTTTATATCTATCTTACTGCAATACATTTACTACATTTATTTAGGTTTGTAATAATCAATTTTACGCACTCAATTGAGTGTGTAAAATTCAAAAGTGTGTCACTCAAATAAATATTTCATCAGCAATACACCGTGCAGAGAACAAATAGTAATGGATACCTCTTCGAATGTTTGTTCCATATACTGTGTATGCAGTATAGACTTGTGTGGTACTCTACACTAGATTAGAATATTTGAATTCTTTTTTGAACAAAGCAATGAGAAATTTATGGCATTTTTAAACTAGCCTTGACCGGAAAATGAATTTAGAGTTATTTAGTTATAAAAAACTGTATATTCCGATACCATGAGTAAAATTTTTGGCATGGCGCTTGAAAATTGAAAACTATTACAATACCGTTTCTCAAAGATGAGCACTTCAAATATTCCTAAAGGTAGTATAGCATGTAGCATGTTCTCTTTGCTTCTGTTACGCTAAAACAGATTATCATAGTTTATTGTTTCTGTTTTATTTTTATTCAGCATACCCAGGGGACATACATATGTTAGAATCTTATCTAAAATGACTCCTAATGTGGGTTTCTTACTATAATACTGAGTAAAACAGCTTGTCAAAAATTGAAATAAAAGTAAAAAATAGAATAGTGTGAAAACAATACATCAAAAAATAGGGATAGAAACTTGACAGTCGTATGGCTCTCTCCATTTTTAGAAAATTTTCTACACGTTTATATTTTCCATCGTATCAGGGCTGCATTTTTGCATTGTAACAGGCAATACCAAAAACAGCTGATAAAATTCAATGAAAATCTTAAAGCGATTTTTGGACAGTCGCATCAAATATCATTTGATTTTGCTGTTTTAAAATCTAATGAAAATCTTAAAGCTTGTATTATAGTGTAAAACCTGCAGAAATAGAATGTCTTATATCTTCTCAGATATTGTAAAATAAAAGCAAAAAGGAAAAGCATATGAACCTAGTGCAAGAAGGGACAGTATATATAAAATTATTTTCATTTGAAAAAAAATTCAGATATTTAGAATGTAATATATTATAATTTTAAAAGCTCTGGAGTGGTGGCTTCCCCCATTTGTTGTGTTGTTTACTATTTCTTTTTATTAGACATATGAATTTTATTTATAAACTTATTAAAATTCAAAACTTGTCTCCATATTTCTTGTTTTTTTTTTAAATGTGTTCCAAAAGAAATGTCAAATTTTTCATGAAAATATCAATTTGCATTTATTTTGAAGTCAATAAATTACATTAACCTAAAACTCAAAAAGAAAAAAAAAACTAGAGAAAGGGAAACCACAAATTTTACTGACTTTGTAAGTTTTTGTATGTGTGATTGTTTTGGTTATGAAGAAAAACTTTTTCAATAAATATTATAAATTTAAATTTACATAAATTATGTAAATAAGTTTTAGGTGTTACCAATGTCAGATGTAAAAACAAAATATTGTTTTTTTTTTTTCCAACAAGATGTTTTATTTTGTGTGTTACTTTAAGGGTTTGATTTAGGCTGAGTAAATATTATATACGGAATACAATGCACATAAGTATGTATATTTTTGTCTTTAAGTATATATGTATATGTATCTGTGTTTATATGATTATATAACGTTAATAATTTCTTTTAGACGACAATCATATATTAAACGATTATAATACTGCGAGATAGACAAATAAGGATGCTTAACCCTAATCTTAAAAACATGTAAGAACGAAAATATTCTTCATATCGCAACCAAACTTCTTGGCTTTTATTTTACATATGTTTTGTATAACTTAACAAAAAAAAATTTTTTTAAATTCTTAATAAATAATATAAAATAAATATAAACTAGCGAAATGTGTCTCCCAAACCATTCATTCAAAAAGCCATGCAAGCCAAAAAATCTCGAAAACTCTATCTACGAAAAGTGTTAGAAGCACTTATTGCTGCCCAATTACGCCTAAGGTCACTAAATAAAATAAAACAGCCTATAGTTCAGTGTATGCATCAGTTTCTTCAGGAAGAAGTTTTACCAAATCTTACTATTAGTGCGACAAATAAACGCAAAATATGTTATACTCGTATGTGTGATCCTAAAAAAAATTGTATAAATAGACAATGCTGTCAAAAATGTTATAATATGGACATGGTATAAAAACTTTTGTATTCAAACAATAAGTTTAATAAAAAATTTCTTTTAAATTTACAAGCTTTTTCTTTGTAATATTTTATGTCGGTATGATTAGGGTTAAAAAACTTTCTAAGAAAAATTCATTTACATTGTCAACTAAACGAACTGGACGGGGATGGATTACAAAGCCAAATAAGCTTATGTAAAAACTAAACAAATTTTACTTTTAATTTTGCATAAATCGGCAAATACACAGTAACAGCATGCATGCGCAATCAAGTGTTTTTGCCAGCTGTTTTGTTGTGTATGGGTATTTTGTGTGCTTGCTGCAGCGATATTATTTTAATGGTCCAGCTTGCTGCTGATGGCTAATGGCACATGGGAATGTTACTCATTAAAAACACATTTTTTTTTCACAAAATTTTTTTCTTTTTTTTTATTTATTTATAATTTTTTTTTAATTATTTATTTACTAGTATTTTAAATACTTTTCATTGGAAAACATATGCTGTAACGAGCCTTCTAGTAAAATTTTTTTTTAATGAAATGAATACTGTACCGGCTTATTATTATGCATTCATACTGTTGTCGTGTATTGGCCGCTTAAGTAAATTAAAATCAGCTTCCCAGTTCGCTTAATAACACTTGATACGACTTAACGAATAATTTCTTCTTAAAAAAATAATTTTTCATTTCATGCTGTAATAAATCGGTTGTGCTATTTTGCTGAAACTACATGTCATTCAGCTCCATTACTGTACCGAATGCCGTTTAAAATTACCGAAAATTTCGGCCTTATCTTCAAAAATGTAAGGCCTGACAAAAATTCATATCAGACAGTTGCTTGCTGTGGGTAAATTTGTGTGTCATGGATTGCATGAGTATTATCTTAGCCCAAATTGGACAAAGTTGTATATTTACGAAATCATTCAGATGGAAGTGGACTTCATCGAAGAAAATAATTTTTTTCGAAAAATTGCCAATGACTTCAATTTGTTGCATTTGAAAGAATTATCTCTGCGGATATTCTTTTTTATACTTAATCGAAATATATTTTCTTTACAATCTAAAAAAGAAATCACAATTCTCTCAAAGAAGTTCACTGCTACTGGGACACGCTTTATAAGTGACAACTTCAATAATATCTTATTAATGAAATTGAATTTAAAATTTTAGTTGATCAAAAAAATTATATAAAATTTTTAGTAAAAATTTTTTGTATTCATGAGTAGTAAAAATAAATTAAAAAATTTAATTTAAATATTTTAACTGCACAAAAATGAAACTTTTGAACTTATAATTTGCTTACAAAAATAGTTAGAAACGTAAATGTATGTACATATATCTGGCATTGCTCACTAATATTTTTATTTTATGTAAGTATGCACTATGTGTATCTATGTATGTGTTATACGTGACTTTGTGTATCTTTGGTAGCATAATTCATGTTATTCAGTCACTATTTGTAAATATTTTGAGCAAACAACTAATGTGTTGGCTTATCATGTCGTTAAAACGATGATGATGACTCTCTAACTGTTAAGTCAAATCACGTTTCCTACTGCGTGTTTTCTACAGTACTTTTCTATGATGTTGTTTCCTTCTCATGCTACAGCTGTTCTTATCTGTACATCCTTCCTCCAAATAAGATCACAACATACACCTGACATGAAATTCTTGAAAATTAAAAAAAAAAATAAAATAATAATAATAAAAAAAGCTCGTAAAATTTTTAAGAAATTAGAGTATAAAGGAACATGCAAAAATAAGAAGACGTGAAGGAATCTTTATGTAGTTATGGATAGATAACATGAAGCACATATGGTACTGGCACGTAAAATTTTGTTAACATGCCCGCGGGACTAACATCATACATAAAAGTACACCAGTTTGTAAAATTATTTTCTTTACCAGCTCCTCTGCTTAAGAAGCTGCAGGAGCATGTAAAGCAAATATTAATAAATGTATGAACAGTGCAAGTTAGGTATGTACCATCACAGGCAATACTAATTTTATTTATGTGCTGTGAAATAAAAATTCAATAGCTAAGAAAATAAAAACGTACTCACATATGAATAAGTTCAAAGTAGGTTGTTTTCCTTTCCGACTTTATTTTTAGATTTATTTTCAAGCAAACATGTCAACATGTAATTATGCATCCAAGCAAATGCTTGTCTTTTTCCTCATTTTCTGTTTGCTCTGTTGTTCTAACAACAAACTCTTATGTTTTCTTAAGAACTCTTTCAAGTTTTTTATGTTTAATTTCAGAGACATAAACGTATAAATTCATAACTTTAATATTATCAGTTATAGTTGTAATCTATATAAATAAAATTAATTTTCTATTCTTTTTTTGGTTTGTTTGTTTGTTTGCTATACAAATTTTTGTTTTCAAACACAATATGAAATTTGGTATTAATAATCTTTATACTTTTATATTCACCTTTTTGTTAGTAAATTTTTAGATGAGCTTTTAATAATTAAAATTTTATTCAGTACATATGCTCTCTATACTTCAACGAAAGTTGCTATATATATTTTTAGACCGACCATGCCCACTTTTATGCTCACTCTTTAAGCAAAATAATTGAAAAATATTTTATAAATATGTAATAATTTCTATTTGGAATTCAAAAGTTTAACAAAATATTAATCTTTATTTGTGCTTAATTCCAGAAATTGTGTTGGTTTTAAAATTTATTCTTTAACTCATGATATTCTCAAGAGTTATTTATTCAGTACAATAAGTACTGAAGGGGATAGCATAACTATATGAACCATTTCATCAGACGCTACTCTGAATCCTCAGTTGGTTGCTCCCAACCTTTCTTGCAAACATTAGAACCTTTATATTGTAAAAGCAATTGACAAAAAGATTCAAATATTCAAACAAAAAACTAAGTAAGCATTGAACTGAATAAATAAATAAATTTCCCAACCAACATTTTAATATTGAAAACTATATATTCTATTTTTACATTTGAATGAATTTTATTGTACTGAATAAATAACTCGTGAGAATATCATGAGTAAAAGAATAAATTTTAAAACCAACACAATTTCTGGAATTAAGCACAAATAAAGATTAATATTTTGTTATATTTTAAAAATAATTAATACCATGTTCACACCTAGGTTTTTGAGCGTGTTCTAGCGAAATGTTTTAAAACAAAAACATAGCCGCTTACACCAAGTTTGAGATGTTTTATTTCGGATGATTTTATTTTATTTTTTGATTTTATTTAATTTTAATACAATAATTAGCTAAAAACTTATCAAACCCCAAATATTAATATTGAAATTTCAAGTAATAAGTCTCTAAATATTAACATTTTTTTTTTTGGTCACGAAATATTTTTGACATGCCGCTATCTATTAACAAAAAATAAAACTTCTGAAAACCCACTGAATATACTCCAAATGCAAATGCAACCCTGTCCTTGAAGTGTTTTTATTAAAATCTCGTCATTTGACATGTTTATTAAAACATTTCAATGTATGGTAAAATTGACTGGTTTAAGCTCTAAGCACGAATGAGTCGTTAAACACGTTGAAAAACCTAGGTGTGTTATTAAATTCTATTTTTCAACAGATTTCTCTGAAATCTATACTTAAAGATGTCTTTTTTAAATTTGTTTTTTTACATTAAATAATTGAAATTAGTTTTTAATGATTAAAATTCAAAATATAAATCTAAATATACAGTATTAGATGCCCCCGTAGACTAGTAGGTAGCGTACTAACCAATCTGGTGGTCACAGGTTCGATCCCTGCCGAGATCTTGGGTATTTTCTGCAGACAAGAAAAGAAGCTTCGTGGATTGGTGTTGTTAAAAAAAGATGTGAATCAAGCTTTTGCTTATATAATTGAATTCTTAAATTAGTTAAATCTACTCGGAATGCCTCCATGTGATCTAATTTTAAAAGTTGACGTGCGAGTTATACTTCTAAAAAATACTCGTATTGATTATCTCAAACTTTGCATGTTGCATGACTTTTGCTGAGAAAGCTCGCATCAAATATTTTTTTAATGCACCATACTGATGAAAATGGAAGCTGTTGAAAATGTTTTTGTATCAAGAATAACCTTGATTTCAATTGATTTTTAAAAACTCCATTTTTCAGTACGTATTATGTTTATTTACTTTGCTTTGATTATTAATAAATCACAATTGCAATCTTTTAAAAAGACAAATAAAGGGTGTTATTTTTAGATTTTAACACCTTTGAGTTGTCACCACTGCTTTATTTGACAACCTATTCAACAGCTGCTAGTTGCTTTTTGTTTAGTTTGGTTTGAAATTTCATTATGGATAAACTTACATCAGGGCAATGCTTGCAAATTGTGTTATCAAAGTAATGGTTCTGTTGGACAAACTTGCATTTTAGCGATTTACTCGAAGAAACTTTTGATGAGAGAATAATTTCACGAAGAGATTTAATTAATTTTTCAATAAGAGCGTCTAATTTAAGTCCATTTGATTATTTTTTTTTGGGTTTATGTAAAGTCATATTAATGATATTAATATGATATTAAGAATATACCTTTTAGTATAGTTATGATTTGAACTTGTGTAATTGTAAAAAACAGCACTTTTATGTTTGTCAGGTCAACTTTCTAACACATTTATTTAAATTGTTTATTTTTTACTAATGAAAAATAAATGATTTTTAACAAATTACTCTGATTGTTTATATTGTTACGAAAAATCATGCTGTTATGTCACTGTTTGTGTTAAAAAAAAAAACAGTTTCTTCAAAATTGTTTCTCTGAAACAAAAGCTGAAATTCTTTTAAATTGCTGTAAAAAATATATTATAAAATATAATACACATACATATATGTATGTAAAAGTTCATGTTCTAAAGATTTTTCTTACAACATTTTCCTTAAATGTAAGAAAACTAACATGCTTCAAAAACAAACAACCTATTTTGCTCAAAACAAGTACGAACACATATAAATTCTTGGAGTGAAACATGTGAAAAAAAAGAAATGAAGAAATATCCCTTCTACGTACCAAATGCAACTGAAAAAAAATTTATATAAAACAACTAACTGTCTTGTACGAAGAATATCAATGATTACTCAAACAGTGGCATCAAAGTCTATTTACGGTAAAATCAATTTTCAATTTTCTAAATGTGCCATAAGAAATAACATGTAGAGTTTATTTTAAAACTATTTTATCTTGGGCTTAGATTTTCAACCTCATTATTTCAATACAGAAATATTTCATCCATAAAATAATAAACTGTCTACTTTATTCCATCTTTAGTTGTTCGTTTTAATACAAAGTTTGACTTAAGGCTTTTCAAATCAATTTAATACCAAAAATCTTACACTTCTTTTTTATTTTTATTTCCTGTATGTGTGTGTATGTAGTTATTCATTTCGTTGCTATGTATGAATGTTGTATTCGTCTGTACAATTCAGGATTTTGTGCCAAAATTGAATGCATTTTACAAATATTTGTTGGCTGATAAGTCAAGAAACAGACTTATTTGTTTAATTTCTGTTATTTTTTTTAAAGGTTTGTTTGTACAGCATGATGTGCAGCAGTACAACAAAAAAAGAAAAAAAAAACTAAATTGTTTTTATTTTATCATGAATGTTTTTTAGAAGCAATGAAAAGGATTTTTAAATTAAAAAGTAGCAAAACACCATAAAGTTGTTAACTAAATTTATACAACCCTTAGTCGTATTACAAACTAAATTTGAATATTTTTATGCAAACAAAAAATATGTACGCATGCGTGTATAGCACTAAGTTGCCCGCGGAGATAAGTAAGTAGTGCATTTACTTAGCTATCAATCTGGTGGTCGCATGTTCGATTGCTGACCACACCGTGTACTCTTTCATTGTAAAATAAAAACACATACTTTGCAGAGAATTGTTATTTTTTAATTGGATTGTAAAGAAGACATATTGCGATAATGTACGATATAAAATATCCGCACCGGTAATTCATTCAATGGCTACCGGAGCAAAGTGAAGTCAATGCCAATTTATTTTAATGCAATTTTTGAAAAATGAGCAAATGAAAAATGATAACTTTGAATACCATTCCTTACGAAACATGATAAAGAAGTTCTTGTGGCCTCAACTAGATAGCATGGATCTGGACGATATGTGGTTTCAGCAAGAAGGCACCATCTACCACACAGCGCCTGAAACAATCGATATATTTCAGCAACGATTTTCAGAACAAATTATAATATCTTAAAAAATTCTGATACCAGCTGGCCACCAACATCATGTGTTTTAACGCCGTGTGATTTTTTCCTTTAATGTTTTGTGAAATCTCGGAATTATGCGAATATTCTTGATTTCATATCCGAATCTCTGTGAAATAGTAAATGAAAATTTAGTGAAAAGCATAATGTTCTATTATCGATGCCGTGGCTGCCATTTGACGGATATTTTATTCCATACTTAATCGGAAAATTTTTTTACAATCTAATAAAAAATCACAACTTTTAAAATGAAAAAGTGCATATTTACTGATACATCCTTTATAAAAATATTGTTTTCTTTGATAAATTTTCTTCGGCCTCAGTTTATGTATTATATGTTCATTTTTTTCAAAGTTATTTTGAAAACGAAAATGATAGGTAAGTGCTAGAGATTAAATCATAAATTTCTAGGCTCAATGCGAGAAAAAAGGCTAAATCTTGTCTCAAAAAAGCAATTTAGTATGTAAAATCAGGATTAGGTGTATGATAAATTAAATTTTTTCTATCTTATAACCAGTTGTTTAATTAGGAAAAAGTTTTTTATGTTAAGGTTTGAAGTTTTTTTTTTAGTGTGTATTTGTATGAATGTTTGTATTTTATTTAGTGCAAATTTGTGTTAATGAAAAAGTTTTGTTCGTTATCTATAAGTTTTGAGAGTACCTTGCGCTTGTACACTGAACAGAATAAAATAGAAGTATATTGGAAAGAAGGTAAAGAATTCTTTTGGTTTTTCTTTCAAAATTGTTATGATAGAACTACTTAGTTTAGCTTAAAAATTAATGGATAACATTTTTTAAAACTTTATATAAAGTGCGCTAATAAAAAAAAAAAAAATAAAAGAGAGCTTATTTGTGTCCAATGATGTGCAATACTTGTATAAAAGGAAAATATAACGATAGAAAGATATCGAAGAGCAGGGAATTAAAGCCAAGCATTGCAGAAAAAGAAGGGAAACAACTTCGGTTGTGAGAACTAAATTTGTTTGCAATCAAAAATTCAGTTAAGATAATCGAAATTTTTAATCTTTACAATAGAAATTCTGTCTTACAGCTCGAAATATTTTTAACAGAACTAATTTTTGGCCTCTATTACAACTAACTGAAAAATTCGATTATTACAAATGAATTGTTGATTGAAAACAAATTTAGTTCTTACATCTGAAATTGTTTTCAGTGTGTGGGCTCAATGGAGCCCCAGTAAAACCTTCCAGGTTAAGGAGTCTTACTTTGCAGCTTACAAGCTTATTTTTGATAAGGAGTGCTTAATTTAAACTTTTTACTCATTCGTGAAAAATTCTGAGAACAAAAAATAAGTTGAGACTTCTTTACCAATAGTTGTTATGGAGTTAACTTCTTGAAAAAGTAGAAAGTCTTAACGAATGCTCATGAAGAATATGGATTTGTTATCTTAATATATAAAATTCGACTGTAAATATGTTTGACATTGTACTCCTCCTAAACCTCTGGATCGACTTAATTGAATTTTTGTGTATACCTTTAAGTTACTTCTTGGAAGACTTAACGTGGCAAGCCCGCCCGGCAGGTGGCGCTGCAGTCGGTATTCGGCTTTCTTATTTACTACCGGTTTTTACCCAGTTCTTTACTCTGCGAGTGCGATTTTTTTGAATAATAAGATCGAATATACAAAAATTTGAAGGCAAAACAACGTTTTCCGGGTCAGCTAGTGCTTTTATCGAATTTTATAAAAGTACTGGTAAAGATTTACAATTGAATTTAGAAGCTCACATAGTAAAACTCCATAAATATTTACTCTTCAAAAAAAGTTAGTTCGTGTAAACTCAATAGCAGACACAATAGCAGTAGATACCATGACTGCTTTTGACTACATATTCTCACAAGTATCATAAAAATTTAAGGCGCCCTCTGTGAACCCTACTAAAATATTTGTTTCAGTGTATAAGTTTGTTTTTGCTTGCATGTCTTTATGTATAAAAATTTGTATTTATTTCAATGAGTAAATTATTTTGTTGTAGCAATAGCAATTGTTTATGTTGCTGTTATTTGTATTCCATTTCCTGTTGATGTCCCTTTGTTTTATTTGAAAATGAAATTTTTGTATGTGTATGTGTATTATTTTTGTTGTTGGTCAATGTAAAAGTTTAACATTTTATTAAAAGTTTTGCAGTTTCTCAATTTTATCTCTCGTTTTCGTAATTATTTCGAAAATAAACGTGCTGCAATAGCTATTACTGCTGATGATGAATTTTATTTGTCGTTTTTTTTATATTTATTTTGTTGTGTGATGTAAAAATACTTAGATATTAGAGTTTTATTAATATTAACCAGAAAGTTTTGTTTTATTTTCGCAGCCCTTAAAATGCCACAAATGAAGTTTTTTATTAAAGTGAATGGGAATTGTCTAAAAATAAGCAACAAAAAAAAATTGTTGTAACAATTTTTATACCAAATAAACAAATCAATTTAAAGTTGAATTGCTATTTTATAAGTAACTGGCTAACCCGGCAAACGTTGTTTTGCCTTCCAATTTTATTTATATTGAAATGCATAAAAATAGTTAAAAAGAGAAGCAAAGAAAGTATTTTTGAATGATCATTTGCGTAATGGCTCTGCTGATGGAATCAGCAATGTTACTTTACCACTTGCGCAACACAATCCAGGAGGCTCATGTGAATATTTTAATGCTTTAGTATGAGGTTACAAAACGCTCATCATTCCAATAGCAATGGAATGCTCTGATATAATTGAATACGGCTCGTTCGTCTTCTTGCACGAACGTTTGCACTTATTCTTGTTCGGATGAACTTTAATGAAAAACTGTGTCTAGTTCGATGCACATATTCTTCGTTTGCAGATTGTCTTTTTCTTGTATTTATGCTAAATGTCTTTGCAATAATCGATTCCGTTAAGTTTCCTTTCGCTCTTCGAGTTGCTGCGCATTTTGATTGTATCAGAAATGTATTTGGTATAAAGCATTACGATTAATCCGACTTAAAGTGTTCCTTCTTATTAGGGACATTTCAGAAACCATGGAAATCGGTCCAGCCATGTGTGTGAACACACGCGATTATGTTTTATATATTAAGATACATTTAAATTCCTGTTTCTTAAAAGACTAGCTTATTAAGCTTGAGGTCATATTGTATTTTATATAAAAACTAGCTGACCCGGCAAACGTTGTTTTGCTATATGAATTATTTCTAGAGTATGAAAATATTTATATCTTATTTATTTCATCAAAGTCGGTTAAGCTGAAAAAAAAAATTTTTTTTTTGGGGTGAGCCAACCTAGCCCCCACCTCTAAAAATTAATAATAATCCTATTCTTTACCTACCGAATATACTACATATTATATTTCATCAAAATCTGTTAAGTTGAAAAATTTTTTTTGTGGTGAACCACTCCCCGCCCCCTTACTTAGGGTATAACAATTAGTTATAAACCTATTTTCATACCTACTGAATATACATACGAGTACATATTAAATTTCATAAAAATCGGTTAGGCCGTTTCGGAGGAGTATAAACACTAACACTGTGATACAAAAATTTTATAAATATATTACATAAATTTTTACAATACGACCTCAAGCTTCATAAACTAGCCCTTTTAATTAACAAGAATAATGTCAAATAAACTTACAAATAAATTGCTGTTTCTCTGAATAATAATTTACGAAATTGTTCACTTATTTTTTATAAATTCGTAAATTCTAAAATTTAAAATCTACCGGCTTCATTTGAAATTTATGAATTTGTTTTATCTGCAACAATTTCTTTCCACATACTTTAAACGATATACGATAATAATTGAGTAGCTGGGAGCAGTTTTGAAATTTGTGTGTTAAGTTTTTTTCTTAAAAATTTTTGCTCACTTAAATAATTCTTAGTAGAACACATGTTATTTCGATTTTCATGTTTAATTGCACAAAAGTACATGTAGTAAATGGATTTTATAATAAACTTAACACTAAATCTCTACAGTGTTGGTGTACATGCAAACATACAAATTAAATAGAGTTGAACCGTTAGACTAATAAGGATGTAAGAACAACAAACAATGTACCAGTAAAATTTCTGACGATGTAGAAGAAAGTTCATAAGCATGAGTTTGTATGTTTTTGTTGGTGTGTAAATTTGGTGTGTAAATAATGTTTAATATGGCAATGCGGCACAAATTAATTTTATCCCAGATTAACATGTCAAATAGCTAAATGATACAAAATATATTATATTATAATCATTCCCTTACATGCCTAAGATTGAGCATCGGAGTAGTTAGTATAAATGAAGATAAGTGTGTTTATTAGTACCCAAGTGTTTTTTTAAATAATCAATAGGGACTATCAAAGCAATAGAGTTGTGTTTAAATAAGAAAGCTCCAGTTCTTAAGGAAACACATAGAGCCATTACAATAAAATTAAAGTTTTATAGATTTTGAGCTGTTAGAAGAAATTACTTAGATTGTGTTTCAAGTTTATTGGAAAATAGTTTTAAATATCAATATACAAATGTTATTTAAATGAGGGTAGAAACTTATATTCATTTTAAGAAAAATCAAGAAAATTAGAGAGAAGAAAAGGATACAATCTCTAACTCCAGATCTGCGTACACCAAAGTTTTTTTTTATTCGTTTTTAAGCTTTTAGATTTTTTGAAGAAAATATGCCGGGCTTCCCCACGTACTGAATTTAGAACAGCTGAGCTGAGCCAGCACAATTGTTTTGAATATTATTCTCTATTAAAATGTTTTCTTGAAATTTCATGTAAAACAATGAATTATAAAATGTAATCTGTTGAGCCCGTCTAATACTCATGCCTTTACTTGTACTCGTACTCTACTAAATATATTTTAATAACATATTCAGTTGTTTGTAAATGTTTCACTGAGTTTTAGCTGGATTGCTGTTAATAATGACAACGGTCAAACATATTTAATGTTGTAATATAAAGACTCTATAAATATTTACAGCCATAAAATGAATAAAAACTCATACGCTCTCACTCGTTTAATTTCTTTATCTTGGGTATAAAGGATGCTTGAAAAAAAACATGTTCTGTATAAGAAATATCATAAATTATTTACCCCAACCCCAGCATACAAATATTACAGATTTACAAATTAAAGTTATTTACTATTTTCATTTAGATTAAAATCTATTGGAATAAAGATATTTTTTTTGAAAGACTGCCTACAAGCTTATGAAAATTTTGTTTTTTAAAAGCTTTTATTTAACTAGCTTTTTATGTATGTGAAGGTGGAATCTTGAGTTGAAATTTTACACACTGGTACAGTCCCGATAACAGTGCATATTAATGATAAGCATGACTTGATGCTGCTTGCAAGATTAGCTCCAGACGAGTGAACTCTTCCACACCCACTGCGGTATAATGACAGTTAGTGGGTCTACCATGAAATTGCTGTCACTTCCAAGATTGGCTTAAAACCAGGGAACTCCTCAACGGTCAGTAGCAGAAACTTGAAACTTTGCATACCCGTTCGGATATGGTAGGCAGTTGGTTCGGCTATCAAGAAATAGCAACTATGTCAGAGTCGTTCTAGAACATTAGTGGGACTCCAGATCAGGGATATCGTAAATGATAAATAGGCATAAGAGGCATACCATGAACTGTGTAATATTTTATATAATATTTTCAATGTTACTTGTTCGTGAAAAGTTTGTCAAAAGTTCGTGAAAAGTTCGTGAAAATTTGTGAAAAGTTCGTGAAAAGCTTGTGAAATGTTCGTGAAATTTTTTAAGAAGTTCGCGAATAGTTCTTGAAAAGTTTGTGAAAAGCTCGCAAAAAGTTCATGAAAAGTTTGTGAAAATTTCGTGAAAGGTTCATCAAAAGTTTTTTTAATAGTTTGTGAAAAATCCGTGAAAAGCTTGTCAAAAGTATAATTTAATTTAGTCAAAAAAAAAAATAATTTTTTAAATATGTATTTTTAATAATTTGACTAATTTATAATTATATCCTGAAGAAGCTAAAAAAAATTGGAGCGAAATATCGATATAAAAATAAATTTTTGAAAATTAAGACCTCAAACTTAACAAAATAGCAATATTACTTAAAAGAAAAAGGTCAAATAAAATTAACTAATAAATAATAAATAAAATTATATTATATTTAGTTGTTTCGGAGTGTAGTAAAGTAGGTACAGGAAACAAATATTTGTATAATTTTAATTTTTCTATTTTTAAATTTAAAGAAATTTTTGACAACAAATTGAAGTTTAATATAATAATTAATTTTTCCTGAAGAAGATTGTTAATACAAGATCTTAAGCTTGAATAATATTTATAATAATAAAAAGTAGCAAATTAATCTATACTAATTTTATTAAGAGGTTTTTATTTATTTTGTTTTGAATAAAATTACCGAAACAATTTTCAAAATTCTGCCACTGATATAAAGCTACATTATCAGCGAGTAACATAGACTATATAACATTACACTACGCCCAATTTTACATCCATCTTCCATCTAAATAAAAAAAATTTATTTTCTGTTTGTTTGTTTGTCCGCAATACAAATTTTTCTTTTCCAATGGATTTTTCTGAAAGTATGTACATATAGTCTTTATACTCTAAGGAAGGTCGGCATATTCTTTTGGATTGGCCATGCCCTTTTTTATGCTAACTTTTCAACAATATTCACCTGCCACTATTTAATTTAAGCCTGCAATATTTTATTTACCTCTTTGGTTGGCGCCTCTGATAATAATACTAGCAAAAGCAAGAATCACTTAATAAAGTAGCTAGTGGCTAGATAGATTGTAGTTTTGTAACAATTAAAATTTTATTTGTAAACAAATTTTATTTAAAAATTTATATTACTGACTCACGTAATAAAAGACCTGGTTGGGCGAGACCTGGCAAAAATATATAGTTATACAATAATTTAGATAACATTTAAAATTCTATTTTGAAACTAATTTTTTTTAAACTTTGGTAGATAAAATTAATATATTTCAAGAATGGTCACTATATATTTTTGGATCGGCGACACTCATTTTAACTAGACTTAAGTAAAAGATCGCCAATTTGTACTGGCCACGCAAAACCGTGTAAAAACAGCTAGACTAAAACCAGATTTTAAACAGCTTAGTTTACATATGGAGGGACGGGCTAAAAGCGGGAGAAACCGAGTAAAACCAGCTAATTATAAATAATTAAAAAAATTAAATATGAGTTCATAAATGAATAATAAAAAGAATATTTCTTATTTTGCTTTCATAAACAAATGTCAGTACTATTCTAATTCTATTCTTTTAATCAGTCTAAAGAATGCAAAACTTTGCGTTATATTTTTCTACATTCCAAACGAAACGAAGCTTGGAAATAAATGTTAGTTTTTTTTTTATTAATCAGAATAAAAATGAGGAGCGACAACACTACTCTCAAATTACAAATTCTTACAGAGTCTAATATTCATTAAGAATTCAGAAACTTCTTTGGGTGATTTGTCCGCCGTATCCGACGGTTGTAGGTAAGTCCTAAGTAGCGAAAACAGGTCCAAGTCACACCACCATTACAGTGACACAATATGTGTTCTGCTGTCTCTGCATCTTCGTTACATAACCTATATACATAGGTCCTTTTTACTGATCCTCATATTCGCTAAGTGTTTCAATACTCTGCAATGTCCAGTCAGGAATCCCGTGGCAATGCGAATTTCTGACCGGGTCAAAGTTTTTTTAAGCTTAAAAATTTTTTTTCTACTGAATATAATATTACAAAACCGGGAAGAAAAGTATTTTTTTTGCTAATTTTTTAACCCTGCAGGCACTGATTCATGTTCGATCTGTATCCTGAATGGTTCATAAAGGTAATTCAAGAGCTTAACATAATTATTTTAAGTTATGAAACCACCTTCTTCTAGCCGTTAGATATAACATAATCTAAACAATTTTTCTTCAAATTTAAAATTTCTATTTTCTTACCTTTTCCTTTTGAAGTGTATCTTTTAATCATTATTATTATTATAAATTTTTTTCTTCAAGTTTTTACAATTTTGCTCTAAAGAGCGTAAATCAGGTAAATAAATTTGTGCTTGCACTAGTATGTCAAGTATAAAATCATTCTTTTGTTGT
Organism: Thelaira solivaga; assembly: GCA_947397855.1. Classification (NCBI taxonomy): domain Eukaryota; kingdom Metazoa; phylum Arthropoda; class Insecta; order Diptera; family Tachinidae; genus Thelaira; species Thelaira solivaga. Next base: position 17,297,718 of record OX377612.1, read on the forward strand.
TTTTTTTATATATGTAAGTATATGTTACGAGTATATTTTGTGTGTGTGTGCTTTAATGACTTTCCACTAAATTTCACTTCAACTTAGAAAACAAACATCTCCATGAATCTCTCATGCACTCAAGGAAAACTAGATAATTATGAAAATATTTAAAATAAATTTTATTTGCAAAGAGTTTGCTAAGAAATAATGTAATTTTAATGAGCATTTTGTGCTACTTTTAGCACTTAAACATTTCTTGCCACTTTTTGTTTATTTTTTCGGAATAAACTAGCAAAAATAATTTTCAACATCATTACAGATAAATATTTGAATAATTAAAAATTATATTATTAAATTTTGTTTTCTGAATTATTTACATGCTTTTAAATTTATAAAGATATATTTTATAAACTGACAACACTTTTTCAACTATTAAAAGTTCAACAATATAAATGAAACCAAATTCAATTAAACTAAACTTTTGTAGCAACCGTAGAAAAAATCTAAGAAGTAGTTAAAGAAAACCTTAAAGTGAAAATCTTTTTGATAAGACTCATCAACTACATGAAAACTTTTTAAACTATTAAAATGTATGTAAAGTGAATTATTTACTAAAGTCTTTTTATATTTTTTATTTTATATGTAGTAGATGTATGTTTATAAATGTGGGTATGTGGGTGTAACAAGGTGTAAAAGTTACTCAACTGGAACCAACCCAGCAAACGTAAATATTTTTTTTAATTTAAAACTAAAATTTCGTATTTTATTGAGAAATATAACTTCAAATTACTCGTAAGAATGGGTGAGAAAAAATATAGTTTCAAATTATTATCGTCAACTTAGTATAATGTCTGCATGTTTGATGGGTATGTGCGTAAAGATAAGTTTCATGAAAGTGTTTTCTAGTATCTGCTGAGCAGATTAAAGTTACAAATTAGTTTGGTAACACACCATTTACACCGGGCACTCCAAGTGAAATAAAAGTTAGTGGACTCTAAGTGGGACTTATTTTAACTTCTCCAGGACATACGCAATGCCTTTTTTAAATTTTTTTCATAAATTACTTTTCTACACCCTTCACTGTAAGCAAGAAGAGTAAATATAACTTTGTGATTCCATTTGTAATTTATACACCGTACATGGGACACCCTATAAAGTATATTTATTCTGAATCCTTATATATACCGGAGTTTAATAAGCGCTGTGCATCTGTCCGTCTGTCTGTTCTTGTAGTTGTTGAAATCAACTCTCAGAAGACCCTAGACAACATACAGAAAAGTATAGCATACCAAACGGTCAGTTGTTTTTGTAATTAAGCCTGATCGGTTTATAAATGGCGGAGCTATAAGTCAAAAACCTCAACTACCTCTATTTTTGACCACTTTTTGAGTGGGTTTTTTGCATATTTTGTCTAAACGAAGAAACGGACAAAAAGCGTGGTATGCAGTTTTGTTTTAAGTATAAGTCATAATTAATGTGCTAAAAATGAAAGCAGTCGTAGCACAAATGGCCGAGGAATATCAAAAATATAACCGACATATCACATTTTTAATAATTTTTGTTTTGCTTTGTTTTTGTGTTTTTGTGTGAACCTTTGTACACACAAACGCGAAACCTAAAAAGTTTGTATGTTAAAACATATTTAACGCGGCATATTTATTAATATTATTATTAATAAATATTAATATTTCGCTAACATATATAAGACTCGGCCCAGCCGAACTTAACTTGTTTTTATTTATCCTTGTGAATTTTAAAGTTTCACGTCTTTAGTAATAAGAAATATTTTTCATGTTTAAATATTTAAGAAATTTTAATTTTTATGTTTTGTCATTTAGTAATGCAACCTTTACAGATGTGCTACCAATTAAGTTAAATAAGTTAAATTTAAAGCTTTTTTTCGCAGATTTTTTTAATTATTATTATTATTATTTATTAAATTTCCAATAAATTAGAAATCTAACTAATACTAGTTTGAGCACAAGCGACAAAAGGCTATCGGCTCTTTTTTAATTAAAAATTTACTTTCATATTAACAAAAAATTCAATGTATTTGAAATTAGTTTCCCTTAACCTTAACATTTTAAATCAATATTATATATTATACATATTTATGACAATGGCTGTTAATATGTTTAATTAAATGTTTGTTTTAAAAAATATTTGTTTCACTAAAGGTTTACCTTTTAGTTCTGTCTTAATTCTTTTGTTTTGTAATCCTATCATGATCGGTGGTAATTTTGTACACTCGTATGCATAACATACTTACAAAAATTTTTAAGCATATCTTTTGTTTTGAAACTATCTAGTTGATAGGAAGTTTTTCTTGCTACTACACTGATTCCTTAAGAAAACTTATTTAAAAAAAAATTATTCAAACAACAAGATTTTCAAATAAAAAAAAAACAATATATTAACATTTATTTTGTTGATTCTTAATTTTGTTAACTATTATGATTTTTAAATTCAGAGTGTTATAAAAAAAAAGTATAATAATTTTGTATTAAACAAAATTTCCTGAGTTATAATTATTTTCCATGTTTTATATTAAATGTTTTGAAATAGTAATTGAATGCTTTTTAAGAGTTTTTGGTTTTTTTTTTTTGAGAGTACATCTTCAAATTTCACACGAGTAGAATGCATGGGAAACAGTTTATTTAACTTGATTTTAATTTAAAATCCAGCTTTTTTCTTTTTCTCAAATATTTACTAATTATTTTTGCTGCTTCTGACTTTCCTTTGGTTTTTGCAGATTTGCATATAAACAAAAGCCAAAAACTTTTGTTGTTTGTTTGAGGTTTTTTATTTGCATTCTTTTTAGCTTTTTGATTCGTTTCCTTTTTTTTAATTTTTTGTTTTTTCTGAAAAGTTGTTTGTTATTAAAATGTTGAAATGAATGTCATCTGTTGGCAAAGTTAGTTAGTTATCAATTAGCAATGCAATGTTCTATTCAAATCAGCAAATATTTTCAAATTCTGGTGTTACTGTCAGTTGTACTCATTCAGCAACACATCATTCATCAGTAAAGATAAATGGAAAAAGTAAAATCTGCAAACTTAAAAAAAAAAAAAAAAAAAAAAAAACAAAACAACAACTATCGTCCAAAATCTATATTTGTGTATAAAGAAAAGTGAAGACTTTCCAGTTTTGTGGTTTTGACTAGTGTGGTTGACTTATAATTTGTTTGTTTATGTAAACGGATTAAAAAAGTGTTAATGTGTACAGCAGCAATTTTTTTTAAAGCATAAAGTAAAGAATGTTTATCATTTTTATATTGAAAGATAGTAAATATATTATGTTTTTTCTGCAAAATGAATATGGAAGCACATGCTCTGGTATTACCAAAAAGTTAGAATATGTTCTTGTTAATAATTTGCTTTAAGTTAGTTGTTTTATAAACTGTACAACATAAGCAGAATGTTTTTCATAATTGATTCACAAATCTAGATAAATAATTTTTTTCAGAAAATTCTTTAAACGAATTTGAACTTAGAATTTCTTGCTTGAAAAATCAGTTAAATACGAGAAGGTTTTTTCAAATAGGTACACTGGCACATTTATCTATCTATTATTATCTTATTTTTCATTAGATTAATGACAACATTTCATTGTATCAGTGAAATGTTTCATTAAATGAATTAATATTTCATGAAATCAACATAATATTTCAGTAATGAATTAATATTTAATTGAACTAATTAAAAATTTAATCAAATTAATGAAACGTTATCATTGGTTTAAAAATATTAAAATTTTTAATTTAGTTAATGAACAAAATTTTTCAGTATTTGTCAGAAGTCAGTTTTACAGAATGAGAGGAACTAGAAAGAGATACCAATAACACTCACATCTATACTTATTAAGTCGGACAGTAGAGAGGAATTACTAGCACTCAGTGCCTTTGAGATAAGACTGGTCTGGGATTAACTAATACTTCTAAAAAGACAAGCATTTAATAAAAGGGTTCACAGACGAACTCGCAAGAAAATTGGTACCTTATACATTCATTGGTCCAGAACAATTCTGCGGACTGTATTGGAGCTCTATTAACTCAGTTTTACTGAGTGGCTGGTAAGAGAATTGCAACAATACTGGCTAGAAAAAAGAGTATCAGAATAACGAAAACATTCATGGCATTTTGATCTCGGTAGAAAGCGATTGCATTACTTAGCCTGAATCAGCCAGGAATTTACATTGTCACAGGATCCAAAGCTGGACAGGAGTATTGAAACACTTGGCAAATATGAAGAGCAATCAAAATGACTTCTTCGGGTTAATTAACGAAGTTGAAGAAACAGCAGAGCACACAGGTGACTTGTTTTCGCTACTCATTCTAATTATAATTCTAAGTTTTTAATCTAATTTTTTATGCTCTTATCCAAAAAAAGTTGACGTAGACTTTAAAGTAAAATTTATGAAAAAATTATATAAAAAATTTCGATAACGTTGACTTTAAAGTCTACGTTAATATTTTTTGATAAGGGGGTTAATTTTTATTCTGCATTTCAGTACTTTCTGTGTTTTTTTTATTGTTCAACAATTTATCATTTTTTTTTTTTTTTGGTTTTTTATATTCTTCTTAAAATTATGATAAATTAAACTTTAGAAAAAATTTCAAACCAATTTAAAAGATGAAATGTTTGAATTTTCAAAAAATATTATTCACAATAAAATGCATTTGTAGTATAAAATTTTACTAAAACTGGCAGTCACATAAATAAATACTTGTCGAAATATGCGTATGGTCAAGTGTTTGGAAGCAGTATATGCTTGGAGTAGCTTAATATATTTTCCAAAAAGCAGTGGTTACGCACACAAAAAAGTTTAAAAATTTATGGTATACTAAAAATTATTAAAAAAATTTATGATAGAATTAGAACGGGAACAAATCACTTGGTTGCTGTGGCCAGCATAGATCTATTTATTAGTGAAATTCTAATTTAGATGGCAAAATTGAATTAAAAATTTTTTTTAATTCAGGATATTTAATTTTTGAGAAATAGTTAAAAATGTAATAGCATTGAATTTTATTTTATATTAATTTTTTAATATTACAATAAATAATATCGAAATTCAAAATAGTCAGTTAAATAATGGCTTTAAGCAATGATTGACTAAAATGTATTAATAGTTGACAGGAAACATTCAAATTGTACTTCGATTCTATTTTATTATTTTCAGGTTTTTTATAAAATAAACTTTAAACTCACATTTTACATTGAAATTATTAAATATTAATGAATAATTTATTATTCACGATTTAGTTCATTTTTGAGTTATTCAATAGTCCCATAATAATTCCTTACTGAAAGTCACTTAAGTTTGAAATATAAAGAAAAGTTAATATTGTTCCAAGACACTGAATTGCTGGAGTGACGCTTTCGGAAAAATCACTTTTTCTAACATTTGTGTCATTTATTGGGGATGCTTTATATTAATTAAATATGACGATGATAAATGATTTTTACTTGCACGTAAATAATAATTTATATTGACATTTAAACATTTTTTTAAATCAATTCTTATGCACCTTTTCTTGCGAGCTCGTCTAACTTCTCATTAAATACATATCAGGTGAACCCTGTTATTAGAAGCTAGTCTCTTCAGAAGTGTTAGGTAATCCCACAACAGTTTTGATCTTACTTCGAAGCCACTGAGTGCCTCTACATACATGTGAACTGACATCGGTTAAATAAGATATTAATATTGTTTCAGTCTTATGCTCTTAAAAGGAGAGAATAGAATAAAAATATTATTAACAAATACTTTTTTATATAGATAGTTCAAATGTATAATAGAAATCGTATGAATATTCACCAACTACATATTATAGAAATTTTTTCCATATCACCTCACATAACATTAAATTTTTCTATATATATTTTTTTTGCCTTCTTTCATGCACACATACGTGCTTGTTTTGCTTTATTTATTTTTAGAATAAACATTTTTTCGGTAAATCAAGTCCAATTTTTATTTCAAACATTTTCCCCTGGTAACCGCTTATTAAACTGTCAGGTGCGATTGAATACTAAAACGAAATTCCTCCCAAAAAAATTACATTTGTTGATGGTTCACTGATAAAAACAAGTAAAATATTTTAGCTGCATAATGTATGTGCTGAAACAATGCATTTAACAAAACAATTGTTTTTTTTTTTTTTTTTTGGTAAAATGTGTTCATTTTAGGTTTATTTTCAAAGGATATTTAAGAAAAAATAAGCAAAAATAAGAATGAATTTAATTTCCATGAAAATATATCAATTTGAATAGAAAATTGTAGAGCACTCAGCATAGAAAAATAATTCATTTCATTTAAAGGGTTAATTAGACCAGATAGATAAATGCCATGATGCAAAAAGTATAATATTTACTTGTATAAAAGAAATAAATGTTTTGTATTGTAATACAAAAAGTAGTAAATTATTTGGTTGTTATCTTCAATGAGTAAAATAAAATGGAGCCAACGGCCAGTGCTCTTCAATAAAATTTATTCTTAGAAATAAATTCTAAAATAAAATAAAACCATAAAAATAATTTAATAGCAATTTTTTGAAAGATGTTTTTTGCTGCCAATTTCGCTATTTCTATTAAAAACGAAATTTAAATATTTGGACCTAAGATTTGAATAGTTATTGTTGGAAAGCTAAACTCTGTATTTAATTTTGTACTCTTTGCATAAGCCGTGTATTCAGATTTGTGATTTTAGTTTTATAATAAAAATACCTGAAGTATCAACAAAATGTTGCTTAAGTTTAAGAGGGAACATAACAAATCTCTAAACTGAATACCATTCATTTTACTACAACAAAGGTCATGTGAAACCGTTAGGTATTGTTAATGAAAACAGAAAACCCATGCAAGGTTACCACTTAATAACAATTGTCTAAATTAAGTGTGCTTGCATTTCGCGTGAATTTTTGCAAATGTTATTGCAGCATTCGTGATCCGCGTGTACCTTGTTTTACATTGTAAAGGGTGTCTTAAAAATTGTATTTTTTATATCATTCACTGTAAGTAAGAGGGGTATATAAATATAAAATTGTGATTCCGGAGTCGATTTAGCAATGTTCGTCTGTCCGTTAAGTCGTTGAAATCAACTTTCTGTAGTCTCTAGTCAAGATATAGAAAATTGTGGTACACCAATCTATTAGTTGTTTCTGGTAAATACTTGCTATTGAAATTCAGCCAGATCGGTTTATAAATGGGGAGCTATGACTATCACTATTTTGACAATTTTCTGAGTGAGGTTTTTGCTCATTTTGTCTAAAAAAAAAAACGGACAAAAACATGGTATGCAGTTTTATAAAAAATGACAGACATAATATCTGGGCAAAAAATAAATATCCAGGGAATATCAAAAATACAACCAATATTGTACACACAATATTTTACACAATTTGAAAATCTTTATGGATATTAATTACTTAATTAATTAGTTTTGGTTTGAAATTTTTTGAAAGATTTTTTTTGCTGCCAAAATTAACAATAATATTATAGAGGAGAACAAACTATTTATGTTTACGATGACCATATTCTTTATATTTCTTAGCATGTGTAAAAATAAATAATTGTAATCCGACCTCAAGCTTGAAAAACAAGCCGTTTGAAGAAAAGAAGAAAAATTTTTTAACAACTTTACAAATATTTAAATTTTGTTTTACCCTTTATACCAGTGTGTTTAAAGTAAAAAATAAAAGAACTACTTTACAGCTAGTACTCGTAACTAACACTAAAACTCTACAGGATGGTAATCACAACGAAATTTTATGTTTATTAGGATATACTGAAAGTGTATATCACAATTGTGTACACATGTAATTAAAAACACAATTGTACGGTAGACATACTTTATTACATACTAGCCTCATACACCATAGTTGTATAAGGTGGTTTGTTACAATTATTAAATGAGAGTGTTAATTAAGTGTCATACATTTTTTAGGATTGTTTACTTGCGCATTAGGATTTAATTAAAAAGGCAAATTGTTAAATTTTTTTTTGTTATTTTGTTTTATTAGCCTAGTGTTTTATGGCGTAAAAAGTCGAGGTCGAGGACTATGTGTAGTAGTTTTTCAAATGAATATAACAGAATTAAGCCTAGCAAAACTGTATGAATGCCTGAACATAATACAAAGAAAATTTATTTAATTTAAACTTAAATGATAAAATTAAATAAAATACCCCTCTGAGATCTTATATTTATATGTTATTGAAAAACAAAAATTTTTTGAAACATTTTAAAAATTACTAAATTTTAAATAGAAACTGAAGGTAAGCAAAATTTCTTTTCTGCAAATTTGTTTTATCTACTCATTTAAGTATCTCATAAATTCACAGATATTTATCTTTATATTTGTATACCTTCACTGTGTAAATTATGCAGAAGAAAATTTTTCATAAAACATAACTTAACAAATAAAAACACTATAAATTATAACCAACCAACTGAAATACTTGTAACATGACAGGAACATAGGTTATTTTGTTCATAAATTATTTTTAACTTTAGCAGAGAAAAAAACTTGTCTCAGTGCTTAAATACTGATTTGCTTATGTTTTTATTTGTTTGCAACAAAACCACAACCTAAACTCTAACGGTCTTACGTAAGAGAAAAACTTAATGTGGCGTCAAGTTTTTTTTAAACCAAAATTCCTTAAAGTATTACCCGAAACGATTAATAGCTTAACACAACAAAGGTAGTTTAAAAATTGTAAATTACGTTTCTGCTTACACTAAGAAAGTCTTATTGTTAAAATTCGTTCTTTGTAGGCAAGATAGGGAAAAAGTGTAGTAACGAGTACACGCTTGTTCTCTCATTCGTTAATGTCAAAATCATACAAATACAATAAAATATGAATAAAATTTATACAATAAGATTTATGCTAAGGGAATGACAATGAAAGTTCGAAAAAGGAAATTGTGATAAACAATTTTAAATACTTTAATAATGAAAACAAAAATTAGGTCATTTTACCGCCGCTTAAGCTCATGTTCCTATAAACAAGATTTTCGCTAAAATTCAAGAATGAATTAAATTTTAAACAACCGGTGGGGCAAAAGTCCCGTTACCATTTTGATAGCCTATAACTTCGCTCAAAGGAAAGATAAGTAAGTGTGGTTGTCATAAAAAATTTATTTGTTATATAAATTTATTTTCGTTATGATTGGAAAATTAGATCGACTAAATGGTGGCCGTAATTCGTTATGCAACTTTCGGCACTTTTTAAAGCATTTTTTATGACGTTCTGCAACATCTCAAGCTGAATTTCCTCAATGCCGGGACGAATATTGTCTTTAAGAAGTTGAATCGTTTCAAATAAACTTTTGATTTTAAAAAACCCCATAAAGAAAAGTCTGGTGCTGTTAAAACCAGAGATCTGGCTGGCCAAGTTAAATCGCCAAATTTTTCTTCGTGAAAAAACGTTATTCAATAATTGAATTGTTAAACAAGTTGTGTGTGCTGTCGCCTCATTTTCGCACTAATTGAATTTTGTGCGGGAACATTTTCAAATCACTTTTCAAAATTCTCTTTAAACTGCCTGCAAAAATGTGTAACTGAGAACCACGTTGCCGAATTGATGTTTTTAAAGACTTTGCAATACTGTCGCGCACACATTTTCAGCGTTACTAGACGTCCGTTGTCTTCCAGAATAAGGCCTGTCTGCTGTCGTATCGTAGAGTTGAAAATGAGCCTGTAAACGATAAATTGTGGTTTTGGGAGGCAATTAACGATTAGGATATTTTTGGCGCAATTTCCGCCGAATGGCAATAATGGAACGATTATTTTCAATAAATATTAACACTATTTCTGTTCGTTCTTGTGGCGTCTACACAATACAATGGTTAAATCATCAAAATGGTAGCAAGACTTTTGTCCCACCTTGTGCAACTTTTTCAAGACATACCCGATTACAATAATGGAAAAGATTGTTAAAGGCACAAAATATTTGGCATAAAATCTAGTTTTGAGAGCAGGTGTTTAATAAAATAATTTCCTTGTTTGTTTATTTTTATTTTGTTTACTAACTTCAATTTTCGGCAAGTCTTTTTGAAAGTTATCCAAAAATATTTTTTCATACATTTTAAAATAACATTTAAATAACGAAATTGTTGCAGTAGTTTAAGGTCTTTCTGGTTATTTTGGCTTCACAAAAAGCAGTACCAAACGAAGTAAACAGAAAAGCGAACAAAAGAATTCATAACTTAAATATCATTTTGCTTTACGTGTTTTTATTTGTAAAGCATTTGTGCCGACTGCCCTTTGTTGGCCCAAAGTCATAAATAAATTTACGTTGCTGCTGCTGGTGCTGCTACTTCAGATTTTGTTCTTCACAGGGATGTTAAGCGAGTATTTCTTTTTGGCATCAAATTTCACACTTGAAACAAAAGTAGTAAAGAAGAGAAGAATAATAATAAAATAAATAAAAAGAATGTTAAATGTATGAACACATAATTTAACACATTTTTAAGTCAGCAACTACAATAAAAACAATACCTATAAAATATATAAAAATATTAAAACAAAAAACAAAAATCTAAATTAAAATGTAAAAAAAAACAAGATATAAATGTATTACATATAAATTTTCTGGCTAATATTTTTTGTTTCTGTTACACTCACACAAATATGCACGTAAATAAATAACTGTAAAGCATTCACAGGATGTGTGTATAGACCTGAAAGCCTTAAGGCATTTTCATTGTTTGGGGTTCATGTGTTTTATTTGTACGTACGAGTATGTATTTATTTTAGCTCTGTTTGTTACAGATGTTAGTAAAGCTATGGACATTGGCAATGTACTTGTGATTGTATGTTTATGTTTGTTAAAATTTTAAATTCACTTTGGGTGCTCTTCAACAAAATTTATACAAAATTATTTATACAAAAAAAAGTATAAAATTTGGGTTTGCTTTAAAGTTAAAAGTTCGTTTTGATACTTTTAATAAAACTGCGGTTAAATATTTAATATTATTTAAGAAAAGCTAATATTTATAATTTTTAAAGGACGAAATATTTATTATTTTCTTATTTCAAGACCAAATTTTTATTAAAAAAATTCAAATAATTTTTTTTTAAGTTGGACTAGGTTAGAATAAAAAAAAAAAAAAAATTTGTTGCGTTTGTTGGGCACTCTACTTGAAAAATAATAACTAAAACGAAATTTCTCTAGTAAATTTGGTCAATATTCTCTGGTTAATTTCTCTAATATGAATTACATATAGTCTTAACGAAATTAAGGCATCTTGTCATTAAAGGATGCCCTGCATACAGCATCATCGCTTCATGAGCCTTGTAAACCTGTTGTAACCTTAGTAGTAAAGGGTGTCTTAGTGAGAAATCATTTTTTCATTTTAAAACAAAAACACAAACTTTTTGAGAGAGCTGAGATCTTTTTTATTGGATTGTAAAGAAAATATATTATGATTAAATAAGAAATATAATATCAGCTCAGATAATTCGTTTAAAGGTAATGCAGCAAAATGCAGTCAATGCCAATATTTTGCAAAAAAGCCATCTTCTCAGATAATTTCCATCTGAATGCCTTCGTTAATACATAAAATTGTCAAATTTAGGGCTTAGAAAATCCTTATATAATCCATGGGAAACAAATGCTTCTACAAGAAGCAACTGTCTGGTGAAAATTTTATTATTCTTATTATTATGTTATCACCAAAAGATATAATCGCACCGTGACCTTTAAATATTGATATTATGCAGCTCAGGCCAGTGAAGATTTTAGTCAGTCTTTACATTATTGAAGATGAGTTCAAATTTGCGGTGTCTGTAAATGGCATTCGTTACTTTGGTAGCAGATTTATTGTGACCTCAACTGAATGGCATGCAACTAGAATACATGTGGTTTCAATAACACGGCGCAATAAACACACACGACTCTTACTATTACTGGCTTAATAAGCCTTTAGTGCTACCTTATTAGAGTCTCTCCATTGGATTCTTGTCATTGCGCTGGTCGTCTCATTTCTGTAGAAAAACTGATTCTTGACATTTTACAATTAATTTATTTTTATTTCGAAAAAATTTATATTCCAAAAAATAATATTACAGAACTGTAACATATTTTTTATTTTAATGAAACCAAATTGATTGCACTACTCCTAAGTCTACGTTATATTTAGATAACACAAGTTTTTATATTACATATAAAATTATTTTCTTTTTTTTACTCTATTTTATGCTTAAAATTTAAATAGAATCCTTTGTAGAATTCTAGTTGTCGTATATCTGTCTACATATGTTTCCTCGTATGCATGCAAAAATGTTTATTTTTCTTATTAAAAAAAGAAAACGATAAAATAAATAAAAACATCATCACCAACAAACACATACGAACAATTTCAAATTTCTAATCCAGTCAGCTATCCATGAAATTGATCCCACTCATGCTGTGGTGAAATAAAATATGCAATTTTAGTTTATTCATTTTAACAAGTGCAATCATTGATGCCACTACAATTGTTGATGCTGTTATTGGTGTTTTTAGTAGTCATTTTTATTGTTGTATAGCGATGCTACATTTGCAAGTAACGTCTTCTACTTGTGGGAACTTAAATTAACTTTATCTGGTAGTTGATACTACCAACAAGTATGCACTTTAACATCAGCAGCACTAACGTTGGCTTTTTTTTCGTTATTTTATTTCACATGCAGCAGAGTACAAACTATCTTGAATACAAACGGATGTAAATAAATTTACACACATTCACATGCATACAACTTTATGCCGCTGTGCATACACATATACTCTCATTGAATTAAATTCGAGTACAAGAATTTTTGTTTGAATTTTTATGTTGATGGCACAAGTTCTGACGCTGGGCATATTCGTAATTGAAGTTTTATTTGCTTGGTTTTTTGTTTCTATTTGCTTTTGCGGCATTGTCAATGAACAGGTAGTTTTGTGGAAATAGTAAACGGTTCCATTTTTAAAATTTTTGGAAAATCATAATAATTTTTTTAGAACTGATAAACGGAGGTTTGAGACTCTAATCGAAGGCCGCTTAGACCGCCACGTAAACCTATAAAATAGGAATGTGTCGCTGAACTAATATAAAAGCGTTAGTTGCACTATCATATGAAATTAATGCACTAGTCGTTATATGTGTATCAATACGTGGAAAAACCGATTATGTCTTATTAGTTTCTTTTAGACGACTACAACTTTAAAAGTTTTCTTATAAAATAATTTCTATGCCATCCTTTAACCACAATAATAAAATTACTGAGCTAATTGCGACAATTTTAACTTAAGTCGACTTAAGCGATTTTTCTTTATAGACACAGATATACTTACGTATATAAATTTAAAAACTCTTTTTAGCTTTACAGTTTGCAAAACAGCCATTACACGATAACAGCAAGCATGCGCAATCATGTGTATGAAGTTTGCTAGTTGTGTATTGTGTCAAAGCAGTGTTAAGTAAATTTTTATATTTTGAAGAAGGTGCAAGTTCGCTGGGAAATTAAATCAGCTGAGTCAAGTTGTCGAAGAGCGTACATCGGGAAACTACTCATTAACAATGTTATATATTAAGACATTTTTTCGTCCACCATTGTTACTTTATAATTTTTTTTTCTATTCGTATTAAAAAAAATACTGCTGTAGATAGCGACCCTTCCAGTAACTCTTCTTTAATCTTAATAACTTAACCACTTGATTGCCCATGCATGCCGCTCAAGTATTTTAAAATTACCACATTTTTGAAATCATTAAAAATGATGAAGCAAAATAAGAAAAACTCTTTTTTCAAATCTAATTAGCCCAACATGAAGGCCAACAAACTTATACAATCATTTAATATTTTTCTACAATCTGCTTCATTTTTTAATTGTTCATAATGGTTGCCGTTTTGTTTTACTTTTCAGTTTTTTATTTAAAATGTCCACTGGGCACAGTTTTGTAGTTGGAAAAAGTTTATTTAGTTTCTTTTTAATGTTTTTTATTTCGTGCGCTTAAACAACCTCCTGAGCCTTTAAGGAGGAACCATTTATTAAGCTTGAATGCTTGTGCTTGTTTGAATATCTGTGTGGCATTTAAGTTTTGCACTTCATTTTCAGTTTTAATTATTCTTGCACTTAAATAAATACTTTGCTGTCATGTTTTATTATTCTTTTGTCCACTTGACAAACGATGTCTGCGTTGTGTGTCCTTAACAGTGTAATTCCACAACAATCATTTATTTTATTTACTTCTTTAATTAAATAAAGAATGTGCTTCAGAATGCCATCATTGAGTTTTTTTGTTTTGTTTTTCTAAATTTAATTTGGTTTGTTTTCGTAGAAATTATTTATGAACATTTTTCTTTCAATAAGTTTATTATTCTTGTGTACCCTTAAGTCGTTAGTCTGAGAAAAAAAAATATTAATCAGTTTAAAAAAATTAACAAGTAGTTTTGTTGGTAAGACAAAATATTTATAATAACAAGGCACAGTTATTTGTATTGTCTTAGAGTTAAATTTTTTAATATTCACTTTCACTGCGATAGCAAGCATGAATGTATTCCCTCAAAATTTCACTTATCGTAAATAATTTTTTTCCTTGTTTCGTTTACACTTCTGCTTTAATCTGTTTACTTAAATTTTATTTACAAAAACAAATATTTTTGTTTGTTTATTTTATTAAAATTTTATTTAGCAAGCAAAATTTATCAATTTTTTAAAAAAAGCATTAAAAAGTATTGGTGTACTTAAAAAAATTCAATAATTTTCTTAAGAAATCGTGTATCCCCAACAGTCGACACCTTTGCCATTAGAACCATTCATTAATTTCTCCAGTAAAAATTATATATATTGAAAACAGTTTAATGACAAAAATTGACACCTTTACCACAAGAATCATTTGCAAATTTAAAAAACTTATTGTTTTGCTCTTCAAATCGTAGAAAATTTAACAAATTCATCTGTCTTATACAGAGTTGCACAGAATGAGCTATATGGTTTGAATTCTTTATAATTTTTTTTAATTATTATTTTTTTAGTTTTTTTTAGCATTTTATGAAGAAGACTTGGAGAATTAATTATGAATTATTACACGATCGAGCAACGTACAAAAATAATTTAATTTTATTTTTCAAACTAACAGTCTATTGTGTTGACACAGCGTGCATATCGTCATCATTTTATTGTGGGCATTGCACCCACAGAATCAGCAATAAACTATTTGATTCCTGGTGCCGGAAGAACGTCTACGGAAGAGCATGCACACAACTTGAACAACCGACATCACTTACAGGATATCATTTTTCAAAGTTAATTGCAAGAAATTCCCCAATAATATACTGTATTTAAAAAAAAAGTTATAATAATCGCATAAATAAAAAAGTTATAAACCTTTTAAGCCATATAGCTTATTCTGCGTCACCCTGTACATTCATTTTGCATTCGTAACGTGAACAAAATTTCACGTAAAATTATTGATACCAATTTTACTTCGAGGAGAATGAAAACTTCAAGGTAAATAAAATTTTGCTTTTATTCACGATAGGAGTGATTACAAAGCTTTGATATTTTATAATTTTTTTACACAGGGTTTGTGTATGTGGTGCTTAAATTATATTTGGAATAAAAATATGTGACGGCTGGAGGAAATATATGTTAAAGTTTTTTGTATGTATGTACTCGTATATGCCAAAAAAAAAATTACAAAATTTTATTTATGTATTTAACGTTTTTGACAGACTGGATTATCAGCATAGATCAGCCCAAAAGGCTAAATACACAGACTTCAAATTCTGTGTAGATGCGTAGGACGAATAAGAAAGGATTTTGTTCAATTTATATTGATATAGTGGGATAAAAAGGGTAAAACAAAAATGTTCATACGGTTTTAACCCAATTTCTCAAAGCTTATCTTTGGTAGGTTTTATTAAACAAGATGATTAACAATTCTATAAAAAATATGCACCGCTCCACTTGTCACTCTAATTTAGGTTGGACTGTAATGCCAAGTACACAATTTGCAACTTGTTTATGTAATTTTTGGTTGCGTAGTGTGTAGTCGTGTTTATAGTTTAATTTCGTATTGCATTGGAGGTTTAAAAAGTATAAAATGTGTTAATATTTTCTAATGGTTTAATTGTTGGTTGCAGTGCTTGTAGCGAAATATGCAACCTGAACGAAAAACACGTTGCGTAAACATGTTGCATAGTCTGTACTTAGCATTATATTACACGATCCAGAAGAAAGTGATATATCATAAAAAGGGCAAATAGTGCTTAAAGCTACTTTTTGATTTTTTTTAAATTAACGAACCCAAATGCTAATGACCAAAGTAAAAAATAATTATTATGAAAACTTGGAATTTTTGATTTTTTGATGTTAACGAAAATAGAATGAAAATAATTAAATTAAATGATATACGAATGTTGCTTTCAGTATTAACGAAACTAGAACTATGAACATGAGTCCAAACAATTCTGAGCAAAGACAAAAATCATTAAATGGACAAAATTTTTACTTTAATGATACTTTTTGATTTTATTAGTATAAAAGGATCTAAGAGTGAGATAAAATGGCCGATAACAAAATAAGAAATTATAGAACAGAAACTATGGTACTGAAGTAGCAGAGTAAATGCTAGTATTATTTATTAAATAAACAAATTTGTAGTTATATCAATAATTATAAGGGTTTAAGTTACTACTTTTTGATTTTCGGTTAATTTTTTCCTACGTGATTCATTGAATAAATAGCCTCTATTAAACACAGATAGTGTATATCTGCATATAGTTTTAGTATGTTTTTAGGTTATCTTTAACTTTAAGTAATTTTTCTCTACATATTCCTTTTGCTTCGTTAATATAAAAGCTTTTTAACAGCAAGGAGATATACATACTCGTACATATAATACATATAAATATAAATGTCTCTTTTCCACAAGGGCTGCTATTACAAGTTGATGGCGGCAAATTTTATGTAATATAAAATGAATTTATTTATTTATTTATAACAACTATTACATTCTGATCGCCCTTTAGCTAAAAAATAAGATAAGAAGAGGGATGTTTTTTTATATTAAAATTAAAGCAGAAAAAAAATAAAATTCACCAAGTAAACAAAAGAATGAAAATATTTCAAACTTCAACAACAACACTAACATCTTTTTAAATAAAATATTAAGACAAAATTAATCTTACAATTGAATATGTTGAACTTTAATAAATAAGTTATGTTTAAATTATTTTATTAATAAAAATTTTACTACAAACTCACACCGTATGATTAATGTTGAACTTAAAATATTGCTCATACGTACGTTTTTTGTGCACAAATAAATTTAAGGCTCAAAAATATAACAAAATCAGCGGAAAACACTTCTAGTGGAAGATCAATGATTTATGTGTTTGTTCATAATTTGTGCACACCTGAAAATTTTTTAACAAGAAAATTTTTATTCACAAAAAACAAAAACAAATTGTAGTAAAAAGAAAGCAAGTATGACTGTTACATTTTAGGTTACATTTTAAGTTAAACGGTGATAATTTCTATTTTTATTATAAAGCTTTATATTTATACATTGAAAATAAATAAATAAAATTGAAACGCCATATTTCTTAAAAAGGAAAAGTATTTTTATTAGGGAAAGTGTATATCAGCGATCGGTTACCACCAGACGAGGATTCAGACAGAGTGACTATGATCTCTTCAACATTTTATTGGGGAATATCATACAAAATCCCGCAGTTAATAGAAATGGCACAATTTTCACCAAAAGCCACAAGTTCCTTGCATATGCAGATGATATTTATATCATTGGAAGGATATTGAGAGATGTAACCCCTGCCTTTGCAAGCAGTTAATGAAGCAAACACAAAGTTAGTAGTTTCAATGAACAGAAAATTCACTAGATTAAACGGAACCATAAGCGTTGGCAACTATAACTTCGGAGTTGTGGAGGAGTTTGTATACCTTGGATCCATCATCAATAAAAACAATAACATCAGCCTATAAATACGAAAAAGAATCATACTATCAAATAGGTGCTGCTTTGGGTTAAGCAGACACTTTAGATCCAAATCCCTCTCACAAAATACGAAAATAGCACTCTACCAGACACTCATATTACTCCTGTTCATGTATGGCTCATGCTTGGCATATTTGAGAGAAAAATTCTTCTTAAAATATATGAATTAAGTTGTGTAAGCGGAAACTATCCGCATCGTATGAAACACAAGCATAAATCTGTAAAGATAGCGCTGAAGGAAGATGCTTCTTTTGAAGATTTTTCTAGTACTATCCCGTAGGTATACGAAGGAAGGGACGCCCGAAACTCTGCTTTCCAGCAACATCTCACTGATCTAACCATCTCAAATTGGAGAGGATTCGCAGAAGACCGAAGCGCATAGAGAGCTATTCTGACCGCGGCTGAAGATATACATTGGTTGTAAGAAGCCAGTTAAAAACAAGTATATCAAAGATGAAAAATTCAGAAAGAAACTAAATTTAAAAAAATGTAAGTAAAATTATTAGATTTAAAATTTAAATACCCACAAAAAAAGAAGAAAAAAGTCTTTAAAATTAATATATTTTATTTTTCAAATACCACTTCATTCAGTCGACCAGGATGAAAATTATATTTTCAACATGTTTTTCTGCTAACCAACCTGAAAAAGAGAAACTTAAAAAAACTTTGTTTGTATCAGCAAGAATATTTGGTTTTTTAATAGAACTAAAAAGGCGCTTATGCGGTCGATACCATTTTTTTTTTGTGTAAAAGAAACTAAGATAAAACCCGCAAGTAGGTGACACAGCTGGTTTTTTTTTGAACACAAGCAAATGTGTGGTATATAAAGCAGGCTCGCTTAGAGTTTTTAATATGAAAGTTTTGCTGATGATGTTATTTTAAAAGTTAAATAGAAATGTTGCATATTTGACATGACTAATGTTTGACTTTTAATTTAATATTTTTCCACGATATTGCTTAATTTTACTTAGCTGACTTTAAATATGGAATTATTTTTTTTAATTTTTTTATTTAACTAAACTATTTTTTCTTAATTACAGCTGGACCTTCTCTTTCAATTTTTTTTTTTCAAACGATTCAATCAAATCATTCAACTCAATCAATGAATTGCATTGGGAATTACAAATTTAAACAAAAAATATGCTTAATAATAAATTATACTTATAATTTTTTCTATGTACAATATTTTCCATAAATATCTTTAGTAGAAAATTTTCTACTATTACACATCCTGTACAAACTCATTGTTTCCTTGGTGGCTGTTTTTATTTTATTTTTAAGGAAATTGTTCTGATTTTTTTAGTCTTCCTTTTTGGAATCAGTATAAAATGTTTAAGAATTTATTCACATAAATTACCATGTATTTACATTAATAATGTTGTACTTTTTTTATAACAATTATTGTTGTTGTGGCTTGTTTTCACTATTGTTGCTATTGCTGTTGTTCATGTAATAGAAGAATTTGTCTATTGTTTGTTATGCATAATTATGTCATTTTACAACAATGTACTCGTAGATGTTTAGCTATTTGTAGTCATAAGTATGACATGAAGAACAAAAAAAAAAAAAAAGAAATGTTGTCTTAATGTAAATGTGTTTTCGTATTTGTATTAGTATAAATAAAAACAAATACATGCATACAAATATATTTAAATGAATATATATATCTAACAACATGCTTACATTTATAAAATCCTTCCGTTTGCAATGAATACTATGTGTTTGTGTATAGCAGGGATGAAAAATTTAATTCAAAAGTCATAATCATATACAAAATAAAGTCTCAGCTTAGTTCATACAAACTATTAGATTTAAAGTAATTTTTTAAAAAAATATTTAATTTCTAATAGCATACGATTATGGAGCAATGTTTTAAATATAAATCTTGATTATTTGAATTTTTCTATCTGAAAAGAAATAAATAAATATTTTTTAATCTTTTAGGTTCTTATTTTAATTATTATTTAATTAATTTCAAATATTTCATAAATTATTTTCCTTGAGAAAGACACACGAAGGCGTGTGGAAATATTGGAAATTAATTTAATAATAATTAAAATATAACAAAATATTAATCTTTATTTGTGCTTAATTCCAGAAATTGTGTTGGTTTTAAAATTTATTCTTTTACTCATGATATTCTCATGAGTTATTTATTCAGTACAATAAGTACTGAAGGGGAGAGCATACCTATATGGACCATTTCATCAGACGCTACTCCGAATCCTCAGTAGGTTACTCCCAACGTTTCTTGCAAACATTAGAACCTTTATATTGTAAAAGCAATTGACTAAATAAGAATTATTAATCAATAGTTACAAAAAGATTCAAATATTCAAACAAAAAACTCAGTAAGCATTGAACTGAATAAACAAATAAATTTCCCAACCAACATTTTTAATATTGAAAACTATATATTCTATTTTTATTCTTCTCTTCTCTTTTACATTTGAATGCCCGGTGGGTATTACTGAATGTAATTAAAGAGTATATGAAAAACAAAAAATTATAAAAAATAATAATAAGAAAAACATAGGGTTTTCCTACAATGAGCACTTGTATTTGTATATGCAATAATTTCTATTTTGGAATTTAAAAGTTTAACAAAATATTAATCTTTATTTAATTAAACACAAATAAAGATTAATATTTTGTTAAACTTTTAAATTCCAAAATAGAAATTATTAAATAATTAAAATATATAAAAATATCTTTAAAGCTTAAAAAATATTTATTTTATTAATATTTTTTTTACTTTCGTTTATTATTTTTAAATATTCAACAAAGCTAAAAAAAAAATAATAATTAAAATATTGGTGAAAATAATTTTCTTTAAACAGGTATTTACTGCGTATAAGTGATAGCATTTTCACCAGCAATACTTTTAAAATGAAGTCTTTTGTAATGAGTTTTGACACTTAAGAAACACTTCAATATATGTTATAATTTTGTGTGTGTTCTCAAATTTATTTTAGCTATCAACTTACGATTTATGTCAATTTTTTAACCTGTAATTTAAGTGAGTTTTTTAGATATTCGTCATTCAATTTAAATAATTCAATGCCAACAAATATATCGAAAATATCCCGTAATATCAAAATCAACCATATACTTTTGAAATCGACATTTAAGTAGTTTTCATTAACATTAATTCATGGAACCGCACCACCTCGATCTTGATGTATTTTTTGCAAGTGTCAATATTAAGAAAAATGTTCATTTGAATTTTTTAAGAAGAAAAAATATTAAAAAATTTTAAACCTTGAAAAGTTCCTGTTCACCTCTGTAATTTAAAAATCTATAATGTTATTTAGATACACAATTATTATTAAGTTAAATACCATTTAGAGTCAGGTAATTTTAATATTACGTTTAATTACATTTAAAAAAAATCAACAAACAAACTAAAGTCATTTCTTTGTTGATTATTTCTTGCACTCATTTTAATATTCTTAACTCATCATCCATTTTTACATTTGTCCACCAATCAAATTTGCTTTTGCTTTAGTTTAACTGTTAAATATATTCTATAAAAAAAACAACAAAATTTCCCAAAAATGTCTCTCTATTTCAGAATACAATACAACAACAACCTATAGACATGAGTTATAGCTCTATATGTAAAGAAACTAAAGCTAGAGAGAGAGAGAGGGAGAGCCATACACAGTTGATATTGCCACAAAAATAGTGAGAGTGAGATCTCCCACAAACAAATGAGTTGAAACAAACACACAAAAAAAGATCACAGCCATGAAAAATTCCTTTTCATTAAAAAAATTGTATTCAACTTATAGTCAAGCCTCGTTATAAAGAAGTCATTTTTATACTGAATATTTCTATGAGTAGTTTTGTGTTTTTTTGCACTTGTGGCCAATCACATTTATTTGTATGCAATTCCAAATTATGACAAAACTTTAAGAAAGAAATAGGAACTTACAATTAAATTTTTAAAATAAAAACATGTTAAATTCGGATTGTGCACTTGCTCAGCGTTAGCACCACGTTATATCTATTGGTTCATTTCATATATTTTGTACAAATATGAAAGTTTTTCAAAGTTAAAAAACGTTATCTGAGCTACAGTATTTTTGGCTTTTACATATTTATTTACTTTATACTTTTTTTTTTTTGTTGGCGAGCATTGGTAACTTTGACCATCGGCTCCCAAGGTCTGGGTAGGAATTGTACCTGAGACCTCTAGATTGAAAGGTTAGCTTGCTACTTATCAATCTACAGGGCACCCTTTTTACTTCTTATTATAGCCTTTACGTTAAAAGCAATTTATATAAAATTAAAAAAAAATTTTTTTTCACATTTCCGTCTTTGTGCCATAGAATTTTACGTATTTATGTTATATGTATGTCATTCAACCACACAAGCATTGTTCACTAACATAAGCTATACTACTACTAACAATAATAATAAAAGGCGAGTAAATAATAGAACAAAAACAATCAAGAAAGAAAAGCTAAAAAGAGAGTTTGTCACTTTGACTTGAAGTTGTAAATCAAAAAAATGTCACGTAAGTTGAAATGACAACAACTACAAAATAATGACAAAGAAGATTTAAGAAAAAAAAAAAGAACTTAAATGAACTCAAATTTATTAATTTCTTTTTTTTAATTTTTGAGACCAACACAAGCGCAAGTAGGAAAAGCCAAAAGTCAACAATTAAAATATTAAAATTGCATTTTTAATGAGAGTGAACTAGCAATAATTTTTCATTTTAAGTGCGAGTAGTTTATGTTAAAGTAGAAGTAAAATTGAAGGTCATGCTTGTTAAAAATGGCAGAAATGAAATATTACAATAAAGAAATTTTTTAACTAAACGAAGTAGACTCATTAAGAAAATAAAGTAAACAAAAAAAAAAAAAAATTAAATTATTGTTGAAAAACACTTTATATATTACTATTATTTTTTTAAATTATGACTTGTTTTTTGTTGATAATTAGCTTAATTATAGGAAAATAATTTCTATTAAAAAGTTTAACTATTCGGCCGGGCCGCATAAAAGCGAATCATAGTTTCTGTTTTACATTGAAAACAAAACCACCTCTTCGTTTATTGTTTTTGTTTTCAATCTAAATGTACCAAAGAAGCTTTCGTTCGCCCTTACAGAGCAGGTCGTGATCGAGATTTCGGGGGTGTTTGGCAAATTCTAAAAAACTAATTCTTGTTGTGTTGATATCACTTCCCAGGTATTTGCACTTCTTTCTTTCTTGTCGCATTGTGTAATCCTTATTTAAATCATTTGTGTAACTTCATAAGTTACAAGTATTTTCATTTCATTTGTTGTTGCATTTGTTACTAATTCTTTAATTAATTAATTAATTTTTGGTATACCGGCCAGCCTTTAAGTATGAAAAATTGTGAAATTCTTTTGAAAAATAGGTCAAAAAGTATTCTTTTTGTCTAAATAAAATCTCGCCTACTTTAGAAAAGCAAACTTATTATGCTCCACTGTATTTTGTTGCACTGAGAAAACAATTTCGGTTGGGAAAACTGAAGTTGTTACCATGCAAAAATTTAATTTTTTAGTTAGATTAATAGAAATTTGGTAGCTCACTAAAATTATGCATTTGTTTTAATGTAACTAGCATAAGTCCATAGAGAACGAAATTATCTTTAGTTTTTTTAGGCTAAATGTAGCGAAAAACAGATGGGTTACAGTCATACATAAGTTGAGGCGGCAAGCGTTTTTTAGCGGTAAAAAATTTCATGCCCATACAAAATGTATGGAGCATACCTAAATAGCGCGTTTTGTAGTGAAGTTGGCTGCAAGACAATTGTTTTATTAATTTTGTTTTGTAATTTTTGACCAGTAATAACGTATTAACAACGTTACTTTTGATTTAGCGTTTTTAACAAAATTTTTGTTTATCTTTAGTGAAATTTATTAAACAAAATGTTTACTATAGAAAATACTCATCTGATTTTATCTTTCAAACAAAACATGCTTTTTGAAAATCGGTGAAAAAATGGCTAAATAGTCTTTAAAGTGTGAACAAAATTTTTTTTGTTAAATAGTGCTTGAAGTGTGATAAAAAAAAACACAAAAATTCGTATGGAAACAAAGAAGTTATTATTTGAAACTCTAAGAAAATCGTGCTACACTGAAAAATAAAATTTGAGACAAATTGTTTTTATAAAATTTTATTATATTAACACAAATTTTGGTTATATTTTTTAACAACTTTATCTTTAGCCAACTGATTTTTTTTTAAATAATGATTTTAATAATTTTTCTGCCAACACGTTCATTTCCTGCATGCAACACAAAAATTAATTTGATCATCCATCATTGTCCGTAACAGATTTAAATAGACTTGTTTGCGCATTCACTTTTTTTCTGTTCTTTCCACAAGAAAATATAATAAATTATGCAACAAGATTGTTCTCAAAAGAATTTATAACAGGAGCAGCAGTGGTAGTATCAGCTACTGCTGCAGCTAGAATATGCAAAACAAAAAAGTTAAAATAAGCTGCTGCATAACTGACTTATTTATGCATAAGTTAACATGCATTTTAATTAGATTCAGTCAATAGCTGGCTGTGTTTGAAGAATTTCTGTGTTAGTTTGCAAACATATTCAGTAAATTTTTTTTATTTCTGTTTTGTAGAAAACATTCGCAAGGAATAGAATGGAAAAAAAATATGTAAGCATAATTAGATATGATTTAGCTTTTTCTTTTTTGCTATAATTTTCTTAAGTATTTAAAAAAAAATTTTAATGTAAGTGTAGAGTTAATATCAAGACAAAACGTTTAATATAAAATTAATTTCCTTTTTGTTTATTTAAAATTTATTTTGTGGTAAAATTAACACAATTCACTTTTTAATTCATAATTAAATAAAACATATCAAAATAATAAGTCAATTCCGATCAATATTTTTTTCCGAGAAATTTTCTTTCCGTGGGGAATCAATAATACGATTTTTGTTTCTTCAACAAACGTTAGTTTGTTATTATTAAAAGACTTAAGAGATAAAATTCAATTTCAAATGGATATAAAAGAACATTTTGCAGTAATTAAAAGACTTAAGACACAGACTTCATTTTAGTAAATGATTGAAGAAAAAAGCTATAGATTTTTACTTTCACGGCAAGTAAAAATGTTGGTAATTTCTACACCGTAACAAAGTTGACTTAGCTTTTTTCAACTGTCCGTTCATCTGTCTGTGTAGTTGTTGGAATCAACTATTTGAATTATCTATGCAAGTTGTTGCTAACTTCCGATTGCTTTGAGTAAAAAAATGAGACTATCTCTATGTTAAGACTGATTTTTTGAAAGAATTTTTTACTTTAAAATAGGAAATAACATTTTACCCAGTTTTGTTACAAATTACAATAATATCATCTTTGTGAAAAATCAAAACAATCGATCCAAAAATGTTTGAGCATAATCAGAAATATATCATGGCACAGAGTTTTGTAATTTTTTGTGTAGTATTACACTGTTGTTAATTAAATAAAATTAATTTTTTTTAGTACTTAGAAATACTAAATTGTGTTTTTCTTGCTTTCTCTCTTAGTTTTTGGTATAATACAATTGAAGGTTTCAAATAATCACTTGTAAGAATTGAAAGTAACTACAGCAATTTTATGCTTAAAAAAATCTTAATAAACAAATTTTGATATATTATTTAACATATAATTTCTAATTAACATACGTATGCACATACACAATTCAATATAACATTAATTTCCAAGTTAGCGTATATGGTAAGCCACATAATAAATTTCCTTTTCACTTAAACCGCAAAAATTTCTCAGTGATTTTGCTTTGCTTCAATTTAAGAAATAAAATTTTAAACTTGATAAAGTCTGTAACTGCAATGGCATTAGTACAGCTTATTGTGAGATAAGACACATCCTTTACTTAACACGAAAAGCACGTGTCTAAAACACAATATAATTCAATCCAATAGGGTTCCTATTATATTTACAATATAAGCATTTAGTTTTTAATTTAAGAGAGAAATAAGAAAAAAAAATATCTAAAATTATTGTTAAAAAAGTTATACAGAAGATACCAATATAAAAGAGATTTAAGAGAAAATATTATTGTTATGCTGAAAAATACTGGGAAATTTATAAGAATTTTCTCAATAAATAAATTCAAGAGTAAAGTAAAAGTGGTGATATAATTTTCTCTCTTGATTTGACTTTCAATTCATTTTGCAGCAGCTGAAAAACAGCTGATTGAAAACTTAAGTTCGTGTATTAAACTTAAAACTTTTAAGAGCTTGATTGTTTAAGAGATTTTTAAAGCAAACGAAGTGTTAAAATATTCAGTTGAAAATAAAACCTTTTCAAGAATGAGTCAAAATAAATAGATTGCATTTAAGAGCTGCAATAATAATTTTATTTCCAAAAATCTTTTTCGCACTTGTCCAGCCTTGAGTAAATTAAATTTTAATTATTGGATGTGGGGTCTAACGTTTTGTTGAATTTAATAAAAAAGATTAACCCTCTTAACCTAAAAAAAAAACAATTATATAGGCTTTAAAGTCAACTTTACGAAAAAAATAATTATTTGAAAAATTTGGATAATGCTTAGTAATTCTTTTTTTTTTTTTGAATATACATTTGATATAAAATTTTTTTTTATTTAATCACAAAATGCATTTGATTTGTTTTTTAGTTTTATTAATGCATTTAAAAAATGTGTACAAAAATTCTATTTAAATATAATTTTCTTAAAAAAAAATACTATGGAATGTAACTTAAGCTCATACATATTTGATAAACAATGTGTAGTAATAGTTTTAATTGTTCAACTTGTATGTCCATACTTACAAGTTTATATATTATAAATTTATATTTTGACTTTCCTATAGAGACTTAAAAATTTAACCCTTTATTGCATGAATTTTTTATTTTTCAGGAAAATTATTCTTAGTGATAAAATCAAGATTAAATAAAATATGTAAACTAAAAAAAAATCATAATCATAGTTACAGAAAAGTAAGATTTTATAAGGCGCTTACTTTTGTTCATAAGAATTATATGAACTTAAAGTCGTTTTTAAAAAGACTTTAGTGTGACTATGCTTATTAACAAGTTAAATTTAGCTGTTGTGTATTTTATATACCCTTCTGTAGTAGCCAAATATTCTTATTTTTAATTTAGTACATTTTTCTTAAATATTCAACAAAAAAATAATATATAAAATTTTTTTTAATGAAATGTCAAATATTGTTTTAAATCATTTTTGTTAAACCTAAAATAAATAACTCAATACAGTGAAAGAAATTCAAATTAACAACTTTCACAACAAATTACTGAAATAAATGTTTAATTTCAGATAAATAATTTCAAATTAAGAGCAATAATCAGAAACCATCTTTCAATAATATATCTGTTTCATGGTTAAAAAGATACGTAGGCACACACCTTTGTATAAGACCGATTGCCTGGTTTCGTGTGGTTGCAAACACATATTACGCACATATTGTACCCTAAATACAAAAGGGTCACAACTCAAAATTTTCCAAAACTGACTTTTTTTTTTTAAATTAATTCAGAGTACACATCTCTAACTACTGGAAAAATTTCTTTCGCATCACTATCTTCTTTAACTGGAAAAATACAGTTATCTGTATTTTTATGTTAAGTGTGCTGCTTCTGCACGATGAACTAAAGAGAATTATTTTGAGTTGCGTTAATGTGCTCAAGAACAACTGATTACTTTTATTACACCTAAAGAGTTTTATTTCGAGTTATATGGTACATTCGTGGTACATTATTACCTTGAACATTACTCAGTTGAAGAGGCACAACTTGAGATAATATCACTAGTTAATCAAAAAAATTTCAGTTAAAGAATCAAAAATCACAATTTTATTTTATTTTCGCAAACATAATATAAAATTGAAAAAAGTATAGCAGAACCTTCTTCAATATTGAATTTTTTCATAATGGAACAATATTTTCTTTAAATATTACAATCATTTTTATATAAACAGTTGTTTGTATCTCCTGAAAATTTTAGTATTTTGAGTTGTGACAATTTTTTATTTAGGGTGCGATATATGCCATAATTTCATTAAGAAGAGTGAGTACACATAAATAAAACAATGGTGGACTGATTATTTTGATTTTTTCGCAAAGAAATTATGACTGTTATTTCTGATAAAATTGCAAACAATTTTTTCCATTTTGTAATTTAAATAAAATACGCAAAAAACCTCAATAAGAAAACTGGTAAAAAATGGAGATGGTCGTTGAATGAAAGCTCCGCCATTCATAGACTAATAAAATTGAAATTCAATGTTAACCTGAAGACAGCAACAACTTTCAAATTGGTGTGCTAATTTTTTCTGTATGTTGCCTATGTTGATTTCAACGACTACAGAGATAGGCAGACAGACAAATTTTTATTTATATTTTTTATTTTATTAATCTATTTTTATAACTAAAACATAAAACTTGGATTGGAAACAAATTTACTTCTCACAAATGACGATGCCATCATGTAACAACTATTGCAGGCCATACGCACTTAAGTTCCAATTAATGTTGGTGCAAAAGTACAGCAGCTACTCTCATATTTGTGTAGTGTTGATTGATCAATTGATTGAAAAAAATCAAAATCCTTTTTATATTTCATTAATTTTTCATAATGCCGAGATTAAATTTAGCACATAGAAACGGCATAGCTGTATTTCAAAAAGTTATTCATACCAAATAATGAACAATTATTCTGTTTATTTATGGTTTTCTTTTCATTTATAATTATTTTGAAAATTTTCCATCACGATGCAATAAAGGGTTAAACATGTTTTACTTAAAACATCCTGTGCTCTATTTAAATATAAAATAAAATATGTGCTTGTGTGTAAGTTGGTAAAAACAATGTAAATATTTGAAATTTTTTTTAAAGTCTTAAACTAAATACAAGTATAAAATTGAATAAATTTTAACTATTTTGTATTGGATTATACATAAACAATATCATACAAAAGGACAAGTAAAGTGTATGGCTGGCTGTTTATAAGAAACACAACATGTGTGCTTTTACATTTTGTGTAAAAATGTGTGTTTGCTTTACAGTGCTATTTTGTAAAAACTCAATTATGTTTTAATGCAATTTTTGTAATTTTTTGTAATTGCTTCCCTGTGTACCCAACAAACAAAAGATTAAAAACTGTTTTGAAATTTTTTTTTTTTTTTACAAAGCCTCCCACATTTGCTTTGGTTACGTGAAAAACAAAAAATAATAGCCTCCGAAACTTTAAGTTTTTTAAAATTTTCAAAACTAGAGCTGCTACACAAATAATCATACCAAAATACATAAATTTTATAGTAATATTTTTAAAAAAATTTTTAAGGTTGAATATTAAATTAAATACTATAATTTTTTAATTAAATATTTAATTACTTTATACGTTTTACTATGCAAGTTTTGATACTTGGATTGACCACATTTTTAGGCTCTTAATAAAAGTCTATAAATTTACGTTTCTGCCAAGTATAAAAATGTTTTATTGTGTGTACTTTTGCAATAGAAAATTCATGGCTGCAACGAGCAATTGTATGTAAGTAATTTTACTTTCTTTTTTTTTCTTCCGTATTCTCGTGTTAATAGTAGAAACAGTAGTTGAAAATATGCCATAGTAATTTAAAACTTCCTACACATACGTATTTTTTACGGCATGAAAAATTCAATACGAATGTAATCGAAAAAGTAAAGAAA
This sequence comes from Thelaira solivaga, assembly GCA_947397855.1. Lineage (NCBI taxonomy): Eukaryota > Metazoa > Arthropoda > Insecta > Diptera > Tachinidae > Thelaira > Thelaira solivaga. The sequence goes on from OX377612.1 coordinate 17,327,384, forward strand.
TTTAAAATAAAATATATCTAAAACACTAGAGACGGCATTCTGTTTTTCTTAACTTTTATCAATTTTTATTATACGAAGCAAGTAAGTTTGAACACTTTTTTCGAACATATTTCTTAACATTTTCTATAGTTTTGCTATACTTATACTATTTTCTTTATTGTAAAAGTGAATGAGTGTACGTACGTACATACATAAATAAGTAGAATTTTGGGAAGAAAATAAATTTTTATTTAAAATTTATCGTTCAATGTCTTTAAATGTAATCTAACAGAAAGTGTCTGTAAAATGTATTAAAGCTCTCAATAAAAAGAAATTCTAACAATTTAAAACAAACACATGTTACTTTACTTGTATAATTGTATTTGTGGAGTTATGTTATTAAGTTATGTCTTTAAAATATGTATGACACTCATCAACTTTATAAAGACTTTTTTTTCTCGTTAATCGAATTTTCACTGAAAATACCACTGAAAGTAATGGGATCTGCCTACGAATTCTAGAGCTGCTGGGAATTGGTATCATACTACTACGTTCATATTAAAAAAGAAAACTAAACAAGTTAAGTTCTTCTGTGCTGAGTCTTATATACCCATCACTATGTTAGCCAAAAATTTTTATTTTTTACTTTCCACGTTCTTCTTAAATATTAAAAAAATTATATATCTAATTGAAACGGCTAGTGTATTGTTATAAAAATAAATTTTTGCAATACGAACTCAAGATTAATAAACTAAAAAATAAACATTTTTTTTTATTAGGAGCAGCACTCATGCAATACATTGTGTTGGAACTAGAAAAATAGGTTATGGGAAGGAGGAAATAGGGAGTAGTGTCTGTGAACGTTTAATTTAAACCCTCCTATATCGAAAGTTGCAGGGAAAACGTATTCAGGAAGATTATTCCACAAGCGAACGAAAGAACGAATTTTCTCGGTAATGTGTTGTGCGATTCATTGACCATTCTACTACAAATAGATGGACTCTCCTCGCAAAATGCGTAGTGTGTATGAAGGTACGGTCTTCGGGAACATGTTCCTTAATTTCGCTGGAACAGATTCCATTGTAGTAGCGATAGAACAATTAAACACACCCCACGTTACGACGATGCTCTAGTGAATCAATAGAATTGAATACCCTACTGTCACCGATAAGCTGCTTCGCCCTTTCCTGTACTCGGTCGAGCAGCTTCAAAACAGAATTTGAAGCTCCACCCCATAAATGAGAGTTGTACTCCATTTTCAATCGGATATAGGTGGTATAGATAGTAAGGAGATCAGATGGAGTGAAGTATGTCTTACACCGTTTCAAAAAAACCTAGGCACTTGAATGCTTCTTTAGCGACATGAAATATGTGTTCATTCCATCGAACATCACACTGGATTTTCATGCCAGAAACATCAAGAGCATCTGATTCCGTAATATCTACACCACCCATATTTACAGATGAAGCTTTTCTTAATTGTATTACCAATTAAAGAATTCAAATTTTATAAAATGAGACGCTTATTTGAGATTGGCAATTGATTTTTAAATAAATACTTTGTAAAGTGTTACTGTTTAGCCCTGCAACCAAAACGTACGATGTGAATTTTAAATAAAAGAAAAAGTATTCAGAGAATTATCGGTGCAAGAAATGCACTTTGATTTGAACGCCCATTTTCGCAAAAGGCTTCAACAACGCTCTGCTTAATTGTATACCTCTTCACGGTTGAATTTGTCAAACACTAAAGCAGAGAAGTGACATATTAAGTTGGGCAAAAAAACTTGACGTTAAGGTGTGACATTATAGTTGAACGTTGCATTATGATGGGAATACTTTTTATTTTTAAAAGAACTTTAAAATTAACCTGAACAGAAATTAAATGAAATAAGGATCTAAATAAGTTTTTTTCATAAATTATTTGAAGCCATAAAATTATGTTCATATAAAAACGTTATTTGATTTAATTTTGTGATTCAGTTGGTGTTCTAAAAGTTTGTAACTGCTTAAACTGAATTGCCTATCACAAAAAATCCGTTTTCTTTGTGTAAGTTGTCGCTAAGGTCAATCATCTCCACTGGACTTAGTTTTGCCAATTTGTATAAAATTCTTATAGAAACACTGCCCTTGTAATGCTAAAAATCACATAAAACTACACGCTAATGCAATCAGAAATTATTTTTGATTAAATTTGTGAGTATAAAGTTTTAACTAGATTTAAAAGAACTGAATAAGGAATTAAATTTCCATTAAAAAATGTTTTTGTAATTGACAAAAAAAATCAACAATTTTACGTGTCTCAAACAATTATTGCTTGCTTTATATTCCTTTCACTAAAACGTTACTCTTTATTAATTCATTTATGCCTGGGGATAAATAACGAAAATTGCCTTTGGTAGATGCAGTTACAAAAAATGCTTCTATTCGTCTTCCTTCATGCATGCTTTTCAGTCGTTTGTGTGTTTCTTGTGAGAGCACGTTTTCATCATGATTGTTTTTTAATTTCTGAAAGAAAAACCACATACAAATTTTCAACAAGCTTGATTTTTCTTTTTTTTTTGGGAATGAAGAATGTGAGAGGATGCACAAAAAGAAGAAACATTTTTGAAATTTTTAATAAGAGTTTAGTTGTTGTTATTGTCTTGTTTTGTGTTTTTAGTTATTTTCACTAAATATTTTATTTTTAGTTGCAGTTGTAGCGGAAGTCAGACCAACACAGTCTAGAGTTAAAGATTTGGGGTTTGCTTTTAAGTAATGGTCACTTAGCGGTTATCTCGTTTTTGTTTTCATTTTTAGATTTTTTTCAATGATGTTTACGAGCATTTAAAGTTTGTTTTTTTGTTGGCAAAAACAAGACCACATGAGAGTAGACATAGTAAAAAGAAAAAAATATTAAATAGTTTTAGAAAGTATTTAAAAAGAATTGTTAAATAAATAGGGTCATTTAGTGTAGCAAACACATACACACGTGTATTAATAAAAAATTTAGTCTCCAAATTTTACTTATTGTTTTATGTTTTTCGTACAAATTTAAGATTTCACTCAAACTAAAATAATTTTCATTTATTAAAGAATTTTTTTTTGAATTAAAAATACACGAATATTAGGTTTATTTATTTATTAAAAAAAAACAAAAAATTAAATAAAGAAAATTCACAGCCAACGAAACATTAGCTCTTTTGCGCGAGAAATTCAATGCTAGTTTGATTTCATGTTGTGGCGGCCAAAAAGTTAAATGTGTATAAAAGCACACTTTTCTTTTAGTAATAATTTTGGTCGATTACACAAGTATTTTCTATAAAACTTTGTGAATATCTAAAAAACTACTACAAGCCTGATGAAAAGTTGATAATGATTTAATTTAAAGGTTATTTTATTCGCGATCTTTATGAGTTTTTATAAGTTTAATCAAAGAGTTTTCGAGTTATTTAAAACCATACGGCATAAACTTGTCTTTCTTCTGTGAAAAGAAGGTGATATTTCGAGAACTTTGCGTAGGATTATGTCATATAGGTATTCAAATTGACCACAAAAGTTCAGGCTCTAAAAAAAAAATAATCATTTTGTGTAATCTCTAAAATTAATTTTTATTTTTTATAAAAAAAAATTTGTTTAAATCTTTTTTGTGGACTTTTTCTCGTGGTGCTAACATTTTAATGGTTTAATGCTGCACTGACCAACCAGTTTAATGAAAAAATTAATAAAAAAAAAAAAAAATAAATAAATAAAATAAAGCAATGACAAAAGGCTGCATACATGCACATACATACGAGTACATATGAAACTATATCCTACCATTTTCCTCTTGCGTTTTCTTTTTTCGCTACTATAGTTTAAGGTCATGTAAATATTTACTTCAAATGAAGTTGAAAATAAAAAACCATAGAATGAGAAGTAGCCTAAAATGAAAGGACACAGAAAAAAAATCAATATTAAAACAATGAAAAAAAGGTCGGTCAATGGCTATATCTTTATTATAATGATATTGTCAATATGACACAGCTATGGCAACACACCGCACATGTATTATATGTGAGTTTAATCTTTTTTAACACTCCCATTTCTTTTTGATTTAATTTTTGTTTGGTTTTTTTCTGTCCGCTAACGAATGTAGTAAAATAAAAGAATGCTTGCTTGTTAGGTACACAGCAAAAAAATGATGCACTAATTGAAAATTTTTATATATTTAATTTATTCATTTATATTTATTAATATGACAATTGTTTTAATTAAAATCGTTAATCAGTTATTATGAAATGTACGTAATGAATGGTGAACGAAAATTTTTTTAATAAGTTTTTATATAGTATTAAATTTCTATTTTTCTTGAACAATTGCTAGAATCGAAATAATTCAAGTTCTTTAAAAAATTTGAATCTTCTATAATCATAATCAATATAAATAAAATTGATTTTCTGGTTTGTTGTTTGTTCTCTATACAAATTTTTGTTTTATAATTTATTTTTTTTTGGAAATTTTACACATGTATTCTCTATACTTTTTGGAACAGTCACGCCTATTTTTACTCTTTTTTTTTAAACAATTTTCAGTCTCCACTGAAATTATACTTTGAAGTATTTTATTTACCACTTTATCTGGCGCCTTTGCTAATAATACTAGCAAAAGCCATAAAGCTATTTTACTAAGTAGTTAGTTTCTGTATTTAAGCGTTTAAAATTCTTTTTGTTAAAAGATTTCTCTAAAAATTGATACATATGCTCTCTATACTCTAGGAATACCGACTCATGTAATAAAGGATCGGTTCAGGCGATACCCGGCAAAAATATTTAGTGACATAACAAAACATAATATATTTAATAGACTTAGCTGATACATCTGCTATTTACTGAATTAAAATATTGTTTTCATACATTATTCTTTTCTTACATTTTTATTTATCAATTAAATTTTTTTGTTACTTATTGATGCATGTAAATGGCTGCGTGTATTTTAATCTATGAGAATATTTATGTATGTGTTCCATACATCACTGCTTTTGGAGTTAATTGTTTTATGGTTTTCTCTATTGCATGTGTTTATGTTTTTTCTTACAATAGTTATCGTCTTCACAACCATTAATAGTGACATTAAAACCAATTAAAGTGTTCTTTGCTTAATTGAAATCTTATGTTTATCAACAATTTTTGTTTTTACTTTTAAATTTATTATTATTTCTAGAAAAAATGAGGGAGTAGCTGCTGTTTTCTTTTATGTTGAATCCTAGACGTTTATTTATTGATTTCTTTTATATTTATTTTCTTCTTGATAGGAATTTTTATTTTAATTTTTTTTTTTCAATTTAATGGAGAATATTTAATTTAAATTGAAGACTTTTAAACCATATTTAAACATTTTTAAAAGAATTATATCTCCACAAGAGAGATATTTTACAGAAAATAATTAAGGAAATAATTAAAATAAAACCAAAACATTATTAAATATTGTTTTCTTTAGCTTTTATTAATTTTTGTGCTCAAGTTAAAGTTTTGTAACTTTAAAAAAACTTCAGAACAATTTCTTATTACACTGTCTCACAAAATATATATTTTTTTCAAAGTAGCTAGCTGCTGGCCACTGATTATGGTAGAGGAAAGCAAAACAACGTACATTTTAAAAGCTTACATCTGTGTAAAATTGGGGATTAAAGTTTCTCTGTTTTTTTTGAGTTTTAATTGTGAATCGACAGGAATAACCACGTAAATCTTCCATTTTAGCTAAATGATATGTTCAGTAAACTTATGTAAAACATTACAAGAAATACTTTTGTAGAATTTTTAAGATTTTTTTTACTCAAAATTAGAAAAAAACAATTAAGACTTGTAACAGTAATAATGAAAATAATTAAAATTTAATTTAAACATCAATAGGTAAAAATTGTAAAATATGTTTGAGCTAATTCCACAAAACTGAACTTCATGTGATGGTTTATGCATAGAAAATATTTTGCAATAAACTATAAGTCATCTCATAAAAAGAAGTTGCAGATTAAAAGATGGCAATTCTATGATAGCACAGTGCAAACTCCTTTTCGTCCGAAATTTCTTAAAGTACTATTTGAAAGTAACAAAATGCCATATTGGGTTTTCTAAGTTTAGCTGTCGTTCAGGTTTCATGGAACCATGGCACCATTTAGAATACTGTTACTGGTAGTAATGAAAATTAACAAAAAATTAAAAAAATGAAAATCTTAGTTTTAAATAAAAATTAAATTAAAATGAAGTGGCTGTAATAGGCAACAAACAGGAGTCAGTTTGGTGAAGAGAGAGGTTTTTTTCTACAACACATTAAATTGACATAAGAATAATATAACATATTTTGATTGCCATAAAAAATTAAAACTTTAATTTTAAATCAAGCAGAGACAGTAAAAGAGACAACTTAATAAAATAAATCAATATAATAAAAAAAAAAAATAGTAATAAATTGTTCCATTAAAATTTACTACAAAAATAATCAAATAAAAAATGAAAAACCAAAAAATATAGTACTTATAAACAAGTGTATGTGTGTTTGCAGATGAAAATAGTAAAAATAGAAAATATCAAAATATAGCATCAATAACCTCAATTTAATGCTGTCCTATAGAACAGAGGAAAAATCATAAAATAAAGTCAAATAAAAAAATAAAAGCAACTAAATATATTGCAGCCGCTTAGGCGCCACATTTACTATAAACTCTATATGTCTGTCTCTGCATTTTTGGATATATACACATACATATGGATATACACTGTTTCTTAAACATTATGGTGGATCAAAATGTCTGTATAAAAAACACAACTTAAAAAAAATGTCTTAACAAATATCAAACCGCCAAAAAAAGTCGCAGAATATTGCTGTTTATGAACATAGATTTAGTTTCTTTTAAATATTAGATTACATTGCTGCTATTATATGCATTTTCCCATAAAACTTTTTCCTCCCTAATGTGTATAGTGTTTGTGTTACATTGAAGTAATACATATAAACAGCAGCACATACTTCATATATTTATTTCGTTTGAAAAATCTAACTTGACAAAAAAAAAAACAAAAGTAATAAATTGTTAAGAGTTATATTTTGGCATAAAATCTACAAAGCACAAACCAATATTTAAAGTAAAAAATGTGTATATGTATATGCAACTACTTATGAATGCTTGTGCATAGTTCTTGGTTGATTTTATTTTCGCAAAATTTATTGTCAACTAATTTAGTAAATTGCTTTTGTAACAGCCAGCCTTCGGTTGTTTATACAAAAACCGTTTTATTTTTTTAGATTTTTCTGCTTAATGAAACACAGTACAGACAATTGAATGTATTTTGATTACCGTTAAAGTACTTTAAGCATTAGTTCTTGAAATTTAATTCATAGCTAAGTAATTCTCATTTAGTTTATTACTCACAAAATATGTAATTTTTAAAACTGATTTTTATAATTTAGAATCGGTATGGTCAGTACACTTACAATACATATAGGCAATTGCTGTCAATTTCATATATTATTAACTGAATGCGTAACTTCGTTTTGTAGTTTTTCATAATAAAATTCTGAGAAAACATAACATTTGCATTTTTCTATTTCATTTTGTTTCCTTGCCAACTCCGGTAGAAAGTAGTATGCTTGTGAGTTACGCCATAATAAGCTCCGACTCTTTCGAATTAAAAAAAAAAAAACTATCGATACCGGTAAATATGATTTGACATCTCAGAATGTCAAACTGTTTTGACATTTTTGTTCAGTAAGGTTTCGCAAGACATCGAGATTCATTGAATGTCAGAGCAACGCTTTATATTTAATAAAAAAAAAAAAATAAAATAAAGCTTGTCACAGAATTCATAGAGCCTTTTTACCTTTAATATAATCAGTTAATCTAAATGTTTGCTGGCTAAGTATTTTTTGCAGTTATTGATCGTTTTTGCGTTATTACGTTTTTACTCTTCTTGACCCAAAATCATTAACGAGACAAAGAAATGTGCTTTCTTTTTTTCTTTCGAAGTGAGCAAGGTGAATGACGAGAGCAAATTCAGAAATTAAACATCAATGCCATACAAGGCGTATTTATTTCGTAAACGGCAACAAATTTATTTCAATTATATACGGTTTTTAAATTAAATAATAAAATCGGTAAGTATTGAGTGCTTTCTATTTTTTATGAATTTTTAAAATTCAAAAATTTTAAATTTTTTTATAAAATTTTTCTTAATAATTCAAAAAAATATAGTTAAAAAACAAATTAAAGTTAATGTAATTAAAAAATTTTATGGAAAATTAGTAAAAAATTTGGATAAGTTATGTAAAAGCTTATATTTGTAAAGCAACCTTTTAAAAAATGTCATATTTAAAAAAAAAATAAAAAAAAAACAGATTTTTACACTAAGAAGACCAAAAGTTATTGCAAAAAAGAATGGTTTTCCAAAGTCAGACATTTTGTTTTACATTTGTTGCCTTGTGTAATTATTATGTTTCCGAAATTGAGGTTTTAGAAATAGCAACACGTAAACTGCATTAGAAATTCAATTTAAATTAATCATTTAGTTAAGAAAATCTTTGTATCAACATATTCTTTTCACTCATTTTGAAATTGAAGAAAAAAATCTTCATTTATTATGTAGTTCTTTTTTGTTATTTTGTGTTTCTATTCACAATAGAATTCATTTAGTCCATTGTTTATTTTAATTTCCTTGATTATTTTTGTATTCCTGCAGTCGTATTATAGCTAATGTCCGAATGGTTTTACAAAAGTAAATTAAAGCTGCAGAGCAAATTTAAAATAAATGAAACAAAATTAAAGAAATTTAAATACTGTAAATAATGGGATTTCTTTTATTATTATTAATATTTTTTTTAAAATTTAAATTATAGAAATGAAGTTTTATATTTTACTCATGCAAATAAAATAAATAAGAAAGAGAACAAGCATATTTTCAACAACAAAAACCAGAAATCCTCTTTAAAACAATAAAACCCTAAAAACCATTTACTTTATTGCAAAAATAAAAAAAGAAACGACTTAAAAACATTAACAATTGCTGGGCTTGTTTTTATAGTCAACCGAAAAAACAAAACAAAACAAGCACTTAGTACTTCATTAAGAAACAATTTCTTATAATTTTCTTTTATTTTTCTTTGTTTTTTCTCTGAAGTGAAGAAAAGAATTTTAAAAAGTAACTTAAGCCATTTTTAATAAACAACAGCATAAAACGTGCCAGTGTTTTCATATTCATATCCACTGCATATGCTAAAGATATTTTTATAAAAATAGTATAACAATAAATAGTGTTTTTTTATAACTTTCGACGCTTTTTTCTTTATTATTTTTCTTTTAATCAATATTAAGACAAATATATGAATCAAGAAATGGCTTAATTTTTAATAAATAATATTTTTAATGCGTGGTATCCTGCTATAACCTACCTTAGCGGAATTAATTTCACCATACACAACACCAGCAAGGTGGTACTATCAGCAATACTTGGTTTCGATCGTTATAATTGACTGAGCCAAAAGTTTTTGATTATAACAAAAAGGCTTTAAGCAAAATTGTCCTATAAGCAAAATTCAAGTTTCTCTCACAGTAAAATTTTAATGTGAACTACAAGCGTTTCGTTATTATACACGGTATTTTGAAAAATGGACTAAAATAATATTTATTTTTTAGGAGATAATAATGAAACGTGTTTGTTAATACAGGCATGTTTCATTTTTGGTTGCATAGTGTGTAGTGGTGTTTATAGTTTAATTTCGTGTTCAATTCGAGGTTTTAAAAATATAAAATATTTTGATATTTTATAATTGCATTTGTAGTTTAATTATTGGTTACAGCGTTTGTATCAAAATATGCAACCTGAACGAACAACGCGTTGCGTAAACATGTTGCATAGTCTGTACAACCACTTATGAGAACAAGAAAACACATTCAACATAAAAACTCTTTCAATAGAAGTGGAAAAATCATATCTAAACCGGCTTTAAAAACAACTAGGCTCTCACTAAGTTGGCTTTTTAAAAAGTCTTGTTAAATAAATTTTTTGATGTTTAGCCAAAAAAGTACAAAGAAAATTTCTTTTCAATAAATTTGAAATTCTTTATAATAAAAAAGGATACCCAAATACATTGGTAGGCGAAAAATTTCAGAACGACTAGTTAGTTAATTCTTTTTTTTTTTCTTGTATTCCAAAGATTGTTTCGTTTGATATGTGAGGATAGGATTGTTACATAAATTAAATTATATAATAATTATATAACGGATAATTTTATATTAATTTATTTATGTATTTAAATACCAGACAGAAAACGAACATCTTCTTTATAAATAGAATTCATTTTTGTAAGCTGTAAATTTTTTTTTTTTATTTTTGTAACAACTCTTCTGTACATATAACCTCTATATTCTAATTAATGGGCCACGCCCACTTTTCTATAAAACAAGTTAGATGGGTATCGTAACAATAAAATACCCACTTCTTAAAGAATTCTCAGGAACTATATGCATACGTTCTCTTTTCTCTAAGGAGTCTAACTCACAAAGTAAAGAACCGTATAAGACCGGGTCAAAGAGCTAATTTTAAATAAGTATTCATAAAAAAATGTTGTTAAATTAAAAAGATTTAAAAGACTGTTTTCTTTTTAATTTTTTTTAAGAACTTGGAAAATGAATCTTTTTTTTTGTGAATGCAACAGTTACTGAAGGTTTTTCTGTTGCTCTATTCTTGCTCTTTGCTATCAAGAACAATATACTTTTCACTCCTGAAAATGTTATATCCTTTATTGATTGTACTTAAGCTCTGGTAGATAGGGATAAAAAATTAATAATTTTTGTTCAAAATATATGTACGAAATAAAAATACACTACACCCAATAAAAAAATAATTATATAAATTGTTGACTTGAAACCAAAAATATTTTGGTAAAATATTTTTTTCACTTCAAAATTTTTAAATTATTTTAAATAACAAGAAATTTATGAAGAAATTAACCCTTAAAATTTTTAAAAGTTTTTAATAAAAGCTTCTTTAGTAGATTTTAATGTGCAGTTTTTAACTCGTCCGGAAATTTTATGTGAATGTTTTTCATACAAATTTTTAAAGCGAGTTGATCGTCTGTGTTATAAAAACAGCACATAAATATATAACCATGTACAAGAAGGTTACTATTTTCCAGTATTAAATTGTTGTGGACAATTTGTGTTATATGACTATTACATAAGGCCTACCAACTGACTGGCCTTTTTACTGTGTAGTTTTACTGCTGGCAAATTATTCACACTTCCAGACACAATCCTTATACGACATACATAAATCTTACTAACGCTATTCAACGTCACTTGCAGGTGTTGAAATTGTCACAGTTGTTTAACAAAAATACAAACAAAAAAAATTTGTAAATAAAAGAGAATGAATGTCTATTTAGCTGCCACTCTTTAAGCCAGCCAACCTGAACAAAGCTCCCCTCCTATTTGTCTGTCATCACGATAGTTAAGTCAAGTCGGTAGTCATAAGGAAATGAGGTTTTTTTATATATTTTTTTCTTAAGTATGTAAGCAAGTGTTTATGATTTGGTATTTCTTGTTGTTGTGCTTGTTATTGTTTTGCTTATGTGTTTCTTAAGCTCTGTTTCTGATGTTGTTTTCCGTCTCTCTGGTGAAGATTATTATTCGCATATAAAATGTTAAAAGCTGTCAAGTGTATGTTGAAGACATTTAAGTTGTTCATTTAAACAACAACAAGTACAAATGTTTGTTCTATTATTTTTTACTTATTTTTTGTTGTTGTTTATTTTGCATTTAAGTTGTGAGTAGGTAGTATATGAGTGTGAGTGACTGAATGACTGAGTTAATGTCACAGCTGGTTTGATCTTTTAACTGTTGTCGTTATTATTAAGAACACTTAATGTTGGCAATAATAAATTGTAAAGATGTTAACTAAAAGTGAAAGGTGTTAAGAAAAACTTTTTTTAAGGCTTTTTTGTTTTAAGCAAAATAAAATAAAATATTATTACATTAATGTGTGCGAATTTGTAAGGAGCTCTGGGAAAATGTGAGTGATCATAGTGGCCTTCAAAAAAAATTCTCAGCTTATAAAATTTTCTTTATCTGTATAAATTCATTTTCTCTTTGGAAAGGCCACGCTTACTTTACGCACATTTTATTAGGTTTAATAAAATTATATTTTTTAACGGATTTCTGTAGTATTTGGTTGATATGTTTACTACACTAAAAGATGGTCCGACGATGCCTATTTTTATGTCCACTTTTTTAACAAAATATTTGCACTTTGCCTTTATTATTAAAATTCTAAAGCTATAATACGATTTTAGAAAACATACTAATCTGTTGTTATAGTTATGGATCTATAATCAAACTTTTGCTTATTTAAAGTAAAATTTGGATTGCTAGTTATGGTTTTAATAAATATAGTATTGGAGAAAAAGCTCTCATCAAATGTTTTATTTAGAAGCAACTATACTGACTAAAACAATGACAATATTATCATACCAAAAATAGAATTGATTTCAACCAATTACGTTTTGCATTTGCTACAACAATGGTGATTCAATTTATTTTTCAGGACAGTAAATCCATGGTCGGCAGAGGTCTGGTTCTCTTTTATGTTTGCAGCCACAAGCGTCTAAAGCCCATTGGTCTATTGGTTAAAATATACAAGGCTGATGATTAGATTCAAACGATAGAAGTCTTTCAACTCTTTCGAGATAAATGCTTCTGCTTTGAATAACTAACTACCATGCAGTAAAATAAAGTTATATAATTAATTACCATCAAAAGAAATGCTTGGGTCCTCGATCGGCTAACTTCGAAACTATGAAAAATATCAATCAATACTACAGGAAAAAAGTTCGTTTGAAACTTCAAAGCTTGTACTCCTAGTTTCATGTGGTGAAAACTAGAAAGTCCTAACTTACTTAGAAGTGTACTAAAAATGTAGAGAATGTAGAGCAGAGCACACATGAAAGAAAAACAGAATTTTATTGAAAATCCAGAATCAAGATAATAAATGGAATTGAAAAATTTAAAAACGGGATCGCTCTTTATATACACACACGAACTTATCTCATTTATGCTCTTTTGCCTTTTTTGGTTGCCTTTTGGGCATGACTGTTCATAATGCAAAAGAAAAGCTACTAAGAAACTGACGAAATGCATTGTTTATCTTTAACAGCTGTTTCTCGCAATTTCTTTTTTGAGTCATAAGCCACCTTTTCTTAGCCAGAATCACATATAATAAAGGGCTGCACACGCATACTTGAAATAGCTTGCAAGCTCTTTTTATAATAAAATATTACACCTGGTTGTAGTGAAGAGAGGCTTCCAAGTATGCTTATGTATGACTTTAGTATATAACTCGTATCATTCAAGGTGTACGCTACGTATTGGAGGAATGAAATTAATAAGAACTTTTTATTGAGAAATTGTGCGATGTTTTGACTTTTGATTTTTAACAGATTGCTCTACATTTTTAAAAATATACATTCTCTCCTTTACAACCTCTAGTTCTAAATAAAATTACTAAACTAATTTAAAATCATAAATTTTTTTTTCAGCAATTAATTTTTTTTGTTTAAATTAATCCTTTGATATAATTATAGTAAATGAACTAATGATTACAAATTTGTTGTTATTGATATCTAAAACAAAGTATTTAAATAATCATTGCAAATAATTTTAAATTCATATTTAATAAACTGTAAACTTTTTTTATAATATTAAATCGCTCTTTAGTAAGATTAAAGATTAAACTAATAAAACAACAAATGTTAATATTTATATATAATTGATTTTCATGGCAGCTATTAATATCTCTGTTAACTGTTTATTGATTACATCATCTTACAAAATAGATAAAATTGTGTTTATCTTTAAAATAACTCAGGGCGTTAATTGCAGACAGATTAAACTTGTTTTCAATATTTAAAATTATCTTTGATAATAAAAAATTTTTGCCACAAAATGTTATTCAAAAGTGAATTACAATTTACTTTACTTTTAAATAAATTTTCCATTTATCAAGTAGGTTTTACAAATATATATTCTAGCTGCTTGTACCCGGTTTTATAAATTTAATATTTTAATTATTTTAAGTACATTTTGTTTAGAATTTGCTAATTTAAAGATTCTAGAGCAACTTTTCTCCATATAATTTTTGTGCTGGTTCCCAACTCTAGATACTTGCTGCTCTTGTTTAATACTTGATACAAACCGATATTGTCCTTAAATGTTTTAGTAGTGACAAGATATATAGGAAATTGTGGTATTTTAAAATTGAATTTAAGGATATTTTAGTCATAAAAGTTGCTTATAAAATATGTGTAAAAAGGTTTTTAACATTCAAAAAAATTCTTTGAGAAGTAAAATTACGATAAAAATGACGAGAAAAAGTATAGGTGACATTCCTTGAAATATAAAAATCGTATGTAACTAGTTTCAGAGAAATACTTTGTAAAATCAAATCTTTTACAGGGAACAAACAAATAATATCAAAAATAAGTTTTATATAATTGTGTTAATAAGGAAAAATGGCTTAAGTCGACTTAAATAAAAATTTAATTGTTGTCACAGTTAACTCAACTACTTTATTATTATAGTTCAGAGATGATGGGACGATATAAAGCACAATTAACGAGATGTCAATGAATATAATAAAACTTTTTACAATCAAAATAATTTTATAAAAAAATCTTTTTGGGATTTTAAAATTTTAGTCATCTCAAAAACGGACTTATTTCATATTTCCAAAAATATATTAATACAAAATCATGAATATTGGCGAGAAATTTATGTATTTACTTAAAAAATTTTTGTTCTAGAGAAAACATTTATGCCATTATTTCTTGGGATAGAAATAAAATTAAAAGAGAAAATCGAAGTTAAGAAATTTAATGATATTTATGACCAGGCTTCTTATGCAGAAAACTATCGTTCGCTTTTACTTCAGACGACAAACAGCTGATTTGCGGTTCCTTAAAAAATTTTTACAAGAAATAACGAACAATAACATAAGCATTTCTATATTAAATTGCGTTTCCCTAAAAAAATATTTTTTCTCTTTGCACGAATATAAATGCCAAAATCACTCACTTGTTTTCTTGCTGGCGCTTGGATATTTTTTTCCTATACAATTAACACAAAACGCACAGGAAGCACTAAAATGAGAAATAAAAATTTTGATATTTTACAATCAACATGAAATTTTCTTTTTTATAATAAAAAATTTAAGCTTTTTTGTTAATAACTTGATTTTTTGAATATGTGTGTCTGTGTTTTATATTTTTCTTTCTGCTCTCTTTCATTGTTATCATATTTTGTGTTTTAAAGTAGATTTATAGTTTACAGTACGGGGTTTTTTTAAACTGTCGATTAATTTATGAAACTGTTACTGTGACAATATGGTATATTGAGAACGTTGCAGTAAACATTGTAAAGTCAAGCAAACGATAAGTCAAAAGTTAGTGAGCCCCGTTTTCAGTCGAAAATGAGGGACTGGTTTTTTTCTTCCGCTGCGTATCGAAAAAGTGAGCCTAGCAGTTAGTTTTTTTTATAAAAAAACAGCTCGAATGTCATTTTTTTTTTGATTTTTTCTTGTTTATTTTAAAAGTTAAACTTGCAAGCTCTAACTAATTTGTTGTAAACTAAAACGTAGCAAGTTATAAAAATAAGCATTTTTAACTAATTTAAATTTCCTTTTTTTTGCAATATTTCATTATTATAATGGTATTGAATATTCTTTTTATTTGATACATAAATTTTATATTAAAAATCTGAAAAAAAATTATTACTTCCACAGAATATAATTTTATTATTTTAAAATTCTTTGCATCACTAAACATTAAATACAATTATTAAATCCTTTTTTTTACTTAGTTTGTGTTCGTATTAAGTTAAAAACACTGTGAAAGGGAAAACTTGTATAATTTTTTATATGTAGCTTTAGTTAAAAAAAAGTACAAAATGAAAAGTAGTGAATACAGACAATACAGATTTTTTGTTTTAAAACTTTGAATAGAATTCATTATAAACTCCTAACATTATGCGCTTTTTATACCCTTCACTGGAAGAAAGAAAGGTATATATAAGTTTGTGACTTAATTTGTAATTTCTACGCCATACATGAGGAACAAAGCGGAGTCAATGTACAGTGAAGGTAGAACTATGGAGCAGTTAGTAAAACACCTCAGCTACCTCTATTTCTATTTGTGCACCATTTTTCTCAGTGGATTTTTTGCCTTTAGAAACTACATTCATAATCTCTGTGCAAGTCAAAACAACCGATTACAAATAAAGCAAAAGAAAAGTAAAAAAATATAACCGATATTTGGGTTTTTCATTAATTTCTGTTTTCTTCTTTTATGGAAATTTTTAGCTGTACATGTGGTTAATATATGTCATTACGCGCACACACGAAACCAAGCAATCGGTCTTATACAAACGTGTGTATGTGTGTGTGCCTTTGAAATTTCTTGTGTGTAACAGAACTGCAAATACAGAAATCTTTTTTACAGAAAGTCAGTTCTTGATTTTTGACATTAATTTGATTTTCTTAATTTAATTTTTTTTTAATTTTGTATTCATTTTGTATATCTTTCTTAATTTTTTTTTTTTTTTTTGTATTTAAAAATTGATATTGTATTGCTGTTAAAAAAGGAAATCACAGAACGGATTTTTTTTGGAGATGTTGTTAATTTGACTTTCTTTAACTGAAATTGATTATTTATTCTAGGATAAACAAAAAATTATTTAAAGAAAATTTTGTAAACAATATGGAAAATATTGATTCACTAAAAATATTTTTTTCTAATTTTTTGTTGTTGAATATTCAAAAATAACGTGTAAAATTAAATATATTTGGTTACAACTTTGAAGGGTATATAAAACTCGGCACTGCCAAATTGTACTTGTTTTTTCTATTGCTGCAAACTTCTTTATTGTTGTTGTGGCGTAATAATTTTCTAAAATTAAACAAACAGAACAGTAATAAAAACAAAAGAATTTGTGTGGCTAGAAGGTCGCCTAACAAACAAATTAATTTTATGGCAAAAAAAAAAAAAAAAAAAAAAATACACACACATATACACCAAATAAAATTAAATTGTTTTAAGTCAAAAAAGTTATAAAATAATGAAGTTTGTTACTTTCTGCTGTTGCTGGTTGCACTTGGGAAAATTATTTCGCCCATACCAGTTCATAAGCACGCAAATTTAAAACAAATTTGTTAGCATTTAGTTTAGTGTAGCACAAAAAAAAAATGTAAAAAATAGTTTTTATGAGAAAATTTAATTTGCAAAGTTTAACAAAATTTAAAAACAGTAAACTGAAAAAAGTTTCAGTAATTTAGTAACAGAGAAAAAATATCTTACAAGCTACTAAATATTAACTGTTTAATAGCCATAAAATTTATGTCGTTAATGTTGCTAGAGTTAAAAAAAGGAAATTATTAATTTTTCTAAATTTGATTTAAAAGAAAAACATTTTTAGCGTCCATTAACGTAGGGCATGAATAACTTGGCCAATAATTAAGTATTGCTAAAATTTAATTGAAATAAAAAAAAAAAATTTAGTTTTTTTATTCCAATTGGGTGGCCCAAATAAGACCAGCTGATGTGAAACACAAATAACTTTTTTATTTTTTGACATAATTTATTTTTTCTTTTTGCAGATTATAACTAAACTCTTGGAAATTTAAAATGAATACGTACAGTCCACAACAACGCATTAAAATTATCGATTTTTATTATTCTTCTCTACGATCAATTGTTCTGACGCAGCGAAATTATCACCGTTTTTTTTTAACGTAAGATTAGTGCCCACATCTTCCATGATTACAAGTTTAGTTCGCCGTTTTGAGGAACTGGGTTCAGTTGCCGACCGTCCAGGAAGAGGTGTTCATCGAAATATTCGTACTGAAGGCAACGTGGAAGCTGTGCAGCAGAGTGTTGCAAATGATCCATCTGTCTCAACTCGTCGCCGTTCCGGCCAATTGGGTATACCCAAAACAACATTACAGAGAATTTTAAAGCTGGATGTTAAGATGTATCCATACAAAGTTTAAATTGTGCAACAGCGACTACAAAACGCTCACTAGGTCTCATTTGGACCACCCGTTATTTGAATGATGGGATTATTGAAAATTAAAAAAAAATAAATAAATTAAAAGTTAATAAAATTAAACTTAAAATATTAGCAGACAAAAGCAAAAAATTTTAGGCACATTCAGGTTTTGTTTGCAAATTTTTGATTAAAGAATATTTTTTCCTACATGGATTGATGAGGTTGTCTGACCAGAAATCACACTTAACTTAGTATTTAAGTATATAGTTTTTTGAATGACCATTTGAAAATTTCATTCATTTTCGGCAGGTTTTAAAAATTAAATAAACGTAAAATACGCGTAGGTGCCACTTCCATTAAGAATGTCAATTCAATTTTAAAAACTTTGTCAAGTTCAAAGTTCTTAAACGACACTTAAATGTCGTTAGTGATATTTAACATACTTTTTAGAGTTAAAACTAAATCTAAATTTAATATAGATCACAAGGACACAGCGGGCATTAGTAATTCATATTAGAATAAAAGTGCACACGCCAGAAAAACAGATGCATGATATTAATATCAACAGAGGAGGGCGTTCATTCTGTATTTTTTTCTTTATATTTTCTTAAGGAGCTCTAATTTTTTTTATTAAATTGTAAATAAGACATGTTCTGTAAAAAAAGTTATGAAAATTTTTCAAAAAAGTAATCTTCTTTGCTGAAGGCCATTTCCATTTGAAGGCCTTTGTGAATACACAAAATTTTCAAATTTGGTTTTAAGAAAATCCTCATGCAATCTATGAGTCATAACTGTCTGTTAGAGCGCATTTTGGTCAGGCCTATCTGCTTTGAAGATGAGGACAAAATATACAAGAATATGATAACGCAGTGTTTTTGTGTCATATCTGGAACAAAGCGCATGAAATGAAGATGTGTACTTTTAGTGTAACACCCCATGGTTGACATGATATCAATTATATCAACAATTTAATATGAGAAAAAAATATAAATCACTTTTGGTTACGTTTTAAAAAAGTAAAAAAAAATTTTGTTAAAAAGGGTATCAGAATTCAAGTCGGAGCCAACAAGCTATTTGCAATTCAGCACTTGTACGTTTAATTAGAAAATTAATTTTTCTTTTTCAATCGTTGCCGCTTGATAAAGTTCTATTAGTGTTTTTGCTTGTTAAATGAAGTGCAACATTAAACACTTGAAAATATAATACAACAACATTTAAATTTTTTCTGCATAAACTTCGTTATACTCGTGTATTAGCAACAGTTTTGTTCTTGTTGCTGTTACTTCATTTAACTTGTAAAACTTAAAGAAAAAAAAGCTTTAAAAATAAATGGGAAAACAAAGTGAAACTCTAACGTTTTCATTCCAGTTTTATGCTTTTTTATACTTTTTACTCAATTGAAGTAGAGCGGCAAAAACTATTTGCAATCATTGCTCGTTAAGGGGCTACGTTTCGGGGAAGTGTGGGAAATAGTTTGTAACAGAAAAAAAAAAAAAAAAATAAACCAAATAAAAAGGATGCTATTGATGCAACAACTTTGCCTTTTGGCTAAGTTTTTTTGTTGCAGCCTGGGAAAGCATAATTAAAAGTTGTGGTGCCATGACTTGAAAATAAGCGCCAAAAACACTTGTGGAGCATATAACAATTAATTTTAATTGAATTACTTGGCAGCGATTACACACAACTTTTTCATTTTACTTTTTTGTTTTTTTCTTCTCATAAGAAACTGTTAAAATTATTATATTAAAAGTGGCAAAAATTTATTGTTTAAGAAAATGTTTGATCCTTTTTTTTCTGGGTTACTTTAAAAAGTTTCTGGCATTTCATTTTGTTTTACCAATAGAGTAGGATTTTTAAATACATAAATGCCTTTTGCTCACAAGTATTTCATATTTCAGAGAAATATTATTATATGTTTTTTTTATTAATTTGATATGCTGTACAGCTAAATTTTTTTTTCAAACTATGCTAACATTCCTGAGTCATTGATAAAATTTTATTCGATGATGATTCTGGTTTCTGTCATTATTAACCAACAAATGACAACACAAATCTTATCCTATTTTTCCTTTTTTTATAAAGTCATATGCAGCATTATTCTTTTTATCAAAACAATTTATAAAAAAATCCATTTTATTGCTTTTAATTTATTTGATGTAGAAAAGCCATTATGCCACAAATAGACTCGTACTTCTAAGCCAGCATTGATCCACCACTAAATATGCTTTTGTTTATTAACAAAAGACTCTTCAAAAAATATATTATACACTAGCACATACTTGAGGGTATACACACTCATACATAGACACAATGATAACATATCGTTAGCTAAAATGCTAAATACTATGTTGGTGGATAGTGTACTAATGCGGCCCATACATACTCAACTTCAATGCAAGTTAAATGGTTACTTGATTTTTTTATACCATATACCTAAACTTGCTTGTCTGCAGAAAACATCTAGGGCCCAGGCAGGAACTTAAACCTGCGACCCCCAGACTTGTAGGTTAGTACTATACCCACTAATATAGAAAGACACCAACGAACCACACTTTTCCTTAATTTTGCACTAAAATTGCATTGAAACTGAGTGTGTAAGGGCCGCAGATTCAATTCTCGCCTAGATTCTGGGTTTTCCTACAGGCAAACCAAAATCCTTTGTGGGTATGTGTTCTTAAAAATACCATTTTTTTACTACTATAGTTTTGAATTAAAAATACTATTAACCTTTTACGGCGCTGGATTGCATATTTGCAACATTCAGCAGAATGCTTATATTCGAACTTATAGCTTGTGGTTGTACAGGGTGGGCCAAAAGAAACCAAGGGGTGTAAGAGTTTAATAACTTTTTTGTTTATTAACTTTTTTTTATTTTTTCTTTCAGATTATATAATATACAAAATGGAAATTTTTTTACACTAAGTATGAAAAATGATGTCTCTTAAATGACCATCGTTTTCAGCTTCGCACTGATGGGCTCTTTTTAGAGCATTTTCCATAACATCTTTCAAAACTTGTGGCTGTAGCGTTCGAATTTCTGCAACAATGTTTGCCTTGTGTTCAAGGATTGTCTCTGGCTTGTTCACATACACTCGGTCCTTCAAAAAACCCCAAAGAAAATAGTCGGGTGCTGTCAAATCTGGCGATCGCGCTGGCCAAATAATTTCCGAATTTCGAGAAATTATTCGCTCTCCAAAAATTTGACTTAAAAGTGCCATTGTGTCTCGGGCAGTATGGGCAGTGGCTCCGTCCTGCTGAAACCACATACCAGGTCTGTTTTCAAGAGCAGGACGTAAAAAATTTTCTATCATAAAACGATACCGCTCTCCATTTACGGTTACAGCACTTCAATCTTCATTCTCGAAGAAGTAGGGCCCAATGACATTTTCAGATGTGATCCCACACCATACTGTACACCTGATGGGGTGCAATTGGCGTTGATGAATGGCTCTTGGATTTTGAGAACCCCAGAACCTAAAGTTCTGTTTGTTAACAAAGCCATTCAAATGAAAATGAGCTTCATCACTCATAATCAAATTTTCAATAAAGTTGATTTCATTTCTGGCCAACTCTTGAAATTTAACGGCAAAATTTAGACGTTGCCGATGATCTGCGGGTTTTAATTCTTGGACCAATTGCACCTTATATGGGTATAACTGTAAATCTTTTTTTAAAATGCGCCGTAGTGACGTACGAGACATTTCTAGCGGAGCAGAACGCCTTCTGCCAGATGTTTCTGGTGCTTCGTTAACACTTTGCTGTACTCGTTCAATATTTTCCGCAGTGCGACTTAAACGTGGTCTACCGGTTCGAGGCAAATCTCTTACGCTGCCATGTTGGTGATGACGATTAACTAAGCAACGAATCATTGCTTCAGAGGACGAAATTCTGACGTTAAAATGTCGACGATATGCTCTTTGCGTTAAAATAATTGATCTCTGGTTTAAATAATAAAATTCTATTGTTCTGGTTCTCTGTTCAGTTGTGAACCTCTCCATTATAAATTCTCCAAGTGTTGTCTATATAATCTGAAAGAAAAAATAAAAAAAAATTAATAAACAAAAAAGTTATTAAACTTTTACACCCCTTGGTTTCTTTTGGCCCACCCTGTAGATTCGCAACAAAGTTGTCTAACAGGTCAGCAGCTATTAGTTTGCTAAATGGTAACAATCAATACTGGCCGAGATGAGATGTAAATTTTCCGATTGCAAGGGTTATACTAAAAAATCCTAAGAAAAATGTGGAATTGGCTAATGTTACAGTAAGCAAACCAATTGTTCTAAAAGTTTTCATATGCTAATATTATTACTTGAGTTTCTGCTGCCATGTTGTAGCTTTTGTTAAAAAATAAATAAATTTTTTTTTAGTACTAAGCAAATTGACACCTAAAAACTAACAAAATTAGTTCTTGCACCATAAAAGGCTTTAAGTTTATTTATTTATTAATTCTCTTAAATTATAATTATAAATTATAAGGTAAGAGGAAAAAAAAGTTGGAGCAATGGCATCTTAGGCCTTCAGCTCAAAATGTTTTAAAATTAAAAATTAATTTTAAAATAAATAAAAAAAATCGTTTTAGTTATAGAGTTTTGTATTTAGTTTAACTTCATATTATTTTAGCTGAGAGATCTTTAATATTATTAAAGCGTGCCATACACGACAGTGCAAACAAATTTTGATAAATTACTGATGATATCAGTTTGTTGATGTTGTTTATGGCGAAATTATCTCGGTTGGGAAGATCAGGATACCACCCACCAAAAATATTATTTATAAAATATTAAGCCATTTAATTTGTCTCTATTTATTTATTAATTAGTATTTTAAGCACTTTTACAATTAGCCACTTTCATAACGGATCTTTCAGTAAATTTTTTTATTGAAATGAATATTGTACCAGTTTGGTTGTTCGAGTTGCGATCAAATTACCAACACTACTTTTTTATAACTTTTATTTAATTTTTTTTAGTTCTAAGAGTAATTCCTTCAAACTTTGAATATATAAAACAAAATAAAAATTTATAAACTCGCATGCATGCTGCTCTGGTGTATTGCTCTCTTAATATTAATTAAATTTTCTTATTATTAATAAATTTTAAATTTTTTTTTACCAAATATTGTGAGTTACGTGGTTTAGGGTTTGAGTGAACGATATAAAAAATGTTGGTTTCATTAATTTATATGTATGCGAGTGTAAGCATATTTTCCCTTGTGGCAATCACTTTGTCATCTTAAGCTGTTAATTCAATTTCATAAAAAAAAAGAATACTTAAGTTGATGCGGTTGAGTGTGGCTTGTGGCTTTCTTTGTTTTTTTTTTTTTTTGTATTTGTTTGTTGGGTTAAAGTATAAAAAATAATCGCTCTAGCTAACTAAAACAAAGAAGAGAAAGAAATATATTTTAATTTTGATTTGATGAAATCTTGTTTACTAATGGTATTAATTTTTATTCTAAATTGTTTTTATGATTTCATTTTAGCAAGAAATTTTATTTATTTAGATAAACAAAATTTTTTTTTTTTTAGGAAAAAAAATGAGAAAGAATTTAGAAATGAAGTTTAGTATTAAATATAGAAATAAATAAATAATAAAAATGCAAGTTTGCTAATATTTTAAATTTAGTTTTATTAAGAAATTTATAACTGCTTGATAAACTCACTCACACTTTTGTAAAAGAGAACAAATATTTTCATATGTATTTGACAAGGCCTCTTTAATTATCAGAATTTTTTTATATTTTTTTAGAAATTAAATATAAATTTTATGCTATTATAATAAATATGATTACTTTATTTAAGTTTTAGTTTGTTTGGAAGTACTAATACTATAAAATTTTTAATTTAATATTATAATATTAAAAAAAATTGAATAAATTCTAATATGATTCTCATATTTAACAATAATAATATAATTCATTTGGCTTAATGTATTATAATTATCAGGTCTTAAATACATGTAGGAATAATTTATCACTGCTTTTGTTACTCCCGGTTAATTGTCTTCATTTTGGACAATTGATATGGAGGAGTTTTCAAATTATAGGAATAATTTATTGTTTATAATTATTAGGTTACACAGGGCGCGCCAAATAAGAACCAGAAACTGGTTTTACTTAGATATTTTGATGTGGTCCCTTTGTGGTACATCCTCCAAGGCAGGACACCGACAGAGAAACTGTTCCTCAGTTTCCTTCTCTTCTTCGTTTTGAAAACTGCTACAGTAGTAGTATAATGCCAACCTATTTTCCTAACATGGTTGCCAAAATTGCAGTGTCCTGTTACTACTGCCACCACATTTCTCAACTGAGCTCTTTGGAATCTTAGTAAATCCCTGCTGCAATTGCTATCTATATGTAATGTCTGCTGCTTACAGACCGAGAGAGGGATGACGCAGGACATGTTGCTATTCTGTTCTGGCAGAATCGACTCTTAATATTTTATTTAATTATATATTTTATGGATTTAATGATGACTTTAAATATTAAAATAGAACAGACAAAGGACCATAATCATAGACACACTAAAGTTGATATCTTTTTAAAAATGACTTTAATTTAATATAAATCTTATGAACAAAAGTCAACTCTTAATAAAAGCCTACCTTTTTTGTGACTCTGATTATGGCCCAAAGTTAATAAACTTTTTATGTTTTACATTTTATTTTTTATTTGTAGTTTGACTGTCGTCGCCGATTGCTTACCTACGAGTCTTTTCTCTGTTCTGTTTTAGCGTTGTCTGCTTCTACTCATATTGTATTAAATAATGATTTTTAAGCTAAAACAATAAAGAGTTTAGCTAAATAAAAAAAAAACATTTTTTTGTTATTTTAAAACTAATTTTTCATTTAAATTTTAAGAACATTTTCCAGAACACATCCAAAACTGTGATAGTAATAAAACATTTGTTTTAAGAACACATATCCGGAAAACTTTTTGTTTTGTCTGTCGAAAGCATCTAGATTCTAGGCAAGGCATGTCGCGTTAATAGATTTTGATTTAGTTGAGTATACATTTCATTCTTGATTGGTTCTTACAAGTTAATGCTTGAACATTGAATTGATAAGTATTAAGCTGCTTGGAAAATTTATTAAAATACTGGCTTTTTTACTCACCTCTTCTCAGCGAATCCATTAAAAATCAATCATTAGAAAATCAGTTGCAGTTTCTTTAATAGAAAAGTAAGAGTTCTTTTAAATATAGACAGCATATGTAAGAGAATAAGCTATTGCTTACAGAAAGCGAAATTCTTTCTTTATCTGAAATTGATAATTTATAAAACAAAAACCTAAAAAAATGATTAATTGGCATAATTATATTCCACAATTAACGCGACGGCAATAGAAGTAATACCGTTTTGTTAGAATCGTAATAGTTTTATAAAAACAACTTTTGCAATTGTACGTTTCTTGAAGAACTTCTTAAAACATAAATAATATCAAAGTACTTTTGTATGTAAAAATGTGAGCGGCTTTTCTAGCTTCATGAAAAATTGTGTCAGTTGCTACATCAATATGTTAGATCTCAGACAGAGTCACTGCGCTCACTATTAAATTGAACTGATTAATGAATACCACAATATCTGTTGTGTCAGTAAGGACCCCACCGGTTCGAGTTTTGTCTAGATTTTGAGTATATGTTGATGTAGGCTTGAATTTTTAAAAGCTATAAAAGCTTCACATATTAGAGTCATTTACAACGACAGCAATGAAATTCCTAGAAGAGTCTGCTACATCTAGTATTTAAGAACTATTTTTTATATTTTTTAAATTTAATTCAACCTATAACAGCACACTTGTAACAAAATATTTCTAATGCTTTGAATTCTATTTGTTTTAGTTTGAAATCTATTCATTTCTACTTTTTTGTGACATGTAATTTTTGAATGCTGTAACAATATGTTGCCTTTAGAAAAATTTCTTTTCATTCAAACAGACATTTGCACCAACACTGGAGTATGTGAATTTGTGACAATATTATGCCTTGTCTACCATTTACAAACAATTTACCGAGATTTTTATGAAGTGTTGCCTGTCAGAGACATTTTATTAGAGCTATTAATTTAAGTGGCATTGCCTTGGGTACTTTTTATAATCGAGCTTAAAAAAAATACAACACAAAAAAGCACAACAAAGTATTGTGTAAAGATATTTTTTTAAATTTTTGTTTTGTTTGTATACAAACATAAACTTACATACATTCACACCCTTAAAGTAGAAATTGAATATCCACATAAATCTTTTATAAAGGTTAAATGAAATAAAGAAAAATATAAAAAAAATGTGTTTGTAAAAATGACAGCATTAAAAAATTAAAGAAAAAATAATAGCAGATTATGGACACATATAAGGCTTATCAGAAGTTAAATTGTTTAGAATGATGCGAGAATCTTAAAGTTGTTATGAGCTTATAACTGGATAATAACATCAGTTTCATATACATACAAACTCAGCAAACACAGCAAACACTCATACTTAAATAAACATGTTACATTTGTTAGTTACTTACAAGCATTTGATTATGTTTCATAGGAAAATGTACATGTGTGTACTATAATAGTCACTTAATCTTTTTACTCGTGTGTATGTCTAAATAAAAGGTAACGCTTGTGTTAATAAAATAAATGAATGACTGAATTAAGCTGTAAACATTATTTTTGTATATCTTTTTTTGTATTGGGTCATAATGATTGAAATACTTTGCAAAGGGCAGTGTTATTTAGTCACTTTTTAATAATTTCGGAAAATACAATATTGTAATACTACTTATTTTAATTATATTAAAATTTAATGTTTTTTATAAAAACTGCTGAATTAAAATTTTTAATATAAAAATTTACATTGTGAAAAATTTTAAAATGAAATTAATTTAACTGCTTAAAATTTAGTACTAAAGAGAAAATGGTTAACATCAATACATAACAATGTGTCACAAATAAAAAGTGATATTAATAATCTGATATACGCTACCGAGTACAATGGGCTGCAATATGTTCATAAAAATTAATTTCCTGCCTTCACATTTGGACTTCTTCCCAGAAAACCTGTCCCAATTCAGCGGTGAACTAAACGAACATTTTCACCAAGACAAGCCTAAAAACAATATAAAAATTATTTGAGAAAATTTTTGATTACTTCAACAGGATACTAATGGTGCTGAGCTAAAAAAAAACAAGAAAAGCATACATTTTTGAGTGAAATGGCCAACAATTTTATTTAAAAAAAATTTTATTTTAATAAAAAGTGTAAATTTTTAGTGGATTAAAAAAAAGAAGTTTTTTTTACTCATAAATAAACATATTGTGCAAATTATTTCAAAAACTGTACGGTTTGGTGGACAAATATGCACAGATTTCTCAAGTTTACTTAAATGATGCCATTCAAACGGCCTTAAAAGCTTAAGATCGGTTGATATTCAACTAAACTACTGATTTATAAGTTCATAAAGTTACGAAAAACCGTATTTTGGCGGTGTTTGGCAAATTCCAAAAACATATTCTTGTTGTACTCGACAGGAGCTACCAGAAAAATAATATCACTTCCCAGGTATTTTTTTTGCTGACCCAGTGTAATAATTCAAAAAAGTTAAAGCCAACATAATTTAAATTTTTTTTGGCATATTACGTAATAAAATCCGATATTTTACAAAAAAAAACATTTTTAAAAGAAAATAAAATTTGAAATGCTGAAGATTTTTAGAATTAGGTGACTCTAACACATCGGAAATTTCTTTTTTCTTTGTTACTGTTAGTTCAATCAATTTTGAAGATTCAATAAGTATATTTATTTAGACTATTTGAAAAGAGGTAGCCACCAATAAAATGTCTAAAATATTATCAATGAATTTAATATTACCGGTTTTACTCGTATATATTAAATACATATTTTTGGAATTATAAAATTTAACAAAATTTTATCTTTATTCGTGCAAAATGCACTATTTCTGAGATTTTCCTTGACAATATCATGAAAAATAGTACATTTTACTCACCAACATAACCAAGCATGAATAAAGATTTTGTATACATTTTTAACTAAAATTTTTTAAATGGTTCTAGTTATATGAACGATAAATAGTTTATTTTATTTTGTATATTTTTGAAAAAGAAGTTTTAAACTGTTGCATTAAATTTTAATGTTGTTTTTCTTCTTTTTGTAATCTTAAGATAGTACCTTTACCGATGACTGTCCACTAAATATTTAAAAAGAAATGGACTATTGAAAACAAGAATTCAAGTGATTTTAATCATCTGATCGAAAGTGTAAACACATACGTGCATGTTCTGTATTCCACACGGATTTGAAAAAATGTGAAATTATATTTTTTTCTTCTTATTAAATGAAAACTTTTATGTTTTTTTAATTCTACCAATAATTTCGCACTCAAAATAAAGCAAAAACAAAATTTTAAAAATCTTAAAATGGACCACAGAGTAGTTATGAGGTGCTGAACTTTTCAATTCCGAATAAAATATTCGGATTCGGAATACACAGTACCACTGATATATTACTCATACGTCCTGTATTAAAAATTGTTACTCAAAGTATGCTACACATTTTATGCTTAAAAATATAAATTTTAATTGTTTGAACTTGACGTATGTTTAATTTTCAATTAGTGTGTGGCGAATATTAATTATACGTGTCTAACACACAATAATATGTATTAGATAGCTTAATGCTAGGAACGCAACTGGTATGAACGACGAATTTTTGCACTTGAAAAACTAAACATATACAATCACGGCGTCTCAGCAATGGATTTAAATATTTATTTTTCTTACAGTTTGGCCAAGTTTGGTTTAATCTTTTACTTTTTTAAATATTTTATTTTATTAAATTAAATTATTTTTAATAATGTTTTATAAATATTTTAGGTATGTATCAAATTTTGTATGGTCATACCATCAACTGTTGTCAAGGGTGTTTTAGTAAAAGTGCACTTTTTCATTTCATGCTGCAATAAGTCGATTGTCTGACGCGCTGTGTAGCAGGTGGTGCTAAAATCGCAACTCACTCAGATCCATGCCATGCTGTTCAGAACTCCGTGATCATGTTCCAGTAACGAATGCCCTTCAGACTTACCGTAATTTCGGCATCATCTGCAAAAAAATAAAGTCTGCCAAAAATCCACAATACACTGAGAAAATAACTTCGGATGTGAGAACAGAATATATCACCAGTTAAAAAAATCATTTGGGATAATCGAATTTTTCTGTTGTAACAATAACAGGATAATACGGCTAAAAATATTACTGAGAGAATAAAATTTTGAAATCTATTAAATTTCGAGTTTTGCAACTAATAAATTTGATTATCAGAACAGCATTTTTGATTTGAAACCGAGGTGTTTTCTGTATGTAGAGAATTGCTCATTGTGGGTACATTTGTTTTCCATGGATTGCATGAAGATTTTCTAAACCCCAAATTTGACATGAAGCAGAAAATAACTCTTTTCTAAAAACTGGCATGGACTATACTTTGCTTTCATCAAAATTTTAACGCATTGTTCTTTGTAAAGCGTACCATTTCAGAGTTGAAATTTTCACAAAAAAATTCTACTAAATAAAAAAATGTACTCTTACGTAGACACTCATTATTAAAATAAAATTTTAATGAAAAATCATTTTTGCACTATAATAAAATGAATATTAAAGGCATTTTAAATTATAAGCGCTTAAGAAAGAAATTTGATTAACTAAATCCTTTATGTGTTCCCGGTCATATTCTGGTAGTAAATTCGTAGTTCTATTAAATATATTCAACTGAATGGGAAGCTTTATTATAAAGTAACTAATTTTTTTTTGAGTATGTGTAGGTTTTTGTTTAATTTGTATAAAATAATTTGTAGCAAAAATTTCGTTTCATGTAAAATATTTAAATTTAAAATTTTGCTTAAAAATAAATTATTTTTCTTAAAAATAATTTAATAATAATAAATTTTGACTTTTTTAAATGAAATTTTCGATTTTAAAATTTTTTTTTTTGCATTAAAGAGAAGGAAATTCAAGCTTCAAACTCTGCTTTCTGCTGAATATTTTCTTTTATTAGTTTTACATGATTTTCATAAATATATGCTTGATATTAAAATCTGTTGGCTTATATTTCTCTAGAATAAATATTTAGTTGTTGTTTTTATAGGCTTATGAACAAATTGAGTTCATAAAAATCTGTTGTAGACATTTATGTGAAATTTGCTAGTACTTGAATGCTACCAACAACAGATATGTGTAAATATATAATTACGGTAATTTACATACACATGTATTTACATATTTACTTACTTCATGTAAATATTTACCACCATTATGACTTCATATTACTTGTGTTGTGGGGGCTTATGTTCTTGTGTGTGTCTGCTTACCTTACAAATTTAATTTTTGTATGAAGTTGTCTCGTACGTGCTTTTAGTACATATTTTTCGCATGACATTTTTTAATACCCTCCTATGCGTAAAAGTGTTATAAGTACTTTAGTTAAAATGTTGCCTACCAGAAATGAAAACTAAAAAAACTTATTTCAACTTGGGAAATGCATGTTGAATTAAAAGTAATGAAAATTTGTTTTTAAAAATCTATCCCTATATCAAGTTGAAATTTCTTTACTAAAATTTTGTTCTTTATTATTATATAAAATTAGAGTGCTTTTGAAATTCGTTACAACCTTTTTTAAATAAAACCTTTTCCTTTTATTTTAATATTTTTAGGTTTACTTTATATTTTTGCTTTTACCAACAATAAATATTGCTGTTATTATTGTGACACAATTGAATAAATTTAATACAATTTTCTTCTTTAAAAAAAAATTAAGAAATAAAAAATATTTTTCAATCACATATTTTCCATAATACTGCAATAATATGAGTGGATGCATGTACACAAATACAAACATATTCAACTACTGAAAACAATTTTAAGTCTACACGTAAATTTGTGCAAAACACACATATATACAAACATAAACTCCTTCAGGTATAAAATATACGTATAAACATATTCTTGAAAAATATAAATAAAAGTAAGAAACTTTTATGCTTCAATAAAAATACAATTCCTTTCAATGAATTGCTTGTCAAAAGAAAAAAAAAAAAAAACAACAACCAACATATTTGCTGCAAGCATGTAAGTATATACAACATACATACTGAATTGTGTTAAGGTGACAGTTTTTATAACATTTTCACAGTTTTAAATTTACTAAAGTCAAGATAGAGTCAACCATATAATTTAATCCATTATAAGGCACTGCTATATGCACGCATTTTATAATGTCATTTTATTTGTATTCGTATTTTGTCTTCTCTATTCTTTAAACATCCTTCGCAAAACCAAGTGATTTTAATTAATAATTCTAGCACATTGTACAACCAAATAGGTGTTAAGCGGCCCATACACACTAGAGTGCAATACAACTTTAGCGCAAAAGTATAGCAGCCTCTGATAGGTTTGTGTAGCTTATTTACTTGCTTTTGTTGATTAAGTGAAAAAAATCTAATACGTTTTGATATTAGATAAAATTTTTCATGTTGCCTAATAAAAGCACTTAACTTGTATTAAAGAGAAGTGTGCATGGGCCGCATTACAACTGATTTTCGAATTTTCGCCAATTCTTGAGCTATTAATTTTGCAATTTTAGGGCAGGTTGATTAAAATTAGAATTAAGATCGAGAACAAGTCATTTGCGGCCAGACATTACTCTCATGTTACAAATACTTTTTAAGTAGTATTCATTAAGAATTCAAGAACTTTCTTATGTGCTTCGTCTTTAAGTCACAAAAATGGCTTCAAATTAAAGTGACACAATATATCGTCATATGAATTCATTAAAGCCTTAAGTTACATTTAAAAAATTTTAGAAGAAAAGCCAAAAAAAAATTGATATAATAAAAAATTAACAAAATTTATTTATTAAGAAAACTTTTTGCAAATATTCAATTTCATTCAGTATTTTTAATTAAAAAAATTTTATTTTGTGTAGTTAATGACTTTTTCTTAAACTATACAAATTACACGAAGCTTCTTGGCTCGTCTGTAGAAAACACCCAGAGTCTAGGCTAGCAGCGAACCTCTGACACTACCCATTCCTCAATGAAGGCTTGCCGATTGAACAAATATCAAAACTGATTTGAAAAAACTAAATTAAAATATAAAATTAGCATTCCAAAATGCTTTAGACACAACTTTCAGTTGTTCTGTTTTAAAAACCGTGACAGACAAATATAAAACTTTAAACTTTTTTTAATCTTTTATTGGGCAACATAAGACATGATTATTCAGAAACAATTTGTTTTTTTTTTTATTTACAAAAAACGGGTGCTTTCCGAATATTTTTTTATTGCATGAAAAGCTATAAATATTTTGCGAAAAATAAAATAATCGAGCGCAATTATTAGATTTGGTTATAACACAAAAACACAAAACATTTTTTGTATAAAATTTACAAATTATCATTAATATTTTGAGTTTGAAATTGTAACATTTTTTAAATAATTCCATTTTTTCAACAATCAACTTAAAATATTTAATAAAAATATTTCCTGTTGTATTTTATTACTTTTTTTTTTTTTTTGCTTTTTTATGGTACACGGTTTGTACTAGTAATGTTAAAATGTTTGCAACACATCAATATATTATAATTTTTACGGTACGTGGCATTACTGTCACATGGCCAGATAAATTTTTAAAAATTAAACACAAATTACTTGGAAAAACAAAAAAATTGCAAAAGTTTTTTTAAAAGTGTTGAAATTTAATTTCATTTTTAAGTTTTTGTTGTTGCTGAATTACATAAAACTTATTCTCTCTTTTTCTCGTATTATACTATTTTCGTTTTATTTAAAACTCCTTTTTCTATTATTTTTTCTAGGAATTTTTATTTTAAGTTTGTCTGAAAAATTTAAGATGTGCGTGTTGTGACTTCTTTATTTATTTATTCTTTGAATGCTTTTATCAGACAAATAATACGTTGGTTGCATACAATGATGCAGAATGCAGTTTTTTTGTTTCTTTGTGCTTTGTCTATAGAAAAAATAATTTTTTGTAAAAGAAAGATAAAGTTCAAAGTTTGTTTTAAAAATAACTGAAAGACATGTTTGTAGCCGATTTTTTTTGTGGATACTTTTTTTCTTATTTCTTTACTTATAATAATTTTTTTTTTGGTTCAAGTTTATGAAAATGTTAATAAAAAATGTAAAAATGAAGTTTTAAAATCAAGTTAAATTCTTGCAGTATTTTTTCTCTTTTTCTTTGCAAGTATGCTATGCTGTAGAGCTATATAAATGTTTCGATAAAAAACAAAATCATCTTTTTACTCGATATATTGACAACACTTATATAACGTATTGTGTTTTGGGGTTCATACAGTACATAAATAAATTTCAAAAATTTAGTGCTTCAGCATAACGGAAAATTTGAAAATTGAAAAATTTTCTTCATTAATCTAATGAAAAAAATTAGTTATTTTTTAAATAATGACATATTTCATTAGATTAATGAAATGTTTTATTAATTAATTAATTTAATGAATTGTTGTAATTGGTTGAAAAATAATTATTATAATAATTTTTTCAGTGTATTAAAGTGTGTATTTTAATTTATCAGTTTGTACTTGGTGACTTGGGGTTTAAAAACCGCATATATGCAGACTATCGTACCGAATAGTATTTCGTTACGTGTCGAGTAAGCAAATCGCCGCATACGATATTTATGGAATCTTAACTTTTTTTTTAAATTGTAATAGATTTAGAGAAATGTTTGTCAAATACAAGGAAGTAAAAAAGAACTGTAGCATGAATTTAGGCAACAATTATGTAAAATAATGAACAATTGCTTCTTCTAGCATCTTTTTCTTTAAATTCAAAAGAGGAAAATTTATTAAAAATTGTAATAACTAAATTAATTTGTATTGGTTACGAAAGCTAGCTTGCTACCAAATGATATTCACTAAAATTATGCTCGATCTAAGATTCGCTATCGCTTCGACCAAAATGAAATATTTCTATCAGTTTTACTCGATATCGAATGCGGTGATTAGACTCCTGCTATCGTTCTGTGCTTAGTGCTTTATTTATATTTTCATTTAAATATTTTTTTCATATTGAATAAATTATTTTCAGATAAATTTAAATGCTCTTATCCAAAAAAAAATTGACGTAGACCTTGAAGTAAAATTTTTTAAAAAATTATATGAAAAATTTCGTTGACGTTGACATTAAAGTCTACGTTAATTTTTTTTTGATAAGGGGGAAAATGTTTAATACAAATGTAAAAATACCTTTTTAATTTTACGTCAAATAACTAAAATATATGCAAAATGTATTTGAAATATAAAGAAAACTAAGTGAATATGATTATCGAACCAAACAGTTTTTTTTTTAATTTTTTATTTATAAACTTGCAGATAAAAGAAACTATTTTCTTATTCAGATATACTAAGGTTATCTACCATATACATACAGACGTTCATGAATGTAAATTTATGTTGTTGGATGTTTAAGTTAAAGCGAATGTCAATATATGTAAGTGAAAACATGAAACCGTAATGCTAGTTTTATGTGTAGCAAATGAATTCGAATGTGTATTTACACTTCAACAAATAAATTATAGCTGATGAATAATGTTTATATTTTTATTTATTTATGCGCTTCTCATTTTCTGTATTAAAGAGGGTGCATAATAATTTTATTGCCTTTAAGATATTCTGTGTTATGTCAAAGAGCAAATATTTATTATTTATCGTGGTAAGGAAAATTATTGAAATTGTTAAATATCATCTACATACATAGTTAATTCAATGAATATACTTTAAATGAAAAAAAAAAAAAATAAATAAATTATGAAAATATAAATTTAAATTTAAGACGAAAAACTCTGGCTATAACAAATTGCGTATATAAAGAAAAAGTTTTTTGGTTTCTTAGTGTTTTCAGATTGAGTGAATTTAACATAAATAAGCATTAAATACACTTAATTCTATGACAAATTTATATTATAGAAATTTATTTGACACACTGTATGTTAAATTCTGAATTTCTATTACAGCAATTTGAAAGCAAAATTTTTTGTTGGTGCATTTAACTTTCAGTTTTAAAACAGTTTAAAATTTAAAGAAACACAATGTTAATATGTTAAATTGTTGAAAGAATGCATCGGTGTTTTAGATAATCCAGATAATTGAATACTCTTCAGTAAAGATAGATGTTTAGCAAACACTAGTGTCAAATTTTACATTTCAATTTCAACAAATCAGTAATACTTAACAGAGTTTTGAATAAATAAAAAAAAAATTGAAAACAATATTGTAGAACTAATGAAAACGTTAACAAACGTTAATAATGATGAAACAGGGGCCAAAAACATCGCATTCGATATCGAGTACACGTTCGTATAGAGAAATATTTCGACAGCTAACATTTTTTGGATCACAGTATTCGATCGTAATTTATATTAACTATAACTACTTTTTACATTGCTGTAAGTAAATATATGACCAGTGTTGCCACTTTAGCCTTAGAAAGCTATGGCCAAAAAGGTAACCAGTTCTATAAAAATGGCCAGAAAGAGGCAGTAGTAGAACTGGTTACCTTTTTGGTCATAACTTGCTCAGTTTTCTTGATATCGATTTAATTTCTTTTTTGTTGGATAGATAATCGTATTAGCTTGAATACAGAATTTTTGTTTTGCAAATACTGGGAAAAAAATATTTTTCGAAAAAAAACATGGACTACCCCCTTTGTTTTTTTGGAAAAAATGATAAAAAAATTTGTTTGCACTATCGACAAAAAAAAATAAAGCCAATACGGTAGTCTATCCAACGCAATAGAAATCAAGTCGATATCAAGAAAACTAAGCAAGTTATGAGCAAAAAGGTAACTAGTAGAACTGTTACGTTTTGGCTTTAATTTGAAATTTTTTTCTTGCTGATAGTGCAAAAAAATTTTTTTTATAATTTTTCCAAAAAAAGCAAAGGGTAATTTTTGAAGAAAAACATTTTTTTCGCACTATCCGCAAAAAAAAATTTAGTTTGGAAATGCTAGGCTTATTAAATATCGCTCCTAATGTGAATGAATATTTTTTTAATAATTAACTACTATATTGGAAACATTTTACCATCATTAAAAGCCAAAAAAGACAGTTTTATTTAAAAACTCAAATAAATATTATAGCTAAGTTTTTAGTGTTAAAGGATATTTAAAAAATATGAATCTTTGATACAAATAAAAAATCTAAAATCGTTCAACTTTCATTTCAGCTTAAATCTTTCAACAGCTTTTAAATTATGTGCTCCATGATAATTTTTTCTATTAAATAATAATCTACGAATAATATTCTTCAACAGAAAACTTTCGCCAGCTTATAAATTATAAAGACATTTCTTTTGCC
The DNA here is from genome assembly GCA_947397855.1 of Thelaira solivaga. Classification (NCBI taxonomy): domain Eukaryota; kingdom Metazoa; phylum Arthropoda; class Insecta; order Diptera; family Tachinidae; genus Thelaira; species Thelaira solivaga. The sequence continues at coordinate 17,363,776 of OX377612.1, forward strand.
AAAATGCAATACTTCTTTGTAAGAAACGAGTTTTTATATCCTTTCTGCTTAAAATATATTCTTACCTCAAACTAGATGATTTAATCATTTGTATAAATCCACCGGAAATTGATTTCGTAAAAAAAATGCAAACAAGAGAAAAGAAAAGGTCAACAAAAAAAGTGAAAGGGATTTTTAGTCTCAGATTGATATGCACGATTGCAGTAGAAAAAGAAAAAAAAATTTTAAATTGCAAAATAATTCACGTGGCTACGAAAAGGAAACAGGTGTTGAAATGAAAAGCACCAGCGGTATGCAAACAAAATGACAAAAAAAATATTATTCTTTACTTAAAACCTGTCACTAGATTTGTTTATTTTTGAGATTAAATTTTATGAAAGTTTTGACAAGAAAAAACTTCTTCATTCGTCTGTGTAATATTTCGAAACAAATTTTCAAATATCGTTTTATTTTTTGTTTTTAAAATTCGTTACTTAATAAAAAATTAGCAAAAAATTATTTTTCTTTATATAAGCAAGTAAAATTATTCTTTTAAATATTTTCTTAGAGTAATAAAGTAATTTTTTTCGCCAGTCGTTTGCTTAATATGACTTTTAATGCAACATGAAGTCAAGCACTTGTTTACTATGCTGCTGACGTTTATTTATTTTCTAAGGTTTTATTTTAAGGAAACAAACTATCTTTATAAACAAAAGCTAAAGTTAAGCATAATATAATAACTTGCTAAGCTTTTTTTTTATTCCGCCATCTCAAAATTAAGGCATATTTAAATGGAAAAATTGTGACTATATGTTTCTTACATGAGCGTTTGATTTTTTAAAATCAAATATTAAACTTTAAAATTTCAATTACGACTTGTTGTGGTTGTACTGATTTTACTAAATTTGGAGCTATGAAAAATTGGTTATGATGATTGATTCGAATCTAACTTATTGGCATGGATTTACAAGTTCAGAAAACTCTACAGAAAAAAGTCTAACACAAATTACACAATTTTCATGCTCAATTTACGTATGCTAAAATAATAAAACGTGGCAATATGAAAATACCTTTTACTAAGTTATTTTAGAGCACTACAGCTTTAAAAGATTTGAAAGTTTTTTTTTATAAAATTATTTCGATAGATAGTTTATTTATCGTAAGATAAGAAAATAAACAACGAATTTTTGCAACATGTAACGAAGACATGCTTTGGCATTATAGGTATGGTCATTTATATTTTAATGATTTAAATGAAATCATCAAAAAGCTATGAAAAATATAAGAATTAAAAAGATAACATATGTAAAACATGTGTGATAAGCAAGATTCATACTTTACCATTTCCGAAAGTGACTGAACACCGGTCTAAAAATATTTTGGAGCTAATTCATTCGGATGTATGTGGTCCAATTAACATAGCATCTGTTGGTGGTGCTAAATATTTTATTACTTTCATTGATGACAAAACAAGAAGAGTATTTGTATATTTTATGAAGTCCAAGAACGAAGTATTTGAAAAATTCAAGATTTGTAAACAGCAAGTTGAACGTTAAACGCTAGAAAAGATAAAAATATTACGAAGTGATAATGGACGTTATTACATTAATAAAGTTTTTGATTTATATCTGCAGGAACATGGTATTTTACGTCAGTTGACGATAGCTTATACACCTCAACAGAATGGTGCGGCGGAGCGAGCTAACCGTAGAGATGTCCCGTTCTATGATATTACATGCGAATTTGAACAAAAATTTGTTGCTACGGCAGTATATTTGAGTATGGTTATAAACCGAAGGTGAGTCATTTAAAAGTTTTTGGATCGTGCGCAATAGAGTTAAATAAACATAGAAAATCAAAGTTTGATGCTAAAGGAATGTTGGATTTTTAAAATGAATGACAAACAATTCAAATATGTTTAAACAGTATGAAGTTTTATTGATGAATGAAATTTTCTTTTGTAATAATTTTATACAGAAAATTATAAAACAAAATTCATATCCTACTATAACTATATTAGGTTTGTTATGTTTGAATTAAGAATTAATTCATAAAGGTCCTTTTTGATTTTTTAATACAAAGACCTTAGAATTCTCAAGTTAAGACCAAACGGTTCAGAAGAAAGTGAAATATCATAGAAATAAAAAATAGTGTTTTTTATTGATTTTATTAGTACTTTTTAATTTTTTTAATTCGGAAATATGACAGAATGGTACTCAAGTACTCTTAATTAATTAAAAAATCATGAATATGATAAATTGCAATTTTTTATATATTTTATTATTATTATTAGCATATTTTTAATGCAATAAATATTTTTAAAAAAGTATTAATTTTAATGGAAGATATTTAAATTGAACCGGAAAAGGAACAACATTTTTTGTGCTGCTGATATATATTTTTTTCAACTTTGTCGCTGCTAATGTATTTTAATATTTGTGTGAAAGTTTTTTTTTAATAACATTTTTGAAAGGCTTTTCCGCTTGTAATCAGGAATATTCATAAAAAAATTTTTTTTTATTTAAATATCGCAGACATACTCCATTAAAAACACTCTGACATTAACAAACATTAATGTGTGTACTTGAGTAAATCCTTGATAAGTGACATTTCATACATTGTGCTTATAAAAAGCATTTTAAGAAAAGAAATGCAAAGTTAACAAAAAGGAAAATTTAAAATAAAGAATTTAAAATACCCTTCTTATTAATTGTATGATTTGAAAGTATTTTTAAATAGATTTTTTATTCAAAATTTTTTTAAGAAGCTTTTATTAAATAAATTTGGCCAATAATATATTTAAAAAGAATATCTGTTATGTCTTGCCAGAGAATTTGTGTTAAGCTAGAATAAGTTAATTTTCGTTTATAAAGTTAAACTAATTGTTAGAATAAAATTTATTAATTCCAAATTAAATTTTTTTTTTAAATTTTCGTGTAGAGTATTACCGTGCAAAAAAGAATTAAAAAAATTCTTTAATGCTTTGCTTAAATGTGTTTACGAAATTGTCATACTTAAATGTTATGGTTGTTTTTTTGTTTTACAGCAACTTTTCATAAAACTTTGATATTTAAAATAAAACATCTTGGTTAAGATAAATTCATGAGGGTCGTATGCTATTAGCTATTTTTATTAAAGCAATTATTAAATGTGTAAAACAATTTTTAAAGTAAATTGATTAGTTGAAATAAATTTATCAGGAATTTGGTAGGTACTGGTACAACTTTTATAAAGCCAAAGCCATTGAATTTAGATGATTCATTGTTAGCAAAAATCATGGCTTATAAGTGAGCTGTTGTAAGTGATTTTCTATCATTGTATTAATTATAAAATTGGTTCTAGTGAAGCACTATTTTTTGCTGGGATATAGGTTTTTTTGCCAGCAATATTCGTTTTATTTTCTATTAGAGCGTTAAATGAAGGTAATAAAATTTTACATTTGATTATTTGTTAGCAAATTTAGTTGACTACTTTTACAGATACGACAACAATGTTATGAAAGAACAAATAAAATGATGACCGTGAGGCTGTAAAGCAAGACTCAATAGGCAAATGTATATTAAATTATATTGCCGTGTTCTGTGGGGTTAGTGATTTACTATTCATGAATACATTACATTTCCGTTTTCAATATTGTTGAATTAAAAAAAAAAAAAAAACTAAAAGTTTTGTATTACGTTGTTGTATGTATATATAAACTGTGTGCTTTGATTAGTTTAGTGGCTTAGTTCGTTTCTATTAATTTTTTTGTGCAGCCTGCAAGTGTAATAGAGCAGCTAGATCTGTTAAACAAGCAACTAAAATATAATTCAATATTGAAATTGTAACTAAATGTAATGCACACTTTGAACTGCAATGAGCCAGAATAAATTTAATATCCGCTTTTAGCTTTTTCATTTATTCATTCATTCAATAAGACGGCTATACCTGCCGTTGTGAATAGCAATTGATACCAGATGGCGATGATAGCGATGACATTAAATCTTAAAAAAAATTATCTCTTTTTTTGCTGAAAAAGTGTAGATTGTTATCATTAAATTACAAATTTATTAGCAATTATTATTAAAATTATTGGCATGACGGAAGTATTGACTGTATCCGTTGGATGTGAAAATCTAGTGAAAGTTTCAAGTAAAAAAATTAAAACTTTTTTGTTAAACACTTAAAGTGTGTCGCTATTAATGTTGAACTTGATAACATGTATAGTTTATCTAAGTAAAATTAAAACAAAATTATTTAGCGCCAATTTTCGTAAGATATAGACAACACTATCTTACCAAGATTATTTTTAAGTGGAATTGCAAATGGTTTGCAAAAATAACAGATTAATTAATTGAGAAACTACACAAAAACAGTTGTAACTATTAATTTTTGTAATTAGCGAAGTTGTGTGATATTTTTCTTTCAATGGTTTATAAAAAAATTTTAGTTTATTAAATTTTAAATGGGCAGCATAAAGAAAAAGACGGTTTATTTCAATATGAGGTCTTATTTTGTAATTAAAATTTTTTAGGTGGGAGTAGATTACCAAATATTGTCAAATATTTTCTTATATCAGCATGTTTCTTCAAAATCTCAATAAGAGTGCACTTTTTAATTTTAAAATAAAAACACCTATTTTTTGAGATTTTTTTTATTGGATTGTAAGACGACATCTTGATATTAAGTATAGAATAAACTATATGCTTCAGCAGTTTATTCAATGGGTAATGAAACAAAGTGAAGTCCATGTTAATTTTTCACAAAAAAGTCATTTTCTAAGATGAATTGCATTTCCATCTGAATGGCTTCATGAATACACAAAATTGTTTGGGGCTCAGAAAATCCATATGAAATAAATGCACGCACAACGCAGCAACTGTCTGGAGAGCGGATTTTGGCTAGGCCGCTATTTCGGTGACTTTGAATGGCACTCGTGACAGAAACATGATAACGGAGTTCTTTTAGCCTTAACTGGAAGATATGTGGTTTTAACAAGCTATCACATAGCGTATGAAATAATGCAAACATGAAATGAAAAGGGTCATAAATATTTTTTAATTGCATAAAATTTAATTTTGTAAAAAGGTGGTTCATATTATGGGCTCTAGTAAAAAATGTGAGGAATTGGGAGTTCAATTAACTAAGTTAATATTTCTCAGCCGAAAAAAAAAACTTTATTACTCAGAACATTCAAAATAAGAAATTCAGTCAAAAAAAAAAAAAGGAAACAGAGATTTAATTTTTAATTAAATTTTTTTTGTACAGTATTTAGAATTTAATAGCTAAATGAACAACGGAAAATAAAAAAAACATAAAGCTGGCAAATAAGTATCAGAGTATCATCTCTCAGTTACGATATTAGGTTGGGTGTTGCTAAATATTAAAAGGTAGTAGATATGCTGCAAGAAAATTAACTCTGATATTTTAGTGGAAGCTTGAAAAACTTTAACTCTTTATCTTTGGATGTTAAAAACCTAAAATATGTAAAAAAATTTATTTTTAAACGTTTACAACTTAACAAGAAGCAACTTAAGATGCAAGCCTTTTAAATTGTTTTGCTTTTGAAATGAAAAAAGTTTTAATATTCTAAATAAAATAAGGTTTTATTAATAAATAAATTGTCTGTTGAATTGTACTCATACTAAAGCAAACAATAACTTTCTTCAAAGGCAAAAAGACAGACACTGATACAAGAAGTTACTTAAACTACAGTTTTAGCAAAGTGACCATGATACTCATCTATGAAGTCATTTATAAAATTGTCTCTACTTATGTTATTAATACTGCAAAAAAAAAAAAAAAACAAAAACACTAACAAAAGATACTTTTACAAACAAGTAACAAATTGTTAAAGGTGTGCTATAGTTACTGCTTAAACTCCTGATGGTCTTGATTCTTGCTGTGATTTTATTCACATATGAACACGTGAGTGTGTGTTTAATATGGTGCTTATGGTTTTTTTTACTTTGCTGTTAGTTGGTCTTTTAGTCAATGACTTGTTTTTGTTATGGTTGTTGTTTTAACTTTGTCTGGCTCTTCCGTTTACTGTATAAATTCAAAAGGTCTTTTTATAGTTCAACAATAGCCTTAACATGCCAACGAGATTTTAAGTTCTTTATTTTATATAAAAGTACTCGTATCTTCTCTTAAACTGCTTAAAATATTAGAACTGTTTTTGGAGAGACTTTACTTTTCATATTTTGTGTTGTATAGAAATATTTGCTAAAACATAAAAAAAAAAAATTCGTGAACGTAACGAAATTGGGTTTACACTTTATTTTTTGTTTTTGAAAAATATTTATGAACTTTAAATTTGTTTGCTTTACTTTTTTATTTTTGTGGTCAAGTCTGATCTGACTTCTTGACTTGGCTTTAAGTTTCTTTTATTTATTTATTTTTTAAGGTGTTGTCTTTTCAATTTTCTTTGTATTATTTTATTGTTGCTGTTTGTTGCGAAAGTATTCATATCTTTTGTATCCCATGATTAGAGATAGTTTCAAGCTGATTGCAAGGTTGGTTAGAGTTGACATTTACGATCACCTCACTTTTTAGTTTGTTTATGATTTATGACAATTTATAACAATTTTTTACAGCTGTAAATTTTATATAGAAGTAAAAGCTGGAGGGCGGATTTTTTTTTTTTTATTATATATTGACATAATACATCGAAGTTCACGCTTCAATGTAAAGTCCAGGTAGAGAGTGTACAAATATAAAAATTAAGTGTAGAAATTTTTTTACACACTAAAATAAAATATATATTTTGAAAACCTAATGCAAAATTCATTCTGCAATCGCGTGGAACAGCTATCGCTAAATGATGTCAACTTTTAGTTTGAGATACACTTAAAGAGTTATGATTCATAAATCCAATGAAACGATTTCATTAAAAATATTTCAATAATTATTCCAAATTTCATTGTGAGAATGAAGATGTTTAATTAGAATTGTTTCATAAGATTTCACAGTTTCAGTCGCAACTCTATACATAAAGTAACTATAAAACAAAAACTTAATCATTGTGTGACGAGTTAAAGCTTCTTAATTACATGTGTTCCAAGTTCAAATCCTCTCAGAGTCAAATAAAATTTGAAAATAATTAAAAAAAAAAATAAATTTTATCAAAATCAGTATGGTGCGCTCAAAAATTTTTTAATAAACAATAAAAAAAATTTTTTTTGTCCCTAACTGGGGGTTGAAAGACTTTTTTGATATTCATATGTATAATGAACACGTTTGATATATATTATGAAAGTTTTCATTGATCTAATGAAGCGTGTCATTGGTTCAAAAAAAAATGAACTTTTTCATTGGATTAATGAAACAAAATTCATTGAATATATGAACAAAATTCTTTCAGTGTAAAACGTGTGTTTATGTGTATGTTAGCATCACAGTGGTTTTTATTTTATAAGTTTACAATTATTAGAAAACAGTCGCTCACGCTTTGCAGCAAAAATTTTCCGTAAATATACATTAATTGTAAAAATACTTCAAGGCGTGAATAAAAATAGAATATATAGTTTTCAATATTAAAATGTTGGTTGGGAAAATTATTTATTTATTCAGTTCAATGTTTACTGAGTTTTTTGTTTGAATATTTGAATTTTTTTGTAGCTATTGATTAATAATTCTTATTTAGTCAATTGCTTTTACAATATAAAGGTTCTAATGTTTGCAAGAAACTTTGGAAGTAACCTACTGAGGATTCAGTGTAGCGTCTGATGAAATGGTCCATATATCCTCTTCAGTACTTATTGTACTGAATAAATAACTCAGGAGAATATTATGAGTAAAAGAATAAATTTTAAAACAAACACAATTTCTGGAATTAAGCACAAATAAAGATTAATATTTTGTTAAACTTTTCAATTCCAAATAGAAATTATTACATATATTCCAGATCCTTATAAATAGGGGAGTTTATTAAGCAATGTTTATCTGTCCGTTTGTGTAGTCCTACAGAACAGTTTCACATTTAAGCTGCAGTTGCTGCTGTCTTCATACTGTTATGAGTGAAAAATCTAGGCTACTTCTATATTTGGGCCAAATTTCTAATTGGAAGTATTTTAATTGCCTTAAGTATAATATAACTATGAACTAAAATATCATTCATTTATACTATAACTGCAAGAATAGAAAAATAAATTATTTTGTTTTTAAGATGGCAGAATAATACGCTTGAGAAAAATTTTAAAATTGACCTTAAATAACATTTTTAACAAAATATTACATATTACAGTCATATATTCGTAATATTTTTTATTATTTGCTATATGTTTTCTTGGGTAAAAAAAAAAATTATATTTTTAAGTACAACAAACGAAAAATTTATGATGAATGTAAAAATGCTATTGCTTAAAAAATAGAGATTCTAAAACGAAATTTTATATATTTTACGGTTTCATTATCCAAAGCTCAATAATAATTTTAGCAATGCGTTTATTTTAAAAGTATATTTGTTAAAACTTAATATAAATAATTAAAAAGTTTCAGTTTCAATGGCCATTTTCTTTTATTTTAAATTTGCACAAGACTGCAGGAACTGGAAACTGTAAAAATTTTACTATTGTATATAAAATGTTTTAATTTGATGAAATAGCAGATGTAGTTTAGGGTCATTCTGTAAGGGACACGCTTTTACACCGGCCTTATAACTCGTCGAGATTAGGGGAGGTTCACGCCTTCAGAAACCCTTTGCTATTCAAATACAATATAATTTTTACCATATCAAAGCGTGTTCTAAAAGATACAATACCAACTTATGTAAACGACTAACTGGAATATGTGTATGTGTTACGGGTTGGATTGTAACAACGAAACCCCTCCTACCTTGATCATCATAGGCAATCATTTCAACCATTTGCCTTTAATTATGATCTCCCTTTTTTTTTTTTTTTTTGTTACAACACACTTATGTAATTCCTGGATTAAACCAACAAACAGATTAAATTAGTTTAAAGAGACATATTTAATTTATTAACATATATACTGAACTAACATAATTAAAACAATAAAAAGTTAATTAATATAACACATTTTGAAAGAAAAAAAACAAAAATTTTATATGAAAATTGGTAATGAAAATTTAAGAAAATAAAATCTTAGATTTGAATTACTTAAATAATAAGTTAAAACATATGTTGTGTTAAAAGAAAAATATTGTTTAGCTGGTCACTCGAAATTAATATTATTTAGAGAAAAAAATTTCAAATGTGTAGCAAAACAAAATACAATTAAAATCATAATAAAAGAAATTAATAAAAACTTATAAAAAAACTCACTCAATTCTTCTTAGCTTTGCTCTCTCATCCAAAGATCTTTGTTGATGTTGCTGAAGCTTGGTTTTATGATGTTGCTATAAACTTTTGTTGATAATTTTAGGTAAACATGTATATAAGAAAAATTTGCAATATTATTAATCTGCTATTATGATTTTTTTTTTTCTAGATAAAACAATAAAAAAATTTTTTTTCTTAAAGAAATATATAACGGATAAATATATATATATACATATGTATGAATTTTGGGCAAAAAAAAAAAAATAAGTTTTACCACTATAATTTTTATAACGGCGACAATAAGATTTTTTTTCAGAAATTTTTTTATACACGCATATGGGTATATATATACATACATGTAAATTTTTTTTTCACTTACACTTATATTTTCACATACATTAAAATCTTTTTTTGTTTTTTCTTTAGGTTTTCTGTAATTTTTTTCCTATTTTAGTAAGGATTATAGCTTTAGTTTTAATTATTTTTATAAATATTAACTATATGTTTTTTTTTCTTTGCACCCAATTTTTGTTTTTAAAAAAAAATTCTTTATTTTGGCTTTTCGTACCACCGGTAAGGAATGATTGTCACCTACTAATTTGAGGTACTCAATTTATTAATGTTTCTTACTCACTGACTGATGAAAAGAGGACAGGAAGATTCGTAAAAACTAGGTTTTCTACTTTTTCAGAGCCATTCCATTCAATTATCTATGCTATACATAGGGTGCCAAATCTAAATTTATAATTATAATAAAAGGGTTTTATATGTTTCTGGAGCGAGAATTTAGCTAAATATATTGAGTCTTACCCAGTGGAGATGGCACCAATGACTATGATGTACAAAATAGAGATATGGGTTTCGGTTTTTCCTTTCTCTTCTCTATGTACGTATCTCAAATATATTGCACTTAGAATATATGATTCTAGTAAATTTTTCATTTTGAAGTTAATTAAAATTTAAAATAGATTAACTTAAAAAAAATGTATGAAGTTACCTTTTAACCCAAGAGCCTGTAAGAAAAAGCTTCCTTGGAAGTAGTTTTTTTCACTTTTTATTAACAAAAGAAAATTTATTTGAAGAGATGCGTTCTTCACTTTCTGAACTTTTTCTTTTTAATAATCAAAATTTTCTATACCTCGATCTTAAGATGGCTCGGTTTTGCATGCAGCGCAAAAAAAACTAAAAGCTTCGTTAAAACCATGATACAAGATAAAATGCAATAAATGTTATAGAAACTGTCAACAGTAAAAGATAGATAGAATTAATTTACATATAGATGGCGTGTAAAAAAAATACAATAAAACGGATAGGATTTTTCAAAAGGCCAATAGTGTAAAAAAAAATCTAGATACTTGAACAATCAGTTGTTTAATAATTTTTAATAATATTGTAGGAGTAAATTATGTGTGAGTGCAAGCATATTACAAATCTTCCCCCCCTGAATCTGACTTTGGGGATTATTATATCAACAAAGGCGGATAACGCTTGCACTATTAATGATTTTAAATTTATTGACGTATGTCCTTTGCATGATATTTTCCTATTAATGTGCCTTTTAAATCTTCTAATTCATAATAGCTGTTACCTAACTTTCTTCTCACCCTCGCCTTTATAAATGTAGGAGCTAGCTTGGCATTATAACTATGTTCGAAATTACTTTGTTTAAAATTTCTACGGAACACTTCCTGTCCGACATTATACGAGATGTTCTTAGCTCTCAAATTATAACTTTTCTCATTTCTTTTAAATTGTTTTTCCATTATTTCGGACGCTCTTTTCGCCATAATTTGTATAGAATCTTCCCTGCCAAAGTTAAGTCCTCTATCTTCTAACACTTCTAATTTTCGTAACAAATCATACGTTAAACCATTGGTCACCATATGTTGCCCAAACGCAAGATAATATGGGGATGTACCAATAGCTGAATGAATTGCAGAACGTAATGCACACGAAATACTACTGATTTGCTCATCCCAATTTTTCTGATCTTCTTTTACATATGACTTTATAGCGGCTAGAACGGACCTGTTTACCCTTTCTGAGGCATTAGCCTGTGGTGAATGAATTGCGGTGAATATGTGTTTAACTCCATACTGTAAAAGAAATTTGCTAAATTTATTTGATTTGAACTGGGACCCGTTATCTGAAACTATTGCTTCGGGCACGCCAAAAGTATGGAACAATTCCTGCTCCATATATTTAATTGTGATATCAGTTGAAAATTTCTTCACTGGTTTTAGAAAAGGGAATTTTGAGAAATGATCCAAAACTATAAATAGACCTATGTTACCAGATCTTGATCTGGGATAAGGTCCTAAAAAATCAATATAAAGTTTTTGAAAGAATCTGGGAGTAGGCCTTATTCTTCCTAGATTTGGCCTCAAAGAGGTATTTGGGTATTTAGATGATTTGCATATCTCACAATTATTTACATAATTTTTGACATCAACTACCATATTTGGCCAATAATAAAACCTACGTATTCTTTCAACAGTTTTATTTATTCCACCATGAGATGATAAAGGGTCATCATGAGCCTTTTGTAAAACTTCTGAAACCATACCCTGAGGTATCCACAACTTCCACGAGAGGTCATCTTGGACTTTTTCTCCTGTGGCATGTGTTGCACGTCTATACAAATATCCGTCTACAATGCGAAGGTCTGGAGTTGTATCTATGTTTTTATTGACCCTATCTATTAATTCTTTATATTCGTTTGATTTAAAGCAAGCCGAATCAAGGTCTACAAAAAGTCCACTGCCATTTTCACAATCGGATAAGCTGTTAATCCACATTGCTGACAAATCTTCAGAATTAGCCCTTGAAAGTGTATCTGGAACTATATTCTGTGTTCCACTCCTGTGCTGAATAGTAAATTTGTAACCTTGAAGTTTTAAAGCCCATCGAGATAATCTTGTACTGAGGTCAGTCTGAGACATTAACCATTTCAAGGAAGCATGGTCAGTAATTATAGTAAATTCATGCCCTTCGACATAAGCTCTAAATTTCTTTACACTCAATAAAGCTGCCAAACATTCTTGCTCGGTAACCGAGTAATTACGTTGCGCTCGATTGAGTTTCTTTGACATGAAAGCAATCGGAATTTCTTCGCCTTCATCATTTTTTTGAACCAAGACACTGCCAATACCAGTTCTACTAGCGTCACAATGTATGTAAAATGGCTGTGAAAAATTGGGACTGTGTAAAACTGGTGCTGTGCACAAATGATTTTTCAAAATTTCAAAAGCTTTCTGAGCCTCGTCAGTCCATACAAATTTCTTTTTACCCTTCAGTAAGTCTGTTAAAGGCGTTGTTACAGCAGCATAATTTCGGATAAATTTCCGGTACCATCCAGTCATTCCTAAAAACCTACGCACTTGTTTGACCGATTTGGGAGCTGGAAAATCGGTTATTGCAGAAATTTTTTCTGGATCTGTACGAATAACCCCATTCCCAACCACATGGCCTAAGTACTTCACCTCTGGTACACAGAAACTGCTTTTTTCTACATTTATTGTTAAGCCTGCCTCTTTCAATTTACTGGCTACTGTTTCTAAAACCTCAAGATGCCTTTCAAAAGAATCCGATACAACAAGTAAATCATCAAGGTAAACAAACACTTCCATCCTGAGAGCTGGAGGTATCACTTTATCCATTAAACGGGACATAGTTTGGGGGGCATTGCAAAGCCCAAATGGCATGACTGTATATTGATACAACGGTCTCCCAGGGACAGTGAATGCCGTTTTTTCTTTAGATCCCGGTTCTAAAGGAATTTGCCAAAAAGCATCTTTGAGGTCTAGGCTTGTTATAAATTCCGCTCTTGGTAGCCTACTTAGTATACCATCAATATGAGGCAGCGGATAAGCATCTCCTACGGTGACTGCATTTAATTTTCGACTATCGAGGCATAACCTATTTTTCCCCGGCTTACGGTGAAGTACCACAGGGGAAGACCAGGGACTGTCCGATTCTTCAATCACACCGAGCGATAACATTCGATCAAGCTCTTCATAAATTAGCTTTTCTACTGCTGGGGATACTGAAAAATGACGCTGTTTAATTGGAGCAGCATTACCTGTGTTAATAACATGTGAAAGCAAATTAGTTTTACCTAAACCTAATTTTGAAAATGAAGGAAATTTACTAACAACTGTGTCAAGACTTTTTTTCTGATTTAGGCTAAGTGAAATTTGTTTACTTATTTCGCTAACTACATGGGCCTTTTGGGAGGCATTGGACCTTACTACACTGGGTGGGAGTAAGTCATACATTTCCCAGAAGTCAATTCCGAGGAAAAGTTCTTTTTCAAGGCTGGGGATTATAAATATAGTTATTGGCTTCTCAATACCTTTAAAGCAAATTCGTGTTTCTACTAATCCGACAATATCTTGACTTTTGCCATCAGCTGTTTTAACAGCAGATTTTAATTTCTTATAAGGAAGATTTGATTGTATATATTTTACGGCAAACTTAGACCCAATACAACTAATGGATGCGCCCGTATCCAACAGACCTAATAAATTCTCTCCAAAAAGTGTTACTTCAGCATATGGCCTAATGTCACCTAATTTACTAAAAACAGAACAAATAATTCGTTTCTTATAAAGCCTTACTTTATTCCAAAATGTTTTAATGCGAGTCGTTGATCGAGTGGGCTTTCTGCTTTTTTTTTCTGTGTCAATATTACTCTCAAGACAATTGCCTAAGATTTTTTTGTGATTCTTTAAACGTTGATGCAAGGGCATAAATGATTCTTCTATAATATTGATATTTGCCGTGTTATTATTAGTTAATTGTATGTTACTTTTTGTTGGAAACAAGGCTTGGCTCTTATTAGGAACAGTTAATGCGATGGGGGTGGTTTTTCCGACTTCTGTGCACAACGTTGTGCACTCGCCTTGCCGTTTTTTTGGTTACATTTATTACAATTTGGCTTGTATGTGTCTGGTAAACCACATCCATAACAAAAAATGGTTCGCTCAGCCAAGCAATCCTGATATCTATGCCCTATTTTATTACAATTCCAACAATTAAAATTTATGGCAGAAATATCGATGTTAATATCTTCAGAATCAATTAATTCATCCTTGTCGTCTTTTTCAATTTCAGCAACACGTCTTTGAGATGTAAATGGGCGCGTAACATAAGTGTGCTGCTTTCGACGCAAATCCTGAATGAAAAATTCACGTCGTCTACAGGTGTCACGTAATTGTTCGACAGAATAAATTTTCATATTTAGCATTTCATGTTGAATTTCAGGGATTAGATTACGTCTTAAGATTTCAACCAGAGTTCGTTCAGATAGTGGTTCGTTGAGTCGGTCAGTCAAATGTGTTACAGACTCATAAAAATTATCAAACGTTTCATTAGGTTTTTGTTTACGATCTCTAATTAATTCTCTAATGTCCATATCTGTTCGTGAATCTTTATACTGTTGCCTCAATGCTCTACATAAATTAGACCAAGTTATATTAGGAACAGACCTATGGAATCGCCAGAACCAATCACTAGCCTTACTTTCAAAAAGAGAACTAGCATTACGGCAAAGCAGATCATAATTGCCACGGAGGGTCTGAGCCGTTAAAGCTTCTATTCTATAAATAAAATTTTCTGCAGACAAAGTATTGGGGCCGCCGCAGAATTTTATTTTCCAATTGGATATAATTTGCAGCACCTTGTCTGGACGTACGTCCAGGTCTGAATTGTTAGTGCCTTGCAATGAGGATGGGTTACGACCAGGATTAAGTACAACGGGCTCCCGTTGATAACGCGGAATGCCGTCATTATTATTTCCGTTATTATTTAAGCCCAACAATTCTGGAAAATCATTTTCGTCTGGAATGGGATCTTGAGGTGGTGTTATCTGCTGACCCTGTGATATCTGTGAGTTTGTTAAATTATTAAAGCGTGAAAAAGTAGTTTGCATATTTGTTTCTATTATTTTCGAAAGTTGATTAGTTAAAGCTGTGTACAATTGGGCCTGTTGAGCTGAAACAACATTTTCAACCATATCTTGTAACGTTTCCCTAGTGACATCAGTTGCTAGCAATGCTGTATTCCGATTCTCGCTTTCTATTCTATTCACATTTAAGGCATTTGCTGATGTACTAGGTTGATCATTCTTTGATCCTATATCTGAAGAAATCTTACTTTGTGATCGCGTACTAGATTGTGCAGTATCATTTACTATTCTTGAGTTACACTCAGGACAATATGGCCTAACCTTAATAAGCTTTGTTAAACAACTTTTATGAAATATATGATTACAGACAGTAGTATGCATTTGTGCTCGGTTTGTAATAGCATTTTGACAGCCAGTACACAATAAGGTTTTATCGGTGTTTGACGTTGACTCAAGGTCTTCATTACCCTTTTCCTTATTTGACATTTTAACTCAAACAAAATTTGGGTACGTAAAAAAAATTGATTAATAATAAAATAGATTTTTCCCTGTATAAAATAAACGCGAATAATTTAGAGAAAAAAAAAATTGACCGATTTTATGTTCGGTAACAAAAAAATATTAATACGTGTGAATGAATAAAATAAAAAAAAAAAACTGATAATATAAAATATAAAGAAATACGATACTAATATAACAATAATAAAAACTATTATCTTTTACCAATAACAATTCTTTTCAGAATACGATATCAAAAAGTGAACAAAATTTTCTTTTATATATGTTTTTTTTTTTTTTTTTTTTTTCTTAATTAAAGAAAAGGAAGAAATAATTTAATCGTTTGAATAATATATACATGAAATTCTGTTTGTTGTTTTTCACCAGGTACACAGTATGTTGCGAAAAAAAGTTTAATCGTAAGAAATAATAACATAAGTTGGCACAAAACTTTATATATTTTATTATTATATTATATATTTTATTACTTTGTAATTGCTAGGGATAGTTAACCTTGAATTAACTATGTTTCCATATCTAGTAATTTAATGGAGAGTACTAAACTAACAATATCTGTGGTCAGATTTAGATTTAAAAAGAAAATTCCAAAAGCTGTTTTCCAATCAGATAAAAGATAGATTAATATGAAAAGAAATGTGTAAGAAAGTATCGAGATATAAAAGGGTTTAGTATGAAAGTTACATTTGTAAATGATCATAAAAAAATTCCACCTTAAATCTCAACACCATATTCAGAAAAAAAAATTTTCTTTTTGGAGCCGAATAATCGATTGGTCTTTGTAAACAACATAAATGACAAAGAAATACATTATAGGTATTCTCTATTACAGACCATGCCAATATATTCGGGCCCCACGTTGGGCGCCATTTTTGTAAAAATTTTACTATTGTATATAAAATGTTTTAATTTGATGAAATAGCAGATGTAGTTTAGGGTCATTCTGTAAGGGACACGCTTTTACACCGGCCTTATAACTCGTCGAGATTAGGGGAGGTTCACGCCTTCAGAAACCCTTTGCTATTCAAATACAATATAATTTTTACCATATCAAAGCGTGTTCTAAAAGATACAATACCAACTTATGTAAACGACTAACTGGAATATGTGTATGTGTTACGGGTTGGATTGTAACAACGAAACCCCTCCTACCTTGATCATCATAGGCAATCATTTCAACCATTTGCCTTTAATTATGATCTCCCTTTTTTTTTTTTTTTTTGTTACAACACACTTATGTAATTCCTGGATTAAACCAACAAACAGATTAAATTAGTTTAAAGAGACATATTTAATTTATTAACATATATACTGAACTAACATAATTAAAACAATAAAAAGTTAATTAATATAACACATTTTGAAAGAAAAAAAACAAAAATTTTATATGAAAATTGGTAATGAAAATTTAAGAAAATAAAATCTTAGATTTGAATTACTTAAATAATAAGTTAAAACATATGTTGTGTTAAAAGAAAAATATTGTTTAGCTGGTCACTCGAAATTAATATTATTTAGAGAAAAAAATTTCAAATGTGTAGCAAAACAAAATACAATTAAAATCATAATAAAAGAAATTAATAAAAACTTATAAAAAAACTCACTCAATTCTTCTTAGCTTTGCTCTCTCATCCAAAGATCTTTGTTGATGTTGCTGAAGCTTGGTTTTATGATGTTGCTATAAACTTTTGTTGATAATTTTAGGTAAACATGTATATAAGAAAAATTTGCAATATTATTAATCTGCTATTATGATTTTTTTTTTTCTAGATAAAACAATAAAAAAATTTTTTTTCTTAAAGAAATATATAACGGATAAATATATATATATACATATGTATGAATTTTGGGCAAAAAAAAAAAAATAAGTTTTACCACTATAATTTTTATAACGGCGACAATAAGATTTTTTTTTCAGAAATTTTTTTATACACGCATATGGGTATATATATACATACATGTAAATTTTTTTTTCACTTACACTTATATTTTCACATACATTAAAATCTTTTTTTGTTTTTTCTTTAGGTTTTCTGTAATTTTTTTCCTATTTTAGTAAGGATTATAGCTTTAGTTTTAATTATTTTTATAAATATTAACTATATGTTTTTTTTTCTTTGCACCCAATTTTTGTTTTTAAAAAAAAATTCTTTATTTTGGCTTTTCGTACCACCGGTAAGGAATGATTGTCACCTACTAATTTGAGGTACTCAATTTATTAATGTTTCTTACTCACTGACTGATGAAAAGAGGACAGGAAGATTCGTAAAAACTAGGTTTTCTACTTTTTCAGAGCCATTCCATTCAATTATCTATGCTATACATAGGGTGCCAAATCTAAATTTATAATTATAATAAAAGGGTTTTATATGTTTCTGGAGCGAGAATTTAGCTAAATATATTGAGTCTTACCCAGTGGAGATGGCACCAATGACTATGATGTACAAAATAGAGATATGGGTTTCGGTTTTTCCTTTCTCTTCTCTATGTACGTATCTCAAATATATTGCACTTAGAATATATGATTCTAGTAAATTTTTCATTTTGAAGTTAATTAAAATTTAAAATAGATTAACTTAAAAAAAATGTATGAAGTTACCTTTTAACCCAAGAGCCTGTAAGAAAAAGCTTCCTTGGAAGTAGTTTTTTTCACTTTTTATTAACAAAAGAAAATTTATTTGAAGAGATGCGTTCTTCACTTTCTGAACTTTTTCTTTTTAATAATCAAAATTTTCTATACCTCGATCTTAAGATGGCTCGGTTTTGCATGCAGCGCAAAAAAAACTAAAAGCTTCGTTAAAACCATGATACAAGATAAAATGCAATAAATGTTATAGAAACTGTCAACAGTAAAAGATAGATAGAATTAATTTACATATAGATGGCGTGTAAAAAAAATACAATAAAACGGATAGGATTTTTCAAAAGGCCAATAGTGTAAAAAAAAATCTAGATACTTGAACAATCAGTTGTTTAATAATTTTTAATAATATTGTAGGAGTAAATTATGTGTGAGTGCAAGCATATTACAAAACAATGCGTAGAATACATATATTTTGGTTTTCTATTGAAATATATAAACGATTCAACAAGCGAGAAATTAACTTATTTACATATAGTCCCTTTATCTTTTCTAAATAATGACTGATAGTTTGCAAAATTTCTAGATTGATTATTTTGTGTTCGAAGCGAAAGTCATTAATAAAATTTGCCTTTTAAAAAACCAACCAATATATTTATTTTTATTCTACTGAAGCATATTTTATTAGTTTTTTTTTCTTCTTACAGTAAATATAAATATTTATTTCTCCAGTTTGTTTTTAAAGGTCAAAAACAAATTTCTAATTTTTTATAGTTTTAATTTAGCTAAAAGGTTTCATGTGTTTACTTGTATGTACTCGTATTGTGTGCTTTAGTACAAACAAATATTTTTTTTATCAACATTTTTTCATAGTGTGTTTTTATAAGGTTCCTAGCAGTTATTTTGTTTGTTTGTTTTTTTACTTTTTGTTTTATAAAGCATTTGAAAGATAAACATAAAATACGCGAAAAAAAAACAATTTTTGTTTAAATTGAATTTAATGTTTAAATTGAATAATCCAACAAATAAATTCAATTTGCAGTTAGTCACAACACTTAGCATTTAGTACTTGGTTTTATTTTTATTTTTAAATATTTTTGTGATGTAAATAAAACACTAAATATTTACTTTAAAAAAAGTGAAGAAAAGTAACAGATACAGACACTGAACTAAAACTAATGTCAATCATCATCACTATTATTGTCATCATCAAAGCCGAACAGTTTGATATAAACATCAGCCTGTATGTCATTTTCTGAGCACTCAGTAGCGACAATGAAATATAACTGCAGCAGCCATGTTGTACAAAACACGGATTCTTGTTATCCTTTTTATCATTGTATGTAGCAACTTTTGTTTGTGTTGCTGTTGTCATCATCAATAACAAGTGTTAAAGTGGAATGTGTTAAAAATAACTACGAACAACTCATGACACATGACAGACAATCAAGAGATTACTTGTGTTAACCTCTAATCATATCAGAGTTGGTTTATTAATTTATAAAAAAAGACATTTCAACTTTAATATACAAGTAAAAATATATATTTAGACTAAAAAATTATTATATATTGGAATTTTAATGCGATATATAAATAAAAAAAAAAAATAAATAGTTTATAAAATCTGTAGCAATATCGAAAAATCGCTTGTCTTACTTATTAAGTCAAGACTTTTGAGGAGAAGGACTAAATTAAAGACTACACACAGAAACAAATTCGGTTGCGATAACTAAATTTGTTTCCAATCAAAAATATATTTATGATAATCAAATTTTTCAGTTGTAGCAACTAGAATTCGAAACTACAGGCCAAAAATTAGTTGTGCTAAAAATATTTCGAGTTGCAAGACCGAATTTCTGTTATCAAGACTAAAAATTTAAATTATCACAACTGAATTTTTGATTGGAAACAAATTTAGTTCTCGCAACCGAAGTTGTTTTCTGTGTGTATATACTTAATGTCAGATAGTCAAGATGCAATGCTGATTATTGTAACGGATTGTCCGTCATCTCTGAAGGAACTTGTGATTGATTACAGCCTCGCCTTGTTTTGGATGCTGGGTGCTGGGACATAAGACCCATACTGGTAACGACCAGACAGATTTCTTCGCCAGCAGAGGGGTCCGTCAAATGTTCATATGTATTTCTCCTCGGTTCGAATCACAATTTTCAAAACATTGAGAATCGCTGACTGCCCTCAGACAAACGAAACACTTTATTACGCTATCTTGGTGCACATTCCAGAAGGCATTTATACTCAACAACTCCAAACAAGATAGTTGTACGGGCATTGTAATTTTTTATAACAACACAAATTCACGAAGCCTCTTTGCTTGACTGCAGAAAACACCCACGGTCAGGGCAGGAATCGAACCTGAGACCCTCATATAGATAGGCTGGCACACTACCCATTAGTCTATGGGGGTACCGCTGTGATGACCAGTGCGAGAAATATTACGATCAGCTAATGCAGGTTCAGTGTTTTGTATGACGAAACCTCAGAACAAGTACTTTGTGAGTGTCTGGCAGGACAAAACTTCTGAAAAATGTTCTTAAGGACTTCTAGAAAAATATTTGGGCTTATTGAATAGATAATTTTGTGATTGGCATTTCTAGATATGATTTTGGTTATCTAACCGTTATGGGTGGCGCATAAAAGGCACAATCTAGAACCCCAATTTTCACAAACTTTTCGCAGCATATACGGCCGTACTTCGACAATAACTCTTCGAATTTTATTTTCTAGGTGTTTAATTGTTTCTTTTTTATCGGCGTAGATAAGTGACTTTACATAACCCCAACTAAAATAATCAAAAGTGTTTTTTATAAATTAATAAAAGGAACGAAATGTACAATATGCTATTATTTTGATAAAAACTTGACAAGAGTTTCTCTATCCATAATGAAATTTCAAACCAAACTAAAAAAAAGCAACTATCAGCCATTAAATGGGTTGTTAAATAAAGCAGTGTTGCCAACTAAAAATTATGAAATTCTAACAAAAATCTTTTATATGAGTAAAATTTAAACTTGTTGAAAAATTTAATTTTAGTATAAAGCTACGGTCACATTACAAAAATATTTGTAGAAATACACGAAGCCCCAATTTTGTTTTTAAACATACATAATTTGTATTATATAAATTTAATTCAAAATATGCCAGCATGGTGTATTTTAATAATAAATTTCTTGAAAATATATAAACGTATATGTAGCTGAGGTAGTGGTTATGCTTGTTTCGACAAATATTTGTTAAGTATGACCGTAGTTTAATATAATTTTGTAAAAATATTTTTTTTCTTTTAAAAGAATTTTATTTTATTTCTGATAGATTAAATGTAAATTAATTAAATTACAATGTTCTTTCTTTTTTCTTCTATTTAACTGGTAAAATATAAAAATGAATATTCCTTGTGCATACGGATATACAACTGTGTAAAAACCTACAACAGGCAACTATTTGCATATTTAAAGTAGTGTGTGTGCGTGTCTGGTATCGTATGAAAACAAAAGCAATTTTAAGAGAAAATAATAAAATACTCGTAACAACACAATAACGTAGTAAATAGTTACACAGAATATTTATTACTGACTGGGTACTAGGAACCCTTGCAATCTTATACTTTTGAGTTTGTATTTGTAGAATAACTTTATTGCTGGCACCAACAAAATGGAAATGTTTTATAATCGACCAAGATGGTTTTAGTTTCAGGAAAAATTCAGGGGCTGTAGTGATGGAATGATAGACAATTTATTTTGTTTTCTTTGTTTGTTTGTTAGTATTGTTGTGTATGTATGTACATATGTCTGACAGGCATTTGTTGGACTATGGAATTTTCAGACGCAAACTATTACAAATCCAATTATGGGAATTTAATAACATTTGGTTGTATGTGTGTATAAAAGCAAATACATATTAAACTATATAAAGGGTGATGGATAGAGACTTTCAGCAAAAACCATGTCACTCAGAAACTTCACTTAATATTATAATTGCCTTCCTGTAGTCATTCATGACAGATTTTTATTTTTTGTTTATCTTATTTTTATATATTGAATTTTTAATGTTGAGCTATCAAAATCTTAAGCTTATTAAGTCAAATGCAGTCCATCCAATGCTAAAAAAAATATTAAATTTTTAATTATGATAGAGTTTCTGACTTTCAGGTCCATGACATCCTTTTTTCTGCAAAATATGTAACCTCCAACATTCAACATGGCATGAGCGAAGGAACACACTGTTATATATGTTTCTGCATCTCTTCTTACCCACATAAAGAATGTGTGAGAATTAACAAGAAAAAATTAACACTAAAATTTAATGAAAAATTTGTTAAATTTTAGAATTTATTCATAGACTTTGAATAAAATTTTTCTAATATTTTTTTAAAAATTAATTCATTAGAATTATTTCCTTTCATTAATGGTTTCTAACCATACTTTGAGTGATTCACTGAAAATGCCAATTTTATACAGTTTTCCTCAAAAGGAAGCATGCAGACGTGCAATAAAGTCTAGTTCACTGAATGCTCTATATAGGAAAATGGCGATCAGTTTTACAATGTCGCCTTTGTGTAAACTTTTAACCCATAACAATCTTAGATTGTCTTGGATTTTTGGCAACGAGCGATCAGACTGATGGGCTATCGTATGTTCAACGCATCAAAGCTTTACTTTGACGATTTTATAGGCTATATCACGGAGAAACTGGTTACTGGGTTACATATCCATCAGAGCATCGAAAATCGCTGAACTCAAGCAAGCGAAACGCTTTATGACTCTGTGAGGCACACATCCCAAATAGCACTGTTAGTGAACAAGAGTGACCTCAAACTTTTAGAGGAATATCCTGATAATTGTGGTACATAAATGACAGCTAACTTACAAAAATAATAAAAATATTTTTTTATTAATCTTATTGTTATTTTATACAATAATTAAATGAGAAAGTTCTCTTAAACTAAATCACTCTATTCACCCTGTATGTACATGTATGTATATGAAATCTTGTTCTTGTTTAATATTCATTCAAAGTCGAATTTATTTGCTTTTTTACAAAAAGAAATGAAAACATAAAAAATTATGAAAACAAAATTTGAGCCATACAGAAGCAAAAATTAATTACACTTAATTGTTTGCAGCGCTCTTAATTCGATTAAACTAATTTGTATGAATTTATGAATTTTTTGTTAAACTCTACAATGCCACAAAGTCGTTTTCATGGTATTGTATAACCTATTGCTATTCTTTGTAAAATAAAGCCATAGAAAATACAATTATTAATCATTAAAGCCAACAAGTTATCTGTATACCAAAATTTTTTAAAGAATATTTTATATAGAAATTTGTAATGGAAAGCAAATTGGTTTAAATTGCAAACATAAAATAATTTAAAATGTAAAACATGATATACGAATTCACATTAAAGAACAAAATGCTGTTGTTGTGTAAGCATTATTGTTGTTTATTGCTTTCAACGAAAGTGAAAAATAACACTTGATTTTGTAATAGAAGAACCAAAAGTTATTGAATAATATTGCATATTGATACGAACAAAAAATACTAGTTATATGGAAGTAAAAATCCTTCCAGAGTCTGAAATTCATTAAGATATTAAATTATAATTATACAAGAACTTATTTTACCTCTTAAAAAAAATTTTAAGTAGACTTTAAAATAAACATTATTGAATTTTTTTATTTCAAAACAAGCCTAAGCCTCTTATCCAAAAAAAAACAAAACTGATGTAGACTTTAAAGTAAGTTTTATGAAAAAATTATATTATTTATTTTTAATATAATTTTTTCATAAAGCTCACTTTAAAGTCTACATCAGTTTTGTTTTTTTTGGATAAGAGGCTTAGGCTTGTTTTGAAAGAAAAAAATTCTGCGAAATTTTATATATATATTTGTTGTAATATTTTAAAAGTAAACTTTATTTTTTTTAAGCATTTTAGTTTTTTTAAAAAAAGGCCAAAATTTAAAATTTTTATTTACAGTTTTAACGAATTAAATTAAAAGTTTTTACCAGCAAGACTATTTAATTATGCATCAAAAGTTCTAAATATGTCAATTTGGGTGGCTTTAATTATTACACATGTAATTAATTGTATAGCAGAGGTCTTTTAGAAAGCAAGGCCAATCATAAATATTTAGAGAAGCAATATATAATGTAAGAAATATTTAGGAAAAATAGAATAAATACACAAACTACCAAGCCATCAAACTTGAGTTTTAACTAACAACTGACGCAGACGCATACCGATTCCGAATTAAAAAAAAATCTTAATAAATATAGAACTTTTAAATTACTGGACGTATTTAGATGAATCAAATTGTGGTTCGCTTTAGATCACTATTTATGTTTTGAAGCACCTTGCATCAAAATAGGCAATATCTTTACCAGAATGTTAGTTTTGTAAGTGTAATCTGATTTGAAACGTTTTTCGCTTGCGATAATCTATCTCTAATAATTTGACTTAAAAACTAATTTTTCATATTTTTTCTTTGTCTTTTTTGTCTTGGGCCCACAGTTTTTTTCTAATGTGATAGAAAATATTTCTCAATTTCAATACTAAATGTCAAATAAATTTTTTTTATAACTTGATTAGTTTAGAGTAGAAAATTTAAAATTTTTTTCCAATAAAAGTGGTTACCTTTTTTATTATTCTTTAAAATTGTTTAATAGGCATGTACAATAAAGAAATTCGTGCTGGGGCAAAAAAAAAAAAAATAAATAAACAGGCCCAATTACAGATTTATACGTTGCAATGGTGCAAAATTAGTCATCATAGGCGACTGCATTGGAACTTTTTCCGATTTTTTGTCCTGGAAGATTAATGTCACATTATCGCCACCGAACAATTTTTGTAAAAATTTAATTGATGACGTGCTTTGTAGCATCTGTAATTGATCCTTTCTTTTTCTCTCTACCGCCAGGATTGTTTACAAAAAGGAGAAATAAATTTACACCAGAATTTTCCATATTAAATTTTTTTAATTTAAATAATCTGTAAGCCCATAAGTTTTTTCTACAGAGGCGCTTCAGGGAAAAATCCTAAGTCATTAGCATAATTTTTTGAGAATAAAATAAGACTATTTTGGATGATTTTACTTTTTATACTTTTTTATTAAATATAAAAACAAGAAGTTAAAAAATGTTTACTCAGAGTTTCAACCTTTAAGAATTAGAAAAAAATGTGACTCCTTTTAGGAGAAAAATCATGTTTCAATCATCGGCAAATGGTTAACGTAAAAGAAAAAGTATTGAGAAAGATTTATTTTTCTCATATATTTTTTATTGGGTGCCCTGTAGACGAGCTAACTTGTCAGTCTAGGGGTCTCAGGTTCGATTCCTACTTAGACCCTGGAAGCAAAAAATATAAATTTAATAAATTTAATCTTAGAATTAATTTTTAATATCAAATATTTTAATTATACTTTTTTTTATTTAATTGTAATATATTTAAAAAGTAGGGGTATATACTTTTCATTTATTTAATATGCAATGTGTAAAAATACACTCAAAAATAGAAATTAAGCAAAAACAGCTTATTTCCGATATTATCAAATTTAATTCATACACCTGTTATATGTTCTGATTATTAATATGATTAAAAAAATCCCAAATTCGGAATTGAAATTTAACTAAAATCGTTGTTAAATTGTTTCTTAATCTACTTATTAATTTTAAAAGATAACGTAAAAGTTGTGATTATAAAGAAATAATTTTATGAAAATTTAAAACCTAAAAATAAGCAGAAATAAAAATCCACCTTATAAGTTTTTTGGGACTTTAACTAATTAACTCTTGTAAATACGAAATATATAATATAATCCAGTAGCATGAATACTTTTTTTCTAGTGGTTTACTAAAGCAGATATATTTTTGAGAGGCCTTGTTATGGGCCTGTTAATTTTTTATTTTTTGATATCCACTACTGGTATGCATTACATATTAATTTATGTGCGTGTAACCAAAATAATATCATTTACAACCACATTCAGCTTATTGAAATTTCATTTAAAATTGAAAACACGAACAATCAGAATACTCTTGTTACATAAAGCACTAATAGTTTATAAATTAATACGAGTGTAAATGCTTGTGTATTTGTTAAGTAATTAATATTAATGTAATTATTTGTGTGTACTTTATACGAATTAATTTTATGCCTGATTAAAGTGTCAAAAGTTAAATGGTTGGCAAAAACGTAAAAGTGCAAACAAGTTTTAATGAAGAATGTTGGCATGTATGTGTAAGGTTATACGTACGGCAGTAGCAGTTTGCGTGAACAAAATAAATGAATGAATTTAGTGGAATCAGACACAAATATTTTCCTTTTAACTTAAGTATTTACCAACCAAAATTAACAAGAAAAAAAGAAGGGACTATGAATGGAATAATTGATTAATTACTTTTTAATTAACGTATAAAAAACTCTAAAAATATTTTCCTTAGTAAATTATTTGATTAAAATTTTTACGGTTTGTCAGTGAAAAACATTTAAAAGTATTTTTTTTTTCAAATTGCCAAAGTTTTTAAAACTATTTAATTTTTTTTTTTAGTTTTTTCGTGCATGAAATTTGTACGTTTTTAATTATTGGTGTTATATTTGTGATTCTAAAACATTCATTTCTTAGAAAGAAATAATTTTTCTGATTCTCTAATACGGCCACTTTATATAGATTTGCCTTGAAATATTGAAAATTTTGTAAATTTTTAAAAATATTTTGAATGATTTTCAGGCATAACAAAACTTATTGATTTTTGTACTCAAAAATATATTTGAACAAATAATATTTTGATTGAAAATAAATGCTGTTAAATTAGTAATTTGTAATTATTGCCAGGTTTTTTAGTAAATAAAGCTAAGCACGGAAAAAAACGGCTCAAAATTTTTTGACTTATCGTTGGCTTTACTTGAGGGTTTTTAGCATAAACCATTTCAGTACAAGATGTTGCCACATATCAAAGAAAAAACGCAAACTGCTCCGCTAATGAAACTGTCAACGAATGTCAATAGAAAAAAAAAATGAAAAAACGCACACAAAAACAACAATTTGTGAACAAAAAATTTTTAGTTTTATTTTTTAATTAAAAAATCAATTTTAGAAGATAAAAAAAAATTCTTAGTTGCAAAAGTAAGTAGTTTCTGTGCCTTCTTTCGTGTTACTTTTATAAGAATAAATATCCTGACGATAAAAAATAAACAAGTAACTGATTTTAACATTTTATTCCTACAAATAGAAAACCTACTATTTGGTTTTCTATTAATTAACATTTTTCATATGAATTTCTTTTCTGACCCGCAAAACAGCTGTTTGTTGTTTAAAGTCAAGCCAATGATAATTTTTTTTTATAGAGAGTCTGACCGTTGAATTAGGAAGAAGATAGAAGAAGTATTTTGGTATGGTGCTTTTGTAATACCTACAAAAACATGAATACAAAGATGGAAAAGAAAGAACTAGTGATAGATATAAGTCAAAGAGACACAGAAAGAACTAGAAAAGAGAAGAGTCCGTTCGAGTCAACAGCATTCACCCTTAAAATTTTTTTAAATTAATATTTATAGATTTAACTCTTAAGAGTTTATATGTTAGCAAATCCAAACTTATTTTTATTTGAATAGAAAATTTTTAATTATTTGCATAACCTTTTGTTATTTATTAATGTTAAGGTTTAAACATTTTTAAACCCATAATTTACTTTATTATTTAATCTTTGTTTTAGGTAAATGAAAAATAGTTCTACATTATTGTTCCAATGAAGTCTATGAATGAAAGTAAAGCATCGTTGTCTTGTTATAAATTCATAAAACAAAACATTAACTTGCTCTTACATTAAACTCTGATGACAAGAACAGGTTCTCTTAATACAAAAAAAAAAAAAAATATCTTAGTTGTTCATACAAGTCTGATCATGTCGTATATTTAGATGCACACAAAAATAATTTTTTTTTAATACTTAGGTGATATACAGGGTGGCCCGAATGAGACTTAGTGATGTTAAACATGTATAACTCTTGTAATAACATTTTTTTTAAATGATTTATTTTTATATGTTAAATACGTTTTATGGAAATTTAACGTGACTATGTGTGAAATATGACATCAGGCAAATGACCACCATTTTGCTCGATACAGGCATCGGCTCTTTTTAGCGCATATTGCATTACACGGCGTAATGTTTCTGGTTGCAGGCGCTGTATTTCATCTCGAATATTCTGGTTGAGCTGTCCAAGTGTCTGTTGTTTGTTAACATACACTTTGTCTTTTAAATAACCCCACAAAAAAATCGGGCGCAGTTAAATCTGGTGAACGAGGAGGCCAAGGGAAATTTGAATTTTTTGAAATTATGCGTTCACCAAAAATTTCACGCAACATGTCCATAGTCTGTCTAGCAGTATGCGTAGTGGCTCCATCTTGTTAAAACCACAAATTAGGATGTTGCTCCACCATTGGCCGCAAAAAGTTGTCGATCTTTGTTCATCATCATTTTTCATCATCATTCTCAAAAAAATATGGGCCGATGATTTTTGTGGCCATAACACCGCACTAAATAGTGCATCTGATTGGGTGTGACTGATGTTGATGTATTGCCCTTGCATTTTCGGTGCCCCACAACCCCACAGTTTTGTTGATTCACATAACCACTTAAATGGAAATGCGCTTCATCCGTCATCAAAAGATAATTTAAAAAATCATTTTGTGTGGCTAATGTGTAAAGCGAATAGCGTATTGTAGTCATTGTTAGGGGTCTTGCGGTAGAAGCTGTTGCACAATTTGAACTTTGTATGATACATCTTAAGATCCAGCTTTAAAATTCTCTGTAAGGTTGTTCTGGGTATACCCAATTAGCCGGAACGGCGACGAGTTGAGACAGATGGATCATTTGCAACACTCTGCTGCACAGCTTCCACGTTGCCTTCAGTACGAATATTTCGATGAACACCTCTTCCTGGACGGTCGGCAACTGAACCCAGTTCCTCAAAACGGCGAACTAAACTTGTAATCATGGAAGATGTGGGCACTAATCTTACGTTAAAAAAAAACGGTGATAATTTCGTGCGTCAGAAAAATTGATCGTTGAGAAGAATAATAAAAATCGATAATTTTAATGCGTTGTTGTGGACTGTACGTATTCATTTTAAATTTCCAAGAGTTCAGTTATAATCTGCAAAAAGAAAAAATAAATTATGTTAAAAAATAAAAAAGTTATTTGTGTTTCCCATCAGCTGGTCTTATTTGGGCCACCCGTTAGAAAGGTGTGGCAATAATACTGTTTTATGAAGTAGATACCATATTTTATGGTAATAGGTGTCCCAGTAAGAGTGAATTTTTTAATTTCATGCTGTGTGGCAGGCAGTTGTTCAGATTCATTCCGTTCTCCTTTGTAATATTGCAGCAATTCCGACCTCATATACAAAAAATTAATGTCTGACCAAAATCCACACCAAGCAGTTGCTGTTTGTACATGCATATCTTTCTAATAGATTGCATGAGGATTTTCTAAGCCCCATATTGTAAATTTTGTATCTACGAAGCCATTCAGATGGAAATGGGCTTCATCGGAGATAACGATTTTTATTCGAAAAATTAGCATTGACTTCATTTGGTTCCATTACCAATTGAACTAATTGCCTACCCGGATATTTTATTACATACTTAATCAGAACATTCGTCTTTAGAGTCCTTTAAATAAAATATTTTAATATGAAAATATTTTAAAATGAAAAAATACACTCTTACTGAGATACTTTTTATATGTTTTGGCGTTTCATTTCAAAGCTTCTTTAATTGATGTTTGAATTTAAAAATATATTTGGGTGTTATAGTGAAGGGCATATAAAATTCAACACTGCTGAATTTTTTTTAATTATATCTAGTGATAACTTTATAATGGTACAAATAGCTGTTCACTTTTCTATATCCATGTTAAAAAAATTTTTAAATAATTATGAAATACTTGAAATTGCTTGAAATTTAACCCAAAGCAAAAACATTTTATGAACTTGTATGAACGTTTACTTGCATACATATAACAATATACTACACAAATATACATAATATGCCGTAATTGTGCCATACGTACTTCATAATTTTAACTTCCTTTTAGAAGATGCTGTTAGTACTATTGCTTGTCTATGGATGCATTTACATGTTTAAGCTTAAAAGAATGGAAACTCTTTACATACTTGTGTGTATATACGTGTATGTAAAAGACTATTATCTTGTTGTAGCCGTAAAATAACATTAAATCAATTTGGAAGTGCAACATGTTAAGCAAGTTGTCTAAATGCCTTAAACATTTATCACCAACATATGAGTGGTCATACTTTACACTGCTTTTCTTATATTTATAAAACTCATAGTGTAAACTATAGATTAATAATAAGATATTTAAAATGTATATGCAAAGTTTAAACATACATACTAAAAACAAAAAGAAAAATTTGATGATCTTAGCTATTTTACCAGAACCCAAGCTATAGCATTCGATATCGTATGAAATAGATATAAATTCTAGTCGTTTTGTATGAACTAATTTGAAAATTTCTATAGAACTTGCCAGATATGCAATGCGCCGATGTGACCTCAGGTCTTGCCCGGTGTTTTATCCAATGAATTGGAATGCTAGCACCAAATTTTAAAGTAACCTTTTTACGAATATTATTTAAATCGCGAATTCACTTTGCCAGGGGCACACATTTTTACAGAAATCTTTTAGAAAATAAAAATTTCTCTAGCTTACAAATAAACAGAAAATAATTTTTAATTTATAGATTTACTTACTTTTTATTTAAATATTTTTTTCCTTTTTGAATAAATAATAGTGAGATTTTAAATTTTTTTATTATTCTTTTTTCCTTTTTATTGTGAGTGTTACAGGCCTACCGTCCAACCAATTTTTAGAGTTCTTTGGGAATCAATCAAAAACCAAAGTTAATGGTTTTAACGATAAACAAAAATTCATGAGCGTTGGTACCTGTAACTTCAGAGTTATGGAGTAGCTTGTATACCTTGGGTACACCATTAGTCTGGAAATACGAAGAAAAAAAGACTTTCTGTCAGCATTGCCAGGCGTTAGAAAAACAATAAGTTAAATTTGCCTAAAAAAATTGCTAGAAAAAGCTAAATCACTCACAAAAAAAAACTGGTGAAAAGTAAAAAACTATCGCTTAAAATTAAATATATTAATTACGATTTTTAAAAAAAATCAAAACAATAACAAAACCTAAAGAAAATAAGGTCGTTTTAAACATGCTTCTGTTTTGGTCATAACTTGCTTTTTTTTTTTTTTAAATTATAAAAAATTTTTTTTCCACTATCTGCAAAAAAAAAAAATCGAATTAAAACCAATACAGTTATCTATCCAATGCAAAAAAAATATATTAAATATATACACTACTTAGGAAGTTCTGACCAAAAAGGTAACCTGAAAGAAACAATAGTGGTAAGTGGTTACCTTCTTGCTCATAACTTGCTTAGTTTTCAAGATATCGATTTGATTTCTAAGGCGTTGGATAGATAACCGTATTAACTTTATTAGGGAAAAATTTTCTTGTCGATAGTGCAAACAAATTTTTTTATCATTTTTTCCAAAAAAGCAAAGGGGGTAGTCCATGGTTTTTTTTGACGAAAAATTATTTTCTTTGGAGTATTTGCAAAACAAAAAAAACTAATTAAAGCTAATTTGATTATCTATCTAACAAAAAAGAAATCAAGTCGATATGAAAAAAACTAAGCAAGTTATGACCAAAAAAGTAACCAGTTCTACCAAAAAGTGGCCGGAAAGAGGCAGTAGTAGAACTGGTAACTTTTTTGCTCGTAACTTGCCTAGTTTTTCTGATATCGACTTGATTTCTACTGCGTTGGATAGATAACCGCATTTACTTTACTTAGAATTTTTTTTCTTGTCGAGAATTCAAACAAATTTTTTATCATTTTTTTCAAAAAAAGCAAAGGTGGTTTTTTTTAGCGAAAAATATTTTTTTTCCAGTATTTGAAAAATAAAAATTTTGTATTAAAGCTGATACGATTCTCTATCCAACAAAAAAGAAATCAAGGCGATATTAAGAAAACTAAGCAAGTTATGACCAAAAAGGTAACCAGTTCTACAAAAAAGTGGCCGGAAAGAGGCAGTAGTAGAACTGCTTACCTTTTTGCTCATAACTTGCTTATTTTTCTAGATATCAACTTGATTTCTATTGCAATGGATAGATAACCGGACTGGCTTTAATTCGATTTTACTATTGTGCAGATAGTGGGAAAAATTTTTTTTAACAAAAAAAAACCATGGACTACCACCTTTGCTTTTTTTAAAAAATGAAAAAAATTTTTTTTACAAGAAAAACAATTGGCGATTAAAGCCAATGCGCTAAGCTATCCAACGCAAAAGAAATCAAGTCGATATGTTGGAAACTTAGCAAGTTATAACCAAAAAGGTAACCAGTTCTACCAAAAAGTGGCCGGAAAGAGGCAGTAGTAGAACTGGTTACTTTTTTGGTCATAACTTGCTTATTTTTCTAGATATCAACTTGATTTCTATTGCAATGGATAGATAACCGGACTGGCTTTAATTCGATTTTATTATTGTGCAGATAGTGGGAAAAATTTTTTTTTACCAAAAAAAAACCATGGACTACCCCCTTTGCTTTTTTTAAAAAATGAAAAAAATTTTTTTTACAAGAAAAACAATTGGCGATTAAAGCCAATGCGCTAAGCTATCCAACGCAAAAGAAATCAAGTCGATGTGTTGGAAACTTAGCAAGTTATGACCAAAAAGGTAACCAGTTCTACCAAAAAGTGGCCGGAAAGAGGCAGTAGTAGAACTGGTTACTTTTTTGGTCATAACTTGCTTATTTTTCTAGATATCAACTTTATTTCTATTGCAATGGATAGATAGCCGGACTGGCTTTAATTCGATTTTATTATTGTGCAGATAGTGGGAAAAATTTTTTTTTACCAAAAAAAAACCATGGACTACCCCCTTTGCTTTTTTTAAAAAATGAAAAAAAATTTTTTTACAAGAAAAACAATTGGCGATTAAAGCCAATGCGCTAAGCTATCCAACGCAAAAGAAATCAAGTCGATATGTTGGAAACTTAGCAAGTTATAACCAAAAAGGTAACCAGTTCTACCAAAAAGTGGCCGGAAAGAGGCAGTAGTAGAACTGGTTACTTTTTTGGTCATAACTTGCTTATTTTTCTAGATATCAACTTTATTTCTATTGCAATGGATAGATAGCCGGACTGGCTTTAATTCGATTTTATTATTGTGCAGATAGTGGGAAAAATTTTTTTTTACCAAAAAAAAACCATGGACTACCCCCTTTGCTTTTTTTAAAAAATGAAAAAAAATTTTTTTACAAGAAAAACAATTGGCGATTAAAGCCAATGCGCTAAGCTATCCAACGCAAAAGAAATCAAGTCGATATGTTGGAAACTTAGCAAGTTATAACCAAAAAGGTAACCAGTTCTACCAAAAAGTGGCCGGAAAGAGGCAGTAGTAGAACTGGTTACTTTTTTGGTCATAACTTGCTTATTTTTCTAGATATCAACTTGATTTCTATTGCAATGGATAGATAACCGGACTGGCTTTAATTCGATTTTATTATTGTGCAGATAGTGGGAAAAATTTTTTTTTACCAAAAAAAAACCATGGACTACCCCCTTTGCTTTTTTTAAAAAATGAAAAAAATTTTTTTTACAAGAAAAACAATTGGCGATTAAAGCCAATGCGCTAAGCTATCCAACGCAAAAGAAATCAAGTCGATGTGTTGGAAACTTAGCAAGTTATGACCAAAAAGGTAACCAGTTCTACCAAAAAGTGGCCGGAAAGAGGAAGTAGTAGAACTGGTTACTTTTTTGGTCATAACTTGCTTATTTTTCTAGATATCAACTTTATTTCTATTGCAATGGATAGATAACCGGACTGGCTTTAATTCGATTTTACTATTGTGCAGATAGTGGGAAAAATTTTTTTTTTACCAAAAAAAAACCATGGACTACCCCCTTTGCTTTTTTTAAAAAATGAAAAAAATTTTTTTTACAAGAAAAACAATTGGTAATTAAAGCCAATGCGCTAAGCTATCCAACGCAAAAGAAATCAAGTCGATATGTTGGAAACTTAGCAAGTTATGACCAAAAAGGTAACCAGTTCTACCAAAAAGTGGCCGGAAAGAGGCAGTAGTAGAACTGGTTACTTTTTTGGTCATAGCTTGCTTATTTTTCTAGATATCAACTTGATTTCTATTGCAATGGATAGATAACCGGACTGGCTTTAATTCGATTTTATTATTGTGCAGATAGTGGGAAAAATTTTTTTTTACCAAAAAAAAAAAACCATGGACTACCCCGTTTGCTTTTTTTTAAAAATGAAAAAAATTTTTTTTACAAGAAAAACAATTGGTAATTAAAGCCAATGCGCTAAGCTATCCAACGCAAAAGAAATCAAGTCGATATGTTGGAAACTTAGCAAGTTATGACCAAAAAGGTAACCAGTTCTACCAAAAAGTGGCCGGAAAGAGGCAGTAGTAGAACTGGTTACTTTTTTGGTCATAACTTGCTTTTTTTTCTAGATATCAACTTGATTTCTATTGCAATGGATAGATAACCGGACTGGCTTTAATTCGATTTTATTATTGTGCAGATAGTGGGAAAAATTTTTTTTTACCAAAAAAAAAAACCATGGACTACCCCCTTTGCTTTTTTTTAAAAATGAAAAAAATTTTTTTTACAAGAAAAACAATTGGCGATTAAAGCCAATGCGCTAAGCTATCCAACGCAAAAGAAATCAAGTCGATATGTTGGAAACTTAGCAAGTTATGACCAAAAAGGTAACCAGTTCTAACAAAAAGTGGCCGGAAAGAGGCAGTAGTAGAACTGGTTACTTTTTTGGTCATAACTTGCTTATTTTTCTAGATATCAACTTGATTTCTATTGCAATGGATAGATAACCGGACTGGCTTTAATTCGATTTTATTATTGTGCAGATAGTGGGAAAATTTTTTTTTTACCAAAAAAAAACCATGGACTACCACCTTTGCTTTTTTTAAAAAATGAAAAAAATTTTTTTTACAAGAAAAACAATTGGCGATTAAAGCCAATGCGCTAAGCTATCCAACGCAAAAGAAATCAAGTCGATATGTTGGAAACTTAGCAAGTTATGACCAAAAAGGTAACCAGTTCTACCAAAAAGTGGCCGGAAAGAGGCAGTAGTAGAACTGGTTACTTTTTTGGTCATAACTTGCTTATTTTTCTAGATATCAACTTGATTTCTATTGCAATGGATAGATAACCGGACTGGCTTTAATTCGATTTTATTATTGTGCAGATAGTGGGAAAATTTTTTTTTTACCAAAAAAAAACCATGGACTACCACCTTTGCTTTTTTTAAAAAATGAAAAAAATTTTTTTTACAAGAAAAACAATTGGCGATTAAAGCCAATGCGCTAAGCTATCCAACGCAAAAGAAATCAAGTCGATATGTTGGAAACTTAGCAAGTTATGACCAAAAAGGTAACCAGTTCTACCAAAAAGTGGCCGGAAAGAGGCAGTAGTAGAACTGGTTACTTTTTTAGTCATAACTTGCTTATTTTTTTAGATATAAACTTGATTTCTATTGCAATGGATAGATAACCGGACTGGCTTTAATTCGATTTTATTATTGTGCAGATAGTGGGAAAAATTTTTTTTTACCAAAAAAAAACCATGGACTACCCCCTTTGCTTTTTTTAAAAAATGAAAAAAATTGTTTTTACAAGAAAAACAATTGGCGATTAAAGCCAATGCGCTAAGCTATCCAACGCAAAATAAATCAAGTCGATATGTTGGA
Organism: Thelaira solivaga; assembly: GCA_947397855.1. Classification (NCBI taxonomy): domain Eukaryota; kingdom Metazoa; phylum Arthropoda; class Insecta; order Diptera; family Tachinidae; genus Thelaira; species Thelaira solivaga. The sequence goes on from OX377612.1 coordinate 17,399,859, forward strand.
AACTTAGCAAGTTATGACCAAAAAGGTAACCAGTTCTACCAAAAAGTGGCCGGAAAGAGGCAGTAGTAGAACTGGTTACTTTTTTGGTCATAACTTGCTTATTTTTTTTAGATATCAACTTGATTTCTATTGCAATGGATAGATAACCGGACTGGCTTTAATTCGATTTTATTATTGTGCAGATAGTGGGAAATTTTTTTTTTTTACCAAAAAAAAACCATGGACTACCACCTTTGCTTTTTTTAAAAAATGAAAAAAAATTTTTTTACAAGAAAAACAATTGGCGATTAAAGCCAATGCGCTAAGCTATCCAACGCAAAAGAAATCAAGTCGATATGTTGGAAACTTAGCAAGTTATGACCAAAAAGGTAACCAGTTCTACCAAAAAGTGGCCGGAAAGAGGCAGTAGTAGAACTGGTTACTTTTTTGGTCATAACTTGCTTATTTTTCTAGATATCAACTTGATTTCTATTGCAATGGATAGATAACCGGACTGGCTTTAATTCGATTTTATTATTGTGCAGATAGTGGGAAAAATTTTTTTTTACCAAAAAAAACCATGGACTACCACCTTTGCTTTTTTTAAAAAATGAAAAAAAATTTTTTTTACCAGAAAAACAATTGGCGATTAAAGCCAATGCGCTAAGCTATCCAACGCAAAAGAAATCAAGTCGATATGTTGGAAACTTAGCAAGTTATGACCAAAAAGGTAACCAGTTCTACCAAAAAGTGGCCGGAAAGAGGCAGTAGTAGAACTGGTTACTTTTTTGGTCATAACTTGCTTATTTTTCTAGATATCAACTTGATTTCTATTGCAATGGATAGATAACCGGACTGGCTTTAATTCGATTTTATTATTGTGCAGATAGTGGGAAAATTTTTTTTTAACAAAAAAAAACCATGGACTACCACCTTTGCTTTTTTTAAAAAATGAAAAAAATTGTTTTTACAAGAAAAACAATTGGCGATTAAAGCCAATGCGCTAAGCTATCCAACGCAAAAGAAATCAAGTCGATATGTTGGAAACTTAGCAAGTTATGACCAAAAAGGTAACCAGTTCTACCAAAAAGTGGCCGGAAAGAGGCAGTAGTAGAACTGGTTACTTTTTTGGTCATAACTTGCTTATTTTTCTAGATATCAACTTGATTTCTATTGCAATGGATAGATAACCGGACTGGCTTTAATTCGATTTTATTATTGTGCAGATAGTGGGAAAAATTTTTTTTTACCAAAAAAAACCATGGACTACCACCTTTGCTTTTTTTAAAAAATGAAAAAAAATTTTTTTTACCAGAAAAACAATTGGCGATTAAAGCCAATGCGCTAAGCTATCCAACGCAAAAGAAATCAAGTCGATATGTTGGAAACTTAGCAAGTTATGACCAAAAAGGTAACCAGTTCTACCAAAAAGTGGCCGGAAAGAGGCAGTAGTAGAACTGGTTACTTTTTTGGTCATAACTTGCTTATTTTTCTAGATATCAACTTGATTTCTATTGCAATGGATAGATAACCGGACTGGCTTTAATTCGATTTTATTATTGTGCAGATAGTGGGAAAATTTTTTTTTAACAAAAAAAAACCATGGACTACCACCTTTGCTTTTTTTAAAAAATGAAAAAAATTGTTTTTACAAGAAAAACAATTGGCGATTAAAGCCAATGCGCTAAGCTATCCAACGCAAAAGAAATCAAGTCGATATGTTGGAAACTTAGCAAGTTATGACCAAAAAGGTAACCAGTTCTACCAAAAAGTGGCCGGAAAGAGGCAGTAGTAGAACTGGTTACTTTTTTGGTCATAACTTGCTTATTTTTTTAGATATAAACTTGATTTCTATTGCAATGGATAGATAACCGGACTGGCTTTAATTCGATTTTATTATTGTGCAGATAGTGGGAAAAATTTTTTTTTACCAAAAAAAAACCATGGACTACCCCCTTTGCTTTTTTTAAAAAATGAAAAAAAATTTTTTTTACCAGAAAAACAATTGGCGATTAAAGCCAATGCGCTAAGCTATCCAACGCAAAAGAAATCAAGTCGATATGTTGGAAACTTAGCAAGTTATGACCAAAAAGGTAACCAGTTCTACCAAAAAGTGGCCGGAAAGAGGCAGTAGTAGAACTGGTTACTTTTTTGGTCATAACTTGCTTATTTTTCTAGATATCAACTTGATTTCTATTGCAATGGATAGATAACCGGACTGGCTTTAATTCGATTTTATTATTGTGCAGATAGTGGGAAAATTTTTTTTTAACAAAAAAAAAACCATGGACTACCACCTTTGCTTTTTTTAAAAAATGAAAAAAATTGTTTTTACAAGAAAAACAATTGGCGATTAAAGCCAATGCGCTAAGCTATCCAACGCAAAATAAATCAAGTCGATATGTTGGAAACTTAGCAAGTTATGACCAAAAAGGTAACCAGTTCTACCAAAAAGTGGCCGGAAAGAGGCAGTAGTAGAACTGGTTACTTTTTTGGTCATAACTTGCTTATTTTTCTAGATATAAACTTGATTTCTATTGCAATGGATAGATAACCGGACTGGCTTTAATTCGATTTTATTATTGTGCAGATAGTGGGAAAATTTTTTTTTTACCAAAAAAAAAACCATGGACTACCACCTTTGCTTTTTTTAAAAAATGAAAAAAATATTTTTTACAAGAAAAACAATTGGCGATTAAAGCCAATGCGCTAAGCTATCCAACGCAAAAGAAATCAAGTCGATATGTTGGAAACTTAGCAAGTTATGACCAAAAAGGTAACCAGTTCTACCAAAAAGTGGCCGGAAAGAGGCAGTAGTAGAACTGGTTACTTTTTTGGTCATAACTTGCTTATTTTTCTAGATATAAACTTGATTTCTATTGCAATGGATAGATAACCGAACTGGCTTTAATTCGATTTTATTATTGTGCAGATAGTGGGAAAAATTTTTTTTTACCAAAAAAAAAAACCATGGACTACCCCCTTTGCTTTTTTTAAAAAATGAAAAAAATATTTTTAACAAGAAAAACAATTGGCGATTAAAGCCAATGCGCTAAGCTATCCAACGCAAAAGAAATCAAGTCGATATGTTGGAAACTTAGCAAGTTATGACCAAAAAGGTAACCAGTTCTACCAAAAAGTGGCCGGAAAGAGGCAGTAGTAGAACTGGTTACTTTTTTGGTCATAACTTGCTTATTTTTCTAGATATCAACTTGATTTCTATTGCAATGGATAGATAACCGGACTGGCTTTAATTCGATTTTATTATTGTGCAGATAGTGGGAAAAATTTTTTTTTACCAAAAAAAAAACCATGGACTACCCCCTTTGCTTTTTTTAAAAAATGAAAAAAATATTTTTTACAAGAAAAACAATTGGCGATTAAAGCCAATGCGCTAAGCTATCCAACGCAAAAGAAATCAAGTCGATATGTTGGAAACTTAGCAAGTTATGACCAAAAAGGTAACCAGTTCTACCAAAAAGTGGCCGGAAAGAGGCAGTAGTAGAACTGGTTACTTTTTTGGTCATAACTTGCTTATTTTTTTAGATATAAACTTGATTTCTATTGCAATGGATAGATAACCGGACTGGCTTTAATTCGATTTTATTATTGTGCAGATAGTGGGAAATTTTTTTTTTTTACCAAAAAAAAACCATGGACTACCACCTTTGCTTTTTTTAAAAAATGAAAAAAATTGTTTTTACAAGAAAAACAATTGGCGATTAAAGCCAATGCGCTAAGCTATCCAACGCAAAAGAAATCAAGTCGATATGTTGGAAACTTAGCAAGTTATGACCAAAAAGGTAACCAGTTCTACCAAAAAGTGGCCGGAAAGAGGCAGTAGTAGAACTGGTTACTTTTTTGGTCATAACTTGCTTATTTTTCTAGATATCAACTTGATTTCTATTGCAATGGATAGATAACCGGACTGGCTTTAATTCGATTTTATTATTGTGCAGATAGTGGGAAAAATTTTTTTTTACCAAAAAAAAAACCATGGACTACCCCCTTTGCTTTTTTTAAAAAATGAAAAAAAATTTTTTTACAAGAAAAACAATTGGCGATTAAAGCCAATGCGCTAAGCTATCCAACGCAAAAGAAATCAAGTCGATATGTTGGTAACCAGTTCTACCAAAAAGTGGCCGGAAAGAGGCAGTAGTATTTAGAACTGGTTACTTTTTTGGTCATAACTTGCTTATTTTTTTAGATATCAACTTGATTTCTATTGCAATGGATAGATAACCGGACTGGCTTTAATTCGATTTTATTATTGTGCAGATAGTGGGAAAATTTTTTTTTTACCAAAAAAAAAACCATGGACTACCCCCTTTGCTTTTTTTAAAAAATGAAAAAAATTTTTTTTACAAGAAAAACAATTGGCGATTAAAGCCAATGCGCTAAGCTATCCAACGCAAAAGAAATCAAGTCGATATGTTGGAAACTTAGCAAGTTATGACCAAAAAGGTAACCAGTTCTACCAAAAAGTGGCCGGAAAGAGGCAGTAGTAGAACTGGTTACTTTTTTGGTCATAACTTGCTTATTTTTTTAGATATAAACTTGATTTCTATTGCAATGGATAGATAACCGGACTGGCTTTAATTCGATTTTATTATTGTGCAGATAGTGGGAAATTTTTTTTTTTTACCAAAAAAAAACCATGGACTACCACCTTTGCTTTTTTTAAAAAATGAAAAAAAATTTTTTTACAAGAAAAACAATTGGCGATTAAAGCCAATGCGCTAAGCTATCCAACGCAAAAGAAATCAAGTCGATATGTTGGAAACTTAGCAAGTTATGACCAAAAAGGTAACCAGTTCTACCAAAAAGTGGCCGGAAAGAGGCAGTAGTAGAACTGGTTACTTTTTTGGTCATAACTTGCTTATTTTTCTAGATATCAACTTGATTTCTATTGCAATGGATAGATAACCGGACTGGCTTTAATTCGATTTTATTATTGTGCAGATAGTGGGAAAAATTTTTTTTTACCAAAAAAAAAACCATGGACTACCCCCTTTGCTTTTTTTAAAAAATGAAAAAAAATTTTTTTACAAGAAAAACAATTGGCGATTAAAGCCAATGCGCTAAGCTATCCAACGCAAAAGAAATCAAGTCGATATGTTGGTAACCAGTTCTACCAAAAAGTGGCCGGAAAGAGGCAGTAGTATTTAGAACTGGTTACTTTTTTGGTCATAACTTGCTTATTTTTTTAGATATCAACTTGATTTCTATTGCAATGGATAGATAACCGGACTGGCTTTAATTCGATTTTATTATTGTGCAGATAGTGGGAAAATTTTTTTTTTACCAAAAAAAAAACCATGGACTACCCCCTTTGCTTTTTTTAAAAAATGAAAAAAATTTTTTTTACAAGAAAAACAATTGGCGATTAAAGCCAATGCGCTAAGCTATCCAACGCAAAAGAAATCAAGTCGATATGTTGGAAACTTAGCAAGTTATGACCAAAAAGGTAACCAGTTCTACCAAAAAGTGGCCGGAAAGAGGCAGTAGTAGAACTGGTTACTTTTTTGGTCATAACTTGCTTATTTTTCTAGATATCAACTTGATTTCTATTGCAATGGATAGATAACCGGACTGGCTTTAATTCGATTTTATTATTGTGCAGATAGTGGGAAAAATTTTTTTTTAACAAAAAAAAAAAACCATGGACTACCCCCTTTGCTTTTTTTAAAAAATGAAAAAAATTTTTTTTACAAGAAAAACAATTGGCGATTAAAGCCAATGCGCTAAGCTATCCAACGCAAAAGAAATCAAGTCGATATGTTGGAAACTTAGCAAGTTATGACCAAAAAGGTAACCAGTTCTACCAAAAAGTGGCCGGAAAGAGGCAGTAGTAGAACTGGTTACTTTTTTGGTCATAACTTGCTTATTTTTCTAGATATCAACTTGATTTCTATTGCAATGGATAGATAACCGGACTGGCTTTAATTCGATTTTATTATTGTGCAGATAGTGGGAAATTTTTTTTTTTTACCAAAAAAAAACCATGGACTACCACCTTTGCTTTTTTTAAAAAATGAAAAAAAATTTTTTTACAAGAAAAACAATTGGCGATTAAAGCCAATGCGCTAAGCTATCCAACGCAAAAGAAATCAAGTCGATATGTTGGAAACTTAGCAAGTTATGACCAAAAAGGTAACCAGTTCTACCAAAAAGTGGCCGGAAAGAGGCAGTAGTAGAACTGGTTACTTTTTTGGTCATAACTTGCTTATTTTTCTAGATATCAACTTGATTTCTATTGCAATGGATAGATAACCGGACTGGCTTTAATTCGATTTTATTATTGTGCAGATAGTGGGAAAAATTTTTTTTTACCAAAAAAAAAACCATGGACTACCCCCTTTGCTTTTTTTAAAAAATGAAAAAAATTGTTTTTACAAGAAAAACAATTGGCGATTAAAGCCAATGCGCTAAGCTATCCAACGCAAAAGAAATCAAGTCGATATGTTGGAAACTTAGCAAGTTATGACCAAAAAGGTAACCAGTTCTACCAAAAAGTGGCCGGAAAGAGGCAGTAGTATTTAGAACTGGTTACTTTTTTGGTCATAACTTGCTTATTTTTTTAGATATCAACTTAATTTCTATTGCAATGGATAGATAACCGGACTGGCTTTAATTCGATTTTATTATTGTGCAGATAGTGGGAAAATTTTTTTTTTACCAAAAAAAACCATGGACTACCCCCTTTGCTTTTTTTAAAAAATGAAAAAAATTTTTTTTACAAGAAAAACAATTGGCGATTAAAGCCAATGCGCTAAGCTATCCAACGCAAAAGAAATCAAGTCGATATGTTGGAAACTTAGCAAGTTATGACCAAAAAGGTAACCAGTTCTACCAAAAAGTGGCCGGAAAGAGGCAGTAGTAGAACTGGTTACTTTTTTGGTCATAACTTGCTTATTTTTCTAGATATCAACTTGATTTCTATTGCAATGGATAGATAACCGGACTGGCTTTAATTCGATTTTATTATTGTGCAGATAGTGGGAAAAATTTTTTTTTAACAAAAAAAAAAAACCATGGACTACCCCCTTTGCTTTTTTTAAAAAATGAAAAAAATTTTTTTTACAAGAAAAACAATTGGCGATTAAAGCCAATGCGCTAAGCTATCCAACGCAAAAGAAATCAAGTCGATATGTGGGAAACTTAGCAAGTTATGACCAAAAAGGTAACCAGTTCTACCAAAAAGTGGCCGGAAAGAGGCAGTAGTAGAACTGGTTACTTTTTTGGTCATAACTTGCTTATTTTTCTAGATATCAACTTGATTTCTATTGCAATGGATAGATAACCGGACTGGCTTTAATTCGATTTTATTATTGTGCAGATAGTGGGAAAAATTTTTTTTTTCCAAAAAAAAAAAAACCATGGACTACCCCCTTTGCTTTTTTTAAAAAATGAAAAAAATTTTTTTTACAAGAAAAACAATTGGCGATTAAAGCCAATGCGCTAAGCTATCCAACGCAAAAGAAATCAAGTCGATATGTTGGAAACTTAGCAAGTTATGACCAAAAAGGTAACCAGTTCTACCAAAAAGTGGCCGGAAAGAGGCAGTAGTAGAACTGGTTACTTTTTTGGTCATAACTTGCTTATTTTTCTAGATATAAACTTGATTTCTATTGCATTGGATAGATAACCGGACTGGCTTTAATTCGATTTTATTATTGTGCAGATAGTGGGAAAAATTTTTTTTTACCAAAAAAAAAAAACCATGGACTACCCCCTTTGCTTTTTTTAAAAAATGAAAAAAATTTTTTTTACAAGAAAAACAATTGGTAATTAAAGCCAATGCGCTAAGCTATCCAACGCAAAAGAAATCAAGTAGATATGTTGGAAACTTAGCAAGTTATGACCAAAAAGGTAACCAGTTCTACCAAAAAGTGGCCGGAAAGAGGCAGTAGTAGAACTGGTTACTTTTTTGGTCATAACTTGCTTATTTTTCTGGATATCAACTTGATTTCTATTGCAATGGATAGATAACCGTATTGGCTTTAATTTGATTTTATTATTGTGCAGATAGTGGGAAAATTTTTTTTTTTACCAAAAAAAAAACCGTGGACTACCCCCTTTGCTTTTTTTAAAAAATGAAAAAAATTTTTTTTACAAGAAAAACAATTGGCGATTAAAGCCAATGCGCTAAGCTATCCAACGCAAAAGAAATCAAGTCGATATGTTGGAAACTTAGCAAGTTATGACCAAAAAGGTAACCAGTTCTACCAAAAAGTGGCCGGAAAGAGGCAGTAGTAGAACTGGTTACTTTTTTGTTCATAACTTGCTTATTTTTTTAGATATCAACTTGATTTCTATTGCAATGGATAGATAACCGGACTGGCTTTAATTCGATTTTATTATTGTGCAGATAGTGGGAAAATTTTTTTTTTACCAAAAAAAAACCATGGACTACCACCTTTGCTTTTTTTAAAAAATGAAAAAAATTTTTTTTACAAGAAAAACAATTGGCGATTAAAGCCAATGCGCTAAGCTATCCAACGCAAAAGAAATCAAGTCGATATGTTGGAAACTTAGCAAGTTATGACCAAAAAGGTAACCAGTTCTACCAAAAAGTGGCTGGAAAGAGGCAGTAGTAGAACTGGTTACTTTTTTGGTCATAACTTGCTTATTTTTCTAGATATCAACTTGATTTCTATTGCAATGGATAGATAACCGGACTGGCTTTAATTCGATTTTACTATTGTGCAGATAGTGGGAAAATTTTTTTTTACCAAAAAAAAAAAAACCATGGACTACCCCCTTTGCTTTTTTTAAAAAATTAAAAAAAAATTTTTTTACAAGAAAAACAATTGGCGATTAAAGCCAATGCGCTAAGCTATCCAACGCAAAAAAAATCAAGTCGATATGTTGGAAACTTAGCAAGTTATGACCAAAAAGGTAACCAGTTCTACCAAAAAGTGGCTGGAAAGAGGCAGTAGTAGAACTGGTTACTTTTTTGGTCATAACTTGCTTATTTTTCTAGATATCAACTTGATTTCTATTGCAATGGATAGATAACCGGACTGGCTTTAATTCGATTTTATTATTGTGCAGATAGTGGGAAAAATTTTTTTTTACCAAAAAAAAAAAAAACCATGGACTACCCCCTTTGCTTTTTTTAAAAAATGAAAAAAAATTTTTTTTTTCAAGAAAAACAATTGGTAATTAAAGCCAATGCGCTAAGCTATCCAACGCAAAAGAAATCAAGTCGATATGTTGGAAACTTAGCAAGTTATGACCAAAAAGGTAACCAGTTCTACCAAAAAGTGGCCGGAAAGAGGCAGTAGTAGAACTGGTTACTTTTTTGGTCATAACTTGCTTATTTTTCTAGATATCAACTTGATTTCTATTGCAATGGATAGATAACCGGACTGGCTTTAATTCGATTTTATTATTGTGCAGATAGTGGAAAAAATTTTTTTTTACCAAAAAAAAAAAAAAAAAACCATGGACTACCCCTTTTGCTTTTTTTAAAAAATGAAAAAAATTTTTTTTACAAGAAAAACAATTGGCGACTAAAGCCAATGCGCTATGATATCCAACGCAAAAGAAATCAAGTCGATATGTTGGAAACTTAGCAAGTTATGAGCAAAAAGGTAACCAGTTCTACCAAAAAGTGGCCGGAAAGAGGCAGTAGTAGAACTGGTTACTTTTTTGGTCATAACTTGCTTATTTTTCTAGATATCAACTTGATTTCTATTGCAATGGATAGATAACCGGACTGGCTTTAATTCGATTTTATTATTGTGCAGATAGTGGGAAAAATTTTTTTTTACCAAAAAAAAAAAAAAAACCATGGACTACCCCCTTTTGCTTTTTTTAAAAAATGAAAAAAATTTTTTTTACAAGAAAAACAATTGGTAATTAAAGCCAATGCGCTAAGCTATCCAACGCAAAAGAAATCAAGTCGATATGTTGGAAACTTAGCAAGTTATGACCAAAAAGGTAACCAGTTCTACCAAAAAGTGGCCGGAAAGAGGCAGTAGTAGAACTGGTTACTTTTTTGGTCATAACTTGCTTATTTTTCTAGATATCAACTTGATTTCTATTGCAATGGATAGATAACCGGACTGGCTTTAATTCGATTTTATTATTGTGCAGATAGTGGGAAAATTTTTTTTTTACCAAAAAAAAAACCGTGGACTACCCCCTTTGCTTTTTTTAAAAAATGAAAAAAATTTTTTTTACAAGAAAAACAATTGGCGATTAAAGCCAATGCGCTAAGCTATCCAACGCAAAAGAAATCAAGTCGATATGTTGGAAACTTAGCAAGTTATGACCAAAAAGGTAACCAGTTCTACCAAAAAGTGGCCGGAAAGAGGCAGTAGTAGAACTGGTTACTTTTTTGTTCATAACTTGCTTATTTTTTTAGATATCAACTTGATTTCTATTGCAATGGATAGATAACCGGACTGGCTTTAATTCGATTTTATTATTGTGCAGATAGTGGGAAAATTTTTTTTTTACCAAAAAAAAACCATGGACTACCACCTTTGCTTTTTTTAAAAAATGAAAAAAAATTTTTTTACAAGAAAAACAATTGGCGATTAAAGCCAATGCGCTAAGCTATCCAACGCAAAAGAAATCAAGTCGATATGTTGGAAACTTAGCAAGTTATGACCAAAAAGGTAACCAGTTCTACCAAAAAGTGGCTGGAAAGAGGCAGTAGTAGAACTGGTTACTTTTTTGGTCATAACTTGCTTATTTTTGTAGATATCAACTTGATTTCTATTGCAATGGATAGATAACCGGACTGGCTTTAATTCGATTTTACTATTGTGCAGATAGTGGGAAAATTTTTTTTACCAAAAAAAAAAAAACCATGGACTACCCCCTTTGCTTTTTTTAAAAAATTAAAAAAAAATTTTTTTACAAGAAAAACAATTGGCGATTAAAGCCAATGCGCTAAGCTATCCAACGCAAAAGAAATCAAGTCGATATGTTGGAAACTTAGCAAGTTATGACCAAAAAGGTAACCAGTTCTACCAAAAAGTGGCTGGAAAGAGGCAGTAGTAGAACTGGTTACTTTTTTGGTCATAACTTGCTTATTTTTCTAGATATCAACTTGATTTCTATTGCAATGGATAGATAACCGGACTGGCTTTAATTCGATTTTACTATTGTGCAGATAGTGGGAAAATTTTTTTTTTTACCAAAAAAAAAACCGTGGACTACCCCCTTTGCTTTTTTTTTAAAATTAAAAAAAAATTTTTTTACAAGAAAAACAATTGGTAATTAAAGCCAATGCGCTAAGCTATCCAACGCAAAAGAAATCAAGTCGATATGTTGGAAACTTAGCAAGTTATGACCAAAAAGGTAACCAGTTCTACCAAAAAGTGGCCGGAAAGAGGCAGTAGTAGAACTGGTTACTTTTTTGGTCATAACTTGCTTATTTTTCTAGATATCAACTTGATTTCTATTGCAATGGATAGATAACCGGACTGGCTTTAATTCGATTTTATTATTGTGCAGATAGTGGGAAAAAATTTTTTTTAACAAAAAAAAAAAAAAACCATGGACTACCCCCTTTGCTTTTTTTAAAAAATGAAAAAAAAATTTTTTACAAGAAAAACAATTGGCGATTAAAGCCAATGCGCTAAGCTATCCAACGCAAAAGAAATCAAGTCGCTATGTTGGAAACTTAGCAAGTTATGACCAAAAAGGTAACCAGTTCTACCAAAAAGTGGCCGGAAAGAGGCAGTAGTAGAACTGGTTACTTTTTTGGTCATAACTTGCTTATTTTTCTAGATATCAACTTGATTTCTATTGCAATGGATAGATAACCGGACTGGCTTTAATACGATTTTATTATTGTGCAGATAGTGGGAAAATTTTTTTTTTACCAAAAAAAAAACCATGGACTACCCCCTTTGCTTTTTTTAAAAAATGAAAAAAATTTTTTTTTTCAAGAAAAACAATTGGTAATTAAAGCCAATGCGCTAAGCTATCCAACGCAAAAGAAATCAAGTCGATATGTTGGAAACTTAGCAAGTTATGACCAAAAAGGTAACCAGTTCTACCAAAAAGTGGCCGGAAAGAGGCAGTAGTAGAACTGGTTACTTTTTTGGTCATAACTTGCTTATTTTTCTAGATATCAACTTGATTTCTATTGCAATGGATAGATAACCGGACTGGCTTTAATTCGATTTTATTATTGTGCAGATAGTGGGAAAAATTTTTTTTTACCAAAAAAAAAAAAACCATGGACTACCCCCTTTGCTTTTTTTAAAAAATGAAAAAAATTTTTTTTACAAGAAAAACAATTGGCGATTAAAGCCAATGCGCTATGATATCCAACGCAAAAGAAATCAAGTCGATATGTTGGAAACTTAGCAAGTTATGAGCAAAAAGGTAACCAGTTCTACCAAAAAGTGGCCGGAAAGAGGCAGTAGTAGAACTGGTTACTTTTTTGGTCATAACTTGCTTATTTTTCTAGATATCAACTTGATTTCTATTGCAATGGATAGACTTTAATTCGATTTTATTATTGTGCAGATAGTGGGAAAAATTTTTTTTTTACCAAAAAAAAACCATGGACTACCCCCTTTTGCTTTTTTTAAAAAATGAAAAAAATTTTTTTTACAAGAAAAACAATTGGTAATTAAAGCCAATGCGCTAAGCTATCCAACGCAAAAGAAATCAAGTCGATATGTTGGAAACTTAGCAAGTTATGACCAAAAAGGTAACCAGTTCTACCAAAAAGTGGCCGGAAAGAGGCAGTAGTAGAACTGGTTACTTTTTTGGTCATAACTTGCTTATTTTTCTAGATATCAACTTGATTTCTATTGCAATGGATAGATAACCGGACTGGCTTTAATTCGATTTTATTATTGTGCAGATAGTGGGAAAAATTTTTTTTTACCAAAAAAAAAACCATGGACTACCCCCTTTGCTTTTTTTAAAAAATGAAAAAAATTTTTTTTTTTCAAGAAAAACAATTGGTAATTAAAGCCAATGCGCTAAGCTATCCAACGCAAAAGAAATCAAGTCGATATGTTGGAAACTTAGCAAGTTATGACCAAAAAGGTAACCAGTTCTACCAAAAAGTGGCCGGAAAGAGGCAGTAGTAGAACTGGTTACTTTTTTGGTCATAACTTGCTTATTTTTCTAGATATCAACTTGATTTCTATTGCAATGGATAGATAACCGGACTGGCTTTAATTCGATTTTATTATTGTGCAGATAGTGGGAAAAATTTTTTTTTACCAAAAAAAAAACCATGGACTACCCCCTTTGCTTTTTTTAAAAAATGAAAAAAAATTTTTTTACAAGAAAAACAATTGGTAATTAAAGCCAATGCGCTAAGCTATCCAACGCAAAAGAAATCAAGTCGATATGTTGGAAACTTAGCAAGTTATGACCAAAAAGGTAACCAGTTCTACCAAAAAGTGGCCGGAAAGAGGCAGTAGTAGAACTGGTTACTTTTTTGGTCATAACTTGCTTATTTTTCTAGATATCAACTTGATTTCTATTGCAATGGATAGATAACCGGACTGGCTTTAATTCGATTTTATTATTGTGCAGATAGTGGGAAAAATTTTTTTTTACCAAAAAAAAACCATGGACTACCACCTTTGCTTTTTTTAAAAAATGAAAAAATTTTTTTTTACAAGAAAAACAATTGGCGATTAAAGCCAATGCGCTATGATATCCAACGCAAAAGAAATCAAGTCGATATGTTGGAAACTTAGCAAGTTATGACCAAAAAGGTAACCAGTTCTACAAAAAAGTGGCCGGAAAGAGGCAGTAGTAGAACTGGTTACTTTTTTGGTCATAACTTGCTTATTTTTCTAGATATCAACTTGATTTCTATTGCAATGGATAGATAACCGGACTGGCTTTAATTCGATTTTATTATTGTGCAGATAGTGGGAAAAATTTTTTTTTACCAAAAAAAAAACCATGGACTACCCCCTTTGCTTTTTTTAAAAAATGAAAAAATTTTTTTTTACAAGAAAAACAATTGGTAATTAAAGCCAATGCGCTAAGCTATCCAACGCAAAAGAAATCAAGTCGATATGTTGGAAACTTAGCAAGTTATGACCAAAAAGGTAACCAGTTCTACCAAAAAGTGGCCGGAAAGAGGCAGTAGTAGAACTGGTTACTTTTTTGGTCATAACTTGCTTATTTTTCTAGATATCAACTTGATTTCTATTGCAATGGATAGATAACCGGACTGGCTTTAATTCGATTTTATTATTGTGCAGATAGTGGGAAAAATTTTTTTTTACCAAAAAAAAAACCATGGACTACCCCCTTTGCTTTTTTTAAAAAATGAAAAAAATTTTTTTACAAGAAAAACAATTGGCGATTAAAGCCAATGCGCTAAGCTATCCAACGCAAAAGAAATCAAGTCGATATGTTGGAAACTTAGCAAGTTATGACCAAAAAGGTAACCAGTTCTACCAAAAAGTGGCCGGAAAGAGGCAGTAGTAGAACTGGTTACTTTTTTGGTCATAACTTGCTTATTTTTCTAGATATCAACTTGATTTCTATTGGAATGGATAGATAACCGGACTGGCTTTAATTCGATTTTATTATTGTGCAGATAGTGGGAAAAATTTTTTTTTACCAAAAAAAAATATGGACTACCCCCTTTGCTTTTTTTAAAAAATAAAAAAAATTTTTTTTACAAGAAAAACAATTGGTAATTAAAGCCAATGCGCTAAGCTATCCAACGCAAAAAAATCAAGTCGATATGTTGGAAACTTAGCAAGTTATGACCAAAAAGGTAACCAGTTCTACCAAAAAGTGGCCGGAAAGAGGCAGTAGTAGAACTGGTTACTTTTTTGGTCATAACTTGCTTATTTTTCTAGATATCAACTTGATTTCTATTGCAATGGATAGATAACCGGACTGGCTTTAATTCGATTTTATTATTGTGCAGATAGTGGGAAAAATTTTTTTTTACCAAAAAAAAACCATGGACTACCACCTTTGCTTTTTTTAAAAAATGAAAAAAATTTTTTTTACAAGAAAAACAATTGGCGATTAAAGCCAATGCGCTAAGCTATCCAACGCAAAAGAAATCAAGTCGATATGTTGGAAACTTAGCAAGTTATGACCAAAAAGGTAACCAGTTCTACCAAAAAGTGGCCGGAAAGAGGCAGTAGTAGAACTGGTTACTTTTTTGGTCATAACTTGCTTATTTTTCTAGATATCAACTTGATTTCTATTGCAATGGATAGATAACCGGACTGGCTTTAATTCGATTTTATTATTGTGCAGATAGTGGGAAAAATTTTTTTTTACCAAAAAAAAAAACCATGGACTACCACCTTTGCTTTTTTTAAAAAATGAAAAAAATTTTTTTACAAGAAAAACAATTGTTAATTAAAGCCAATGCGCTAAGCTATCCAACGCAAAAGAAATCAAGTCGATATGTTGGAAACTTAGCAAGTTATGACCAAAAAGGTAACCAGTTCTACCAAAAAGTGGCCGGAAAGAGGCAGTAGCAGAACTGGTTACTTTTTTGGTCATAACTTGCTTATTTTTCTAGATATCAACTTGATTTCTATTGCAATGGATAGATAACCGGACTGGCTTTAATTCGATTTTATTATTGTGCAGATAGTGGGAAAAATTTTTTTTTACCAAAAAAAAAAAAACCATGGACTACCCCCTTTGCTTTTTTTAAAAAATGAAAAAAATTTTTTTTACAAGAAAAACAATTGGTAATTGTAATTAAAGCCAATGCGCTAAGCTATCCAACGCAAAAGAAATCAAGTCGATATGTTGGAAACTTAGCAAGTTATGACCAAAAAGGTAACCAGTTCTACCAAAAAGTGGCCGGAAAGAGGCAGTAGTAGAACTGGTTACTTTTTTGGTCATAACTTGCTTATTTTTCTAGATATCAACTTGATTTCTATTGCAATGGATAGATAACCGGACTGGCTTTAATTCGATTTTATTATTGTGCAGATAGTGGGAAAAATTTTTTTTTTACCAAAAAAAACCATGGACTACCCCCTTTGCTTTTTTTAAAAAATGAAAAAATTTTTTTTACAAGAAAAACAATTGGTAATTAAAGCCAATGCGCTAAGCTATCCAACGCAAAAGAAATCAAGTCGATATGTTGGAAACTTAGCAAGTTATGACCAAAAAGGTAACCAGTTCTACCAAAAAGTGGCCGGAAAGAGGCAGTAGTAGAACTGGTTACTTTTTTGGTCATAACTTGCTTATTTTTTCTAGATATCAACTTGATTTCTATTGCAATGGATAGATAACCGGACTGGCTTTAATTCGATTTTATTATTGTGCAGATGGTGGGAAAAATTTTTTTTTTACCAAAAAAAAACCATGGACTACCCCCTTTGCTTTTTTTAAAAAATGAAAAAAAATTTTTTTACAAGAAAAACAATTGATAATTAATGCCAATGCGCTAAGCTATCCAACGCAAAAGAAATCAAGTCGATATGTTGGAAACTTAGCAAGTTATGACCAAAAAGGTAACCAGTTCTACCAAAAAGTGGCCGGAAAGAGGCAGTAGTAGAACTGGTTACTTTTTTTGGTCATAACTTCGCTTAATTTTCTAGATATCAACTTGATTTCTATTGCAATGGATAGATAACCGGACTGGCTTTAATTCGATTTTATTATTGTGCAGATAGTGGAAATTTTTTTTTTACCAAAAAAAAAACCATGGACTACCCCCTTTGCTTTTTTTAAAAATGAAAAAAAATTTTTTTACAAGAAAAATAATTGGTAATTAAAGCCAATGCGCTAAGCTATCCAACGCAAAAGAAATCAAGTCGATATGTTGGAAACTTAGCAAGTTATGACCAAAAAGGTAACCAGTTCTACCAAAAAGTGGCCGGAAAGAGGCAGTAGTAGAACTGGTTACTTTTTTGGTCATAACTTGCTTATTTTTCTAGATATCAACTTGATTTCTATTGCAATGGATAGATAACCGGACTGGCTTTAATTCGATTTTATTATTGTGCAGATAGTGGGAAATTTTTTTTTTACCAAAAAAAAACCATGGACTACCCCCTTTCCTTTTTTTAAAAAATGAAAAAAATTTTTTTTACAAGAAAAACAATTGGTAATTAAAGCCAATGCGCTAAGCTATCCAACGCAAAAGAAATCAAGTCGATATGTTGGAAACTTAGCAAGTTATGACCAAAAAGGTAACCAGTTCTAACAAAAAGTGGCCGGAAAGAGGAGTAGTAGAACTGGTTACTTTTTTGGTCATAACTTGCTTATTTTTTTAGATATCAACTTGATTTCTATTGCAATGGATAGATAACCGGACTGGCTTTAATTCGATTTTATTATTGTGCAGATAGTGGGAAATTTTTTTTTACCAAAAAAAAAACCATGGACTACCCCCTTTGCTTTTTTTAAAAAATGAAAAAAAATTTTTTTACAAGAAAAACAATTGGTAATTAAAGCCAATGCGCTAAGCTATCCAACGCAAAAGAAATCAAGTCGATATGTTGGAAACTTAGCAAGTTATGACCAAAAAGGTAACCAGTTCTACCAAAAAGTGGCCGGAAAGAGGCAGTAGTAGAACTGGTTACTTTTTTGGTCATAACTTGCTTATTTTTCTAGATATCAACTTGATTTCTATTGCAATGGATAGATAACCGGACTCTCTTTAAATCGATTTTATTATTGTGCAGATAGTGGGAAAAATTTTTTTTTACCAAAAAAAAAAAACCATGGACTACCCCCTTTGCTTTTTTTAAAAAATGAAAAAAATTTTTTTTACAAGAAAAACAATTGGTAATTAAAGCCAATGCGCTAAGCTATCTAACGCAAAAGAAATCAAGTCGATATGTTGGAAACTTAGCAAGTTATGACCAAAAAGGTAACCAGTTCTAACAAAAAGTGGCCGGAAAGAGGCAGTAGTAGAACTGGTTACTTTTTTGGTCATAACTTGCTTATTTTTCTAGATATCAACTTGATTTCTATTGCAATGGATAGATAACCGGACTGGCTTTAATTCGATTTTATTATTGTGCAGATAGTGGGAAAAATTTTTTTTTAACAAAAAAAAAACCATGGACTACCCCCTTTGCTTTTTTTAAAAAATGAAAAAAAATTTTTTTACAAGAAAAACAATTGGTGATTAAAGCCAATGCGCTAAGCTATCCAACGCAAAAGAAATCAAGTCGATATGTTGGAAACTTAGCAAGTTATGACCAAAAAGGTAACCAGTTCTAACAAAAAGTGGCCGGAAAGAGGCAGTAGTAGAACTGGTTACTTTTTTGGTCATAACTTGCTTATTTTTCTAGATATCAACTTGATTTCTATTGCAATGGATAGATAACCGGACTGGCTTTAAATCGATTTTATTATTGTGCAGATAGTGGGAAAAAATTTTTTTTACCAAAAAAAAACCATGGACTACCCCCTTTGCTTTTTTTAAAAAATGAAAAAAATTTTCTTTACAAGAAAAACAATTGGTAATTAAAGCCAATACGCTAAGCTATCTAACGCAAAAGAAATCAAGTCGATATGTTGGAAACTTAGCAAGTTATGACCAAAAAGGTAACCAGTTCTAACAAAAAGTGGCCGGAAAGAGGCAGTAGTAGAACTGGTTACTTTTTTGGTCATAACTTGCTTATTTTTCTAGATATCAACTTGATTTCTATTGCAATGGATAGATAACCGGACTGGCTTTAAATCGATTTTATTATTGTGCAGATAGTGGGAAAAATTTTTTTTTTACCAAAAAAAAAACCATGGACTACCCCCTTTGCTTTTTTTAAAAAATGAAAAAAATTTTCTTTACAAGAAAAACAATTGGTAATTAAAGCCAATACGCTAAGCTATCTAACGCAAAAGAAATCAAGTCGATATGTTGGAAACTTAGCAAGTTATGACCAAAAAGGTAACCAGTTCTAACAAAAAGTGGCCGGAAAGAGGCAGTAGTAGAACTGGTTACTTTTTTGGTCATAACTTGCTTATTTTTCTAGATATCAACTTGATTTCTATTGCAATGGATAGATAACCGGACTGGCTTTAATTCGATTTTACTATTGTGCAGATAGTGCGAAAATTTTTTTTTTTACCAAAAAAAAACCATGGACTACCCCCTTTGCTTTTTTTAAAAAATGAAAAAAATTTTTTTTACAAGAAAAACATTTGATGATTAAAGCCAATGCGCTAAGCTATCCAACGCAAAAGAAATCAAGTCGATATGTTGGAAACTTAGCAAGTTATGACCAAAAAGGTAACCAGTTCTACCAAAAAGTGGCCGGAAAGAGGCAGTAGTAGAACTGGTTACTTTTTTGGTCATAACTTGCTTATTTTTCTAGATATCAACTTGATTTCTATTGCATTGGATAGATAACCGGACTGGCTTTAATTCGATTTTATTATTGTGCAGATAGTGGGAAATTTTTTTTTTTACCAAAAAAAAAACCATGGACTACCCCCTTTGCTTTTTTTAAAAAATGAAAAAAATTTTTTTTACAAGAAAAACAATTGGTAATTAAAGCAAATGCGCTAAGCTATCCAACGCAAAAGAAATCAAGTCGATATGTTGGAAACTTAGCAAGTTATGACCAAAAAGGTAACCAGTTCTACCAAAAAGTGGCCGGAAAGAGGCAGTAGTAGAACTGGTTACTTTTTTGGTCATAACTTGCTTATTTTTCTAGATATCAACTTGATTTCTATTGCAATGAATAGATAACCGGACTGGCTTTAAATCGATTTTATTATTGTGCAGATAGTGGGAAAATTTTTTTTTACCAAAAAAAACCATGGACTACCCCCTTTGCTTTTTTTAAAAAATGAAAAAAATTTTTTTTACAAGAAAAACAATTGGTGATTAAAGCCAATGCGCTAAGCTATCCAACGCAAAAGAAATCAAGTCGATATGTTGGAAACTTAGCAAGTTATGACCAAAAAGGTAACCAGTTCTACCAAAAAGTGGCCGGAAAGAGGCAGTAGTAGAACTGGTTACTTTTTTGGTCATAACTTGCTTATTTTTCTAGATATCAACTTGATTTCTATTGCAATGGATAGATAACCGGACTGGCTTTAATTCGATTTTACTATTGTGCAGATAGTGGGAAAAATTTTTTTTTTTACCAAAAGAAAACCATGGACTACACCCTTTGCTTTTTTTAAAAAATGAAAAAAATTTTTTTTACAAGAAAAACAATTGGTAATTAAAGCCAATGCGCTAAGCTATCCAACGCAAAAGAAATCAAGTCGATATGTTGGAAACTTAGCAAGTTATGACCAAAAAGGTAACCAGTTCTACCAAAAAGTGGCCGGAAAGAGGCAGTAGTAGAACTGGTTACTTTTTTGGTCATAACTTGCTTATTTTTCTAGATATCAACTTGATTTCTATTGCAATGGATAGATAACCGGACTGGCTTTAATTCGATTTTACTATTGTGCAGATAGTGGGAAAAATTTTTTTTTTACCAAAAGAAAACCATGGACTACCCCCTTTGCTTTTTTTAGAAAATGAAAAAAAAATTTTTTACAAGAAAAACAATTGGTAATTAAAGCCAATGCGCTAAGCTATACAACGCAAAAGAAATCAAGTCGATATGTTGGAAACTTAGCAAGTTATGACCAAAAAGGTAACCAGTTCTACCAAAAAGTGGCCGGAAAGAGGCAGTAGTAGAACTGGTTACTTTTTTGGTCATAACTTGCTTATTTTTCTAGATATCAACTTGATTTCTATTGCAATGGATAGATAACCGGACTGGCTTTAAATCGATTTTATTATTGTGCAGATAGTGGGAAAATTTTTTTTTTTACCAAAAAAAAACCATGGACTACCCCTTTGCTTTTTTTAAAAAAATGAAAAAAATTTTTTTTACAAGAAAAACAATTGGTAATTAAAGCCAATGCGCTAAGCTATCCAACGCAAAAGAAATCAAGTCGATATGTTGGAAACTTAGCAAGTTATGACCAAAAAGGTAACCAGTTCTACCAAAAAGTGGCCGGAAAGAGGCAGTAGTAGAACTGGGTACTTTTTTGGTCATAACTTGCTTATTTTTCTAGATATCAACTTGATTTCTATTGCAATGTATAGATAACCGGACTGGCTTTAAATCGATTTTATTATTGTGCAGATAGTGGGAAAATTTTTTTTTTTTACCAAAAAAAAAAACCATGGACTACCCCCTTTGCTTTTTTTAAAAAATGAAAAAATTTTTTTTACAAGAAAAACATTTGATGATTAAAGCCAATGCGCTAAGCTATCCAACGCAAAAGAAATCAAGTCGATATGTTGGAAACTTAGCAAGTTATGACCAAAAAGGTAACCAGTTCTAACAAAAAGTGGCCGGAAAGAGGCAGTAGTAGAACTGGTTACTTTTTTGGTCATAACTTGCTTATTTTTCTAGATATCAACTTGATTTCTATTGCAATAGATAGATAACCGGATTGGCTTTAATTCGATTTTATTATTGTGCAGATAGTGGGAAATTTTTTTTCTTACCAAAAAAAAAAACCATGGACTACCCCCTTTGCTTTTTTTAAAAAATGAAAAAAATTTTTTTTACAAGAAAAACAATTGGTAATTAAAGCCAATGCGCTAAGCTATCTAACGCAAAAGAAATCAAGTCGATATGTTGGAAACTTAGCAAGTTATGACCAAAAAGGTAACCAGTTCTAACAAAAAGTGGCCGGAAAGAGGCAGTAGTAGAACTGGTTACTTTTTTGGTCATAACTTGCTTATTTTTCTAGATATCAACTTGATTTCTATTGCAATAGATAGATAACCGGACTGGCTTTAAATCGATTTTATTATTGTGCAGATAGTGGGAAAAATTTTTTTTTTTACCAAAAAAAAAACCATGGACTACCCCCTTTGCTTTTTTAAAAAATGAAAAAAAATTTTTTTACAAGAAAAACAATTGGTGAATAAAGCCAATGCGCTAAGCTATCTAACGCAAAAGAAATCAAGTCGATATGTTGGAAACTTAGCAAGTTATGACCAAAAAGGTAACCAGTTCTAACAAAAAGTGGCCGGAAAGAGGCAGTAGTAGAACTGGTTACTTTTTTGGTCATAACTTGCTTATTTTTCTAGATATCAACTTGATTTCTATTGCAATGGATAGATAACCGGACTGGCTTTAATTCGATTTTATTATTGTGCAGATAGTGGGAAATTTTTTTTTTACCAAAAAAAAACCATGGACTACCCCCTTTGCTTTTTTTAAAAAATGAAAAAAAATTTTTTTACAAGAAAAACAATTGGTGATTAAAGCCAATGCGCTAAGCTATCCAACGCAAAAGAAATCAAGTCGATATGTTGGAAACTTAGCAAGTTATGACCAAAAAGGTAACCAGTTCTAACAAAAAGTGGCCGGAAAGAGGCAGTAGTAGAACTGGTTACTTTTTTGGTCATAACTTGCTTATTTTTCTAGATATCAACTTGATTTCTATTGCAATGGATAGATAACCGGACTGGCTTTAAATCGATTTTATTATTGTGCAGATAGTGGGAAAAATTTTTTTTTTACCAAAAAAAAAACCATGGACTACCCCCTTTGCTTTTTTAAAAAATGAAAAAAATTTTTTTTACAAGAAAAACAATTATTGATTAAAGCCAATGCGCTAAGCTATCTAACGCAAAAGAAATCAAGTCGATATGTTGGAAACTTAGCAAGTTATGACCAAAAAGGTAACCAGTTCTAACAAAAAGTGGCCGGAAAGAGGCCGGAAAGAGGCAGTAGTAGAACTGGTTACTTTTTTGGTCATAACTTGCTTATTTTTCTAGATATCAACTTGATTTCTATTGCAATGGATAGATAACCGGACTGGCTTTAAATCGATTTTATTATTGTGCAGATAGTGGGAAAAATTTTTTTTTACCAAAAAAAAACCATGGACTACCCCCTTTGCTTTTTTTAAAAAATGAAAAAAATTTTTTTTACCAGAAAAACAATTGGTAATTAAAGCGAATGCGCTAAGCTATCCAACGCAAAAGAAATCAAGTCGATATGTTGGAAACTTAGCAAGTTATGACCAAAAAGGTAACCAGTTCTACCAAAAAGTGGCCGGAAAGAGGCCGGAAAGAGGCAGTAGTAGAACTGGTTACTTTTTTGGTCATAACTTGCTTATTTTTCTAGATATCAACTTGATTTCTATTGCAATGGATAGATAACCGGACTGGCTTTAATTCGATTTTATTATTGTGCAGATGGTGGGAAAAATTTTTTTTACCAAAAAAAAACCATGGACTACCCCCTTTGCTTTTCTTAAAAAATGAAAAAAATTTTTTTTACCAGAAAAACAATTGGTAATTAAAGCGAATGCGCTAAGCTATCCAACGCAAAAGAAATCAAGTCGATATGTTGGAAACTTAGCAAGTTATAACCAAAAAGGTAACCAGTTCTAACAAAAAGTGGCCGGAAAGAGGCCGGAAAGAGGCAGTAGTAGAACTGGTTACTTTTTTGGTCATAACTTGCTTATTTTTCTAGATATCAACTTGATTTCTATTGCAATGGATAGATAACCGGACTGGCTATAAATCGATTTTATTATTGTGCAGATAGTGGGAAAATTTTTTTTTTACCAAAAAAAAAAAAAAACCATGGACTACCCCCTTTGCTTTTTTTAAAAAATGAAAAAAATTTTTTTTACCAGAAAAACAATTGGTAATTAAAGCCAATGCGCTAAGCTATCTAACGCAAAAGAAATCAAGTCGATATGTTGGAAACTTAGCAAGTTATGACCAAAAAGGTAACCAGTTCTAACAAAAAGTGGCCGGAAAGAGGCAGTAGTAGAACTGGTTACTTTTTTGGTCATAACTTGCTTATTTTTCTAGATATCAACTTGATTTCTATTGCAATGGATAGATAACCGGACTGGCTTTAAACCGATTTTATTATTGTGCAGATAGTGGGAAAATTTTTTTTATTACCAAAAAAAAACCATGGACTACCCCCTTTGCTTTTTTTAAAAAATGAAAAAAATTTTTTTTACAAGAAAAACAATTGGTTATTAAAGCCAATGCGCTAAGCTATCCAACGCAAAAGAAATGAAGTCGATATGTTGGAAACTTAGCAAGTTATGACCAAAAAGGTAACCAGTTCTAACAAAAAGTGGCCGGAAAGAGGCAGTAGTAGAACTGGTTACTTTTTTGGTCATAACTTGCTTATTTTTCTAGATATCAACTTGATTTCTATTGCAATGGATAGATAACCGGACTGGCTTTAATTCGATTTTATTATTGTGCAGATAGTGGGAAATTCTTTTTTTACCAAAAAAAAACCATGGACTACCCCCTTTGCTTTTTTTAAAAAATGAAAAAAAATTTTTTTACAAGAAAAATAATTGGTAATTAAAGCCAATGCGCTAAGCTATCCAACGCAAAAGAAATCAAGTCCATATGTTGGAAACTTAGCAAGTTATGACCAAAAAGGTAACCAGTTCTAACAAAAAGTGGCCGGAAAGAGGCAGTAGTAGAACTGGTTACTTTTTTGGTCATAACTTGCTTATTTTTCTAGATATCAACTTGATTTCTATTGCAATGGATAGATAACTGGACTGGCTTTAATTCGATTTTACTATTGTGCAGATAGTGGGAAAAATTTTTTTTTTACCAAAAAAAAACCATGGACTACCCCCTTTGCTTTTTTCAAAAAATTAAAAAAAAATTTTTTTACAAGAAAAACAATTGGTAATTAAAGCCAATGCGCTAAGCTATCCAACGCAAAAGAAATCAAGTCGATATGTTGGAAACTTAGCAAGTTATGACCAAAAAGGTAACCAGTTCTAACAAAAAGTGGCCGGAAAGAGGCAGTAGTAGAACTGGTTACTTTTTTGGTCATAACTTGCTTATTTTTCTAGATATCAACTTGATTTCTATTGCAATGGATAGATAACCGGACTGGCTTTAATTCGATTTTATTATTGTGCAGATAGTGGGAAAAATTTTTTTTTTACCAAAAAAAAACCATGGACTACCCCCTTTGCTTTTTTTAAAAAATGAAAAAAATTTTTTTTACAAGAAAAACAATTGGTAATTAAAGCAAATGCGCTAAGCTATCCAACGCAAAAGAAATCAAGTCGATATGTTGGAAACTTAGCAAGTTATGACCAAAAAGGTAACCAGTTCTACCAAAAAGTGGCCGGAAAGAGGCAGTAGTAGAACTGGTTACTTTTTTGGTCATAACTTGCTTATTTTTCTAGATATCAACTTGATTTCTATTGCAATGGATAGATAACCGGACTGGCTTTAATTCGATTTTATTATTGTGCAGATGGTGGGAAAAATTTTTTTTTTACCAAAAAAAAAAACCATGGACTACCCCCTTTGCTTTTTTTAAAAAATGAAAAAAAATTTTTTTACAAGAAAAACAATTGATAATTAATGCCAATGCGCTAAGCTATCCAACGCAAAAGAAATCAAGTCGATATGTTGGAAACTTAGCAAGTTATGACCAAAAAGGTAACCAGTTCTAACAAAAAGTGGCCGGAAAGAGGCAGTAGTAGAACTGGTTACTTTTTTGGTCATAACTTGCTTATTTTTCTAGATATCAACTTGATTTCTATTGCAATGGATAGATAACCGGACTGGCTTTAATTCGATTTTATTATTGTGCAGATAGTGGGAAATTTTTTTTTTACCAAAAAAAAACCATGGACTACCCCCTTTGCTTTTTTTAAAAAATGAAAAAAAATTTTTTTACAAGAAAAATAATTGGTAATTAAAGCCAATGCGCTAAGCTATCCAACGCAAAAGAAATCAAGTCGATATGTTGGAAACTTAGCAAGTTATGACCAAAAAGGTAACCAGTTCTACCAAAAAGTGGCCGGAAAGAGGCAGTAGTAGAACTGGTTACTTTTTTGGTCATAACTTGCTTATTTTTCTAGATATCAACTTGATTTCTATTGCAATGGATAGATAACCGGACTGGCTTTAATTCGATTTTATTATTGTGCAGATAGTGGGAAATTTTTTTTTTACCAAAAAAAAACCATGGACTACCCCCTTTCCTTTTTTTAAAAAATGAAAAAAATTTTTTTTACAAGAAAAACAATTGGTAATTAAAGCCAATGCGCTAAGCTATCCAACGCAAAAGAAATCAAGTCGATATGTTGGAAACTTAGCAAGTTATGACCAAAAAGGTAACCAGTTCTAACAAAAAGTGGCCGGAAAGAGGAGTAGTAGAACTGGTTACTTTTTTGGTCATAACTTGCTTATTTTTTTAGATATCAACTTGATTTCTATTGCAATGGATAGATAACCGGACTGGCTTTAATTCGATTTTATTATTGTGCAGATAGTGGGAAATTTTTTTTTACCAAAAAAAAAACCATGGACTACCCCCTTTGCTTTTTTTAAAAAATGAAAAAAAATTTTTTTACAAGAAAAACAATTGGTAATTAAAGCCAATGCGCTAAGCTATCCAACGCAAAAGAAATCAAGTCGATATGTTGGAAACTTAGCAAGTTATGACCAAAAAGGTAACCAGTTCTACCAAAAAGTGGCCGGAAAGAGGCAGTAGTAGAACTGGTTACTTTTTTGGTCATAACTTGCTTATTTTTCTAGATATCAACTTGATTTCTATTGCAATGGATAGATAACCGGACTCTCTTTAAATCGATTTTATTATTGTGCAGATAGTGGGAAAAATTTTTTTTTACCAAAAAAAAAAAACCATGGACTACCCCCTTTGCTTTTTTTAAAAAATGAAAAAAATTTTTTTTACAAGAAAAACAATTGGTAATTAAAGCCAATGCGCTAAGCTATCTAACGCAAAAGAAATCAAGTCGATATGTTGGAAACTTAGCAAGTTATGACCAAAAAGGTAACCAGTTCTAACAAAAAGTGGCCGGAAAGAGGCAGTAGTAGAACTGGTTACTTTTTTGGTCATAACTTGCTTATTTTTCTAGATATCAACTTGATTTCTATTGCAATGGATAGATAACCGGACTGGCTTTAATTCGATTTTATTATTGTGCAGATAGTGGGAAAAATTTTTTTTTAACAAAAAAAAAACCATGGACTACCCCCTTTGCTTTTTTTAAAAAATGAAAAAAAATTTTTTTACAAGAAAAACAATTGGTGATTAAAGCCAATGCGCTAAGCTATCCAACGCAAAAGAAATCAAGTCGATATGTTGGAAACTTAGCAAGTTATGACCAAAAAGGTAACCAGTTCTAACAAAAAGTGGCCGGAAAGAGGCAGTAGTAGAACTGGTTACTTTTTTGGTCATAACTTGCTTATTTTTCTAGATATCAACTTGATTTCTATTGCAATGGATAGATAACCGGACTGGCTTTAAATCGATTTTATTATTGTGCAGATAGTGGGAAAAAATTTTTTTTACCAAAAAAAAACCATGGACTACCCCCTTTGCTTTTTTTAAAAAATGAAAAAAATTTTCTTTACAAGAAAAACAATTGGTAATTAAAGCCAATACGCTAAGCTATCTAACGCAAAAGAAATCAAGTCGATATGTTGGAAACTTAGCAAGTTATGACCAAAAAGGTAACCAGTTCTAACAAAAAGTGGCCGGAAAGAGGCAGTAGTAGAACTGGTTACTTTTTTGGTCATAACTTGCTTATTTTTCTAGATATCAACTTGATTTCTATTGCAATGGATAGATAACCGGACTGGCTTTAAATCGATTTTATTATTGTGCAGATAGTGGGAAAAATTTTTTTTTTACCAAAAAAAAAACCATGGACTACCCCCTTTGCTTTTTTTAAAAAATGAAAAAAATTTTCTTTACAAGAAAAACAATTGGTAATTAAAGCCAATACGCTAAGCTATCTAACGCAAAAGAAATCAAGTCGATATGTTGGAAACTTAGCAAGTTATGACCAAAAAGGTAACCAGTTCTAACAAAAAGTGGCCGGAAAGAGGCAGTAGTAGAACTGGTTACTTTTTTGGTCATAACTTGCTTATTTTTCTAGATATCAACTTGATTTCTATTGCAATGGATAGATAACCGGACTGGCTTTAATTCGATTTTACTATTGTGCAGATAGTGCGAAAATTTTTTTTTTTACCAAAAAAAAACCATGGACTACCCCCTTTGCTTTTTTTAAAAAATGAAAAAAATTTTTTTTACAAGAAAAACATTTGATGATTAAAGCCAATGCGCTAAGCTATCCAACGCAAAAGAAATCAAGTCGATATGTTGGAAACTTAGCAAGTTATGACCAAAAAGGTAACCAGTTCTACCAAAAAGTGGCCGGAAAGAGGCAGTAGTAGAACTGGTTACTTTTTTGGTCATAACTTGCTTATTTTTCTAGATATCAACTTGATTTCTATTGCATTGGATAGATAACCGGACTGGCTTTAATTCGATTTTATTATTGTGCAGATAGTGGGAAATTTTTTTTTTTACCAAAAAAAAAACCATGGACTACCCCCTTTGCTTTTTTTAAAAAATGAAAAAAATTTTTTTTACAAGAAAAACAATTGGTAATTAAAGCAAATGCGCTAAGCTATCCAACGCAAAAGAAATCAAGTCGATATGTTGGAAACTTAGCAAGTTATGACCAAAAAGGTAACCAGTTCTACCAAAAAGTGGCCGGAAAGAGGCAGTAGTAGAACTGGTTACTTTTTTGGTCATAACTTGCTTATTTTTCTAGATATCAACTTGATTTCTATTGCAATGAATAGATAACCGGACTGGCTTTAAATCGATTTTATTATTGTGCAGATAGTGGGAAAATTTTTTTTTACCAAAAAAAACCATGGACTACCCCCTTTGCTTTTTTTAAAAAATGAAAAAAATTTTTTTTACAAGAAAAACAATTGGTGATTAAAGCCAATGCGCTAAGCTATCCAACGCAAAAGAAATCAAGTCGATATGTTGGAAACTTAGCAAGTTATGACCAAAAAGGTAACCAGTTCTACCAAAAAGTGGCCGGAAAGAGGCAGTAGTAGAACTGGTTACTTTTTTGGTCATAACTTGCTTATTTTTCTAGATATCAACTTGATTTCTATTGCAATGGATAGATAACCGGACTGGCTTTAATTCGATTTTACTATTGTGCAGATAGTGGGAAAAATTTTTTTTTTTACCAAAAGAAAACCATGGACTACACCCTTTGCTTTTTTTAAAAAATGAAAAAAATTTTTTTTACAAGAAAAACAATTGGTAATTAAAGCCAATGCGCTAAGCTATCCAACGCAAAAGAAATCAAGTCGATATGTTGGAAACTTAGCAAGTTATGACCAAAAAGGTAACCAGTTCTACCAAAAAGTGGCCGGAAAGAGGCAGTAGTAGAACTGGTTACTTTTTTGGTCATAACTTGCTTATTTTTCTAGATATCAACTTGATTTCTATTGCAATGGATAGATAACCGGACTGGCTTTAATTCGATTTTACTATTGTGCAGATAGTGGGAAAAATTTTTTTTTTACCAAAAGAAAACCATGGACTACCCCCTTTGCTTTTTTTAGAAAATGAAAAAAAAATTTTTTACAAGAAAAACAATTGGTAATTAAAGCCAATGCGCTAAGCTATACAACGCAAAAGAAATCAAGTCGATATGTTGGAAACTTAGCAAGTTATGACCAAAAAGGTAACCAGTTCTACCAAAAAGTGGCCGGAAAGAGGCAGTAGTAGAACTGGTTACTTTTTTGGTCATAACTTGCTTATTTTTCTAGATATCAACTTGATTTCTATTGCAATGGATAGATAACCGGACTGGCTTTAAATCGATTTTATTATTGTGCAGATAGTGGGAAAATTTTTTTTTTTACCAAAAAAAAACCATGGACTACCCCTTTGCTTTTTTTAAAAAAATGAAAAAAATTTTTTTTACAAGAAAAACAATTGGTAATTAAAGCCAATGCGCTAAGCTATCCAACGCAAAAGAAATCAAGTCGATATGTTGGAAACTTAGCAAGTTATGACCAAAAAGGTAACCAGTTCTACCAAAAAGTGGCCGGAAAGAGGCAGTAGTAGAACTGGGTACTTTTTTGGTCATAACTTGCTTATTTTTCTAGATATCAACTTGATTTCTATTGCAATGTATAGATAACCGGACTGGCTTTAAATCGATTTTATTATTGTGCAGATAGTGGGAAAATTTTTTTTTTTTACCAAAAAAAAAAACCATGGACTACCCCCTTTGCTTTTTTTAAAAAATGAAAAAATTTTTTTTACAAGAAAAACATTTGATGATTAAAGCCAATGCGCTAAGCTATCCAACGCAAAAGAAATCAAGTCGATATGTTGGAAACTTAGCAAGTTATGACCAAAAAGGTAACCAGTTCTAACAAAAAGTGGCCGGAAAGAGGCAGTAGTAGAACTGGTTACTTTTTTGGTCATAACTTGCTTATTTTTCTAGATATCAACTTGATTTCTATTGCAATAGATAGATAACCGGATTGGCTTTAATTCGATTTTATTATTGTGCAGATAGTGGGAAATTTTTTTTCTTACCAAAAAAAAAAACCATGGACTACCCCCTTTGCTTTTTTTAAAAAATGAAAAAAATTTTTTTTACAAGAAAAACAATTGATGATTAAAGCCAATGCGCTAAGCTATCCAACGCAAAAGAAATCAAGTCGATATGTTGGAAACTTAGCAAGTTATGACCAAAAAGGTAACCAGTTCTACCAAAAAGTGGCCGGAAAGAGGCAGTAGTAGAACTGGTTACTTTTTTGGTCATAACTTGCTTATTTTTCTAGATATCAACTTGATTTCTATTGCAATGGATAGATAACCGGACTGGCTTTAATTCGATTTTATTATTGTGCAGATAGTGGGAAAAATTTTTTTTTTTACCAAAAGAAAACCATGGACTACCCCCTTTGCTTTTTTTAAAAAATGAAAAAAAAAATTTTTTACAAGAAAAACAATTGGTGATTAAAGCCAATGCGCTAAGCTATCCAACGCAAAAGAAATCAAGTCGATATGTTGGAAACTTAGCAAGTTATGACCAAAAAGGTAACCAGTTCTACCAAAAAGTGGCCGGAAAGAGGCAGTAGTAGAACTGGTTACTTTTTTGGTCATAACTTGCTTATTTTTCTAGATATCAACTTGATTTCTATTGCAAAGGATAGATAACCGGACTGGCTTTAATTCGATTTTATTATTGTGCAGATAGTGAGAAAATTTTTTTTTTTTACCAAAAAAAAACCATGGACTACCCCCTTTGCTTTTTTTAAAAAATGAAAAAAATTTTTTTTACAAGAAAAACAATTGGTGATTAAAGCCAATGCGCTAAGCTATCCAACGCAAAAGAAATCAAGTCGATATGTTGGAAACTTAGCAAGTTATGACCAAAAAGGTAACCAGTTCTACCAAAAAGTGGCCGGAAAGAGGCAGTAGTAGAACTGGTTACTTTTTTGGTCATAACTTGCTTATTTTTCTAGATATCAACTTGATTTCTATTGCAATGGATAGATAACCGGACTGGCTTTAATTCGATTTTACTATTGTGCAGATAGTGCGAAAATTTTTTTTTTTACCAAAAAAAAACCATGGACTACCCCCTTTGCTTTTTTTAAAAAATGAAAAAAATTTTTTTTACAAGAAAAACATTTGATGATTAAAGCCAATGCGCTAAGCTATCCAACGCAAAAGAAATCAAGTCGATATGTGGGAAACTTAGCAAGTTATGACCAAAAAGGTAACCAGTTCTAACAAAAAGTGGCCGGAAAGAGGCAGTAGTAGAACTGGTTACTTTTTTGGTCATAACTTGCTTATTTTTCTAGATATCAACTTGATTTCTATTGCAATGGATAGATAACCGGACTGGCTTTAATTCGATTTTACTATTGTGCAGATAGTGCGAAAATTTTTTTTTTTACCAAAAAAAAACCATGGACTACCCCCTTTGCTTTTTTTAAAAAATGAAAAAAATTTTTTTTACAAGAAAAACATTTGATGATTAAAGCCAATGCGCTAAGCTATCCAACGCAAAAGAAATCAAGTCGATATGTTGGAAACTTAGCAAGTTATGACCAAAAAGGTAACCAGTTTTACCAAAAAGTGGCCGGAAAGAGGCAGTAGTAGAACTGGTTACTTTTTTGGTCATAACTTGCTTATTTTTCTAGATATCAACTTGATTTCTATTGCATTGGATAGATAACCGGACTGGCTTTAAATCGATTTTATTATTGTGCAGATAGTGGGAAAATTTTTTTTTACCAAAAAAAACCATGGACTACCCCCTTTGCTTTTTTTAAAAAATGAAAAAAAATTTTTTTACAAGAAAAACAATTGATGATTAAAGCCAATGCGCTAAGCTATCCAACGCAAAAGAAATCAAGTCGATATGTTGGAAACTTAGCAAGTTATGACCAAAAAGGTAACCAGTTCTACCAAAAAGTGGCCGGAAAGAGGCAGTAGTAGAACTGGTTACTTTTTTGGTCATAACTTGCTTATTTTTCTAGATATCAACTTGATTTCTATTGCAATGGATAGATAACCGGACTGGCTTTAATTCGATTTTACTATTGTGCAGATAGTGGGAAAAATTTTTTTTTTTACCAAAAGAAAACCATGGACTACCCCCTTTGCTTTTTTTAAAAAATGAAAAAAAAAATTTTTTACAAGAAAAACAATTGGTGATTAAAGCCAATGCGCTAAGCTATCCAACGCAAAAGAAATCAAGTCGATCTGTTGGAAACTTAGCAAGTTATGACCAAAAAGGTAACCAGTTCTACCAAAAAGTGGCCGGAAAGAGGCAGTAGTAGAACTGGTTACTTTTTTGGTCATAACTTGCTTATTTTTCTAGATATCAACTTGATTTCTATTGCAAAGGATAGATAACCGGACTGGCTTTAATTCGATTTTATTATTGTGCAGATAGTGAGAAAATTTTTTTTTTTTACCAAAAAAAAACCATGGACTACCCCCTTTGCTTTTTTTAAAAAATGAAAAAAATTTTTTTTACAAGAAAAACAATTGGTGATTAAAGCCAATGCGCTAAGCTATCCAACGCAAAAGAAATCAAGTCGATATGTGGGAAACTTAGCAAGTTATGACCAAAAAGGTAACCAGTTCTAACAAAAAGTGGCCGGAAAGAGGCAGTAGTAGAACTGGTTACTTTTTTGGTCATAACTTGCTTATTTTTCTAGATATCAACTTGATTTCTATTACAATGGATAGATAACCGGACTGGCTTTAAATCGATTTTATTATTGTGCAGATAGTGGGAAAATTTTTTTTTTTACCAAAAAAAAAACCATGGACTACCCCCTTTGCTTTTTTTAGAAAATGAAAAAAAATTTTTTTACAAGAAAAACAATTGGTAATTAAAGCCAATGCGCTAAGCTATCCAACGCAAAAGAAATCAAGTCGATATGTTGGAAACTTAGCAAGTTATGACCAAAAAGGTAACCAGTTCTACCAAAAAGTGGCCGGAAAGAGGCAGTAGTAGAACTGGTTACTTTTTTGGTCATAACTTGCTTATTTTTCTAGATATCAACTTGATTTCTATTGCAATGGATAGATAACCGGACTGGCTTTAAATCGATTTTATTATTGTGCAGATAGTGGGAAAATTTTTTTTTTTACCAAAAAAAAAACCATGGACTACCCCCTTTGCTTTTTTTAAAAAATGAAAAAAAATTTTTTTACAAGAAAAACAATTGGTGATTAAAGCCAATGCGCTAAGCTATCCAACGCAAAAGAAATCAAGTCGATATGTTGGAAACTTAGCAAGTTATGACCAAAAAGGTAACCAGTTCTACCAAAAAGTGGCCGGAAAGAGGCAGTAGTAGAACTGGTTACTTTTTTGGTCATAACTTGCTTATTTTTCTAGATATCAACTTGATTTCTATTGCAATGAATAGATAACCGGACTGGCTTTAAATCGATTTTATTATTGTGCAGATAGTGGGAAAATTTTTTTTTTTACCAAAAAAAAAACCATGGACTACCCCCTTTGCTTTTTTTAAAAAAGGAAAAAATTTTTTTTACAAGAAAAACATTTGATGATTAAAGCCAATGCGCTAAGCTATCCAACGCAAAAGAAATCAAGTCGATATGTTGGAAACTTAGCAAGTTATGACCAAAAAGGTAACCAGTTCTAACAAAAAGTGGCCGGAAAGAGGCAGTAGTAGAACTGGTTACTTTTTTGGTCATAACTTGCTTATTTTTCTAGATATCAACTTGATTTCTATTGCAAAGGATAGATAACCGGACTGGCTTTAATTCGATTTTATTATTGTGCAGATAGTGAGAAAATTTTTTTTTTTTACCAAAAAAAAAACCATGGACTACCCCCTTTGCTTTTTTTAAAAAATGAAAAAAATTTTTTTTACAAGAAAAACAATTGGTGATTAAAGCCAATGCGCTAAGCTATCCAACGCAAAAGAAATCAAGTCGATATGTTGGAAACTTAGCAAGTTATGACCAAAAAGGTAACCAGTTCTACCAAAAAGTGGCCGGAAAGAGGCAGTAGTAGAACTGGTTACTTTTTTGGTCATAACTTGCTTATTTTTCTAGATATCAACTTGATTTCTATTGCAATGGATAGATAACCGGACTGGCTTTAATTCGATTTTACTATTGTGCAGATAGTGGGAAAAATTTTTTTTTACCAAAAGAAAACCATGGACTACCCCCTTTGCTTTTTTTAAAAAATGAAAAAAAAAATTTTTTACAAGAAAAACAATTGGTAATTAAAGCGAATGCGCTAAGCTATCTAACGCAAAAGAAATCAAGTCGATATGTTGGAAACTTAGCAAGTTATGACCAAAAAGGTAACCAGTTCTACCAAAAAGTGGCCGGAAAGAGGCAGTAGTAGAACTGGTTACTTTTTTGGTCATAACTTGCTTATTTTTCTAGATATCAACTTGATTTCTATTGCAATGGATAGATAACCGGACTGGCTTTAAATCGATTTTATTATTGTGCAGATAGTGGGAAAATTTTTTTTATTAAAAAAAAACCATGGACTACCCCCTTTGCTTTTTTTAAAAAATGAAAAAAATTTTTTTTACAAGAAAAAGAATTGGTGATTAAAGCCAATGCGCTAAGCTATCCAACGCAAAAGAAATCAAGTCGATATGTTGGAAACTTAGCAAGTTATGACCAAAAAGGTAACCAGTTCTAACAAAAAGTGGCCGGAAAGAGGCAGTAGTAGAACTGGTTACTTTTTTGGTCATAACTTGCTTATTTTTCTAGATATCAACTTGATTTCTATTGCAATGGATAGATAACCGACTGGCTTTAAATCGATTTTATTATTGTGCAGATAGTGGGAAAAATTTTTTTTTTACCAAAAAAAAACCATGGACTACCCCCTTTGCTTTTTTTAAAAAATGAAAAAAATTTTTTTTACAAGAAAAACAATTGGTGATTAAAGCCAATGCGCTAAGCTATCCAACGCAAAAGAAATCAAGTCGATATGTTGGAAACTTAGCAAGTTATGACCAAAAAGGTAACCAGTTCTAACAAAAAGTGGCCGGAAAGAGCCAGTAGTAGAACTGGTTACTTTTTTGGTCATAACTTGCTTATTTTTCTAGATATCAACTTGATTTCTATTGCAATGGATAGATAACCGACTGGCTTTAAATCGATTTTATTATTGTGCAGATAGTGGGAAAATTTTTTTTTTTACCAAAAAAAAACCATGGACTACCCCCTTTGCTTTTTTTAAAAAATGAAAAAAATTTTTTTTACAAGAAAAACAATTGGTGATTAAAGCCAATGCGCTAAGCTATCTAACGCAAAAGAAATCAAGTCGATATGTTGGAAACTTAGCAAGTTATGACCAAAAAGGTAACCAGTTCTAACAAAAAGTGGCCGGAAAGAGGCCGGAAAGAGGCAGTAGTAGAACTGGTTACTTTTTTGGTCATAACTTGCTTATTTTTCTAGATATCAACTTGCTTTCTATTGCATTGGATAGATAACCGGACTGGCTTTAATTCGATTTTATTATTGTGCAGATAGTGGGAAATTTTTTTTTTACCAAAAAAAAAACCATGGACTACCCCCTTTGCTTTTTTTAAAAAATGAAAAAAATTTTTTTTACAAGAAAAACAATTGGTGATTAAAGCCAATGCGCTAAGCTATCCAACGCAAAAGAAATCAAGTCGATATGTTGGAAACTTAGCAAGTTATGACCAAAAAGGTAACCAGTTCTACCAAAAAGTGGCCGGAAAGAGGCAGTAGTAGAACTGGTTACTTTTTTGGTCATAACTTGCTTATTTTTCTAGATATCAACTTGATTTCTATTGCAATGAATAGATAACCGGACTGGCTTTAAATCGATTTTATTATTGTGCAGATAGTGGGAAAATTTTTTTTTACCAAAAAAAACCATGGACTACCCCCTTTGCTTTTTTTAAAAAATGAAAAAAATTTTTTTTACAAGAAAAACAATTGATGATTAAAGCCAATGCGCTAAGCTATCCAACGCAAAAGAAATCAAGTCGATATGTTGGAAACTTAGCAAGTTATGACCAAAAAGGTAACCAGTTCTACCAAAAAGTGGCCGGAAAGAGGCAGTAGTAGAACTGGTTACTTTTTTGGTCATAACTTGCTTATTTTTCTAGATATCAACTTGATTTCTATTGCAATGGATAGATAACCGGACTGGCTTTAATTCGATTTTACTATTGTGCAGATAGTGGGAAAAATTTTTTTTTTTACCAAAAGAAAACCATGGACTACCCCCTTTGCTTTTTTTAAAAAATGAAAAAAAAAATTTTTTACAAGAAAAACAATTGGTGATTAAAGCCAATGCGCTAAGCTATCCAACGCAAAAGAAATCAAGTCGATATGTTGGAAACTTAGCAAGTTATGACCAAAAAGGTAACCAGTTCTACCAAAAAGTGGCCGGAAAGAGGCAGTAGTAGAACTGGTTACTTTTTTGGTCATAACTTGCTTATTTTTCTAGATATCAACTTGATTTCTATTGCAATGAATAGATAACCGGACTGGCTTTAAATCGATTTTATTATTGTGCAGATAGTGGGAAAATTTTTTTTTACCAAAAAAAACCATGGACTACCCCCTTTGCTTTTTTTAAAAAATGAAAAAAATTTTTTTTACAAGAAAAACAATTGATGATTAAAGCCAATGCGCTAAGCTATCTAACGCAAAAGAAATCAAGTCGATATGTTGGAAACTTAGCAAGTTATGACCAAAAAGGTAACCAGTTCTACCAAAAAGTGGCCGGAAAGAGGCAGTAGTAGAACTGGTTACTTTTTTGGTCATAACTTGCTTATTTTTCTAGATATCAACTTGATTTCTATTGCAATGGATAGATAACCGGACTGGCTTTAAATCGATTTTATTATTGTGCAGATAGTGGGAAAATTTTTTTTATTAAAAAAAAACCATGGACTACCCCCTTTGCTTTTTTTAAAAAATGAAAAAAATTTTTTTTACAAGAAAAAGAATTGGTGATTAAAGCCAATGCGCTAAGCTATCCAACGCAAAAGAAATCAAGTCGATATGTTGGAAACTTAGCAAGTTATGACCAAAAAGGTAACCAGTTCTAACAAAAAGTGGCCGGAAAGAGGCAGTAGTAGAACTGGTTACTTTTTTGGTCATAACTTGCTTATTTTTCTAGATATCAACTTGATTTCTATTGCAATGGATAGATAACCGACTGGCTTTAAATCGATTTTATTATTGTGCAGATAGTGGGAAAAATTTTTTTTTTACCAAAAAAAAACCATGGACTACCCCCTTTGCTTTTTTTAAAAAATGAAAAAAATTTTTTTTACAAGAAAAACAATTGGTGATTAAAGCCAATGCGCTAAGCTATCCAACGCAAAAGAAATCAAGTCGATATGTTGGAAACTTAGCAAGTTATGACCAAAAAGGTAACCAGTTCTAACAAAAAGTGGCCGGAAAGAGCCAGTAGTAGAACTGGTTACTTTTTTGGTCATAACTTGCTTATTTTTCTAGATATCAACTTGATTT
The DNA here is from genome assembly GCA_947397855.1 of Thelaira solivaga. Taxonomy (NCBI): domain Eukaryota; kingdom Metazoa; phylum Arthropoda; class Insecta; order Diptera; family Tachinidae; genus Thelaira; species Thelaira solivaga. Next base: position 17,437,625 of record OX377612.1, read on the forward strand.
CTATTGCAATGGATAGATAACCGACTGGCTTTAAATCGATTTTATTATTGTGCAGATAGTGGGAAAATTTTTTTTTTTACCAAAAAAAAACCATGGACTACCCCCTTTGCTTTTTTTAAAAAATGAAAAAAATTTTTTTTACAAGAAAAACAATTGGTGATTAAAGCCAATGCGCTAAGCTATCTAACGCAAAAGAAATCAAGTCGATATGTTGGAAACTTAGCAAGTTATGACCAAAAAGGTAACCAGTTCTAACAAAAAGTGGCCGGAAAGAGGCCGGAAAGAGGCAGTAGTAGAACTGGTTACTTTTTTGGTCATAACTTGCTTATTTTTCTAGATATCAACTTGCTTTCTATTGCATTGGATAGATAACCGGACTGGCTTTAATTCGATTTTATTATTGTGCAGATAGTGGGAAATTTTTTTTTTACCAAAAAAAAAACCATGGACTACCCCCTTTGCTTTTTTTAAAAAATGAAAAAAATTTTTTTTACAAGAAAAACAATTGGTGATTAAAGCCAATGCGCTAAGCTATCCAACGCAAAAGAAATCAAGTCGATATGTTGGAAACTTAGCAAGTTATGACCAAAAAGGTAACCAGTTCTACCAAAAAGTGGCCGGAAAGAGGCAGTAGTAGAACTGGTTACTTTTTTGGTCATAACTTGCTTATTTTTCTAGATATCAACTTGATTTCTATTGCAATGAATAGATAACCGGACTGGCTTTAAATCGATTTTATTATTGTGCAGATAGTGGGAAAATTTTTTTTTACCAAAAAAAACCATGGACTACCCCCTTTGCTTTTTTTAAAAAATGAAAAAAATTTTTTTTACAAGAAAAACAATTGGTGATTAAAGCCAATGCGCTAAGCTATCCAACGCAAAAGAAATCAAGTCGATATGTGGGAAACTTAGCAAGTTATGACCAAAAAGGTAACCAGTTCTAACAAAAAGTGGCCGGAAAGAGGCAGTAGTAGAACTGGTTACTTTTTTGGTCATAACTTGCTTATTTTTCTAGATATCAACTTGATTTCTATTGCAATGGATAGATAACCGGACTGGCTTTAATTCGATTTTACTATTGTGCAGATAGTGGGAAAAATTTTTTTTTTTACCAAAAGAAAACCATGGACTACCCCCTTTGCTTTTTTTAAAAAATGAAAAAAAAAATTTTTTACAAGAAAAACAATTGGTGATTAAAGCCAATGCGCTAAGCTATCCAACGCAAAAGAAATCAAGTCGATATGTGGGAAACTTAGCAAGTTATGACCAAAAAGGTAACCAGTTCTAACAAAAAGTGGCCGGAAAGAGGCAGTAGTAGAACTGGTTACTTTTTTGGTCATAACTTGCTTATTTTTCTAGATATCAACTTGATTTCTATTGCAATGGATAGATAACCGGACTGGCTTTAATTCGATTTTACTATTGTGCAGATAGTGGGAAAAATTTTTTTTTTTACTAAAAGAAAACCATGGACTACCCCCTTTGCTTTTTTTAAAAAATGAAAAAAAAAATTTTTTACAAGAAAAACAATTGGTGATTAAAGCCAATGCGCTAAGCTATCCAACGCAAAAGAAATCAAGTCGATATGTTGGAAACTTAGCAAGTTATGACCAAAAAGGTAACCAGTTCTACCAAAAAGTGGCCGGAAAGAGGCAGTAGTAGAACTGGTTACTTTTTTGGTCATAACTTGCTTATTTTTCTAGATATCAACTTGATTTCTATTGCAAAGGATAGATAACCGGACTGGCTTTAATTCGATTTTATTATTGTGCAGATAGTGAGAAAATTTTTTTTTTTACCAAAAAAAAACCATGGACTACCCCCTTTGCTTTTTTTAAAAAATGAAAAAAATTTTTTTTACAAGAAAAACAATTGGTGATTAAAGCCAATGCGCTAAGCTATCCAACGCAAAAGAAATCAAGTCGATATGTGGGAAACTTAGCAAGTTATGACCAAAAAGGTAACCAGTTCTACCAAAAAGTGGCCGGAAAGAGGCAGTAGTAGAACTGGTTACTTTTTTGGTCATAACTTGCTTATTTTTCTAGATATCAACTTGATTTCTATTGCAAAGGATAGATAACCGGACTGGCTTTAATTCGATTTTATTATTGTGCAGATAGTGAGAAAATTTTTTTTTTTTACCAAAAAAAAACCATGGACTACCCCCTTTGCTTTTTTTAAAAAATGAAAAAAATTTTTTTTACAAGAAAAACAATTGGTGATTAAAGCCAATGCGCTAAGCTATCCAACGCAAAAGAAATCAAGTCGATATGTGGGAAACTTAGCAAGTTATGACCAAAAAGGTAACCAGTTCTAACAAAAAGTGGCCGGAAAGAGGCAGTAGTAGAACTGGTTACTTTTTTGGTCATAACTTGCTTATTTTTCTAGATATCAACTTGATTTCTATTACAATGGATAGATAACCGGACTGGCTTTAAATCGATTTTATTATTGTGCAGATAGTGGGAAAATTTTTTTTTTTACAAAAAAAAAAACCATGGACTACCCCCTTTGCTTTTTTTAGAAAATGAAAAAAAATTTTTTTACAAGAAAAACAATTGGTAATTAAAGCCAATGCGCTAAGCTATCCAACGCAAAAGAAATCAAGTCGATATGTTGGAAACTTAGCAAGTTATGACCAAAAAGGTAACCAGTTCTACCAAAAAGTGGCCGGAAAGAGGCAGTAGTAGAACTGGTTACTTTTTTGGTCATAACTTGCTTATTTTTCTAGATATCAACTTGATTTCTATTGCAATGGATAGATAACCGGACTGGCTTTAAATCGATTTTATTATTGTGCAGATAGTGGGAAAATTTTTTTTTTACCAAAAAAAAAACCATGGACTACCCCCTTTGCTTTTTTTAAAAAATGAAAAAAATTTTTTTTACAAGAAAAACAATTGGTGATTAAAGCCAATGCGCTAAGCTATCCAACGCAAAAGAAATCAAGTCGATATGTTGGAAACTTAGCAAGTTATGACCAAAAAGGTAACCAGTTCTACCAAAAAGTGGCCGGAAAGAGGCAGTAGTAGAACTGGTTACTTTTTTGGTCATAACTTGCTTATTTTTCTAGATATCAACTTGATTTCTATTGCAATGAATAGATAACCGGACTGGCTTTAAATCGATTTTATTATTGTGCAGATAGTGGGAAAATTTTTTTTTTTACCAAAAAAAAAACCATGGACTACCCCCTTTGCTTTTTTTAAAAAATGAAAAAATTTTTTTTACAAGAAAAACATTTGATGATTAAAGCCAATGCGCTAAGCTATCCAACGCAAAAGAAATCAAGTCGATATGTTGGAAACTTAGCAAGTTATGACCAAAAAGGTAACCAGTTCTACCAAAAAGTGGCCGGAAAGAGGCAGTAGTAGAACTGGTTACTTTTTTGGTCATAACTTGCTTATTTTTCTAGATATCAACTTGATTTCTATTGCAAAGGATAGATAACCGGACTGGCTTTAATTCGATTTTATTATTGTGCAGATAGTGAGAAAATTTTTTTTTTTACCAAAAAAAAACCATGGACTACCCCCTTTGCTTTTTTTAAAAAATGAAAAAAATTTTTTTTACAAGAAAAACAATTGGTGATTAAAGCCAATGCGCTAAGCTATCCAACGCAAAAGAAATCAAGTCGATATGTGGGAAACTTAGCAAGTTATGACCAAAAAGGTAACCAGTTCTACCAAAAAGTGGCCGGAAAGAGGCAGTAGTAGAACTGGTTACTTTTTTGGTCATAACTTGCTTATTTTTCTAGATATCAACTTGATTTCTATTGCAAAGGATAGATAACCGGACTGGCTTTAATTCGATTTTATTATTGTGCAGATAGTGAGAAAATTTTTTTTTTTTACCAAAAAAAAACCATGGACTACCCCCTTTGCTTTTTTTAAAAAATGAAAAAAATTTTTTTTACAAGAAAAACAATTGGTGATTAAAGCCAATGCGCTAAGCTATCCAACGCAAAAGAAATCAAGTCGATATGTGGGAAACTTAGCAAGTTATGACCAAAAAGGTAACCAGTTCTAACAAAAAGTGGCCGGAAAGAGGCAGTAGTAGAACTGGTTACTTTTTTGGTCATAACTTGCTTATTTTTCTAGATATCAACTTGATTTCTATTACAATGGATAGATAACCGGACTGGCTTTAAATCGATTTTATTATTGTGCAGATAGTGGGAAAATTTTTTTTTTTACAAAAAAAAAAACCATGGACTACCCCCTTTGCTTTTTTTAGAAAATGAAAAAAAATTTTTTTACAAGAAAAACAATTGGTAATTAAAGCCAATGCGCTAAGCTATCCAACGCAAAAGAAATCAAGTCGATATGTTGGAAACTTAGCAAGTTATGACCAAAAAGGTAACCAGTTCTACCAAAAAGTGGCCGGAAAGAGGCAGTAGTAGAACTGGTTACTTTTTTGGTCATAACTTGCTTATTTTTCTAGATATCAACTTGATTTCTATTGCAATGGATAGATAACCGGACTGGCTTTAAATCGATTTTATTATTGTGCAGATAGTGGGAAAATTTTTTTTTTACCAAAAAAAAAACCATGGACTACCCCCTTTGCTTTTTTTAAAAAATGAAAAAAATTTTTTTTACAAGAAAAACAATTGGTGATTAAAGCCAATGCGCTAAGCTATCCAACGCAAAAGAAATCAAGTCGATATGTTGGAAACTTAGCAAGTTATGACCAAAAAGGTAACCAGTTCTACCAAAAAGTGGCCGGAAAGAGGCAGTAGTAGAACTGGTTACTTTTTTGGTCATAACTTGCTTATTTTTCTAGATATCAACTTGATTTCTATTGCAATGAATAGATAACCGGACTGGCTTTAAATCGATTTTATTATTGTGCAGATAGTGGGAAAATTTTTTTTTTTACCAAAAAAAAAACCATGGACTACCCCCTTTGCTTTTTTTAAAAAATGAAAAAATTTTTTTTACAAGAAAAACATTTGATGATTAAAGCCAATGCGCTAAGCTATCCAACGCAAAAGAAATCAAGTCGATATGTTGGAAACTTAGCAAGTTATGACCAAAAAGGTAACCAGTTCTAACAAAAAGTGGCCGGAAAGAGGCAGTAGTAGAACTGGTTACTTTTTTGGTCATAACTTGCTTATTTTTCTAGATATCAACTTGATTTCTATTGCAAAGGATAGATAACCGGACTGGCTTTAATTCGATTTTATTATTGTGCAGATAGTGAGAAAATTTTTTTTTTTTACCAAAAAAAAAACCATGGACTACCCCCTTTGCTTTTTTTAAAAAATGAAAAAAATTTTTTTTACAAGAAAAACAATTGGTGATTAAAGCCAATGCGCTAAGCTATCCAACGCAAAAGAAATCAAGTCGATATGTTGGAAACTTAGCAAGTTATGACCAAAAAGGTAACCAGTTCTACCAAAAAGTGGCCGGAAAGAGGCAGTAGTAGAACTGGTTACTTTTTTGGTCATAACTTGCTTATTTTTCTAGATATCAACTTGATTTCTATTGCAATGGATAGATAACCGGACTGGCTTTAATTCGATTTTACTATTGTGCAGATAGTGGGAAAAATTTTTTTTTACCAAAAGAAAACCATGGACTACCCCCTTTGCTTTTTTTAAAAAATGAAAAAAAAAATTTTTTACAAGAAAAACAATTGGTAATTAAAGCGAATGCGCTAAGCTATCTAACGCAAAAGAAATCAAGTCGATATGTTGGAAACTTAGCAAGTTATGACCAAAAAGGTAACCAGTTCTACCAAAAAGTGGCCGGAAAGAGGCAGTAGTAGAACTGGTTACTTTTTTGGTCATAACTTGCTTATTTTTCTAGATATCAACTTGATTTCTATTGCAATGGATAGATAACCGGACTGGCTTTAATTCGATTTTACTATTGTGCAGATAGTGGGAAAAATTTTTTTTTACCAAAAGAAAACCATGGACTACCCCCTTTGCTTTTTTTAAAAAATGAAAAAAATTTTTTTTACAAGAAAAACAATTGGTAATTAAAGCCAATGCGCTAAGCTATCCAACGCAAAAGAAATCAAGTCGATATGTTGGAAACTTAGCAAGTTATGACCAAAAAGGTAACCAGTTCTAACAAAAAGTGGCCGGAAAGAGGCAGTAGTAGAACTGGTTACTTTTTTGGTCATAACTTGCTTATTTTTCTAGATATCAACTTGATTTCTATTGCAATGGATAGATAACCGACTGGCTTTAAATCGATTTTATTATTGTGCAGATAGTGGGAAAAATTTTTTTTTTACCAAAAAAAAACCATGGACTACCCCCTTTGCTTTTTTTAAAAAATGAAAAAAATTTTTTTTACAAGAAAAACAATTGGTGATTAAAGCCAATGCGCTAAGCTATCCAACGCAAAAGAAATCAAGTCGATATGTTGGAAACTTAGCAAGTTATGACCAAAAAGGTAACCAGTTCTAACAAAAAGTGGCCGGAAAGAGCCAGTAGTAGAACTGGTTACTTTTTTGGTCATAACTTGCTTATTTTTCTAGATATCAACTTGATTTCTATTGCAATGGATAGATAACCGACTGGCTTTAAATCGATTTTATTATTGTGCAGATAGTGGGAAAATTTTTTTTTTTACCAAAAAAAAACCATGGACTACCCTCTTTGCTTTTTTTAAAAAATGAAAAAAATTTTTTTTACAAGAAAAACAATTGGTGATTAAAGCCAATGCGCCAAGCTATCTAACGCAAAAGAAATCAAGTCGATATGTTGAAAACTTAGCAAGTTATGACCAAAAAGGTAACCAGTTCTAACAAAAAGTGGCCGGAAAGAGGCCGGAAAGAGGCAGTAGTAGAACTGGTTACTTTTTTGGTCATAACTTGCTTATTTTTCTAGATATCAACTTGATTTCTATTGCAATGGATAGATAACCGGACTGGCTTTAAATCGATTTTATTATTGTGCAGATAGTGGGAAAATTTTTTTTATTACCAAAAAAAAACCATGGACTACCCCCTTTGCTTTTTTTAAAAAATGAAAAAAATTTTTTTTACAAGAAAAACAATTGGTGATTAAAGCCAATGCGCTAAGCTATCCAACGCAAAAGAAATCAAGTCGATATGTTGGAAACTTAGCAAGTTATGACCAAAAAGGTAACCAGTTCTAACAAAAAGTGGCCGGAAAGAGGCAGTAGTAGAACTGGTTACTTTTTTGGTCATAACTTGCTTATTTTTCTAGATATCAACTTGATTTCTATTACAATGGATAGATAACCGGACTGGCTTTAAATCGATTTTATTATTGTGCAGATAGTGGGAAAAATTTTTTTTTACCAAAAAAAAAACCATGGACTACCCCCTTTGCTTTTTTTAGAAAATGAAAAAAAATTTTTTTACAAGAAAAACAATTGGTAATTAAAGCCAATGCGCTAAGCTATCCAACGCAAAAGAAATCAAGTCGATATGTTGGAAACTTAGCAAGTTATGACCAAAAAGGTAACCAGTTCTACCAAAAAGTGGCCGGAAAGAGGCAGTAGTAGAACTGGTTACTTTTTTGGTCATAACTTGCTTATTTTTCTAGATATAAACTTGATTTCTATTGCAATGGATAGATAACCGGACTGGCTTTAATTCGATTTTACTATTGTGCAGATAGTGGGAAAAATTTTTTTTACCAAAAGAAAACCATGGACTACCCCCTTTGCTTTTTTTAAAAAATGAAAAAAAAAATTTTTTACAAGAAAAACAATTGGTAATTAAAGCGAATGCGCTAAGCTATCTAACGCAAAAGAAATCAAGTCGATATGTTGGAAACTTAGCAAGTTATGACCAAAAAGGTAACCAGTTCTACCAAAAAGTGGCCGGAAAGAGGCAGTAGTAGAACTGGTTACTTTTTTGGTCATAACTTGCTTATTTTTCTAGATATCAACTTGATTTCTATTGCAATGGATAGATAACCGACTGGCTTTAAATCGATTTTATTATTGTGCAGATAGTGGGAAAATTTTTTTTTTTACCAAAAAAAAAACCATGGACTACCCCCTTTGCTTTTTTTAAAAAATGAAAAAATTTTTTTTACAAGAAAAACATTTGATGATTAAAGCCAATGCGCTAAGCTATCTAACGCAAAAGAAATCAAGTCGATATGTTGGAAACTTAGCAAGTTATGACCAAAAAGGTAACCAGTTCTACCAAAAAGTGGCCGGAAAGAGGCAGTAGTAGAACTGGTTACTTTTTTGGTCATAACTTGCTTATTTTTCTAGATATCAACTTGATTTCTATTGCAAAGGATAGATAACCGGACTGGCTTTAATTCGATTTTATTATTGTGCAGATAGTGAGAAAATTTTTTTTTTTTACCAAAAAAAAAAAACCATGGACTACCCCCTTTGCTTTTTTTAAAAAATGAAAAAAAATTTTTTTACAAGAAAAACAATTGGTAATTAAAGCCAATGCGCTAAGCTATCCAACGCAAAAGAAATCAAGTCGATATGTTGGAAACTTAGCAAGTTATGACCAAATAGGTAACCAGTTCTACCAAAAAGTGGCCGGAAAGAGGCAGTAGTAGAACTCGTTACTTTTTTGGTCATAACTTGCTTATTTTTCTAGATATCAACTTGATTTCTATTGCAATGGATAGATAACCGGACTGGCTTTAATTCGATTTTACTATTGTGCAGATAGTGGGAAAAATTTTTTTTTACCAAAAGAAAACCATGGACTACCCCCTTTGCTTTTTTTAAAAAATGAAAAAAAAAATTTTTTACAAGAAAAACAATTGGTAATTAAAGCGAATGCGCTAAGCTATCTAACGCAAAAGAAATCAAGTCGATATGCTGGAAACTTAGCAAGTTATGACCAAAAAGGTAACCAGTTCTACCAAAAAGTGGCCGGAAAGAGGCAGTAGTAGAACTGGTTACTTTTTTGGTCATAACTTGCTTATTTTTCTAGATATCAACTTGATTTCTATTGCAATGGATAGATAACCGGACTGGCTTTAAATCGATTTTATTATTGTGCAGATAGTGGGAAAATTTTTTTTTTTACCAAAAAAAAACCATGGACTACCCCCTTTGCTTTTTTTAAAAAATGAAAAAAATTTTTTTTACAAGAAAAACAATTGGTGATTAAAGCCAATGCGCTAAGCTATCCAACGCAAAAGAAATCAAGTCGATATGTTGGAAACTTAGCAAGTTATGACCAAAAAGGTAACCAGTTCTACCAAAAAGTGGCCGGAAAGAGGCAGTAGTAGAACTGGTTACTTTTTTGGTCATAACTTGCTTATTTTTCTAGATATCAACTTGATTTCTATTGCAATGGATAGATAACCGGACTGGCTTTAAATCGATTTTATTATTGTGCAGATAGTGGGAAAATTTTTTTTTTTACCAAAAAAAAAACCATGGACTACCCCCTTTGCTTTTTTAAAAAATGAAAAAAATTTTTTTTACAAGAAAAACAATTGGCGATTAAAGCCAATGCGCTAAGTTATCCAACGCAAAAGAAATCAAGTCGATATGTTGGAAACTTAGCAAGTTATGACCAAAAAGGTAACCAGTTCTACCAAAAAGTGGCCGGAAAGAGGCAGTAGTAGAACTGGTTACTTTTTTGGTCATAACTTGCTTATTTTTCTAGATATCAACTTGATTTCTATTGCAATGGATAGATAACCGGACTGGCTTTAATTCGATTTTACTATTGTGCAGATAGTGGGAAAAATTTTTTTTACCAAAAGAAAACCATGGACTACCCCCTTTGCTTTTTTTAAAAAATGAAAAAAAAAATTTTTTACAAGAAAAACAATTGGTGATTAAAGCGAATGCGCTAAGCTATCTAACGCAAAAGAAATCAAGTCGATATGTTGGAAACTTAGCAAGTTATGACCAAAAAGGTAACCAGTTCTACCAAAAAGTGGCCGGAAAGAGGCAGTAGTAGAACTGGTTACTTTTTTGGTCATAACTTGCTTATTTTTCTAGATATCAACTTGATTTCTATTGCAATGGATAGATAACCGACTGGCTTTAAATCGATTTTATTATTGTGCAGATAGTGGGAAAATTTTTTTTTTTTACCAAAAAAAAAAACCATGGACTACCCCCTTTGCTTTTTTTAAAAAATGAAAAAAAGTTTTTTTACAAGAAAAACAATTGGTAATTAAAGCCAATGCGCTAAGCTATCCAACGCAAAAGAAATCAAGTCGATATGTTGGAAACTTAGCAAGTTATGACCAAAAAGGTAACCAGTTCTACCAAAAAGTGGCCGGAAAGAGGCAGTAGTAGAACTGGTTACTTTTTTTGTCATAACTTGCTTATTTTTCTAGATATCAACTTGATTTCTATTGCAAAGGATAGATAACCGGACTGGCTTTCATTCGATTTTATTATTGTGCAGATAGTGAGAAAATTTTTTTTTTTTACCAAAAAAAAAAACCATGGACTACCCCCTTTGCTTTTTTTAAAAAATGAAAAAAAATTTTTTTACAAGAAAAACAATTGGTAATTAAAGCCAATGCGCTAAGCTATCCAACGCAAAAGAAATCAAGTCGATATGTTGGAAACTTAGCAAGTTATGACCAAAAAGGTAACCAGTTCTACCAAAAAGTGGCCGGAAAGAGGCAGTAGTAGAACTGGTTACTTTTTTGGTCATAACTTGCTTATTTTTCTAGATATCAACTTGATTTCTATTGCAAAGGATAGATAACCGGACTGGCTTTCATTCGATTTTATTATTGTGCAGATAGTGAGAAAATTTTTTTTTTTTACCAAAAAAAAAAACCATGGACTACCCCCTTTGCTTTTTTTAAAAAATGAAAAAAAATTTTTTTACAAGAAAAACAATTGGTAATTAAAGCCAATGCGCTAAGCTATCCAACGCAAAAGAAATCAAGTCGATATGTTGGAAACTTAGCAAGTTATGACCAAAAAGGTAACCAGTTCTACCAAAAAGTGGCCGGAAAGAGGCAGTAGTAGAACTGGTTACTTTTTTTGTCATAACTTGCTTATTTTTCTAGATATCAACTTGATTTCTATTGCAAAGGATAGATAACCGGACTGGCTTTAATTCGATTTTATTATTGTGCAGATAGTGAGAAATTTTTTTTTTTTTACCAAAAAAAAAAACCATGGACTACCCCCTTTGCTTTTTTTAAAAAATGAAAAAAATTTTTTTTACAAGAAAAACAATTGGTGATTAAAGCCAATGCGCTAAGCTATCCAACGCAAAAGAAATCAAGTCGATATGTTGGAAACTTAGCAAGTTATGACCAAAAAGGTAACCAGTTCTACCAAAAAGTGGCCGGAAAGAGGCAGTAGTAGAACTGGTTACTTTTTTGGTCATAACTTGCTTATTTTTCTAGATATCAACTTGATTTCTATTGCAATGGATAGATAACCGGACTGGCTTTAATTCGATTTTACTATTGTGCAGATAGTGGGAAAAATTTTTTTTTTACCAAAAGAAAACCATGGACTACCCCCTTTGCTTTTTTTAAAAAATGAAAAAAAAAATTTTTTACAAGAAAAACAATTGGTAATTAAAGCGAATGCGCTAAGCTATCTAACGCAAAAGAAATCAAGTCGATATGTTGGAAACTTAGCAAGTTATGACCAAAAAGGTAACCAGTTCTACCAAAAAGTGGCCGGAAAGAGGCAGTAGTAGAACTGGTTACTTTTTTGGTCATAACTTGCTTATTTTTCTAGATATCAAATTGATTTCTATTACAATGGATAGATAACCGGACTGGCTTTAAATCGATTTTATTATTGTGCAGATAGTGGGAAAATTTTTTTTATTACCAAAAAAAAACCATGGACTACCCCCTTTGCTTTTTTTAAAAAATGAAAAAAATTTTTTTTACAAGAAAAAGAATTGGTGATTAAAGCCAATGCGCTAAGCTATCCAACGCAAAAGAAATCAAGTCGATATGTTGGAAACTTAGCAAGTTATGACCAAAAAGGTAACCAGTTCTAACAAAAAGTGGCCGGAAAGAGGCAGTAGTAGAACTGGTTACTTTTTTGGTCATAACTTGCTTATTTTTCTAGATATCAACTTGATTTCTATTGCAATGGATAGATAACCGGACTGGCTTTAAATCGATTTTATTATTGTGCAGATAGTGGGAAAATTTTTTTTATTACCAAAAAAAAACCATGGACTACCCCCTTTGCTTTTTTTAAAAAATGAAAAAAATTTTTTTTACAAGAAAAAGAATTGGTGATTAAAGCCAATGCGCTAAGCTATCCAACGCAAAAGAAATCAAGTCGATATGTTGGAAACTTAGCAAGTTATGACCAAAAAGGTAACCAGTTCTAACAAAAAGTGGCCGGAAAGAGGCAGTAGTAGAACTGGTTACTTTTTTGGTCATAACTTGCTTATTTTTCTAGATATCAACTTGATTTCTATTGCAATGGATAGATAACCGACTGGCTTTAAATCGATTTTATTATTGTGCAGATAGTGGGAAAATTTTTTTTATTACCAAAAAAAAACCATGGACTACCCCCTTTGCTTTTTTTAAAAAATGAAAAAAAATTTTTTTACAAGAAAAACAATTGGTGATTAAAGCCAATGCGCTAAGCTATCCAACGCAAAAGAAATCAAGTCGATATGTTGGAAACTTAGCAAGTTATGACCAAAAAGGTAACCAGTTCTAACAAAAAGTGGCCGGAAAGAGCCAGTAGTAGAACTGGTTACTTTTTTGGTCATAACTTGCTTATTTTTCTAGATATCAACTTGATTTCTATTGCAATGGATAGATAACCGACTGGCTTTAAATCGATTTTATTATTGTGCAGATAGTGGGAAAAATTTTTTTTTTACCAAAAAAAAACCATGGACTACCCCCTTTGCTTTTTTTAAAAAATGAAAAAATTTTTTTTTACAAGAAAAACAATTGGTGATTAAAGCCAATGCGCTAAGCTATCCAACGCAAAAGAAATCAAGTCGATATGTTGGAAACTTAGCAAGTTATGACCAAAAAGGTAACCAGTTCTAACAAAAAGTGGCCGGAAAGAGGCAGTAGTAGAACTGGTTACTTTTTTGGTCATAACTTGCTTATTTTTCTAGATATCACCTTGATTTCTATTGCAATGGATAGATAACCGGACTGGCTTTAATTCGATTTTACTATTGTGCAGATAGTGGGAAAAATTTTTTTTTAACAAAAAAAAACCATGGACTACCCCCTTTGCTTTTTTTAAAAAATGAAAAAAATTTTTTTTACAAGAAAAACAATTGGTAATTAAAGCGAATGCGCTAAGCTATCCAACGCAAAAGAAATCAAGTCGATATGTTGGAAACTTAGCAAGTTATGACCAAAAAGGTAACCAGTTCTAACAAAAAGTGGCCGGAAAGAGGCAGTAGTAGAACTGGTTACTTTTTTGGTCATAACTTGCTTATTTTTCTAGATATCAACTTGATTTCTATTGCAATGGATAGATAACCGGACTGGCTTTAATTCGATTTTACTATTGTGCAGATAGTGGGAAAAATTTTTTTTTAACAAAAAAAAACCATGGACTACCCCCTTTGCTTTTTTTAAAAAATGAAAAAAATTTTTTTTACAAGAAAAACAATTGGTAATTAAAGCGAATGCGCTAAGCTATCCAACGCAAAAGAAATCAAGTCGATATGTTGGAAACTTAGCAAGTTATGACCAAAAAGGTAACCAGTTCTAACAAAAAGTGGCCGGAAAGAGGCAGTAGTAGAACTGGTTACTTTTTTGGTCATAACTTGCTTATTTTTCTAGATATCACCTTGATTTCTATTGCAATGAATAGATAACCGGACTGGCTTTAATTCGATTTTATTATTGTGCAGATAGTGGGAAAAATTTTTTTTTTTACCAAAAAAAAAACCATGGACTATCCCTTTTGCTTTTTTTAAAAAATTAAAAAAAAAATTTTTTTTACAAGAAAAACAATTGGTGATTAAAGCCAATGCGCTAAGCTATCCAACGCAAAAGAAATCAAGTCGATATGTTGGAAACTTAGCAAGTTATGACCAAAAAGGTAACCAGTTCTAACAAAAAGTGGCCGGAAAGAGGCAGTAGTAGAACTGGTTACTTTTTTGGTCATAACTTGCTTATTTTTCTAGATATCAACTTGATTTCTATTGCAATGGATAGATAACCGGACTGGCTTTAATTCGATTTTACTATTGTGCAGATAGTGGGAAAATTTTTTTTTTACCAAAAGAAAACCATGGACTACCCCCTTTGCTTTTTTTAAAAAATGAAAAAAATTTTTTTTACAAGAAAAACAATTGGTGATTAAAGCCAATGCGCTAAGCTATCCAACGCAAAAGAAATCAAGTCGATATGTTGGAAACTTAGCAAGTTATGACCAAAAAGGTAACCAGTTCTAACAAAAAGTGGGCGGAAAGAGGCAGTAGTAGAACTGGTTACTTTTTTGGTCATAACTTGCTTATTTTTCTAGATATCAACTTGATTTCTATTGCAATGGATAGATAACCGGACTGGCTTTAATTCGATTTTACTATTGTGCAGATAGTGGGAAAATTTTTTTTTTACCAAAAGAAAACCATGGACTACCCCCTTTGCTTTTTTTAAAAAATGAAAAAAATTTTTTTTACAAGAAAAACAATTGGTGATTAAAGCCAATGCGCTAAGCTATCCAACGCAAAAGAAATCAAGTCGATATGTTGGAAACTTAGCAAGTTATGACCAAAAAGGTAACCAGTTCTAACAAAAAGTGGCCGGAAAGAGGCAGTAGTAGAACTGGTTACTTTTTTGGTCATAACTTGCTTATTTTTCTAGATATCACCTTTATTTCTATTGCAATGGATAGATAACCGGACTGGCTTTAATTCGAAAAATTTTTTTTTAACAAAAAAAAACCATGGACTACCCCCTTTGCTTTTTTTAAAAAATGAAAAAAATTTTTTTTACAAGAAAAACAATTGGTAATTAAAGCGAATGCGCTAAGCTATCCAACGCAAAAGAAATCAAGTCGATATGTTGGAAACTTAGCAAGTTATGACCAAAAAGGTAACCAGTTCTAACAAAAAGTGGCCGGAAAGAGGCAGTAGTAGAACTGGTTACTTTTTTGGTCATAACTTGCTTATTTTTCTAGATATCACCTTTATTTCTATTGCAATGGATAGATAACCGGACTGGCTTTAATTCGATTTTACTATTGTGCAGATAGTGGGAAAAATTTTTTTTTAACAAAAAAAAACCATGGACTACCCCCTTTGCTTTTTTTAAAAAATGAAAAAAATTTTTTTTACAAGAAAAACAATTGGTAATTAAAGCGAATGCGCTAAGCTATCCAACGCAAAAGAAATCAAGTCGATATGTTGGAAACTTAGCAAGTTATGACCAAAAAGGTAACCAGTTCTACCAAAAAGTGGCCGGAAAGAGGCAGTAGTAGAACTGGTTACTTTTTTGGTCATAACTTGCTTATTTTTCTAGATATCAACTTGATTTCTATTGCAATGGATAGATAACCGGACTGGCTTTAAATCGATTTTATTATTGTGCAGATAGTGGGAAAAATTTTTTTTTTACCAAAAAAAAACCATGGACTACCCCCTTTGCTTTTTTTAAAAAATGAAAAAAATTTTTTTTACAAAAAAAACAATTGGTAATTAAAGCCAATGCGCTAAGCTATCCAACGCAAAAGAAATCAAGTCGATATGTTGGAAACTTAGCAAGTTATGACCAAAAAGGTAACCAGTTCTACCAAAAAGTGGCCGGAAAGAGGCAGTAGTAGAACTGGTTACTTTTTTGGTCATAACTTGCTTATTTTTCTAGATATCAACTTGATTTCTATTGCAATGGATAGATAACCGGACTGGCTTTAATTCCATTTTACTATTGTGGGAAAATTTTTTTTTTACCAAAAGAAAACCATGGACTACCCCCTTTGCTTTTTTTAAAAAATGAAAAAAAAATTTTTTACAAGAAAAACAATTGGTGATTAAAGCCAATGCGCTAAGCTATCCAACGCAAAAGAAATCAAGTCGATATGTTGGAAACTTAGCAAGTTATGACCAAAAAGGTAACCAGTTCTAACAAAAAGTGGCCGGAAAGAGGCAGTAGTAGAACTGGTTACTTTTTTGGTCATAACTTGCTTATTTTTCTAGATAGATAACCGGACTGGCTTTAAATCGATTTTATTATTGTGCAGATAGTGGGAAAAATTTTTTTTTTACCAAAAAAAAACCATGGACTACCCTATTGCTTTTTTAAAAAATGAAAAAAATTTTTTTTACAAGAAAAACAATTGGTGATTAAAGCCAATGCGCTAAGCTATCCAACGCAAAAGAAATCAAGTCGATATGTTGGAAACTTAGCAAGTTATGACCAAAAAGGTAACCAGTTCTAACAAAAAGTGGCCGGAAAGAGGCAGTAGTAGAACTGGTTACTTTTTTGGTCATAACTTGCTTATTTTTCTAGATATCAACTTGATTTCTATTGCAATGGATAGATAACCGGACTGGCTTTAATTCCATTTTACTATTGTGCAGATAGTGGGAAAATTTTTTTTTTACCAAAAGAAAACCATGGACTACCCCCTTTGCTTTTTTTAAAAAATGAAAAAAAAATTTTTTACAAGAAAAACAATTGGTGATTAAAGCCAATGCGCTAAGCTATCCAACGCAAAAGAAATCAAGTCGATATGTTGGAAACTTAGCAAGTTATGACCAAAAAGGTAACCAGTTCTAACAAAAAGTGGCCGGAAAGAGGCAGTAGTAGAACTGGTTACTTTTTTGGTCATAACTTGCTTATTTTTCTAGATATCAACTTGATTTCTATTGCAATGGATAGATAACTGGACTGGCTTTAAATCGATATTATTATTGTGCAGATAGTGGGAAAATTTTTTTTATTACCAAAAAAAAACCATGGACTACCCCCTTTGCTTTTTTTAACAAATGAAAAAAATTTTTTTTACAAGAAAAACAATTGGTGATTAAAGCCAATGCGCTAAGCTATCCAACGCAAAAGAAATCAAGTCGATATGTTGGAAACTTAGCAAGTTATGACCAAAAAGGTAACCAGTTCTACCAAAAAGTGGCCGGAAAGAGGCAGTAGTAGAACTGGTTACTTTTTTGGTCATAACTTGCTTATTTTTCTAGATATCAACTTGATTTCTATTGCAATGGATAGATAACCGGACTGGCTTTAATTCGATTTTACTATTGTGCAGATAGTGGGAAAATTTTTTTTATTACCAAAAAAAAACCATGGACTACCCCCTTTGCTTTTTTTAAAAAATGAAAAAAAATTTTTTTACAAGAAAAACAATTGATTATTAAAGCCAATGCGCTAAGCTATCTAACGCAAAAGAAATCAAGTCGATATGTTGGAAACTTAGCAAGTTATGACCAAAAAGGTAACCAGTTCTAACAAAAAGTGGCCGGAAAGAGGCCGGAAAGAGGCAGTAGTAGAACTGGTTACTTTTTTGGTCATAACTTGCTTATTTTTCTAGATATCAACTTGATTTCTATTGCAATGGATAGATAACCGGACTGGCTTTAAATCGATATTATTATTGTGCAGATAGTGGGAAAATTTTTTTTATTACCAAAAAAAAACCATGGACTACCCCCTTTGCTTTTTTTAACAAATGAAAAAAATTTTTTTTACAAGAAAAACAATTGGTGATTAAAGCCAATGCGCTAAGCTATCTAACGCAAAAGAAATCAAGTCGATATGTTGGAAACTTAGCAAGTTATGACCAAAAAGGTAACCAGTTCTAACAAAAAGTGGCCGGAAAGAGGCAGTAGTAGAACTGGTTACTTTTTTGGTCATAACTTGCTTATTTTTCTAGATATCAACTTGATTTCTATTGCAAAGGATAGATAACCGGACTGGCTTTAATTCGATTTTATTATTGTGCAGATAGTGAGAAATTTTTTTTTTTTTACCAAAAAAAAACCATGGACTACCCCCTTTGCTTTTTTTAAAAAATGAAAAAAATTTTTTTTACAAGAAAAACAATTGGTGATTAAAGCCAATGCGCTAAGCTATCCAACGCAAAAGAAATCAAGTCGATATGTTGGAAACTTAGCAAGTTATGACCAAAAAGGTAACCAGTTCTAACAAAAAGTGGCCGGAAAGAGGCAGTAGTAGAACTGGTTACTTTTTTGGTCATAACTTGCTTATTTTTCTAGATATCAACTTGATTTCTATTACAATGGATAGATAACCGGACTGGCTTTAAATCGATTTTATTATTGTGCAGATAGTGGGAAAATTTTTTTTTTTTACCAAAAAAAAAACCATGGACTACCCCCTTTGCTTTTTTTAGAAAATGAAAAAAAATTTTTTTACAAGAAAAACAATTGGTAATTAAAGCCAATGCGCTAAGCTATCCAACGCAAAAGAAATCAAGTCGATATGTTGGAAACTTAACAAGTTATGACCAAAAAGGTAACCAGTTCTACCAAAAAGTGGCCGGAAAGAGGCAGTAGTAGAACTGGTTACTTTTTTGGTCATAACTTGCTTATTTTTTTAGATATCAACTTGATTTCTATTGCAATGGATAGATAACCGGACTGGCTTTAAATCGATTTTATTATTGTGCAGATAGTGGGAAAATTTTTTTTTTTACCAAAAAAAAAACCATGGACTACCCCCTTTGCTTTTTTTAAAAAATGAAAAAAATTTTTTTTACAAGAAAAACAATTGGTGATTAAAGCCAATGCGCTAAGCTATCCAACGCAAAAGAAATCAAGTCGATATGTTGGAAACTTAGCAAGTTATGACCAAAAAGGTAACCAGTTCTACCAAAAAGTGGCCGGAAAGAGGCAGTAGTAGAACTGGTTACTTTTTTGGTCATAGCTTGCTTATTTTTCTAGATATCAACTTGATTTCTATTGCAATGGATAGATAACCGGACTGGCTTTAATTCGATTTTATTATTGTGCAGATAGTGGGAAAAATTTTTTTTTACCAAAAAAAAAACCATGGACTACCCCCTTGGCTTTTTTTTAAAAATGAAAAAAATTTTTTTTACAAGAAAAACAATTGGTGATTAAAGCCAATGCGCTAAGCTATCTAACGCAAAAGAAATCAAGTCGATATGTTGGAAACTTAGCAAGTTATGACCAAAAAGGTAACCAGTTCTAACAAAAAGTGGCCGGAAAGAGGCAGTAGTAGAACTGGTTACTTTTTTGGTCATAACTTGCTTATTTTTCTAGATATCAACTTGATTTCTATTGCAATGGATAGATAACCGGACTGGCTTTAATTCGATTTTACTATTGTGCAGATAGTGGGAAAAATTTTTTTTTACCAAAAGAAAAATATGCACTACCCCCTTTGCTTTTTTTAAAAAATGAAAAAAAAAAATTTTTTACAAGAAAAACAATTGGTAATTAAAGCGAATGCGCTAAGCTATCTAACGCAAAAGAAATCAAGTCGATATGTTGGAAACTTAGCAAGTTATGACCAAAAAGGTAACTAGTTCTACCAAAAAGTGGCCGGAAAGAGGCAGTAGTAGAACTGGTTACTTTTTTGGTCATAACTTGCTTATTTTTCTAGATATCAACTTGATTTCTATTGCAATGGATAGATAACCGGACTGGCTTTAAATCGATTTTATTATTGTGCAGATAGTGGGAAAATTTTTTTTTTTACCAAAAAAAAAACCATGGACTACCCCCTTTGCTTTTTTTAAAAAATGAAAAAAATTTTTTTTACAAGAAAAACAATTGGTGATTAAAGCCAATGCGCTAAGCTATCCAACGCAAAAGAAATCAAGTCGATATGTTGGAAACTTAGCAAGTTATGACCAAAAAGGTAACCAGTTCTACCAAAAAGTGGCCGGAAAGAGGCAGTAGTAGAACTGGTTACTTTTTTGGTCATAACTTGCTTATTTTTCTAGATATCAACTTGATTTCTATTGCAATGGATAGATAACCGGACTGGCTTTAAATCGATTTTATTATTGTGCAGATAGTGGGAAAATTTTTTTTTTTACCAAAAAAAAAAAACCATGGACTACCCCCTTTGCTTTTTTTAAAAAATGAAAAAAATTTTTTTTACAAGAAAAACAATTGGTGATTAAAGCCAATGCGCTAAGCTATCCAACGCAAAAGAAATCAAGTCGATATGTTGGAAACTTAGCAAGTTATGACCAAAAAGGTAACCAGTTCTACCAAAAAGTGGCCGGAAAGAGGCAGTAGTAGAACTGGTTACTTTTTTGGTCATAACTTGCTTATTTTTCTAGATATCAACTTGATTTCTATTGCAATGGATAGATAACCGGACTGGCTTTAATTCGATTTTACTATTGTGCAGATAGTGGGAAAAATTTTTTTTACCAAAAGAAAACCATGGACTACCCCCTTTGCTTTTTTTAAAAAATGAAAAAAAAAAATTTTTACAAGAAAAACAAGTGGTAATTAAAGCGAATGCGCTAAGCTATCTAACGCAAAAGAAATCAAGTCGATATGTTGGAAACTTAGCAAGTTATGACCAAAAAGGTAACCAGTTCTACCAAAAAGTGGCCGGAAAGAGGCAGTAGTAGAACTGGTTACTTTTTTGGTCATAACTTGCTTATTTTTCTAGATATCAACTTGATTTCTATTGCAATGGATAGATAACCGACTGGCTTTAAATCGATTTTATTATTGTGCAGATAGTGGGAAAATTTTTTTTTTTACCAAAAAAAAAACCATGGACTACCCCCTTTGCTTTTTTTAAAAAATGAAAAAATTTTTTTTACAAGAAAAACATTTGATGATTAAAGCCAATGCGCTAAGCTATCTAACGCAAAAGAAATCAAGTCGATATGTTGGAAACTTAGCAAGTTATGACCAAAAAGGTAACCAGTTCTACCAAAAAGTGGCCGGAAAGAGGCAGTAGTAGAACTGGTTACTTTTTTGGTCATAACTTGCTTATTTTTCTAGATATCAACTTGATTTCTATTGCAAAGGATAGATAACCGGACTGGCTTTAATTCGATTTTATTATTGTGCAGATAGTGAGAAAATTTTTTTTTTTTACCAAAAAAAAAAACCATGGACTACCCCCTTTGCTTTTTTTAAAAAATGAAAAAAAATTTTTTTACAAGAAAAACAATTGGTAATTAAAGCCAATGCGCTAAGCTATCCAACGCAAAAGAAATCAAGTCGATATGTTGGAAACTTAGCAAGTTATGACCAAATAGGTAACCAGTTCTACCAAAAAGTGGCCGGAAAGAGGCAGTAGTAGAACTCGTTACTTTTTTGGTCATAACTTGCTTATTTTTCTAGATATCAACTTGATTTCTATTGCAATGGATAGATAACCGGACTGGCTTTAATTCGATTTTACTATTGTGCAGATAGTGGGAAAAATTTTTTTTTACCAAAAGAAAACCATGGACTACCCCCTTTGCTTTTTTTAAAAAATGAAAAAAAAAATTTTTTACAAGAAAAACAATTGGTAGTTAAAGCGAATGCGCTAAGCTATCTAACGCAAAAGAAATCAAGTCGATATGTTGGAAACTTAGCAAGTTATGACCAAAAAGGTAACCAGTTCTACCAAAAAGTGGCCGGAAAGAGGCAGTAGTAGAACTGGTTACTTTTTTGGTCATAACTTGCTTATTTTTCTAGATATCAACTTGATTTCTATTGCAATGGATAGATAACCGGACTGGCTTTAAATCGATTTTATTATTGTGCAGATAGTGGGAAAATTTTTTTTTTTACCAAAAAAAAAACCATGGACTACCCCCTTTGCTTTTTTTAGAAAATGAAAAAAAATTTTTTTACAAGAAAAACAATTGGTAATTAAAGCCAATGCGCTAAGCTATCTAACGCAAAAGAAATCAAGTCGATATGTTGGAAACTTAGCAAGTTATGACCAAAAAGGTAACCAGTTCTACCAAAAAGTGGCCGGAAAGAGGCAGTAGTAGAACTGGTTACTTTTTTGGTCATAACTTGCTTATTTTTCTAGATATCAACTTGATTTCTATTGCAATGGATAGATAACCGGACTGGCTTTAAATCGATTTTATTATTGTGCAGATAGTGGGAAATTTTTTTTTTTTACCAAAAAAAAAACCATGGACTACCCCCTTTGCTTTTTTTAAAAAATGAAAAAAATTTTTTTTACAAGAAAAACAATTGGTAATTAAAGCCAATGCGCTAAGCTATCCAACGCAAAAGAAATCAAGTCGATATGTTGGAAACTTAGCAAGTTATGACCAAAAAGGTAACCAGTTCTACCAAAAAGTGGCCGGAAAGAGGCAGTAGTAGAACTGGTTACTTTTTTGGTCATAACTTGCTTATTTTTCTAGATATCAACTTGATTTCTATTGCAATGGATAGATAACCGACTGGCTTTAAATCGATTTTATTATTGTGCAGATAGTGGGAAAATTTTTTTTTTTACCAAAAAAAAAACCATGGACTACCCCCTTTGCTTTTTTTAAAAAATGAAAAAATTTTTTTTACAAGAAAAACATTTGATGATTAAAGCCAATGCGCTAAGCTATCTAACGCAAAAGAAATCAAGTCGATATGTTGGAAACTTAGCAAGTTATGACCAAAAAGGTAACCAGTTCTACCAAAAAGTGGCCGGAAAGAGGCAGTAGTAGAACTGGTTACTTTTTTGGTCATAACTTGCTTATTTTTCTAGATATCAACTTGATTTCTATTGCAAAGGATAGATAACCGGACTGGCTTTAATTCGATTTTATTATTGTGCAGATAGTGGGAAAAATATTTTTTTACCAAAAAAAAAAACCATGGACTACCCCCTTTGCTTTTTTTAAAAAATGAAAAAAAATTTTTTTACAAGAAAAACAATTGTTAATTAAAGCCAATGCGCTAAGCTATCCAACGCAAAAGAAATCAAGTCGATATGTTGGAAACTTAGCAAGTTATGACCAAATAGGTAACCAGTTCTACCAAAAAGTGGCCGGAAAGAGGCAGTAGTAGAACTCGTTACTTTTTTGGTCATAACTTGCTTATTTTTCTAGATATCAACTTGATTTCTATTGCAATGGATAGATAACCGGACTGGCTTTAATTCGATTTTACTATTGTGCAGATAGTGGGAAAAATTTTTTTTTACCAAAAGAAAACCATGGACTACCCCCTTTGCTTTTTTTAAAAAATGAAAAAAAAAATTTTTTACAAGAAAAACAATTGGTAATTAAAGCGAATGCGCTAAGCTATCTAACGCAAAAGAAATCAAGTCGATATGTTGGAAACTTAGCAAGTTATGACCAAAAAGGTAACCAGTTCTACCAAAAAGTGGCCGGAAAGAGGCAGTAGTAGAACTGGTTACTTTTTTGGTCATAACTTGCTTATTTTTCTAGATATCAACTTGATTTCTATTGCAATGGATAGATAACCGACTGGCTTTAAATCGATTTTATTATTGTGCAGATAGTGGGAAAATTTTTTTTTTTACCAAAAAAAAAACCATGGACTACCTCCTTTGCTTTTTTTAAAAAATGAAAAAATTTTTTTTACAAGAAAAACATTTGATGATTAAAGCCAATGCGCTAAGCTATCTAACGCAAAAGAAATCAAGTCGATATGTTGGAAACTTAGCAAGTTATGACCAAAAAGGTAACCAGTTCTACCAAAAAGTGGCCGGAAAGAGGCAGTAGTAGAACTGGTTACTTTTTTTGTCATAACTTGCTTATTTTTCTAGATATCAACTTGATTTCTATTGCAAAAAATAGATAACCGGACTGGCTTTAATTCGATTTTATTATTGTGCAGATAGTGAGAAAATTTTTTTTTTTTACCAAAAAAAAAACCATGGACTACCCCCTTTGCTTTTTTTAAAAAATGAAAAAAATTTTTTTTACAAGAAAAACAATTGGTGATTAAAGCCAATGCGCTAAGCTATCCAACGCAAAAGAAATCAAGTCGATATGTTGGAAACTTAGCAAGTTATGACCAAAAAGGTAACCAGTTCTACCAAAAAGTGGCCGGAAAGAGGCAGTAGTAGAACTGGTTACTTTTTTGGTCATAACTTGCTTATTTTTCTAGATATCAACTTGATTTCTATTGCAATGGATAGATAACCGGACTGGCTTTAATTCGATTTTACTATTGTGCAGATAGTGGGAAAATTTTTTTTATTACCAAAAAAAACCATGGACTACCCCCTTTGCTTTTTTAAAAAATGAAAAAAATTTTTTTTACAAGAAAAACAATTGGTGATTAAAGCCAATGCGCTAAGCTATCCAACGCAAAAGAAATCAAGTCGATATGTTGGAAACTTAGCAAGTTATGACCAAAAAGGTAACCAGTTCTAACAAAAAGTGGCCGGAAAGAGGCAGTAGTAGAACTGGTTACTTTTTTGGTCATAACTTGCTTATTTTTCTAGATATCAACTTGATTTCTATTGCAATGGATAGATAACCGACTGGCTTTAAATCGATTTTATTATTGTGCAGATAGTGGGAAAAATTTTTTTTTTACCAAAAAAAAACCATGGACTACCCCCTTTGCTTTTTTTAAAAAATGAAAAAAATTTTTTTTACAAGAAAAACAATTGGTGATTAAAGCCAATGCGCTAAGCTATCCAACGCAAAAGAAATCAAGTCGATATGTTGGAAACTTAGCAAGTTATGACCAAAAAGGTAACCAGTTCTAACAAAAAGTGGCCGGAAAGAGCCAGTAGTAGAACTGGTTACTTTTTTGGTCATAACTTGCTTATTTTTCTAGATATCAACTTGATTTCTATTGCAATGGATAGATAACCGACTGGCTTTAAATCGGTTTTATTATTGTGCAGATAGTGGGAAAAATTTTTTTTTTACCAAAAAAAAACCATGGACTACCCCATTTGCTTTTTTTAAAAAATGAAAAAATTTTTTTTTACAAGAAAAACAATTGGTGATTAAAGCCAATGCGCTAAGCTATCCAACGCAAAAGAAATCAAGTCGATATGTTGGAAACTTAGCAAGTTATGACCAAAAAGGTAACCAGTTCTAACAAAAAGTGGCCGGAAAGAGGCAGTAGTAGAACTGGTTACTTTTTTGGTCATAACTTGCTTATTTTTCTAGATATCACCTTGATTTCTATTGCAATGGATAGATAACCGGACTGGCTTTAAATCGATTTTATTATTGTGCAGATAGTGGGAAAATTTTTTTTATTACCAAAAAAAACCATGGACTACCCCCTTTGCTTTTTTTAAAAAATGAAAAAAATTTATTTTACAAGAAAAAGAATTGGTGATTAAAGCCAATGCGCTAAGCTATCCAACGCAAAAGAAATCAAGTCGATATGTTGGAAACTTAGCAAGTTATGACCAAAAAGGTAACCAGTTCTAACAAAAAGTGGCCGGAAAGAGGCAGTAGTAGAACTGGTTACTTTTTTGGTCATAACTTGCTTATTTTTCTAGATATCAACTTGATTTCTATTGCAATGGATAGATAACCGACTGGCTTTAAATCGATTTTATTATTGTGCAGATAGTGGGAAAAATTTTTTTTTTACCAAAAAAAAACCATGGACTACCCCCTTTGCTTTTTTAAAAAATGAAAAAAATTTTTTTTACAAGAAAAACAATTGGTGATTAAAGCCAATGCGCTAAGCTATCCAACGCAAAAGAAATCAAGTCGATATGTTGGAAACTTAGCAAGTTATGACCAAAAAGGTAACCAGTTCTAACAAAAAGTGGCCGGAAAGAGGCAGTAGTAGAACTGGTTACTTTTTTGGTCATAACTTGCTTATTTTTCTAGATATCACCTTTATTTCTATTGCAATGGATAGATAACCGGACTGGCTTTAATTCGATTTTACTATTGTGCAGATAGTGGGAAAAATTTTTTTTTAACAAAAAAAAACCATGGACTACCCCTTTGCTTTTTTTAAAAAATGAAAAAAATTTTTTTTACAAGAAAAACAATTGGTAATTAAAGCGAATGCGCTAAGCTATCCAACGCAAAAGAAATCAAGTCGATATGTTGGAAACTTAGCAAGTTATGACCAAAAAGGTAACCAGTTCTAACAAAAAGTGGCCGGAAAGAGCCAGTAGTAGAACTGGTTACTTTTTTGGTCATAACTTGCTTATTTTTCTAGATATCAACTTGATTTCTATTGCAATGGATAGATAACCGACTGGCTTTAAATCGATTTTATTATTGTGCAGATAGTGGGAAAAATTTTTTTTTTACCAAAAAAAAACCATGGACTACCCCATTTGCTTTTTTTAAAAAATGAAAAAATTTTTTTTTACAAGAAAAACAATTGGTGATTAAAGCCAATGCGCTAAGCTATCCAACGCAAAAGAAATCAAGTCGATATGTTGGAAACTTAGCAAGTTATGACCAAAAAGGTAACCAGTTCTAACAAAAAGTGGCCGGAAAGAGGCAGTAGTAGAACTGGTTACTTTTTTGGTCATAACTTGCTTATTTTTCTAGATATCACCTTGATTTCTATTGCAATGGATAGATAACCGGACTGGCTTTAAATCGATTTTATTATTGTGCAGATAGTGGGAAAATTTTTTTTATTACCAAAAAAAACCATGGACTACCCCCTTTGCTTTTTTTAAAAAATGAAAAAAATTTATTTTACAAGAAAAAGAATTGGTGATTAAAGCCAATGCGCTAAGCTATCCAACGCAAAAGAAATCAAGTCGATATGTTGGAAACTTAGCAAGTTATGACCAAAAAGGTAACCAGTTCTAACAAAAAGTGGCCGGAAAGAGGCAGTAGTAGAACTGGTTACTTTTTTGGTCATAACTTGCTTATTTTTCTAGATATCAACTTGATTTCTATTGCAATGGATAGATAACCGACTGGCTTTAAATCGATTTTATTATTGTGCAGATAGTGGGAAAATTTTTTTTTTTTACCAAAAAAAAACCATGGACTACCCCCTTTGCTTTTTTAAAAAATGAAAAAAATTTTTTTTACAAGAAAAACAATTGGTGATTAAAGCCAATGCGCTAAGCTATCCAACGCAAAAGAAATCAAGTCGATATGTTGGAAACTTAGCAAGTTATGACCAAAAAGGTAACCAGTTCTAACAAAAAGTGGCCGGAAAGAGGCAGTAGTAGAACTGGTTACTTTTTTGGTCATAACTTGCTTATTTTTCTAGATATCAACTTGATTTCTATTGCAATGGATAGATAACCGGACTGGCTTTAAATCGATTTTATTATTGTGCAGATAGTGGGAAAATTTTTTTTATTACAGAAAAAAAACCATGGACTACCCCCTTTGTTTTTTTTAAAAAATGAAAAAAATTTTTTTTACAAGAAAAACAATTGGTGATTAAAGCCAATGCGCTAAACTATCCAACGCAAAAGAATTTAAGTCGATATGTTGGAAACTTAGCAAGTTATGACCAAAAAGGTAACCAGTTCTAACAAAAAGTGGCCGGAAAGAGGCAGTAGTAGAACTGGTTACTTTTTTGGTCATAACTTGCTTATTTTTCTAGATATCAACTTGATTTCTATTGCAATGGATAGATAACCGGACTGGCTTTAATTCGATTTTATTATTGTGCAGATAGTGGGAAAAATTTTTTTTTTACCAAAAAAAAAACCATGGACTACCCCCTTTGCTTTTTTTAAAAAATGAAAAAAAAATTTTTTACAAGAAAAACAATTGGTGATTAAAGCCAATGCTCTAAGCTATCCAACGGAAAAGAAATCAAGTCGATATGTTGGAAACTTAGCAAGTTATGACCAAAAAGGTAACCAGTTCTAACAAAAAGTGGCCGGAAAGAGGCAGTAGTAGAACTGGTTACTTTTTTGGTCATAACTTGCTTATTTTTCTAGATATCAACTTGATTTCTATTGCAATGGATAGATAACCGGACTGGCTTTAATTCGATTTTATTATTGTGCAGATAGTGGGAAAATTTTTTTTTTTTACCAAAAAAAAAACCATGGACTACCCCCTTTGCTTTTTTTAAAAAATGAAAAAAATTTTTTTTACAAGAAAAACAATTGGTAATTAAAGCCAATGCGCTAAGCTATCTAACGCAAAAGAAATCAAGTCGATATGTTGGAAACTTAGCAAGTTATGACCAAAAAGGTAACCAGTTCTAACAAAAAGTGGCCGGAAAGAGGCAGTAGTAGAACTGGTTACTTTTTTGGTCATAACTTGCTTATTTTTCTAGATATCAACTTGATTTCTATTGCAATAGATAGATAACCGGACTGGCTTTAAATCGATTTTATTATTGTGCAGATAGTGGGAAAAATTTTTTTTTTTACCAAAAAAAAAACCATGGACTACCCCCTTTGCTTTTTTAAAAAATGAAAAAAAATTTTTTTACAAGAAAAACAATTGGTGATTAAAGCCAATGCGCTAAGCTATCTAACGCAAAAGAAATCAAGTCGATATGTTGGAAACTTAGCAAGTTATGACCAAAAAGGTAACCAGTTCTAACAAAAAGTGGCCGGAAAGAGGCAGTAGTAGAACTGGTTACTTTTTTGGTCATAACTTGCTTATTTTTCTAGATATCAACTTGATTTCTATTGCAATGGATAGATAACCGGACTGGCTTTAATTCGATTTTATTATTGTGCAGATAGTGGGAAATTTTTTTTTTACCAAAAAAAAACCATGGACTACCCCCTTTGCTTTTTTTAAAAAATGAAAAAAAATTTTTTTACAAGAAAAACAATTGGTGATTAAAGCCAATGCGCTAAGCTATCCAACGCAAAAGAAATCAAGTCGATATGTTGGAAACTTAGCAAGTTATGACCAAAAAGGTAACCAGTTCTAACAAAAAGTGGCCGGAAAGAGGCAGTAGTAGAACTGGTTACTTTTTTGGTCATAACTTGCTTATTTTTCTAGATATCAACTTGATTTCTATTGCAATGGATAGATAACCGGACTGGCTTTAAATCGATTTTATTATTGTGCAGATAGTGGGAAAAATTTTTTTTTTACCAAAAAAAAAACCATGGACTACCCCCTTTGCTTTTTTAAAAAATGAAAAAAATTTTTTTTACAAGAAAAACAATTATTGATTAAAGCCAATGCGCTAAGCTATCTAACGCAAAAGAAATCAAGTCGATATGTTGGAAACTTAGCAAGTTATGACCAAAAAGGTAACCAGTTCTAACAAAAAGTGGCCGGAAAGAGGCCGGAAAGAGGCAGTAGTAGAACTGGTTACTTTTTTGGTCATAACTTGCTTATTTTTCTAGATATCAACTTGATTTCTATTGCAATGGATAGATAACCGGACTGGCTTTAAATCGATTTTATTATTGTGCAGATAGTGGGAAAAATTTTTTTTTACCAAAAAAAAACCATGGACTACCCCCTTTGCTTTTTTTAAAAAATGAAAAAAATTTTTTTTACCAGAAAAACAATTGGTAATTAAAGCGAATGCGCTAAGCTATCCAACGCAAAAGAAATCAAGTCGATATGTTGGAAACTTAGCAAGTTATGACCAAAAAGGTAACCAGTTCTACCAAAAAGTGGCCGGAAAGAGGCCGGAAAGAGGCAGTAGTAGAACTGGTTACTTTTTTGGTCATAACTTGCTTATTTTTCTAGATATCAACTTGATTTCTATTGCAATGGATAGATAACCGGACTGGCTTTAATTCGATTTTATTATTGTGCAGATGGTGGGAAAAATTTTTTTTACCAAAAAAAAACCATGGACTACCCCCTTTGCTTTTCTTAAAAAATGAAAAAAATTTTTTTTACCAGAAAAACAATTGGTAATTAAAGCGAATGCGCTAAGCTATCCAACGCAAAAGAAATCAAGTCGATATGTTGGAAACTTAGCAAGTTATAACCAAAAAGGTAACCAGTTCTAACAAAAAGTGGCCGGAAAGAGGCCGGAAAGAGGCAGTAGTAGAACTGGTTACTTTTTTGGTCATAACTTGCTTATTTTTCTAGATATCAACTTGATTTCTATTGCAATGGATAGATAACCGGACTGGCTATAAATCGATTTTATTATTGTGCAGATAGTGGGAAAATTTTTTTTTTACCAAAAAAAAAAAAAAACCATGGACTACCCCCTTTGCTTTTTTTAAAAAATGAAAAAAATTTTTTTTACCAGAAAAACAATTGGTAATTAAAGCCAATGCGCTAAGCTATCTAACGCAAAAGAAATCAAGTCGATATGTTGGAAACTTAGCAAGTTATGACCAAAAAGGTAACCAGTTCTAACAAAAAGTGGCCGGAAAGAGGCAGTAGTAGAACTGGTTACTTTTTTGGTCATAACTTGCTTATTTTTCTAGATATCAACTTGATTTCTATTGCAATGGATAGATAACCGGACTGGCTTTAAACCGATTTTATTATTGTGCAGATAGTGGGAAAATTTTTTTTATTACCAAAAAAAAACCATGGACTACCCCCTTTGCTTTTTTTAAAAAATGAAAAAAAATTTTTTTACAAGAAAAACAATTGGTTATTAAAGCCAATGCGCTAAGCTATCCAACGCAAAAGAAATGAAGTCGATATGTTGGAAACTTAGCAAGTTATGACCAAAAAGGTAACCAGTTCTAACAAAAAGTGGCCGGAAAGAGGCAGTAGTAGAACTGGTTACTTTTTTGGTCATAACTTGCTTATTTTTCTAGATATCAACTTGATTTCTATTGCAATGGATAGATAACCGGACTGGCTTTAAATCGATATTATTATTGTGCAGATAGTGGGAAAATTTTTTTTATTACCAAAAAAAAACCATGGACTACCCCCTTTGCTTTTTTTAAAAAATGAAAAAAATTTTTTTTACAAGAAAAACAATTGGTAATTAAAGCCAATGCGCTAAGCTATCTAACGCAAAAGAAATCAAGTCGATATGTTGGAAACTTAGCAAGTTATGACCAAAAAGGTAACCAGTTCTAACAAAAAGTGGCCGGAAAGAGGCAGTAGTAGAACTGGTTACTTTTTTGGTCATAACTTGCTTATTTTTCTAGATATCAACTTGATTTCTATTGCAATGGATAGATAACCGGACTGGCTTTAAATCGATTTTATTATTGTGCAGATAGTGGGAAAAATTTTTTTTTTACCAAAAAAAAACCATGGACTACCCCCTTTGCTTTTTTTAAAAAATGAAAAAAAAATTTTTTACAAGAAAAACAATTGGTGATTAAAGCCAATTTGCTAAGCTATCCAACGCAAAAGAAATCAAGTCGATATGTTGGAAACTTAGCAAGTTATGACCAAAAAGGTAACCAGTTCTAACAAAAAGTGGCCGGAAAGAGGCAGTAGTAGAACTGGTTACTTTTTTGGTCATAACTTGCTTATTTTTCTAGATATCAACTTGATTTCTATTGCAATGGATAGATAACCGGACTGGCTTTAAATCGATTTTATTATTGTGCAGATAGTGGGAAAATTTTTTTTTTTTTACCAAAAAAAAACCATGGACTACCCCCTTTGCTTTTTTTAAAAAATGAAAAAAATTTTTTTTACAAGAAAAACAATTGGTGATTAAAGCCAATGCGCTAAGCTATCCAACGCAAAAGAAATCAAGTCGATATGTTGGAAACTTAGCAAGTTATGACCAAAAAGGTAACCAGTTCTAACAAAAAGTGGCCGGAAAGAGGCAGTAGTAGAACTGGTTACTTTTTTGGTCATAACTTGCTTATTTTTCTAGATATCAACTTGATTTCTATTGCAATGGATAGATAACCGGACTGGCTTTAATTCGATTTTATTATTGTGCAGATAGTGGGAAATTTTTTTTTTACCAAAAAAAAACCATGGACTACCCCCTTTGCTTTTTTTAAAAAATGAAAAAAAATTTTTTTACAAGAAAAACAATTGGTGATTAAAGCCAATGCGCTAAGCTATCCAACGCAAAAGAAATCAAGTCGATATGTTGGAAACTTAGCAAGTTATGACCAAAAAGGTAACCAGTTCTAACAAAAAGTGGCCGGAAAGAGGCAGTAGTAGAACTGGTTACTTTTTTGGTCATAACTTGCTTATTTTTCTAGATATCAACTTGATTTCTATTGCAATGGATAGATAACCGGACTGGCTTTAAATCGATTTTATTATTGTGCAGATAGTGGGAAAAATTTTTTTTTTACCAAAAAAAAAACCATGGACTACCCCCTTTGCTTTTTTAAAAAATGAAAAAAATTTTTTTTACAAGAAAAACAATTATTGATTAAAGCCAATGCGCTAAGCTATCTAACGCAAAAGAAATCAAGTCGATATGTTGGAAACTTAGCAAGTTATGACCAAAAAGGTAACCAGTTCTAACAAAAAGTGGCCGGAAAGAGGCCGGAAAGAGGCAGTAGTAGAACTGGTTACTTTTTTGGTCATAACTTGCTTATTTTTCTAGATATCAACTTGATTTCTATTGCAATGGATAGATAACCGGACTGGCTTTAAATCGATTTTATTATTGTGCAGATAGTGGGAAAAATTTTTTTTTACCAAAAAAAAACCATGGACTACCCCCTTTGCTTTTTTTAAAAAATGAAAAAAATTTTTTTTACCAGAAAAACAATTGGTAATTAAAGCGAATGCGCTAAGCTATCCAACGCAAAAGAAATCAAGTCGATATGTTGGAAACTTAGCAAGTTATGACCAAAAAGGTAACCAGTTCTACCAAAAAGTGGCCGGAAAGAGGCCGGAAAGAGGCAGTAGTAGAACTGGTTACTTTTTTGGTCATAACTTGCTTATTTTTCTAGATATCAACTTGATTTCTATTGCAATGGATAGATAACCGGACTGGCTTTAATTCGATTTTATTATTGTGCAGATGGTGGGAAAAATTTTTTTTACCAAAAAAAAACCATGGACTACCCCCTTTGCTTTTCTTAAAAAATGAAAAAAATTTTTTTTACCAGAAAAACAATTGGTAATTAAAGCGAATGCGCTAAGCTATCCAACGCAAAAGAAATCAAGTCGATATGTTGGAAACTTAGCAAGTTATAACCAAAAAGGTAACCAGTTCTAACAAAAAGTGGCCGGAAAGAGGCCGGAAAGAGGCAGTAGTAGAACTGGTTACTTTTTTGGTCATAACTTGCTTATTTTTCTAGATATCAACTTGATTTCTATTGCAATGGATAGATAACCGGACTGGCTATAAATCGATTTTATTATTGTGCAGATAGTGGGAAAATTTTTTTTTTACCAAAAAAAAAAAAAAACCATGGACTACCCCCTTTGCTTTTTTTAAAAAATGAAAAAAATTTTTTTTACCAGAAAAACAATTGGTAATTAAAGCCAATGCGCTAAGCTATCTAACGCAAAAGAAATCAAGTCGATATGTTGGAAACTTAGCAAGTTATGACCAAAAAGGTAACCAGTTCTAACAAAAAGTGGCCGGAAAGAGGCAGTAGTAGAACTGGTTACTTTTTTGGTCATAACTTGCTTATTTTTCTAGATATCAACTTGATTTCTATTGCAATGGATAGATAACCGGACTGGCTTTAAACCGATTTTATTATTGTGCAGATAGTGGGAAAATTTTTTTTATTACCAAAAAAAAACCATGGACTACCCCCTTTGCTTTTTTTAAAAAATGAAAAAAAATTTTTTTACAAGAAAAACAATTGGTTATTAAAGCCAATGCGCTAAGCTATCCAACGCAAAAGAAATGAAGTCGATATGTTGGAAACTTAGCAAGTTATGACCAAAAAGGTAACCAGTTCTAACAAAAAGTGGCCGGAAAGAGGCAGTAGTAGAACTGGTTACTTTTTTGGTCATAACTTGCTTATTTTTCTAGATATCAACTTGATTTCTATTGCAATGGATAGATAACCGGACTGGCTTTAAATCGATATTATTATTGTGCAGATAGTGGGAAAATTTTTTTTATTACCAAAAAAAAACCATGGACTACCCCCTTTGCTTTTTTTAAAAAATGAAAAAAATTTTTTTTACAAGAAAAACAATTGGTAATTAAAGCCAATGCGCTAAGCTATCTAACGCAAAAGAAATCAAGTCGATATGTTGGAAACTTAGCAAGTTATGACCAAAAAGGTAACCAGTTCTAACAAAAAGTGGCCGGAAAGAGGCAGTAGTAGAACTGGTTACTTTTTTGGTCATAACTTGCTTATTTTTCTAGATATCAACTTGATTTCTATTGCAATGGATAGATAACCGGACTGGCTTTAAATCGATTTTATTATTGTGCAGATAGTGGGAAAAATTTTTTTTTTACCAAAAAAAAACCATGGACTACCCCCTTTGCTTTTTTTAAAAAATGAAAAAAAAATTTTTTACAAGAAAAACAATTGGTGATTAAAGCCAATTTGCTAAGCTATCCAACGCAAAAGAAATCAAGTCGATATGTTGGAAACTTAGCAAGTTATGACCAAAAAGGTAACCAGTTCTAACAAAAAGTGGCCGGAAAGAGGCAGTAGTAGAACTGGTTACTTTTTTGGTCATAACTTGCTTATTTTTCTAGATATCAACTTGATTTCTATTGCAATGGATAGATAACCGGACTGGCTTTAAATCGATTTTATTATTGTGCAGATAGTGGGAAAATTTTTTTTTTTTTACCAAAAAAAAACCATGGACTACCCCCTTTGCTTTTTTTAAAAAATGAAAAAAATTTTTTTTACAAGAAAAACAATTGGTGATTAAAGCCAATGCGCTAAGCTATCCAACGCAAAAGAAATCAAGTCGATATGTTGGAAACTTAGCAAGTTATGACCAAAAAGGTAACCAGTTCTAACAAAAAGTGGCCGGAAAGAGGCAGTAGTAGAACTGGTTACTTTTTTGGTCATAACTTGCTTATTTTTCTAGATATCAACTAGTCATAACTTGCTTATTTTTCTAGATATCAACTTGATTTCTATTGCAATGGATAGATAACCGGACTGGCTTTAAATCGATATTATTATTGTGCAGATAGTGGGAAAATTTTTTTTATTACCAAAAAAAAACCATGGACTACCCCCTTTGCTTTTTTTAAAAAATGAAAAAAATTTTTTTTACAAGAAAAACAATTGGTAATTAAAGCCAATGCGCTAAGCTATCTAACGCAAAAGAAATCAAGTCGATATGTTGGAAACTTAGCAAGTTATGACCAAAAAGGTAACCAGTTCTAACAAAAAGTGGCCGGAAAGAGGCAGTAGTAGAACTGGTTACTTTTTTGGTCATAACTTGCTTATTTTTCTAGATATCAACTTGATTTCTATTGCAATGGATAGATAACCGGACTGGCTTTAAATCGATATTATTATTGTGCAGATAGTGGGAAAATTTTTTTTATTACCAAAAAAAAACCATGGACTACCCCCTTTGCTTTTTTTAAAAAATGAAAAAAATTTTTTTTACAAGAAAAACAATTGGTAATTAAAGCCAATGCGCTAAGCTATCTAACGCAAAAGAAATCAAGTCGATATGTTGGAAACTTAGCAAGTTATGACCAAAAAGGTAACCAGTTCTAACAAAAAGTGGCCGGAAAGAGGCAGTAGTAGAACTGGTTACTTTTTTGGTCATAACTTGCTTATTTTTCTAGATATCAACTTGATTTCTATTGCAATGGATAGATAACCGGACTGGCTTTAATTCGATTTTATTATTGTGCAGATAGTGGGAAAAATTTTTTTTTTTACCAAAAAAAAACCATGGACTACCCCCTTTGCTTTTTTTAAAAAATGAAAAAAATTTTTTTTACAAGAAAAACAATTGGTAATTAAAGCCAATGCGCTAAGCTATCTAACGCAAAAGAAATCAAGTCGATATGTTGGAAACTTAGCAAGTTATGACCAAAAAGGTAACCAGTTCTAACAAAAAGTGGCCGGAAAGAGGCAGTAGTAGAACTGGTTACTTTTTTGGTCATAACTTGCTTATTTTTCTAGATATCAACTTGATTTCTATTGCAATGGATAGATAACCGGACTGGCTTTAAATCGATTTTATTATTGTGCAGATAGTGGGAAAAATTTTTTTTTTACCAAAAAAAAACCATGGACTACCCCCTTTGCTTTTTTTAAAAAATGAAAAAAAAATTTTTTACAAGAAAAACAATTGGTGATTAAAGCCAATTTGCTAAGCTATCCAACGCAAAAGAAATCAAGTCGATATGTTGGAAACTTAGCAAGTTATGACCAAAAAGGTAACCAGTTCTAACAAAAAGTGGCCGGAAAGAGGCAGTAGTAGAACTGGTTACTTTTTTGGCCATAACTTGCTTATTTTTCTAGATATCAACTTGATTTCTATTGCAATGGATAGATAACCGGACTGGCTTTAAATCGATTTTATTATTGTGCAGATAGTGGGAAAATTTTTTTTTTTACCAAAAAAAAACCATGGACTACCCCCTTTGCTTTTTTTAAAAAAATGAAAAAAATTTTTTTTACAAGAAAAACAATTGGTGATTAAAGCCAATGCGCTAAGCTATCCAACGCAAAAGAAATCAAGTCGATATGTTGGAAACTTAGCAAGTTATGACCAAAAAGGTAACCAGTTCTAACAAAAAGTGGCCGGAAAGAGGCAGTAGTAGAACTGGTTACTTTTTTGGTCATAACTTGCTTATTTTTCTAGATATCAACTTGATTTCTATTGCAATGGATAGATAACCGGACTGGCTTTAATTCGATTTTATTATTGTGCAGATGGTGGGAAAAATTTTTTTTACCAAAAAAAAACCATGGACTACCCCCTTTGCTTTTCTTAAAAAATGAAAAAAATTTTTTTTACCAGAAAAACAATTGGTAATTAAAGCGAATGCGCTAAGCTATCCAACGCAAAAGAAATCAAGTCGATATGTTGGAAACTTAGCAAGTTATAACCAAAAAGGTAACCAGTTCTAACAAAAAGTGGCCGGAAAGAGGCCGGAAAGAGGCAGTAGTAGAACTGGTTACTTTTTTGGTCATAACTTGCTTATTTTTCTAGATATCAACTTGATTTCTATTGCAATGGATAGATAACCGGACTGGCTATAAATCGATTTTATTATTGTGCAGATAGTGGGAAAATTTTTTTTTTACCAAAAAAAAAAAAAAACCATGGACTACCCCCTTTGCTTTTTTTAAAAAATGAAAAAAATTTTTTTTACCAGAAAAACAATTGGTAATTAAAGCCAATGCGCTAAGCTATCTAACGCAAAAGAAATCAAGTCGATATGTTGGAAACTTAGCAAGTTATGACCAAAAAGGTAACCAGTTCTAACAAAAAGTGGCCGGAAAGAGGCAGTAGTAGAACTGGTTACTTTTTTGGTCATAACTTGCTTATTTTTCTAGATATCAACTTGATTTCTATTGCAATGGATAGATAACCGGACTGGCTTTAAACCGATTTTATTATTGTGCAGATAGTGGGAAAATTTTTTTTATTACCAAAAAAAAACCATGGACTACCCCCTTTGCTTTTTTTAAAAAATGAAAAAAATTTTTTTTACAAGAAAAACAATTGGTTATTAAAGCCAATGCGCTAAGCTATCCAACGCAAAAGAAATGAAGTCGATATGTTGGAAACTTAGCAAGTTATGACCAAAAAGGTAACCAGTTCTAACAAAAAGTGGCCGGAAAGAGGCAGTAGTAGAACTGGTTACTTTTTTGGTCATAACTTGCTTATTTTTCTAGATATCAACTTGATTTCTATTGCAATGGATAGATAACCGGACTGGCTTTAAATCGATATTATTATTGTGCAGATAGTGGGAAAATTTTTTTTATTACCAAAAAAAAACCATGGACTACCCCCTTTGCTTTTTTTAAAAAATGAAAAAAATTTTTTTTACAAGAAAAACAATTGGTAATTAAAGCCAATGCGCTAAGCTATCTAACGCAAAAGAAATCAAGTCGATATGTTGGAAACTTAGCAAGTTATGACCAAAAAGGTAACCAGTTCTAACAAAAAGTGGCCGGAAAGAGGCAGTAGTAGAACTGGTTACTTTTTTGGTCATAACTTGCTTATTTTTCTAGATATCAACTTGATTTCTATTGCAATGGATAGATAACCGGACTGGCTTTAAATCGATTTTATTATTGTGCAGATAGTGGGAAAAATTTTTTTTTTACCAAAAAAAAACCATGGACTACCCCCTTTGCTTTTTTTAAAAAATGAAAAAAAAATTTTTTACAAGAAAAACAATTGGTGATTAAAGCCAATTTGCTAAGCTATCCAACGCAAAAGAAATCAAGTCGATATGTTGGAAACTTAGCAAGTTATGACCAAAAAGGTAACCAGTTCTAACAAAAAGTGGCCGGAAAGAGGCAGTAGTAGAACTGGTTACTTTTTTGGCCATAACTTGCTTATTTTTCTAGATATCAACTTGATTTCTATTGCAATGGATAGATAACCGGACTGGCTTTAAATCGATTTTATTATTGTGCAGATAGTGGGAAAATTTTTTTTTTTACCAAAAAAAAACCATGGACTACCCCCTTTGCTTTTTTTAAAAAAATGAAAAAAATTTTTTTTACAAGAAAAACAATTGGTGATTAAAGCCAATGCGCTAAGCTATCCAACGCAAAAGAAATCAAGTCGATATGTTGGAAACTTAGCAAGTTATGACCAAAAAGGTAACCAGTTCTAACAAAAAGTGGCCGGAAAGAGGCAGTAGTAGAACTGGTTACTTTTTTGGTCATAACTTGCTTATTTTTCTAGATATCAACTTGATTTCTATTGCAATGGATAGATAACCGGACTGGCTTTAATTCGATTTTATTATTGTGCAGATGGTGGGAAAAATTTTTTTTACCAAAAAAAAACCATGGACTACCCCCTTTGCTTTTCTTAAAAAATGAAAAAAATTTTTTTTACCAGAAAAACAATTGGTAATTAAAGCGAATGCGCTAAGCTATCCAACGCAAAAGAAATCAAGTCGATATGTTGGAAACTTAGCAAGTTATAACCAAAAAGGTAACCAGTTCTAACAAAAAGTGGCCGGAAAGAGGCCGGAAAGAGGCAGTAGTAGAACTGGTTACTTTTTTGGTCATAACTTGCTTATTTTTCTAGATATCAACTTGATTTCTATTGCAATGGATAGATAACCGGACTGGCTATAAATCGATTTTATTATTGTGCAGATAGTGGGAAAATTTTTTTTTTACCAAAAAAAAAAAAAAACCATGGACTACCCCCTTTGCTTTTTTTAAAAAATGAAAAAAATTTTTTTTACCAGAAAAACAATTGGTAATTAAAGCCAATGCGCTAAGCTATCTAACGCAAAAGAAATCAAGTCGATATGTTGGAAACTTAGCAAGTTATGACCAAAAAGGTAACCAGTTCTAACAAAAAGTGGCCGGAAAGAGGCAGTAGTAGAACTGGTTACTTTTTTGGTCATAACTTGCTTATTTTTCTAGATATCAACTTGATTTCTATTGCAATGGATAGATAACCGGACTGGCTTTAAACCGATTTTATTATTGTGCAGATAGTGGGAAAATTTTTTTTATTACCAAAAAAAAACCATGGACTACCCCCTTTGCTTTTTTTAAAAAATGAAAAAAATTTTTTTTACAAGAAAAACAATTGGTTATTAAAGCCAATGCGCTAAGCTATCCAACGCAAAAGAAATGAAGTCGATATGTTGGAAACTTAGCAAGTTATGACCAAAAAGGTAACCAGTTCTAACAAAAAGTGGCCGGAAAGAGGCAGTAGTAGAACTGGTTACTTTTTTGGTCATAACTTGCTTATTTTTCTAGATATCAACTTGATTTCTATTGCAATGGATAGATAACCGGACTGGCTTTAAATCGATATTATTATTGTGCAGATAGTGGGAAAATTTTTTTTATTACCAAAAAAAAACCATGGACTACCCCCTTTGCTTTTTTTAAAAAATGAAAAAAATTTTTTTTACAAGAAAAACAATTGGTAATTAAAGCCAATGCGCTAAGCTATCTAACGCAAAAGAAATCAAGTCGATATGTTGGAAACTTAGCAAGTTATGACCAAAAAGGTAACCAGTTCTAACAAAAAGTGGCCGGAAAGAGGCAGTAGTAGAACTGGTTACTTTTTTGGTCATAACTTGCTTATTTTTCTAGATATCAACTTGATTTCTATTGCAATGGATAGATAACCGGACTGGCTTTAAATCGATTTTATTATTGTGCAGATAGTGGGAAAAATTTTTTTTTTACCAAAAAAAAACCATGGACTACCCCCTTTGCTTTTTTTAAAAAATGAAAAAAAAATTTTTTACAAGAAAAACAATTGGTGATTAAAGCCAATTTGCTAAGCTATCCAACGCAAAAGAAATCAAGTCGATATGTTGGAAACTTAGCAAGTTATGACCAAAAAGGTAACCAGTTCTAACAAAAAGTGGCCGGAAAGAGGCAGTAGTAGAACTGGTTACTTTTTTGGTCATAACTTGCTTATTTTTCTAGATATCAACTTGATTTCTATTGCAATGGATAGATAACCGGACTGGCTTTAAATCGATTTTATTATTGTGCAGATAGTGGGAAAATTTTTTTTTTTACCAAAAAAAAACCATGGACTACCCCCTTTGCTTTTTTTAAAAAATGAAAAAAATTTTTTTTACAAGAAAAACAATTGGTGATTAAAGCCAATGCGCTAAGCTATCCAACGCAAAAGAAATCAAGTCGATATGTTGGAAACTTAGCAAGTTATGACCAAAAAGGTAACCAGTTCTAACAAAAAGTGGCCGGAAAGAGGCAGTAGTAGAACTGGTTACTTTTTTGGTCATAACTTGCTTATTTTTCTAGATATCAACTAGTCATAACTTGCTTATTTTTCTAGATATCAACTTGATTTCTATTGCAATGGATAGATAACCGGACTGGCTTTAAATCGATATTATTATTGTGCAGATAGTGGGAAAATTTTTTTTATTACCAAAAAAAAACCATGGACTACCCCCTTTGCTTTTTTTAAAAAATGAAAAAAAATTTTTTTACAAGAAAAACAATTGGTAATTAAAGCCAATGCGCTAAGCTATCTAACGCAAAAGAAATCAAGTCGATATGTTGGAAACTTAGCAAGTTATGACCAAAAAGGTAACCAGTTCTAACAAAAAGTGGCCGGAAAGAGGCAGTAGTAGAACTGGTTACTTTTTTGGTCATAACTTGCTTATTTTTCTAGATATCAACTTGATTTCTATTGCAATGGATAGATAACCGGACTGGCTTTAAATCGATATTATTATTGTGCAGATAGTGGGAAAATTTTTTTTATTACCAAAAAAAAACCATGGACTACCCCCTTTGCTTTTTTTAAAAAATGAAAAAAATTTTTTTTACAAGAAAAACAATTGGTAATTAAAGCCAATGCGCTAAGCTATCTAACGCAAAAGAAATCAAGTCGATATGTTGGAAACTTAGCAAGTTATGACCAAAAAGGTAACCAGTTCTAACAAAAAGTGGCCGGAAAGAGGCAGTAGTAGAACTGGTTACTTTTTTGGTCATAACTTGCTTATTTTTCTAGATATCAACTTGATTTCTATTGCAATGGATAGATAACCTGACTGGCTTTAATTCGATTTTATTATTGTGCAGATAGTGGGAAAAAATTTTTTTTTAACAAAAAAAAACCATGGACTACCCCCTTTGCTTTTTTTAAAAAATTAAAAAAAAATTTTTTACAAGAAAAACAATTGATGATTAAAGCCAATGCGCTAAGCTATCCAACGCAAAAGAAATCAAGTCGATATGTTGGAAACTTAGCAAGTTATGACCAAAAAGGTAACCAGTTCTACCAAAAAGTGGCCGGAAAGAGGCAGTAGTAGGACTGGTTACTTTTTTGGTCATAACTTGCTTATTTTTTTAGATATCAACTTGATTTCTATTGCAATGGATAGATAACCGGACTGGCTTTAAATCGATATTATTATTGTGCAGATAGTGGGAAAATTTTTTTTATTACCAAAAAAAAACCATGGACTACCCCCTTTGCTTTTTTTAAAAAATGAAAAAAATTTTTTTTACAA
Organism: Thelaira solivaga; assembly: GCA_947397855.1. Taxonomy (NCBI): domain Eukaryota; kingdom Metazoa; phylum Arthropoda; class Insecta; order Diptera; family Tachinidae; genus Thelaira; species Thelaira solivaga. The sequence goes on from OX377612.1 coordinate 17,479,306, forward strand.
GAAAAACAATTGGTAATTAAAGCCAATGCGCTAAGCTATCTAACGCAAAAGAAATCAAGTCGATATGTTGGAAACTTAGCAAGTTATGACCAAAAAGGTAACCAGTTCTAACAAAAAGTGGCCGGAAAGAGGCAGTAGTAGAACTGGTTACTTTTTTGGTCATAACTTGCTTATTTTTCTAGATATCAACTTGATTTCTATTGCAATGGATAGATAACCGGACTGGCTTTAATTCGATTTTATTATTGTGCAGATAGTGGGAAAAATTTTTTTTTTTACCAAAAAAAAACCATGGACTACCCCCTTTGCTTTTTTTAAAAAATGAAAAAAATTTTTTTTACAAGAAAAACAATTGGTAATTAAAGCCAATGCGCTAAGCTATCTAACGCAAAAGAAATCAAGTCGATATGTTGGAAACTTAGCAAGTTATGACCAAAAAGGTAACCAGTTCTAACAAAAAGTGGCCGGAAAGAGGCAGTAGTAGAACTGGTTACTTTTTTGGTCATAACTTGCTTATTTTTCTAGATATCAACTTGATTTCTATTGCAATGGATAGATAACCGGACTGGCTTTAAATCGATTTTATTATTGTGCAGATAGTGGGAAAAATTTTTTTTTTACCAAAAAAAAACCATGGACTACCCCCTTTGCTTTTCTTAAAAAATGAAAAAAATTTTTTTTACAAGAAAAACAATTGGTAATTAAAGCGAATGCGCTAAGCTATCCAACGCAAAAGAAATCAAGTCGATATGTTGGAAACTTAGCAAGTTATAACCAAAAAGGTAACCAGTTCTAACAAAAAGTGGCCGGAAAGAGGCCGGAAAGAGGCAGTAGTAGAACTGGTTACTTTTTTGGTCATAACTTGCTTATTTTTCTAGATATCAACTTGATTTCTATTGCAATGGATAGATAACCGGACTGGCTATAAATCGATTTTATTATTGTGCAGATAGTGGGAAAATTTTTTTTTTACCAAAAAAAAAAAAAAACCATGGACTACCCCCTTTGCTTTTTTTAAAAAATGAAAAAAATTTTTTTTACCAGAAAAACAATTGGTAATTAAAGCCAATGCGCTAAGCTATCTAACGCAAAAGAAATCAAGTCGATATGTTGGAAACTTAGCAAGTTATGACCAAAAAGGTAACCAGTTCTAACAAAAAGTGGCCGGAAAGAGGCAGTAGTAGAACTGGTTACTTTTTTGGTCATAACTTGCTTATTTTTCTAGATATCAACTTGATTTCTATTGCAATGGATAGATAACCGGACTGGCTTTAAATCGATTTTATTATTGTGCAGATAGTGGGAAAAATTTTTTTTTTACCAAAAAAAAACCATGGACTACCCCCTTTGCTTTTCTTAAAAAATGAAAAAAATTTTTTTTACAAGAAAAACAATTGGTAATTAAAGCGAATGCGCTAAGCTATCCAACGCAAAAGAAATCAAGTCGATATGTTGGAAACTTAGCAAGTTATAACCAAAAAGGTAACCAGTTCTAACAAAAAGTGGCCGGAAAGAGGCCGGAAAGAGGCAGTAGTAGAACTGGTTACTTTTTTGGTCATAACTTGCTTATTTTTCTAGATATCAACTTGATTTCTATTGCAATGGATAGATAACCGGACTGGCTATAAATCGATTTTATTATTGTGCAGATAGTGGGAAAATTTTTTTTTTACCAAAAAAAAAAAAAAACCATGGACTACCCCCTTTGCTTTTTTTAAAAAATGAAAAAAATTTTTTTTACCAGAAAAACAATTGGTAATTAAAGCCAATGCGCTAAGCTATCTAACGCAAAAGAAATCAAGTCGATATGTTGGAAACTTAGCAAGTTATGACCAAAAAGGTAACCAGTTCTAACAAAAAGTGGCCGGAAAGAGGCAGTAGTAGAACTGGTTACTTTTTTGGTCATAACTTGCTTATTTTTCTAGATATCAACTTGATTTCTATTGCAATGGATAGATAACCGGACTGGCTTTAATTCGATTTTATTATTGTGCAGATAGTGGGAAAAATTTTTTTTTTTACCAAAAAAAAACCATGGACTACCCCCTTTGCTTTTTTTAAAAAATGAAAAAAATTTTTTTTACAAGAAAAACAATTGGTAATTAAAGCCAATGCGCTAAGCTATCTAACGCAAAAGAAATCAAGTCGATATGTTGGAAACTTAGCAAGTTATGACCAAAAAGGTAACCAGTTCTAACAAAAAGTGGCCGGAAAGAGGCAGTAGTAGAACTGGTTACTTTTTTGGTCATAACTTGCTTATTTTTCTAGATATCAACTTGATTTCTATTGCAATGGATAGATAACCGGACTGGCTTTAAATCGATTTTATTATTGTGCAGATAGTGGGAAAAATTTTTTTTTTACCAAAAAAAAACCATGGACTACCCCCTTTGCTTTTTTTAAAAAATGAAAAAAATTTTTTTTACCAGAAAAACAATTGGTAATTAAAGCCAATGCGCTAAGCTATCTAACGCAAAAGAAATCAAGTCGATATGTTGGAAACTTAGCAAGTTATGACCAAAAAGGTAACCAGTTCTAACAAAAAGTGGCCGGAAAGAGGCAGTAGTAGAACTGGTTACTTTTTTGGTCATAACTTGCTTATTTTTCTAGATATCAACTTGATTTCTATTGCAATGGATAGATAACCGGACTGGCTTTAAACCGATTTTATTATTGTGCAGATAGTGGGAAAATTTTTTTTATTACCAAAAAAAAACCATGGACTACCCCCTTTGCTTTTTTTAAAAAATGAAAAAAATTTTTTTTACAAGAAAAACAATTGGTTATTAAAGCCAATGCGCTAAGCTATCCAACGCAAAAGAAATGAAGTCGATATGTTGGAAACTTAGCAAGTTATGACCAAAAAGGTAACCAGTTCTAACAAAAAGTGGCCGGAAAGAGGCAGTAGTAGAACTGGTTACTTTTTTGGTCATAACTTGCTTATTTTTCTAGATATCAACTTGATTTCTATTGCAATGGATAGATAACCGGACTGGCTTTAAATCGATATTATTATTGTGCAGATAGTGGGAAAATTTTTTTTATTACCAAAAAAAAACCATGGACTACCCCCTTTGCTTTTTTTAAAAAATGAAAAAAATTTTTTTTACAAGAAAAACAATTGGTAATTAAAGCCAATGCGCTAAGCTATCTAACGCAAAAGAAATCAAGTCGATATGTTGGAAACTTAGCAAGTTATGACCAAAAAGGTAACCAGTTCTAACAAAAAGTGGCCGGAAAGAGGCAGTAGTAGAACTGGTTACTTTTTTGGTCATAACTTGCTTATTTTTCTAGATATCAACTTGATTTCTATTGCAATGGATAGATAACCGGACTGGCTTTAAATCGATTTTATTATTGTGCAGATAGTGGGAAAAATTTTTTTTTTACCAAAAAAAAACCATGGACTACCCCCTTTGCTTTTTTTAAAAAATGAAAAAAAAATTTTTTACAAGAAAAACAATTGGTGATTAAAGCCAATTTGCTAAGCTATCCAACGCAAAAGAAATCAAGTCGATATGTTGGAAACTTAGCAAGTTATGACCAAAAAGGTAACCAGTTCTAACAAAAAGTGGCCGGAAAGAGGCAGTAGTAGAACTGGTTACTTTTTTGGTCATAACTTGCTTATTTTTCTAGATATCAACTTGATTTCTATTGCAATGGATAGATAACCGGACTGGCTTTAAATCGATTTTATTATTGTGCAGATAGTGGGAAAATTTTTTTTTTTACCAAAAAAAAACCATGGACTACCCCCTTTGCTTTTTTTAAAAAATGAAAAAAATTTTTTTTACAAGAAAAACAATTGGTGATTAAAGCCAATGCGCTAAGCTATCCAACGCAAAAGAAATCAAGTCGATATGTTGGAAACTTAGCAAGTTATGACCAAAAAGGTAACCAGTTCTAACAAAAAGTGGCCGGAAAGAGGCAGTAGTAGAACTGGTTACTTTTTTGGTCATAACTTGCTTATTTTTCTAGATATCAACTAGTCATAACTTGCTTATTTTTCTAGATATCAACTTGATTTCTATTGCAATGGATAGATAACCGGACTGGCTTTAAATCGATATTATTATTGTGCAGATAGTGGGAAAATTTTTTTTATTACCAAAAAAAAACCATGGACTACCCCCTTTGCTTTTTTTAAAAAATGAAAAAAATTTTTTTTACAAGAAAAACAATTGGTAATTAAAGCCAATGCGCTAAGCTATCTAACGCAAAAGAAATCAAGTCGATATGTTGGAAACTTAGCAAGTTATGACCAAAAAGGTAACCAGTTCTAACAAAAAGTGGCCGGAAAGAGGCAGTAGTAGAACTGGTTACTTTTTTGGTCATAACTTGCTTATTTTTCTAGATATCAACTTGATTTCTATTGCAATGGATAGATAACCGGACTGGCTTTAAATCGATATTATTATTGTGCAGATAGTGGGAAAATTTTTTTTATTACCAAAAAAAAACCATGGACTACCCCCTTTGCTTTTTTTAAAAAATGAAAAAAATTTTTTTTACAAGAAAAACAATTGGTAATTAAAGCCAATGCGCTAAGCTATCTAACGCAAAAGAAATCAAGTCGATATGTTGGAAACTTAGCAAGTTATGACCAAAAAGGTAACCAGTTCTAACAAAAAGTGGCCGGAAAGAGGCAGTAGTAGAACTGGTTACTTTTTTGGTCATAACTTGCTTATTTTTCTAGATATCAACTTGATTTCTATTGCAATGGATAGATAACCTGACTGGCTTTAATTCGATTTTATTATTGTGCAGATAGTGGGAAAAATTTTTTTTTTAACAAAAAAAAACCATGGACTACCCCCTTTGCTTTTTTTAAAAAATGAAAAAAATTTTTTTTACAAGAAAAACAATTGGTGATTAAAGCCAATGCGCTAAGCTATCTAACGCAAAAGAAATCAAGTCGATATGTTGGAAACTTAGCAAGTTATGACCAAAAAGGTAACCAGTTCTAACAAAAAGTGGCCGGAAAGAGGCAGTAGTAGAACTGGTTACTTTTTTGGTCATAACTTGCTTATTTTTCTAGATATCAACTTGATTTCTATTGCAATGGATAGATAACCGGACTGGCTTTAAATCGATTTTATTATTGTGCAGATAGTGGGAAAATTTTTTTTTTTACCAAAAAAAAACCATGGACTACCCCCTTTGCTTTTTTTAAAAAATGAAAAAAATTTTTTTTACCAGAAAAACAATTGGTAATTAAAGCCAATGCGCTAAGCTATCTAACGCAAAAGAAATCAAGTCGATATGTTGGAAACTTAGCAAGTTATGACCAAAAAGGTAACCAGTTCTAACAAAAAGTGGCCGGAAAGAGGCAGTAGTAGAACTGGTTACTTTTTTGGTCATAACTTGCTTATTTTTCTAGATATCAACTTGATTTCTATTGCAATGGATAGATAACCGGACTGGCTTTAATTCGATTTTATTATTGTGCAGATAGTGGGAAAAATTTTTTTTTACCAAAAAAAAAAAAACCATGGACTACCACCTTTGCTTTTTTTAAAAAATGAAAAAAATTTTTTTTTCAAGAAAAACAATTGGTTATTAAAGCCAATGCGCTAAGCTATCCAACGCAAAAGAAATGAAGTCGATATGTTGGAAACTTAGCAAGTTATGACCAAAAAGGTAACCAGTTCTAACAAAAAGTGGCCGGAAAGAGGCAGTAGTAGAACTGGTTACTTTTTTGGTCATAACTTGCTTATTTTTCTAGATATCAACTTGATTTCTATTGCAATGGATAGATAACCGGACTGGCTTTAAATCGATATTATTATTGTGCAGATAGTGGGAAAATTTTTTTTATTACCAAAAAAAAACCATGGACTACCCCCTTTGCTTTTTTTAAAAAATGAAAAAAATTTTTTTTACAAGAAAAACAATTGGTAATTAAAGCCAATGCGCTAAGCTATCTAACGCAAAAGAAATCAAGTCGATATGTTGGAAACTTAGCAAGTTATGACCAAAAAGGTAACCAGTTCTAACAAAAAGTGGCCGGAAAGAGGCAGTAGTAGAACTGGTTACTTTTTTGGTCATAACTTGCTTATTTTTCTAGATATCAACTTGATTTCTATTGCAATGGATAGATAACCGGACTGGCTTTAAATCGATATTATTATTGTGCAGATAGTGGGAAAATTTTTTTTATTACCAAAAAAAAACCATGGACTACCCCCTTTGCTTTTTTTAAAAAATGAAAAAAATTTTTTTTACAAGAAAAACAATTGGTAATTAAAGCCAATGCGCTAAGCTATCTAACGCAAAAGAAATCAAGTCGATATGTTGGAAACTTAGCAAGTTATGACCAAAAAGGTAACCAGTTCTAACAAAAAGTGGCCGGAAAGAGGCAGTAGTAGAACTGGTTACTTTTTTGGTCATAACTTGCTTATTTTTCTAGATATCAACTTGATTTCTATTGCAATGGATAGATAACCGGACTGGCTTTAAATCGATTTTATTATTGTGCAGATAGTGGGAAAAATTTTTTTTTTACCAAAAAAAAACCATGGACTACCCCCTTTGCTTTTTTTAAAAAATGAAAAAAAAATTTTTTACAAGAAAAACAATTGGTGATTAAAGCCAATTTGCTAAGCTATCCAACGCAAAAGAAATCAAGTCGATATGTTGGAAACTTAGCAAGTTATGACCAAAAAGGTAACCAGTTCTAACAAAAAGTGGCCGGAAAGAGGCAGTAGTAGAACTGGTTACTTTTTTGGTCATAACTTGCTTATTTTTCTAGATATCAACTTGATTTCTATTGCAATGGATAGATAACCGGACTGGCTTTAAATCGATTTTATTATTGTGCAGATAGTGGGAAAATTTTTTTTTTTACCAAAAAAAAACCATGGACTACCCCCTTTGCTTTTTTTAAAAAATGAAAAAAATTTTTTTTACAAGAAAAACAATTGGTGATTAAAGCCAATGCGCTAAGCTATCCAACGCAAAAGAAATCAAGTCGATATGTTGGAAACTTAGCAAGTTATGACCAAAAAGGTAACCAGTTCTAACAAAAAGTGGCCGGAAAGAGGCAGTAGTAGAACTGGTTACTTTTTTGGTCATAACTTGCTTATTTTTCTAGATATCAACTAGTCATAACTTGCTTATTTTTCTAGATATCAACTTGATTTCTATTGCAATGGATAGATAACCGGACTGGCTTTAAATCGATATTATTATTGTGCAGATAGTGGGAAAATTTTTTTTATTACCAAAAAAAAACCATGGACTACCCCCTTTGCTTTTTTTAAAAAATGAAAAAAATTTTTTTTACAAGAAAAACAATTGGTAATTAAAGCCAATGCGCTAAGCTATCTAACGCAAAAGAAATCAAGTCGATATGTTGGAAACTTAGCAAGTTATGACCAAAAAGGTAACCAGTTCTAACAAAAAGTGGCCGGAAAGAGGCAGTAGTAGAACTGGTTACTTTTTTGGTCATAACTTGCTTATTTTTCTAGATATCAACTTGATTTCTATTGCAATGGATAGATAACCGGACTGGCTTTAAATCGATATTATTATTGTGCAGATAGTGGGAAAATTTTTTTTATTACCAAAAAAAAACCATGGACTACCCCCTTTGCTTTTTTTAAAAAATGAAAAAAATTTTTTTTACAAGAAAAACAATTGGTAATTAAAGCCAATGCGCTAAGCTATCTAACGCAAAAGAAATCAAGTCGATATGTTGGAAACTTAGCAAGTTATGACCAAAAAGGTAACCAGTTCTAACAAAAAGTGGCCGGAAAGAGGCAGTAGTAGAACTGGTTACTTTTTTGGTCATAACTTGCTTATTTTTCTAGATATCAACTTGATTTCTATTGCAATGGATAGATAACCTGACTGGCTTTAATTCGATTTTATTATTGTGCAGATAGTGGGAAAAATTTTTTTTTTAACAAAAAAAAACCATGGACTACCCCCTTTGCTTTTTTTAAAAAATTAAAAAAAAATTTTTTACAAGAAAAACAATTGATGATTAAAGCCAATGCGCTAAGCTATCCAACGCAAAAGAAATCAAGTCGATATGTTGGAAACTTAGCAAGTTATGACCAAAAAGGTAACCAGTTCTACCAAAAAGTGGCCGGAAAGAGGCAGTAGTAGGACTGGTTACTTTTTTGGTCATAACTTGCTTATTTTTTTAGATATCAACTTGATTTCTATTGCAATGGATAGATAACCGGACTGGCTTTAAATCGATATTATTATTGTGCAGATAGTGGGAAAATTTTTTTTATTACCAAAAAAAAACCATGGACTACCCCCTTTGCTTTTTTTAAAAAATGAAAAAAATTTTTTTTACAAGAAAAACAATTGGTAATTAAAGCCAATGCGCTAAGCTATCTAACGCAAAAGAAATCAAGTCGATATGTTGGAAACTTAGCAAGTTATGACCAAAAAGGTAACCAGTTCTAACAAAAAGTGGCCGGAAAGAGGCAGTAGTAGAACTGGTTACTTTTTTGGTCATAACTTGCTTATTTTTCTAGATATCAACTTGATTTCTATTGCAATGGATAGATAACCGGACTGGCTTTAATTCGATTTTATTATTGTGCAGATAGTGGGAAAAATTTTTTTTTTTACCAAAAAAAAACCATGGACTACCCCCTTTGCTTTTTTTAAAAAATGAAAAAAATTTTTTTTACAAGAAAAACAATTGGTAATTAAAGCCAATGCGCTAAGCTATCTAACGCAAAAGAAATCAAGTCGATATGTTGGAAACTTAGCAAGTTATGACCAAAAAGGTAACCAGTTCTAACAAAAAGTGGCCGGAAAGAGGCAGTAGTAGAACTGGTTACTTTTTTGGTCATAACTTGCTTATTTTTCTAGATATCAACTTGATTTCTATTGCAATGGATAGATAACCGGACTGGCTTTAAATCGATTTTATTATTGTGCAGATAGTGGGAAAAATTTTTTTTTTACCAAAAAAAAACCATGGACTACCCCCTTTGCTTTTTTTAAAAAATGAAAAAAAAATTTTTTACAAGAAAAACAATTGGTGATTAAAGCCAATTTGCTAAGCTATCCAACGCAAAAGAAATCAAGTCGATATGTTGGAAACTTAGCAAGTTATGACCAAAAAGGTAACCAGTTCTAACAAAAAGTGGCCGGAAAGAGGCAGTAGTAGAACTGGTTACTTTTTTGGTCATAACTTGCTTATTTTTCTAGATATCAACTTGATTTCTATTGCAATGGATAGATAACCTGACTGGCTTTAATTCGATTTTATTATTGTGCAGATAGTGGGAAAAATTTTTTTTTTAACAAAAAAAAACCATGGACTACCCCCTTTGCTTTTTTTAAAAAATTAAAAAAAAATTTTTTACAAGAAAAACAATTGATGATTAAAGCCAATGCGCTAAGCTATCCAACGCAAAAGAAATCAAGTCGATATGTTGGAAACTTAGCAAGTTATGACCAAAAAGGTAACCAGTTCTAACAAAAAGTGGCCGGAAAGAGGCAGTAGTAGAACTGGTTACTTTTTTGGTCATAACTTGCTTATTTTTCTAGATATCAACTTGATTTCTATTGCAATGGATAGATAACCGGACTGGCTTTAAATCGATTTTATTATTGTGCAGATAGTGGGAAAAATTTTTTTTTTACCAAAAAAAAACCATGGACTACCCCCTTTGCTTTTTTTAAAAAATGAAAAAAAAATTTTTTACAAGAAAAACAATTGGTGATTAAAGCCAATGCGCTAAGCTATCCAACGCAAAAGAAATCAAGTCGATATGTTGGAAACTTAGCAAGTTATGACCAAAAAGGTAACCAGTTCTACCAAAAAGTGGCCGGAAAGAGGCAGTAGTAGGACTGGTTACTTTTTTGGTCATAACTTGCTTATTTTTTTAGATATCAACTTGATTTCTATTGCAATGGATAGATAACCGGACTAGCTTTAATTCGATTTTATTATTGTGGAGATAGTGGGAAAAATTTAAAAAAAAAAAAACCATGGACTTACCCCCTTTGCTTTTTTTAAAAAATGAAAAAATTTTTTTTTACAAGAAAAACAATTGATAATTAAAGCCAATGCGCTAAGCTATACAACACAAAAGAAATCAAGTCGATATGTTGGAAACTTAGCAAGTTATGACCAAAAAGGTAACCAGTTCTACCAAAAAGTGGCCGGAAAGAGGCAGTAGTAGAACTGGTTACTTTTTTGGTCATAACTTGCTTATTTTTCTAGATATCAACTTGATTTCTATTGCAATGGATAGATAACCGGACTGGCTTTAATTCGATTTTATTATTGTGCAGATAGTGGGAAAATTTTTTTTTTTAATAAAAAAAAACCATGGACTACCCCCTTTGCTTTTTTTAAAAAATGAAAAAAATTTTTTTACAAGAAAAACAATTGATGATTAAAGCCAATGCGCTAAGCTATCCAACGCAAAAGAAATCAAGTCGATATGTTGGAAACTTAGCAAGTTATGACCAAAAATGTAACCAGTTCTACCAAAAAGAGGCCGGAAAGAGGCAGTAGTAGAACTGGTTGCTTTTTTGGTCATAACTTGCTTATTTTTCTAGATATCAACTTGATTTCTATTGCAATGGATAGATAACCGGACTGGCTTTAATTCGATTTTATTATTGTGCAGATAGTGGGAAAAATTTTTTTTTTAATAAAAAAAAACCATGGACTACCCCCTTTGCTTTTTTTAAAAAATGAAAAAAATTTTTTTTACAAGAAAAACAATTGGTAATTAAAGCCAATGCGCTAAGCTATCCAACGCAAAAGAAATCAAGTCGATATGTTGGAAACTTAGCAAGTTATGACCAAAAAGGTAACCAGTTCTACCAAAAAGTGGCCGGAAAGAGGCAGTAGTAGAACTGGTTACTTTTTTGGTCATAACTTGCTTATTTTTCTAGATATAAACTTGATTTCTATTGCAATGGATAGATAACCGGACTGGCTTTAATTCGATTTTATTATTGTGCAGATAGTGGGAAAAATTTTTTTTTTAACAAAAAAAAACCATGGACTACCCCCTTTGCTTTTTTTAAAAAATGAAAAAAAATTTTTTTACAAGAAAAACAATTGATGATTAAAGCCAATGCGCTAAGCTATCCAACGCAAAAGAAATCAAGTCGATATGTTGGAAACTTAGCAAGTTATGACCAAAAATGTAACCAGTTCTACCAAAAAGAGGCCGGAAAGAGGCAGTAGTAGAACTGGTTACTTTTTTGGTCATAACTTGCTTAATTTTCTAGATATCAACTTGATTTCTATTGCAATGGATAGATAACCGGACTGGCTTTAATTCGATTTTATTATTGTGCAGATAGTGGGAAAAATTTTTTTTTAACAAAAAAAAAAAACCATGGACTACCCCCTTTGCTTTTTTTAAAAAATGAAAAAAAATTTTTTTACAAGAAAAACAATTGATGATTAAAGCCAATGCGCTAAGCTATCCAACGCAAAAGAAATCAAGTCGATATGTTGGAAACTTAGCAAGTTATGACCAAAAATGTAACCAGTTCTACCAAAAAGAGGCCGGAAAGAGGCAGTAGTAGAACTGGTTGCTTTTTTGGTCATAACTTGCTTATTTTTCTAGATATCAACTTGATTTCTATTGCAATGGATAGATAACCGGACTGGCTTTAATTCGATTTTATTATTGTGCAGATAGTGGGAAATTTTTTTTTTTAATAAAAAAAAAACCATGGACTACCCCCTTTGCTTTTTTTAAAAAATGAAAAAAATTTTTTTTACAAGAAAAACAATTGGTAATTAAAGCCAATGCGCTAAGCTATCCAACGCAAAAGAAATCAAGTCGATATGTTGGAAACTTAGCAAGTTATGACCAAAAAGGTAACCAGTTCTACCAAAAAGTGGCCGGAAAGAGGCAGTAGTAGAACTGGTTACTTTTTTGGTCATAACTTGCTTATTTTTTTAGATATCAACTTGATTTCTATTGCAATGGATAGATAACCGGACTGGCTTTAATTCGATTTTATTATTGTGCAGATAGTGGGAAAATTTTTTTTTTACCAAAAAAAAACCATGGACTACCCCCTTTGCTTTTTTTAAAAAATGAAAAAAATTTTTTTTACAAGAAAAACAATTGGCGATTAAAGCCAATGCGCTAAGCTATCCAACGCAAAAGAAATCAAGTCGATATGTTGGAACTTAGCAAGTTATGACCAAAAAGGTAACCAGTTCTACCAAAAAGTGGCCGGAAAGAGGCAGTAGTAGAACTGGTTACTTTTTTGGTCATAACTTGCTTATTTTTCTAGATATCAACTTGATTTCTATTGCAATGGATAGATAACCGGACTGGCTTTAATTCGATTTTATTATTGTGCAGATAGTGGGAAAAAATTTTTTTTACTAAAAAAAAAAAAACATGGACTACCCCCTTTGCTTTTTTTAAAAAATGAAAAAAATTTTTTTTACAAGAAAAACAATTGGCGATTAAAGCCAATGCGCTAAGCTATCCAACGCAAAAGAAATCAAGTCGATATGTTGGAAACTTAGCAAGTTATGACCAAAAAGGTAACCAGTTCTACCAAAAAGTGGCCGGAAAGAGGCAGTAGTAGAACTGGTTACTTTTTTGGTCATAACTTGCTTATTTTTCTAGATATCAACTTTATTTCTATTGCAATGGATAGATAACCGGACTGGCTTTAATTCGATTTTATTATTGTGCAGATAGTGGGAAAATTTTTTTTTTACCAAAAAAAAACCATGGACTACCCCCTTTGCTTTTTTTAAAAAATGAAAAAAATTTTTTTTACAAGAAAAACAATTGGCGATTAAAGCCAATGCGCTAAGCTATCCAACGCAAAAGAAATCAAGTCGATATGTTGGAACTTAGCAAGTTATGACCAAAAAGGTAACCAGTTCTACCAAAAAGTGGCCGGAAAGAGGCAGTAGTAGAACTGGTTACTTTTTTGGTCATAACTTGCTTTTTTTTCTAGATATACTTGATTTCTATTGCAATGGATAGATAACCGGACTGGCTTTAATTCGATTTTATTATTGTGCAGATAGTGGGAAAATTTTTTTTTACCAAAAAAAAACCATGAACTACCCCCTTTGCTTTTTTTAGAAAATGAAAAAATTTTTTTTACAAGAAAAACAATTGGTAATTAAAGCCAATGCGCTAAGCTATCCAACGCAAAAGAAATCAAGTCGATATGTTGGAAACTTAGCAAGTTATGACCAAAAAGGTAACCAGTTCTACCAAAAAGTGGCCGGAAAGAGGCAGTAGTAGAACTGGTTACTTTTTTGGTCATAACTTGCTTATTTTTCTAGATATCAACTTGATTTCTATTGCAATGGATAGATAACCGGACTGGCTTTAATTCGATTTTATTATTGTGCAGATAGTGGGAAAAATTTTTTTTTACCAAAAAAAAACCATGAACTACCCCCTTTGCTTTTTTTAAAAAATGAAAAAAATTTTTTTTACAAGAAAAACAATTGGTAATTAAAGCCAATGCGCTAAGCTATCCAACGCAAAAGAAATCAAGTCGATATGTTGGAAACTTAGCAAGTTATGACCAAAAAGGTAACCAGTTCTACCAAAAAGTGGCCGGAAAGAGGCAGTAGTAGAACTGGTTACTTTTTTGGTCATAACTTGCTTATTTTTCTAGATATCAACTTGATTTCTATTGCAATGGATAGATAACCGGACTGGCTTTAATTCGATTTTATTATTGTGCAGATAGTGGGAAAAATTTTTTTTACCAAAAAAAAACCATGGACTACCCCCTTTGCTTTTTTTAAAAATGAAAAAAATTTTTTTTACAAGAAAAACAATTGGTAATTAAAGCCAATGCGCTAAGCTATCCAACGCAAAAGAAATCAAGTCGATATGTTGGAAACTTAGCAAGTTATGACCAAAAAGGTAACCAGTTCTACCAAAAAGTGGCCGGAAAGAGGCAGTAGTAGAACTGGTTACTTTTTTGGTCATAACTTGCTTATTTTTCTAGATATTAACTTGATTTCTATTGCAATGGATAGATAACCGGACTGGCTTTAATTCGATTTTATTATTGTGCAGATAGTGGGAAAAATTTTTTTTACCAAAAAAAAACCATGGACTACCCCCTTTGCTTTTTTTAGAAAATGAAAAAATTTTTTTTACAAGAAAAACAATTGGTAATTAAAGCCAATGCGCTAAGCTATCCAACGCAAAAGAAATCAAGTCGATATGTTGGAAACTTAGCAAGTTATGACCAAAAAGGTAACCAGTTCTACCAAAAAGTGGCCGGAAAGAGGCAGTAGTAGAACTGGTTACTTTTTTGGTCATAACTTGCTTATTTTTCTAGATATCAACTTGATTTCTATTGCAATGGATAGATAACCGGACTGGCTTTAATTCGATTTTATTATTGTGCAGATAGTGGGAAAAATTTTTTTTTACCAAAAAAAAACCATGAACTACCCCCTTTGCTTTTTTTAAAAAATGAAAAAAAATTTTTTTACAAGAAAAACAATTGGTAATTAAAGCCAATGCGCTAAGCTATCCAACGCAAAAGAAATCAAGTCGATATGTTGGAAACTTAGCAAGTTATGACCAAAAAGGTAACCAGTTCTACCAAAAAGTGGCCGGAAAGAGGCAGTAGTAGAACTGGTTACTTTTTTGGTCATAACTTGCTTATTTTTCTAGATATCAACTTGATTTCTATTGCAATGGATAGATAACCGGACTGGCTTTAATTCGATTTTATTATTGTGCAGATAGTGGGAAAAATTTTTTTTTACCAAAAAAAAACCATGAACTACCCCCTTTGCTTTTTTTAAAAAATGAAAAAAATTTTTTTTACAAGAAAAACAATTGGTAATTAAAGCCAATGCGCTAAGCTATCCAACGCAAAAGAAATCAAGTCGATATGTTGGAAACTTAGCAAGTTATGACCAAAAAGGTAACCAGTTCTACCAAAAAGTGGCCGGAAAGAGGCAGTAGTAGAACTGGTTACTTTTTTGGTCATAACTTGCTTATTTTTCTAGATATCAACTTGATTTCTATTGCAATGGATAGATAACCGGACTGGCTTTAATTCGATTTTATTATTGTGCAGATAGTGGGAAAAATTTTTTTTTACCAAAAAAAAAACCATGGACTACCCCCTTTGCTTTTTTTAAAAAATGAAAAAAATTTTTTTTACAAGAAAAACAATTGGTAATTAAAGCCAATGCGCTAAGCTATCCAACGCAAAAGAAATCAAGTCGATATGTTGGAAACTTAGCAAGTTATGACCAAAAAGGTAACCAGTTCTACCAAAAAGTGGCCGGAAAGAGGCAGTAGTAGAACTGGTTACTTTTTTGGTCATAACTTGCTTATTTTTCTAGATATCAACTTGATTTCTATTGCAATGGATAGATAACCGGACTGGCTTTAATTCGATTTTATTATTGTGCAGATAGTGGGAAAAATTTTTTTTTACCAAAAAAAAACCATGGACTACCACCTTTGCTTTTTTTAAAAAATTAAAAAAATTTTTTTTACAAGAAAAACAATTGGCGATTAAAGCCAATGCGCTAAGCTATCCAACGCAAAAGAAATCAAGTCGATATGTTGGAAACTTAGCAAGTTATGACCAAAAAGGTAACCAGTTCTACCAAAAAGTGGCCGGAAAGAGGCAGTAGTAGAACTGGTTACTTTTTTGGTCATAACTTGCTTATTTTTCTAGATATCAACTTGATTTCTATTGCAATGGATAGATAACCGGACTGGCTTTAATTCGATTTTACTATTGTGCAGATAGTGGGAAAAATATTTTTTTACCAAAAAAAAAAACCATGGACTACCCCCTTTGCTTTTTTTAAAAAATGAAAAAAATTTTTTTACAAAAAAAACAATTGTTAATTAAAGCCAATGCGCTAAGCTATCCAACGCAAAAGAAATCAAGTCGATATGTTGGAAACTTAGCAAGTTATGACCAAAAAGGTAACCAGTTCTACCAAAAAGTGGCCGGAAAGAGGCAGTAGTAGAACTGGTTACTTTTTTGGTCATAACTTGCTTATTTTTCTAGATATCAACTTGATTTCTATTGCAATGGATAGATAACCGGACTGGCTTTAATTCGATTTTATTATTGTGCAGATAGTGGGAAAAATTTTTTTTTACCAAAAAAAACCATGGACTACCCCCTTTGCTTTTTTTAAAAAATGAAAAAAATTTTTTTTACAAGAAAAACAATTGGTGATTAAAGCCAATGCGCTAAGCTATCCAACGCAAAAGAAATCAAGTCGATATGTTGGAAACTTAGCAAGTTATGACCAAAAAGGTAACCAGTTCTACCAAAAAGTGGCCGGAAAGAGGCAGTAGTAGAACTGGTTACTTTTTTGGTCATAACTTGCTTATTTTTCTAGATATCAACTTGATTTCTATTGCAATGGATAGATAACCGGACTGGCTTTAATTCGATTTTATTATTGTGCAGATAGTGGGAAAAATTTTTTTTTACCAAAAAAAAAAAAACCATGGACTACCACCTTTGCTTTTTTTAAAAAATGAAAAAAATTTTTTTTACAAGAAAAACAATTGGTAATTAAAGCCAATGCGCTAAGCTATCCAACGCAAAAGAAATCAAGTCGATATGTTGGAAACTTAGCAAGTTATGACCAAAAAGGTAACCAGTTCTACCAAAAAGTGGCCGGAAAGAGGCAGTAGTAGAACTGGTTACTTTTTTGGTCATAACTTGCTTATTTTTCTAGATATCAACTTGATTTCTATTGCAATGGATAGATAACCGGACTGGCTTTAATTCGATTTTTATATTGTGCAGATAGTGGGAAAAATTTTTTTTTACCAAAAAAAAAACCATGGACTACCCCCTTTGCTTTTTTTAAAAAATGAAAAAAATTTTTTTTACAAGAAAAACAATTGGTAATTAAAGCCAATGCGCTAAGCTATCCAACGCAAAAGAAATCAAGTCGATATGTTGGAAACTTAGCAAGTTATGACCAAAAAGGTAACCAGTTCTACCAAAAAGTGGCCGGAAAGAGGCAGTAGTAGAACTGGTTACTTTTTTGGTCATAACTTGCTTATTTTTCTAGATATCAACTTGATTTCTATTGCAATGGATAGATAACCGGACTGGCTTTAATTCGATTTTATTATTGTGCAGATAGTGGGAAAAATTTTTTTTTACCAAAAAAAAACCATGAACTACCCCCTTTGCTTTTTTTAAAAAATGAAAAAAATTTTTTTTACAAGAAAAACAATTGGTAATTAAAGCCAATGCGCTAAGCTATCCAACGCAAAAGAAATCAAGTCGATATGTTGGAAACTTAGCAAGTTATGACCAAAAAGGTAACCAGTTCTACCAAAAAGTGGCCGGAAAGAGGCAGTAGTAGAACTGGTTACTTTTTTGGTCATAACTTGCTTATTTTTCTAGATATCAACTTGATTTCTATTGCAATGGATAGATAACCGGACTGGCTTTAATTCGATTTTATTATTGTGCAGATAGTGGGAAAAATTTTTTTTTACCAAAAAAAACCATGGACTACCCCCTTTGCTTTTTTAAAAAATGAAAAAAATTTTTTTTACAAGAAAAACAATTGGTGATTAAAGCCAATGCGCTAAGCTATCCAACGCAAAAGAAATCAAGTCGATATGTTGGAAACTTAGCAAGTTATGACCAAAAAGGTAACCAGTTCTACCAAAAAGTGGCCGGAAAGAGGCAGTAGTAGAACTGGTTACTTTTTTGGTCATAACTTGCTTATTTTTCTAGATATCAACTTGATTTCTATTGCAATGGATAGATAACCGGACTGGCTTTAATTCGATTTTATTATTGTGCAGATAGTGGGAAAAATTTTTTTTTACCAAAAAAAAAAAAACCATGGACTACCACCTTTGCTTTTTTTAAAAAATGAAAAAAATTTTTTTTACAAGAAAAACAATTGTTAATTAAAGCCAATGCGCTAAGCTATCCAACGCAAAAGAAATCAAGTCGATATGTTGGAAACTTAGCAAGTTATGACCAAAAAAGTAACCAGTTCTACCAAAAAGTGGCCGGAAAGAGGCAGTAGTAGAACTGGTTACTTTTTTGGTCATAACTTGCTTATTTTTCTAGATATCAACTTGATTTCTATTGCAATGGATAGATAACCGGACTGGCTTTAATTCGATTTTTATATTGTGCAGATAGTGGGAAAAATTTTTTTTTACCAAAAAAAAAACCATGGACTACCCCCTTTGCTTTTTTTAAAAAATGAAAAAAATTTTTTTTACAAGAAAAACAATTGGTAATTAAAGCCAATGCGCTAAGCTATCCAACGCAAAAGAAATCAAGTCGATATGTTGGAAACTTAGCAAGTTATGACCAAAAAGGTAACCAGTTCTACCAAAAAGTGGCCGGAAAGAGGCAGTAGTAGAACTGGTTACTTTTTTGGTCATAACTTGCTTATTTTTCTAGATATCAACTTGATTTCTATTGCAATGGATAGATAACCGGACTGGCTTTAATTCGATTTTATTATTGTGCAGATAGTGGGAAAAATTTTTTTTTACCAAAAAAAAACCATGAACTACCCCCTTTGCTTTTTTTAAAAAATGAAAAAAATTTTTTTTACAAGAAAAACAATTGGTAATTAAAGCCAATGCGCTAAGCTATCCAACGCAAAAGAAATCAAGTCGATATGTTGGAAACTTAGCAAGTTATGACCAAAAAGGTAACCAGTTCTACCAAAAAGTGGCCGGAAAGAGGCAGTAGTAGAACTGGTTACTTTTTTGGTCATAACTTGCTTATTTTTCTAGATATCAACTTGATTTCTATTGCAATGGATAGATAACCGGACTGGCTTTAATTCGATTTTATTATTGTGCAGATAGTGGGAAAAATTTTTTTTTACCAAAAAAAACCATGGACTACCCCCTTTGCTTTTTTTAAAAAATGAAAAAAATTTTTTTTACAAGAAAAACAATTGGTGATTAAAGCCAATGCGCTAAGCTATCCAACGCAAAAGAAATCAAGTCGATATGTTGGAAACTTAGCAAGTTATGACCAAAAAGGTAACCAGTTCTACCAAAAAGTGGCCGGAAAGAGGCAGTAGTAGAACTGGTTACTTTTTTGGTCATAACTTGCTTATTTTTCTAGATATCAACTTGATTTCTATTGCAATGGATAGATAACCGGACTGGCTTTAATTCGATTTTATTATTGTGCAGATAGTGGGAAAAATTTTTTTTTACCAAAAAAAAAAAAACCATGGACTACCACCTTTGCTTTTTTTAAAAAATGAAAAAAATTTTTTTTACAAGAAAAACAATTGTTAATTAAAGCCAATGCGCTAAGCTATCCAACGCAAAAGAAATCAAGTCGATATGTTGGAAACTTAGCAAGTTATGACCAAAAAAGTAACCAGTTCTACCAAAAAGTGGCCGGAAAGAGGCAGTAGTAGAACTGGTTACTTTTTTGGTCATAACTTGCTTATTTTTCTAGATATCAACTTGATTTCTATTGCAATGGATAGATAACCGGACTGGCTTTAATTCGATTTTATTATTGTGCAGATAGTGGGAAAAATTTTTTTTTACCAAAAAAAAAACCATGGACTACCCCCTTTGCTTTTTTTAAAAAATGAAAAAAATTTTTTTTACAAGAAAAACAATTGGTAATTAAAGCCAATGCGCTAAGCTATCCAACGCAAAAGAAATCAAGTCGATATGTTGGAAACTTAGCAAGTTATGACCAAAAAGGTAACCAGTTCTACCAAAAAGTGGCCGGAAAGAGGCAGTAGTAGAACTGGTTACTTTTTTGGTCATAACTTGCTTATTTTTCTAGATATCAACTTGATTTCTATTGCAATGGATAGATAACCGGACTGGCTTTAATTCGATTTTATTATTGTGCAGATAGTGGGAAAAATTTTTTTTTACCAAAAAAAAAAAAACCATGGACTACCACCTTTGCTTTTTTTAAAAAATGAAAAAAATTTTTTTTACAAGAAAAACAATTGTTAATTAAAGCCAATGCGCTAAGCTATCCAACGCAAAAGAAATCAAGTCGATATGTTGGAAACTTAGCAAGTTATGACCAAAAAAGTAACCAGTTCTACCAAAAAGTGGCCGGAAAGAGGCAGTAGTAGAACTGGTTACTTTTTTGGTCATAACTTGCTTATTTTTCTAGATATCAACTTGATTTCTATTGCAATGGATAGATAACCGGACTGGCTTTAATTCGATTTTACTATTGTGCAGATAGTGGGAAAAATATTTTTTTACCAAAAAAAAAACCATGGACTACCCCCTTTGCTTTTTTTAAAAAATGAAAAAAATTTTTTTACAAGAAAAACAATTGTTAATTAAAGCCAATGCGCTAAGCTATCCAACGCAAAAGAAATCAAGTCGATATGTTGGAAACTTAGCAAGTTATGACCAAAAAGGTAACCAGTTCTACCAAAAAGTGGCCGGAAAGAGGCAGTAGTAGAACTGGTTACTTTTTTGGTCATAACTTGCTTATTTTTCTAGATATCAACTTGATTTCTATTGCAATGGATAGATAACCGGACTGGCTTTAATTCGATTTTATTATTGTGCAGATAGTGGGAAAAATTTTTTTTTACCAAAAAAAACCATGGACTACCCCCTTTGCTTTTTTTAAAAAATGAAAAAAATTTTTTTTACAAGAAAAACAATTGGTGATTAAAGCCAATGCGCTAAGCTATCCAACGCAAAAGAAATCAAGTCGATATGTTGGAAACTTAGCAAGTTATGACCAAAAAGGTAACCAGTTCTACCAAAAAGTGGCCGGAAAGAGGCAGTAGTAGAACTGGTTACTTTTTTGGTCATAACTTGCTTATTTTTCTAGATATCAACTTGATTTCTATTGCAATGGATAGATAACCGGACTGGCTTTAATTCGATTTTATTATTGTGCAGATAGTGGGAAAAATTTTTTTTTACCAAAAAAAAAAAAACCATGGACTACCACCTTTGCTTTTTTTAAAAAATGAAAAAAATTTTTTTTACAAGAAAAACAATTGTTAATTAAAGCCAATGCGCTAAGCTATCCAACGCAAAAGAAATCAAGTCGATATGTTGGAAACTTAGCAAGTTATGACCAAAAAAGTAACCAGTTCTACCAAAAAGTGGCCGGAAAGAGGCAGTAGTAGAACTGGTTACTTTTTTGGTCATAACTTGCTTATTTTTCTAGATATCAACTTGATTTCTATTGCAATGGATAGATAACCGGACTGGCTTTAATTCGATTTTATTATTGTGCAGATAGTGGGAAAAATTTTTTTTTACCAAAAAAAAAACCATGGACTACCCCCTTTGCTTTTTTTAAAAAATGAAAAAAATTTTTTTTACAAGAAAAACAATTGGTAATTAAAGCCAATGCGCTAAGCTATCCAACGCAAAAGAAATCAAGTCGATATGTTGGAAACTTAGCAAGTTATGACCAAAAAGGTAACCAGTTCTACCAAAAAGTGGCCGGAAAGAGGCAGTAGTAGAACTGGTTACTTTTTTGGTCATAACTTGCTTATTTTTCTAGATATCAACTTGATTTCTATTGCAATGGATAGATAACCGGACTGGCTTTAATTCGATTTTATTATTGTGCAGATAGTGGGAAAAATTTTTTTTTACCAAAAAAAACCATGGACTACCCCCTTTGCTTTTTTTAAAAATGAAAAAAATTTTTTTTACAAGAAAAACAATTGGTGATTAAAGCCAATGCGCTAAGCTATCCAACGCAAAAGAAATCAAGTCGATATGTTGGAAACTTAGCAAGTTATGACCAAAAAGGTAACCAGTTCTACCAAAAAGTGGCCGGAAAGAGGCAGTAGTAGAACTGGTTACTTTTTTGGTCATAACTTGCTTATTTTTCTAGATATCAACTTGATTTCTATTGCAATGGATAGATAACCGGACTGGCTTTAATTCGATTTTATTATTGTGCAGATAGTGGGAAAAATTTTTTTTTACCAAAAAAAAAAAAACCATGGACTACCACCTTTGCTTTTTTTAAAAAATGAAAAAAATTTTTTTTACAAGAAAAACAATTGTTAATTAAAGCCAATGCGCTAAGCTATCCAACGCAAAAGAAATCAAGTCGATATGTTGGAAACTTAGCAAGTTATGACCAAAAAAGTAACCAGTTCTACCAAAAAGTGGCCGGAAAGAGGCAGTAGTAGAACTGGTTACTTTTTTGGTCATAACTTGCTTATTTTTCTAGATATCAACTTGATTTCTATTGCAATGGATAGATAACCGGACTGGCTTTAATTCGATTTTACTATTGTGCAGATAGTGGGAAAAATATTTTTTTACCAAAAAAAAAAACCATGGACTACCCCCTTTGCTTTTTTTAAAAAATGAAAAAAATTTTTTTACAAGAAAAACAATTGTTAATTAAAGCCAATGCGCTAAGCTATCCAACGCAAAAGAAATCAAGTCGATATGTTGGAAACTTAGCAAGTTATGACCAAAAAGGTAACCAGTTCTACCAAAAAGTGGCCGGAAAGAGGCAGTAGTAGAACTGGTTACTTTTTTGGTCATAACTTGCTTATTTTTCTAGATATCAACTTGATTTCTATTGCAATGGATAGATAACCGGACTGGCTTTAATTCGATTTTATTATTGTGCAGATAGTGGGAAAAATTTTTTTTTACCAAAAAAAACCATGGACTACCCCCTTTGCTTTTTTTAAAAATGAAAAAAATTTTTTTTACAAGAAAAACAATTGGTGATTAAAGCCAATGCGCTAAGCTATCCAACGCAAAAGAAATCAAGTCGATATGTTGGAAACTTAGCAAGTTATGACCAAAAAGGTAACCAGTTCTACCAAAAAGTGGCCGGAAAGAGGCAGTAGTAGAACTGGTTACTTTTTTGGTCATAACTTGCTTATTTTTCTAGATATCAACTTGATTTCTATTGCAATGGATAGATAACCGGACTGGCTTTAATTCGATTTTATTATTGTGCAGATAGTGGGAAAAATTTTTTTTTACCAAAAAAAAAAAAACCATGGACTACCACCTTTGCTTTTTTTAAAAAATGAAAAAAATTTTTTTTACAAGAAAAACAATTGTTAATTAAAGCCAATGCGCTAAGCTATCCAACGCAAAAGAAATCAAGTCGATATGTTGGAAACTTAGCAAGTTATGACCAAAAAAGTAACCAGTTCTAACAAAAAGTGGCCGGAAAGAGGCAGTAGTAGAACTGGTTACTTTTTTGGTCATAACTTGCTTATTTTTCTAGATATCAACTTGATTTCTATTGCAATGGATAGATAACCGGACTGGCTTTAATTCGATTTTATTATTGTGCAGATAGTGGGAAAAATTTTTTTTACCAAAAAAAAAACCATGGACTACCCCCTTTGCTTTTTTTAAAAAATGAAAAAAATTTTTTTTACAAGAAAAACAATTGGTAATTAAAGCCAATGCGCTAAGCTATCCAACGCAAAAGAAATCAAGTCGATATGTTGGAAACTTAGCAAGTTATGACCAAAAAGGTAACCAGTTCTACCAAAAAGTGGCCGGAAAGAGGCAGTAGTAGAACTGGTTACTTTTTTGGTCATAACTTGCTTATTTTTCTAGATATCAACTTGATTTCTATTGCAATGGATAGATAACCGGACTGGCTTTAATTCGATTTTATTATTGTGCAGATAGTGGGAAAAATTTTTTTTTACCAAAAAAAAAACCATGGACTACCCCCTTTGCTTTTTTTAAAAAATGAAAAAAATTTTTTTTACAAGAAAAACAATTGGTAATTAAAGCCAATGCGCTAAGCTATCCAACGCAAAAGAAATCAAGTCGATATGTTGGAAACTTAGCAAGTTATGACCAAAAAGGTAACCAGTTCTACCAAAAAGTGGCCGGAAAGAGGCAGTAGTAGAACTGGTTACTTTTTTGGTCATAACTTGCTTATTTTTCTAGATATCAACTTTATTTCTATTGCAATGGATAGATAACCGGACTGGCTTTAATTCGATTTTACTATTGTGCAGATAGTGGGAAAAATTTTTTTTTTACCAAAAAAAAACCATGGACTACCCCCTTTGCTTTTTTTTAAAAATGAAAAAAATTTTTTTTACAAGAAAAACAATTGGCGATTAAAGCCAATGCGCTAAGCTATCCAACGCAAAAGAAATCAAGTCGATATGTTGGAAACTTAGCAAGTTATGACCAAAAAGGTAACCAGTTCTACCAAAAAGTGGCCGGAAAGAGGCAGTAGTAGAACTGGTTACTTTTTTGGTCATAACTTGCTTATTTTTCTAGATATCAACTTGATTTCTATTGCAATGGATAGATAACCGGACTGGCTTTAATTCGATTTTATTATTGTGCAGATAGTGGGAAAAATTTTTTTTTACCAAAAAAAACCATGGACTACCCCCTTTGCTTTTTTTAAAAAATGAAAAAAATTTTTTTTACAAGAAAAACAATTGGTGATTAAAGCCAATGCGCTAAGCTATCCAACGCAAAAGAAATCAAGTCGATATGTTGGAAACTTAGCAAGTTATGACCAAAAAGGTAACCAGTTCTACCAAAAAGTGGCCGGAAAGAGGCAGTAGTAGAACTGGTTACTTTTTTGGTCATAACTTGCTTATTTTTCTAGATATCAACTTGATTTCTATTGCAATGGATAGATAACCGGACTGGCTTTAATTCGATTTTATTATTGTGCAGATAGTGGGAAAAATTTTTTTTTACCAAAAAAAAAAAAACCATGGACTACCACCTTTGCTTTTTTTAAAAAATGAAAAAAATTTTTTTTACAAGAAAAACAATTGTTAATTAAAGCCAATGCGCTAAGCTATCCAACGCAAAAGAAATCAAGTCGATATGTTGGAAACTTAGCAAGTTATGACCAAAAAAGTAACCAGTTCTACCAAAAAGTGGCCGGAAAGAGGCAGTAGTAGAACTGGTTACTTTTTTGGTCATAACTTGCTTATTTTTCTAGATATCAACTTGATTTCTATTGCAATGGATAGATAACCGGACTGGCTTTAATTCGATTTTATTATTGTGCAGATAGTGGGAAAAATTTTTTTTTACCAAAAAAAAAACCATGGACTACCCCCTTTGCTTTTTTTAAAAAATGAAAAAAATTTTTTTTACAAGAAAAACAATTGGTAATTAAAGCCAATGCGCTAAGCTATCCAACGCAAAAGAAATCAAGTCGATATGTTGGAAACTTAGCAAGTTATGACCAAAAAGGTAACCAGTTCTACCAAAAAGTGGCCGGAAAGAGGCAGTAGTAGAACTGGTTACTTTTTTGGTCATAACTTGCTTATTTTTCTAGATATCAACTTGATTTCTATTGCAATGGATAGATAACCGGACTGGCTTTAATTCGATTTTATTATTGTGCAGATAGTGGGAAAAATTTTTTTTTACCAAAAAAAAAACCATGGACTACCCCCTTTGCTTTTTTTAAAAAATGAAAAAAATTTTTTTTACAAGAAAAACAATTGGTAATTAAAGCCAATGCGCTAAGCTATCCAACGCAAAAGAAATCAAGTCGATATGTTGGAAACTTAGCAAGTTATGACCAAAAAGGTAACCAGTTCTACCAAAAAGTGGCCGGAAAGAGGCAGTAGTAGAACTGGTTACTTTTTTGGTCATAACTTGCTTATTTTTCTAGATATCAACTTGATTTCTATTGCAATGGATAGATAACCGGACTGGCTTTAATTCGATTTTATTATTGTGCAGATAGTGGGAAAAATTTTTTTTTACCAAAAAAAAAAAAAAAACCATGGACTACCCTCTTTGCTTTTTTTAAAAAATGAAAAAAAATTTTTTTACAAGAAAAACAATTGGCGATTAAAGCCAATGCGCTAAGCTATCCAACGCAAAAGAAATCAAGTCGATATGTTGGAAACTTAGCAAGTTATGACCAAAAAGGTAACCAGTTCTACCAAAAAGTGGCCGGAAAGAGGCAGTAGTAGAACTGGTTACTTTTTTGGTCATAACTTGCTTATTTTTCTAGATATCAACTTGATTTCTATTGCAATGGATAGATAACCTTACTGGCTTTAATTCGATTTTATTATTGTGCAGATAGTGGGAAAAATATTTTTTTACCAAAAAAAAAACCATGGACTACCCCCTTTGCTTTTTTTAAAAAATGAAAAAAAATTTTTTTACAAGAAAAACAATTGTTAATTAAAGCCAATGCGCTAAGCTATCCAACGCAAAAGAAATCAAGTCGATATGTTGGAAACTTAGCAAGTTATGACCAAAAAGGTAACCAGTTCTACCAAAAAGTGGCCGGAAAGAGGCAGTAGTAGAACTGGTTACTTTTTTGGTCATAACTTGCTTATTTTTCTAGATATCAACTTGATTTCTATTGCAATGGATAGATAACCGGACTGGCTTTAATTCGATTTTATTATTGTGCAGATAGTGGGAAAATTTTTTTTTTACCAAAAAAAACCATGGACTACCGCCTTTGCTTTTTTTAAAAAATGAAAAAAAATTTTTTTACAAGAAAAACAATTGTTAATTAAAGCCAATGCGCTAAGCTATCCAACGCAAAAGAAATCAAGTCGATATGTTGGAAACTTAGCAAGTTATGACCAAAAAGGTAACCAGTTCTACCAAAAAGTGGCCGGAAAGAGGCAGTAGTAGAACTGGTTACTTTTTTGGTCATAACTTGCTTATTTTTCTAGATATCAACTTGATTTCTATTGCAATGGATAGATAACCGGACTGGCTTTAATTCGATTTTATTATTGTGCAGATAGTGGAAAAATTTTTTTTTTACCAAAAAAAAACCATGGACTACTCCCTTTGCTTTTTTTAAAAAATGAAAAAAATTTTTTTTACAAGAAAAACAATTGGCGATTAAAGCCAATGCGCTAAGCTATCCAACGCAAAAGAAATCAAGTCGATATGTTGGAAACTTAGCAAGTTATGACCAAAAAGGTAACCAGTTCTACCAAAAAGTGGCCGGAAAGAGGCAGTAGTAGAACTGGTTACTTTTTTGGTCATAACTTGCTTATTTTTCTAGATATCAACTTGATTTCTATTGCAATGGATAGATAACCGGACTGGCTTTAATTCGATTTTATTATTGTGCAGATAGTGGGAAAAAATTTTTTTTACCAAAAAAAAAACCATGGACTACCCCCTTTGCTTTTTTTAAAAAATGAAAAAAATTTTTTTTACAAGAAAAACAATTGGTAATTAAAGCCAATGCGCTAAGCTATCCAACGCAAAAGAAATCAAGTCGATATGTTGGAAACTTAGCAAGTTATGACCAAAAAGGTAACCAGTTCTACCAAAAAGTGGCCGGAAAGAGGCAGTAGTAGAACTGGTTACTTTTTTGGTCATAACTTGCTTATTTTTCTAGATATCAACTTGATTTCTATTGCAATGGATAGATACCTGGACTGGCTTTAATTCGATTTTACTATTGTGCAGATAGTGGAAAAATTTTTTTTTTACCAAAAAAAAACCATGGACTACTCCCTTTGCTTTTTTTAAAAAATGAAAAAAATTTTTTTTACAAGAAAAACAATTGGCGATTAAAGCCAATGCGCTAAGCTATCCAACGCAAAAGAAATCAAGTCGATATGTTGAAAACTTAGCAAGTTATGACCAAAAAGGTAACCAGTTCTACCAAAAAGTGGCCGGAAAGAGGCAGTAGTAGAACTGGTTACTTTTTTGGTCATAACTTGCTTATTTTTCTAGATATCAACTTGATTTCTATTGCAATGGATAGATACCTGGACTGGCTTTAATTCGATTTTACTATTGTGCAGATAGTGGAAAAATTTTTTTTTTACCAAAAAAAAACCATGGACTACTCCCTTTGCTTTTTTTAAAAAATGAAAAAAATTTTTTTTACAAGAAAAACAATTGGCGATTAAAGCCAATGCGCTAAGCTATCCAACGCAAAAGAAATCAAGTCGATATGTTGGAAACTTAGCAAGTTATGACCAAAAAGGTAACCAGTTCTACCAAAAAGTGGCCGGAAAGAGGCAGTAGTAGAACTGGTTACTTTTTTGGTCATAACTTGCTTATTTTTCTAGATATCAACTTGATTTCTATTGCAATGGATAGATAACCTTACTGGCTTTAATTCGATTTTATTATTGTGCAGATAGTGGGAAAATTTTTTTTTTTACCAAAAAAAAAACCATGGACTACCCCCTTTGCTTTTTTTAAAAAATGAAAAAAATTTTTTTTACAAGAAAAACAATTGGTAATTAAAGCCAATGCGCTAAGCTATCCAACGCAAAAGAAATCAAGTCGATATGTTGGAAACTTAGCAAGTTATGACCAAAAAGGTAACCAGTTCTACCAAAAAGTGGCCGGAAAGAGGCAGTAGTAGAACTGGTTACTTTTTTGGTCATAACTTGCTTATTTTTCTAGATATCAACTTGATTTCTATTGCAATGGATAGATAACCGGACTGGCTTTAATTCGATTTTATTATTGTGCAGATAGTGGGAAAAATTTTGTTTTACCAAAAAAAAACCATGGACTACCCCCTTTGCTTTTTTTTTAAAATGAAAAAAATTTTTTTTACAAGAAAAACAATTGGCGATTAAAGCCAATGCGCTAAGCTATCCAACGCAAAAGAAATCAAGTCGATATGTTGGAAACTTAGCAAGTTATGACCAAAAAGGTAACCAGTTCTACCAAAAAGTGGCCGGAAAGAGGCAGTAGTAGAACTGGTTACTTTTTTGGTCATAACTTGCTTATTTTTCTAGATATCAACTTGATTTCTATTGCAATGGATAGATAACCGGACTGGCTTTAATTCGATTTTATTATTGTGCAGATAGTGGGAAAAATTTTTTTTTACCAAAAAAAAACCATGGACTACCCCCTTTGCTTTTTTTAAAAAATTAAAAAATTTTTTTTTACAAGAAAAACAATTGCCGATTAAAGCCAATGCGCTAAGCTATCCAACGCAAAAGAAATCAAGTCGATATGTTGGAAACTTAGCAAGTTATGACCAAAAAGGTAACCAGTTCTACCAAAAAGTGGCCGGAAAGAGGCAGTAGTAGAACTGGTTACTTTTTTGGTCATAACTTGCTTATTTTTCTAGATATCAACTTGATTTCTATTGCAATGGATAGATAACCGGACTGGCTTTAATTCGATTTTATTATTGTGCAGATAGTGGGAAAAATATTTTTTTACCAAAAAAAAACCATGGACTACCCCCTTTGCTTTTTTTAAAAAATGAAAAAAATTTTTTTTACAAGAAAAACAATTGTTAATTAAAGCCAATGCGCTAAGCTATCCAACGCAAAAGAAATCAAGTCGATATGTTGGAAACTTAGCAAGTTATGACCAAAAAGGTAACCAGTTCTACCAAAAAGTGGCCGGAAAGAGGCAGTAGTAGAACTGGTTACTTTTTTGGTCATAACTTGCTTATTTTTCTAGATATCAACTTGATTTCTATTGCAATGGATAGATAACCGGACTGGCTTTAATTCGATTTTATTATTGTGCAGATAGTGGGAAAATTTTTTTTTTACCAAAAAAAACCATGGACTACCACCTTTGCTTTTTTTAAAAAATGAAAAAAATTTTTTTTACAAGAAAAACAATTGGCGATTAAAGCCAATGCGCTAAGCTATCCAACGCAAAAGAAATCAAGTCGATATGTTGGAAACTTAGCAAGTTATGACCAAAAAGGTAACCAGTTCTACCAAAAAGTGGCCGGAAAGAGGCAGTAGTAGAACTGGTTACTTTTTTGGTCATAACTTGCTTATTTTTCTAGATATCAACTTGATTTCTATTGCAATGGATAGATAACCGGACTGGCTTTAATTCGATTTTATTATTGTGCAGATAGTGGGAAAAATATTTTTTTACCAAAAAAAAACCATGGACTACCCCCTTTGCTTTTTTTAAAAAATGAAAAAAATTTTTTTTACAAGAAAAACAATTGTTAATTAAAGCCAATGCGCTAAGCTATCCAACGCAAAAGAAATCAAGTCGATATGTTGGAAACTTAGCAAGTTATGACCAAAAAGGTAACCAGTTCTACCAAAAAGTGGCCGGAAAGAGGCAGTAGTAGAACTGGTTACTTTTTTGGTCATAACTTGCTTATTTTTCTAGATATCAACTTGATTTCTATTGCAATGGATAGATAACCGGACTGGCTTTAATTCGATTTTATTATTGTGCAGATAGTGGGAAAATTTTTTTTTTACCAAAAAAAACCATGGACTACCACCTTTGCTTTTTTTAAAAAATGAAAAAAATTTTTTTTACAAGAAAAACAATTGGCGATTAAAGCCAATGCGCTAAGCTATCCAACGCAAAAGAAATCAAGTCGATATGTTGGAAACTTAGCAAGTTATGACCAAAAAGGTAACCAGTTCTACCAAAAAGTGGCCGGAAAGAGGCAGTAGTAGAACTGGTTACTTTTTTGGTCATAACTTGCTTATTTTTCTAGATATCAACTTGATTTCTATTGCAATGGATAGATAACCGGACTGGCTTTAATTCGATTTTATTATTGTGCAGATAGTGGGAAAAATTTTGTTTTACCAAAAAAAAACCATGGACTACCCCCTTTGCTTTTTTTTTAAAATGAAAAAAATTTTTTTTACAAGAAAAACAATTGGCGATTAAAGCCAATGCGCTAAGCTATCCAACGCAAAAGAAATCAAGTCGATATGTTGGAAACTTAGCAAGTTATGACCAAAAAGGTAACCAGTTCTACCAAAAAGTGGCCGGAAAGAGGCAGTAGTAGAACTGGTTACTTTTTTGGTCATAACTTGCTTATTTTTCTAGATATCAACTTGATTTCTATTGCAATGGATAGATAACCGGACTGGCTTTAATTCGATTTTATTATTGTGCAGATAGTGGGAAAAATATTTTTTTACCAAAAAAAAACCATGGACTACCCCCTTTGCTTTTTTTAAAAAATGAAAAAAATTTTTTTTACAAGAAAAACAATTGTTAATTAAAGCCAATGCGCTAAGCTATCCAACGCAAAAGAAATCAAGTCGATATGTTGGAAACTTAGCAAGTTATGACCAAAAAGGTAACCAGTTCTACCAAAAAGTGGCCGGAAAGAGGCAGTAGTAGAACTGGTTACTTTTTTGGTCATAACTTGCTTATTTTTCTAGATATCAACTTGATTTCTATTGCAATGGATAGATAACCGGACTGGCTTTAATTCGATTTTATTATTGTGCAGATAGTGGGAAAATTTTTTTTTTACCAAAAAAAACCATGGACTACCACCTTTGCTTTTTTTAAAAAATGAAAAAAATTTTTTTTACAAGAAAAACAATTGGCGATTAAAGCCAATGCGCTAAGCTATCCAACGCAAAAGAAATCAAGTCGATATGTTGGAAACTTAGCAAGTTATGACCAAAAAGGTAACCAGTTCTACCAAAAAGTGGCCGGAAAGAGGCAGTAGTAGAACTGGTTACTTTTTTGGTCATAACTTGCTTATTTTTCTAGATATCAACTTGATTTCTATTGCAATGGATAGATAACCGGACTGGCTTTAATTCGATTTTATTATTGTGCAGATAGTGGGAAAAATTTTGTTTTACCAAAAAAAAACCATGGACTACCCCCTTTGCTTTTTTTTTAAAATGAAAAAAATTTTTTTTACAAGAAAAACAATTGGCGATTAAAGCCAATGCGCTAAGCTATCCAACGCAAAAGAAATCAAGTCGATATGTTGGAAACTTAGCAAGTTATGACCAAAAAGGTAACCAGTTCTACCAAAAAGTGGCCGGAAAGAGGCAGTAGTAGAACTGGTTACTTTTTTGGTCATAACTTGCTTATTTTTCTAGATATCAACTTGATTTCTATTGCAATGGATAGATAACCGGACTGGCTTTAATTCGATTTTATTATTGTGCAGATAGTGGGAAAAAATTTTTTTTACCAAAAAAAAAAAACCATGGACTACCCCCTTTGCTTTTTTTAAAAAATGAAAAAATTTTTTTTTACAAGAAAAACAATTGGCGATTAAAGCCAATGCGCTAAGCTATCCAACGCAAAAGAAATCAAGTCGATATGTTGGAAACTTAGCAAGTTATGACCAAAAAGGTAACCAGTTCTACCAAAAAGTGGCCGGAAAGAGGCAGTAGTAGAACTGGTTACTTTTTTGGTCATAACTTGCTTATTTTTCTAGATATCAACTTGATTTCTATTGCAATGGATAGATAACCGGACTGGCTTTAATTCGATTTTATTATTGTGCAGATAGTGGGAAAAAATTTTTTTTACCAAAAAAAAAAACCATGGACTACCCCCTTTGCTTTTTTTAAAAAATGAAAAAAAATTTTTTTACAAGAAAAACAATTGTTAATTAAAGCCAATGCGCTAAGCTATCCAACGCAAAAGAAATCAAGTCGATATGTTGGAAACTTAGCAAGTTATGACCAAAAAGGTAACCAGTTCTACCAAAAAGTGGCCGGAAAGAGGCAGTAGTAGAACTGGTTACTTTTTTGGTCATAACTTGCTTATTTTTCTAGATATCAACTTGATTTCTATTGCAATGGATAGATAACCGGACTGGCTTTAATTCGATTTTATTATTGTGCAGATAGTGGGAAAAAATTTTTTTTACCAAAAAAAAAAACCATGGACTACCCCCTTTGCTTTTTTTAAAAAATGAAAAAAAATTTTTTTACAAGAAAAACAATTGTTAATTAAAGCCAATGCGCTAAGCTATCCAACGCAAAAGAAATCAAGTCGATATGTTGGAAACTTAGCAAGTTATGACCAAAAAGGTAACCAGTTCTACCAAAAAGTGGCCGGAAAGAGGCAGTAGTAGAACTGGTTACTTTTTTGGTCATAACTTGCTTATTTTTCTAGATATCAACTTGATTTCTATTGCAATGGATAGATAACCGGACTGGCTTTAATTCGATTTTATTATTGTGCAGATAGTGGGAAAAATTTTTTTTTACCAAAAAAAAACCATGGACTACCCCCTTTGCTTTTTTTAAAAAATGAAAAAAAATTTTTTTACAAGAAAAACAATTGCTAATTAAAGCCAATGCGCTAAGCTATCCAACGCAAAAGAAATCAAGTCGATATGTTGGAAACTTAGCAAGTTATGACCAAAAAGGTAACCAGTTCTACCAAAAAGTGGCCGGAAAGAGGCAGTAGTAGAACTGGTTACTTTTTTGGTCATAACTTGCTTATTTTTCTAGATATCAACTTGATTTCTATAGCAATGGATAGATAACCGGACTGGCTTTAATTCGATTTTATTATTGTGCAGATAGTGGGAAAAATTTTTTTTTACCAAAAAAAAAAACCATGGACTACCCCCTTTGCTTTTTTTAAAAAATGAAAAAAAATTTTTTTACAAGAAAAACAATTGTTAATTAAAGCCAATGCGCTAAGCTATCCAACGCAAAAGAAATCAAGTCGATATGTTGGAAACTTAGCAAGTTATGACCAAAAAGGTAACCAGTTCTACCAAAAAGTGGCCGGAAAGAGGCAGTAGTAGAACTGGTTACTTTTTTGGTCATAACTTGCTTATTTTTCTAGATATCAACTTGATTTCTATTGCAATGGATAGATAACCGGACTGGCTTTAATTCGATTTTATTATTGTGCAGATAGTGGGAAAATTTTTTTTTTTACCAAAAAAAAAAAACCATGGACTACCCCCTTTGCTTTTTTTAAAAAATGAAAAAAAATTTTTTTACAAGAAAAACAATTGGTAATTAAAGCCAATGCGCTAAGCTATCCAACGCAAAAGAAATCAAGTCGATATGTTGGAAACTTAGCAAGTTATGACCAAAAAGGTAACCAGTTCTACCAAAAAGTGGCCGGAAAGAGGCAGTAGTAGAACTGGTTACTTTTTTGGTCATAACTTGCTTATTTTTCTAGATATCAACTTGATTTCTATTGCAATGGATAGATAACCGGACTGGCTTTAATTCGATTTTATTATTGTGCAGATAGTGGGAAAAATTTTTTTTTTACCAAAAAAAAAAAACCATGGACTACCCCCTTTGCTTTTTTTAAAAAATGAAAAAAAATTTTTTTACAAGAAAAACAATTGTTAATTAAAGCCAATGCGCTAAGCTATCCAACGCAAAAGAAATCAAGTCGATATGTTGGAAACTTAGCAAGTTATGACCAAAAAGGTAACCAGTTCTACCAAAAAGTGGCCGGAAAGAGGCAGTAGTAGAACTGGTTACTTTTTTGGTCATAACTTGCTTATTTTTCTAGATATCAACTTGATTTCTATTGCAATGGATAGATAACCGGACTGGCTTTAATTCGATTTTATTATTGTGCAGATAGTGGGAAAAATTTTTTTTTTACCAAAAAAAAAAAACCATGGACTACCCCCTTTTGCTTTTTTTAAAAAATGAAAAAAATTTTTTTTAAAAGAAAAACAATTAGTAATTAAAGACAATGCGCTAAGCTATCCAACGCAAAATAAATCAAGTCGATATGTTGGAAACTTAGCAAGTTATGACCAAAAAGGTAACCAGTTCTACCAAAAAGTGGCCGGAAAGAGGCAGTAGTAGAACTGGTTACTTTTTTGGTCATAACTTGCTTATTTTTCTAGATATCAACTTGATTTCTATTGCAATGGATAGATAACCGGACTGGCTTTAATTCGATTTTACTATTGTGCAGATAGTGGAAAAAATTTTTTTTTTACCAAAAAAAAAACCATGGACTACCCCCTTTGCTTTTTTTAAAAAATGAAAAAAATTTTTTTTACAAGAAAAACAATTGGCGATTAAAGCCAATGCGCTAAGCTATCCAACGCAAAAGAAATCAAGTCGATATGTTGGAAACTTAGCAAGTTATGACCAAAAAGGTAACCAGTTCTACCAAAAAGTGGCCGGAAAGAGGCAGTAGTAGAACTGGTTACTTTTTTGGTCATAACTTGCTTATTTTTCTAGATATCAACTTGATTTCTATTGCAATGGATAGATAACCGGACTGGCTTTAATTCGATTTTATTATTGTGCAGATAGTGGGAAAAATTTTTTTTTACCAAAAAAAAAACCATGGACTACCCCCTTTGCTTTTTTTAAAAAATGAAAAAAATTTTTTTTACAAGAAAAACAATTGGTAATTAAAGCCAATGCGCTAAGCTATCCAACGCAAAAGAAATCAAGTCGATATGTTGGAAACTTAGCAAGTTATGACCAAAAAGGTAACCAGTTCTATCAAAAAGTGGCCGGAAAGAGGCAGTAGTAGAACTGGTTACTTTTTTGGTCATAACTTGCTTATTTTTTTAGATATAAACTTTATTTCTATTGCAATGGATAGATACCCGGACTGGCTTTAATTCGATTTTACTATTGTGCAGATAGTGGAAAAATTTTTTTTTTACCAAAAAAAAAACCATGGACTACTCCCTTTGCTTTTTTTAAAAAATGAAAAAAATTTTTTTTACAAGAAAAACAATTGGCGATTAAAGCCAATGCGCTAAGCTATCCAACGCAAAAGAAATCAAGTCGATATGTTGAAAACTTAGCAAGTTATGACCAAAAAGGTAACCAGTTCTACCAAAAAGTGGCCGGAAAGAGGCAGTAGTAGAACTGGTTACTTTTTTGGTCATAACTTGCTTATTTTTCTAGATATCAACTTGATTTCTATTGCAATGGATAGATAACCGGACTGGCTTTAATTCGATTTTATTATTGTGCAGATAGTGGGAAAAATTTTTTTTTACCAAAAAAAAACCATGGACTACCCCCTTTGCTTTTTTTAAAAAATTAAAAAAATTTTTTTTACAAGAAAAACAATTGGTGATTAAAGCCAATGCGCTAAGCTATCCAAAGCAAAAGAAATCAAGTCGATATGTTGGAAGCTTAGCAAGTTATGACCAAAAAGGTAACCAGTTCTACCAAAAAGTGGCCGGAAAGAGGCAGTAGTAGAACTGGTTACTTTTTTGGTCATAACTTGCTTATTTTTCTAGATATCAACTTGATTTCTATTGCAATGGATAGATAACCGGACTGGCTTTAATTCGATTTTATTATTGTGCAGATAGTGGGAAAAATTTTTTTTTTACCAAAAAAAAAAAACCATGGACTACCCCCTTTGCTTTTTTTAAAAAATGAAAAAAAATTTTTTTACAAGAAAAACAATTGGTAATTAAAGCCAATGCGCTAAGCTATCCAACGCAAAAGAAATCAAGTCGATATGTTGGAAACTTAGCAAGTTATGACCAAAAAGGTAACCAGTTCTACCAAAAAGTGGCCGGAAAGAGGCAGTAGTAGAACTGGTTACTTTTTTGGTCATAACTTGCTTATTTTTTTAGATATAAACTTTATTTCTATTGCAATGGATAGATACCCGGACTGGCTTTAATTCGATTTTACTATTGTGCAGATAGTGGAAAAAATTTTTTTTTTTACCAAAAAAAAACCATGGACTACTCCCTTTGCTTTTTTTAAAAAATGAAAAAAATTTTTTTTACAAGAAAAACAATTGGCGATTAAAGCCAATGCGCTAAGCTATCCAACGCAAAAGAAATCAAGTCGATATGTTGGAAACTTAGCAAGTTATGACCAAAAAGGTAACCAGTTCTACCAAAAAGTGGCCGGAAAGAGGCAGTAGTAGAACTGGTTACTTTTTTGGTCATAACTTGCTTATTTTTCTAGATATCAACTTGATTTCTATTGCAATGGATAGATAACCGGACTGGCTTTAATTCGATTTTATTATTGTGCAGATAGTGGGAAAAATTTTTTTTTACCAAAAAAAAAAATCCATGGACTACCCCCTTTGCTTTTTTTAAAAAATGAAAAAAATTTTTTTTAAAAGAAAAACAATTAGTAATTAAAGACAATGCGCTATGCTATCCAACGCAAAATAAATCAAGTCGATATGTTGGAAACTTAGCAAGTTATGACCAAAAAGGTAACCAGTTCTACCAAAAAGTGGCCGGAAAGATGCAGTAGTAGAACTGGTTACTTTTTTGGTTATAACTTGCTTATTTTTCTAGATATCAACTTGATTTCTATTGCAATGGATAGATAACCGGACTGGCTTTAATTCGATTTTATTATTGTGCAGATAGTGGGAAAAATTTTTTTTTACCAAAAAAAAAAACCATGGACTACCCCCTTTGCTTTTTTTAAAAAATGAAAAAAAATTTTTTTACAAGAAAACCAATTGGTAATTAAAGCCAATGCGCTAAGCTATCCAATGCAAAAGAAATCAAGTCGATATGTTGGAAACTTAGCAAGTTATGACCAAAAAGGTAACCAGTTCTACCAAAAAGTGGCCGGAAAGAGGCAGTAGTAGAACTGGTTACTTTTTTGGTTATAACTTGCTTATTTTTCTAGATATCAACTTGATTTCTATTGCAATGGATAGATAACCGGACTGGCTTTAATTCGATTTTATTATTATTGTGCAGATAGTGGGAAAAATTTTTTTTTACCAAAAAAAAAACCATGGACTACCCCCTTTGCTTTTTTTAAAAAATGAAAAAAATTTTTTTACAAGAAAAACAATTGGTAATTAAAGCCAATGCGCTAAGCTATCCAACGCAAAAGAAATCAAGTCGATATGTTGGAAACTTAGCAAGTTATGACCAAAAAGGTAACCAGTTCTACCAAAAAGTGGCCGGAAAGAGGCAGTAGTAGAACTGGTTACTTTTTTGGTCATAACTTGCTTATTTTTCTAGATATCAACTTTATTTCTATTGCAATGGATAGATAACCGGACTGGCTTTAATTCGATTTTATTATTGTGCAGATAGTGGGAAAAATTTTTTTTTACCAAAAAAAAAACCATGGACTACCCCCTTTGCTTTTTTTAAAAAATGAAAAAAATTTTTTTTACAAGAAAAACAATTGGTAATTAAAGCCAATGCGCTAAGCTATCCAACGCAAAAGAAATCAAGTCGATATGTTGGAAACTTAGCAAGTTATGACCAAAAAGGTAACCAGTTCTACCAAAAAGTGGCCGGAAAGAGGCAGTAGTAGAACTGGTTA
Source organism: Thelaira solivaga (assembly GCA_947397855.1). Taxonomy (NCBI): domain Eukaryota; kingdom Metazoa; phylum Arthropoda; class Insecta; order Diptera; family Tachinidae; genus Thelaira; species Thelaira solivaga. Next base: position 17,517,176 of record OX377612.1, read on the forward strand.
CTTTTTTGGTCATAACTTGCTTATTTTTTTAGATATAAACTTTATTTCTATTGCAATGGATAGATACCCGGACTGGCTTTAATTCGATTTTACTATTGTGCAGATAGTGGAAAAAATTTTTTTTTTTACCAAAAAAAAACCATGGACTACTCCCTTTGCTTTTTTTAAAAAATGAAAAAAATTTTTTTTACAAGAAAAACAATTGGCGATTAAAGCCAATGCGCTAAGCTATCCAACGCAAAAGAAATCAAGTCGATATGTTGGAAACTTAGCAAGTTATGACCAAAAAGGTAACCAGTTCTACCAAAAAGTGGCCGGAAAGAGGCAGTAGTAGAACTGGTTACTTTTTTGGTCATAACTTGCTTATTTTTCTAGATATCAACTTGATTTATATTGCAATGGATAGATAACCGGACTGGCTTTAATTCGATTTTATTATTGTGCAGATAGTGGGAAAAATTTTTTTTTACCAAAAAAAAAAACCATGGACTACCCCCTTTGCTTTTTTTAAAAAATGAAAAAAAAATTTTTTACAAGAAAAACAATTGTTAATTAAAGCCAATGCGCTAAGCTATCCAACGCAAAAGAAATCAAGTCGATATGTTGGAAACTTAGCAAGTTATGACCAAAAAGGTAACCAGTTCTACCAAAAAGTGGCCGGAAAGAGGCAGTAGTAGAACTGGTTACTTTTTTGGTCATAACTTGCTTATTTTTCTAGATATCAACTTGATTTCTATTGCAATGGATAGATAACCGGACTGGCTTTAATTCGATTTTATTATTGTGCAGATAGTGGGAAAAATTTTTTTTTTACCAAAAAAAAAAAACCATGGACTACCCCCTTTGCTTTTTTTAAAAAATGAAAAAAAATTTTTTTACAAGAAAAACAATTGGTAATTAAAGCCAATGCGCTAAGCTATCCAACGCAAAAGAAATCAAGTCGATATGTTGGAAACTTAGCAAGTTATGACCAAAAAGGTAACCAGTTCTACCAAAAAGTGGCCGGAAAGAGGCAGTAGTAGAACTGGTTACTTTTTTGGTCATAACTTGCTTATTTTTCTAGATATCAACTTGATTTCTATTGCAATGGATAGATAACCGGACTGGCTTTAATTCGATTTTATTATTGTGCAGATAGTGGGAAAAATTTTTTTTTACCAAAAAAAAAACCATGGACTACCCCCTTTGCTTTTTTTAAAAATGAAAAAAATTTTTTTTACAAGAAAAACAATTGGTAATTAAAGCCAATGCGCTAAGCTATCCAACGCAAAAGAAATCAAGTCGATATGTTGGAAACTTAGCAAGTTATGACCAAAAAGGTAACCAGTTCTATCAAAAAGTGGCCGGAAAGAGGCAGTAGTAGAACTGGTTACTTTTTTGGTCATAACTTGCTTATTTTTTTAGATATAAACTTTATTTCTATTGCAATGGATAGATACCCGGACTGGCTTTAATTCGATTTTACTATTGTGCAGATAGTGGAAAAATTTTTTGTTTACCAAAAAAAAACCATGGACTACTCCCTTTGCTTTTTTTAAAAAATGAAAAAAATTTTTTTTACAAGAAAAACAATTGGCGATTAAAGCCAATGCGCTAAGCTATCCAACGCAAAAGAAATCAAGTCGATATGTTGAAAACTTAGCAAGTTATGACCAAAAAGGTAACCAGTTCTACCAAAAAGTGGCCGGAAAGAGGCAGTAGTAGAACTGGTTACTTTTTTGGTCATAACTTGCTTATTTTTCTAGATATCAACTTGATTTCTATTGCAATGGATAGATAACCGGACTGGCTTTAATTCGATTTTATTATTGTGCAGATAGTGGGAAAAATTTTTTTTTACCAAAAAAAAACCATGGACTACCCCCTTTGCTTTTTTTAAAAAATTAAAAAATTTTTTTTACAAGAAAAACAATTGGTAATTAAAGCCAATGCGCTAAGCTATCCAAAGCAAAAGAAATCAAGTCGATATGTTGGAAGCTTAGCAAGTTATGACCAAAAAGGTAACCAGTTCTACCAAAAAGTGGCCGGAAAGAGGCAGTAGTAGAACTGGTTACTTTTTTGGTCATAACTTGCTTATTTTTCTAGATATCAACTTGATTTCTATTGCAATGGATAGATAACCGGACTGGCTTTAATTCGATTTTATTATTGTGCAGATAGTGGGAAAAATTTTTTTTTTACCAAAAAAAAAAAACCATGGACTACCCCCTTTGCTTTTTTTAAAAATGAAAAAAAATTTTTTTACAAGAAAAACAATTGGTAATTAAAGCCAATGCGCTAAGCTATCCAACGCAAAAGAAATCAAGTCGATATGTTGGAAACTTAGCAAGTTATGACCAAAAAGGTAACCAGTTCTACCAAAAAGTGGCCGGAAAGAGGCAGTAGTAGAACTGGTTACTTTTTTGGTCATAACTTGCTTATTTTTTTAGATATAAACTTTATTTCTATTGCAATGGATAGATACCCGGACTGGCTTTAATTCGATTTTACTATTGTGCAGATAGTGGAAAAAAATTTTTTTTTTACCAAAAAAAAAACCATGGACTACTCCCTTTGCTTTTTTAAAAAATGAAAAAAATTTTTTTTACAAGAAAAACAATTGGCGATTAAAGCCAATGCGCTAAGCTATCCAACGCAAAAGAAATCAAGTCGATATGTTGGAAACTTAGCAAGTTATGACCAAAAAGGTAACCAGTTCTACCAAAAAGTGGCCGGAAAGAGGCAGTAGTAGAACTGGTTACTTTTTTGGTCATAACTTGCTTATTTTTCTAGATATCAACTTGATTTCTATTGCAATGGATAGATAACCGGACTGGCTTTAATTCGATTTTATTATTGTGCAGATAGTGGGAAAAATTTTTTTTTACCAAAAAAAAAAATCCATGGACTACCCCCTTTGCTTTTTTTAAAAAATGAAAAAAATTTTTTTTAAAAGAAAAACAATTAGTAATTAAAGACAATGCGCTAAGCTATCCAACGCAAAATAAATCAAGTCGATATGTTGGAAACTTAGCAAGTTATGACCAAAAAGGTAACCAGTTCTACCAAAAAGTGGCCGGAAAGATGCAGTAGTAGAACTGGTTACTTTTTTGGTTATAACTTGCTTATTTTTCTAGATATCAACTTGATTTCTATTGCAATGGATAGATAACCGGACTGGCTTTAATTCGATTTTATTATTGTGCAGATAGTGGGAAAAATTTTTTTTTACCAAAAAAAAAAACCATGGACTACCCCCTTTGCTTTTTTTAAAAAATGAAAAAAAATTTTTTTACAAGAAAACCAATTGGTAATTAAAGCCAATGCGCTAAGCTATCCAATGCAAAAGAAATCAAGTCGATATGTTGGAAACTTAGCAAGTTATGACCAAAAAGGTAACCAGTTCTACCAAAAAGTGGCCGGAAAGAGGCAGTAGTAGAACTGGTTACTTTTTTGGTTATAACTTGCTTATTTTTCTAGATATCAACTTGATTTCTATTGCAATGGATAGATAACCGGACTGGCTTTAATTCGATTTTATTATTATTGTGCAGATAGTGGGAAAAATTTTTTTTTACCAAAAAAAAAACCATGGAATACCCCCTTTGCTTTTTTTAAAAAATGAAAAAAATTTTTTTTACAAGAAAAACAATTGGTAATTAAAGCCAATGCGCTAAGCTATCCAACGCAAAAGAAATCAAGTCGATATGTTGGAAACTTAGCAAGTTATGACCAAAAAGGTAACCAGTTCTACCAAAAAGTGGCCGGAAAGATGCAGTAGTAGAACTGGTTACTTTTTTGGTTATAACTTGCTTATTTTTCTAGATATCAACTTGATTTCTATTGCAATGGATAGATAACCGGACTGACTTTAATTCGATTTTATTATTATTGTGCAGATAGTGGGAAAAATTTTTTTTTACCAAAAAAAAAACCATGGACTACCCCCTTTGCTTTTTTTAAAAAATGAAAAAAATTTTTTTTACAAGAAAAACAATTGGTAATTAAAGCCAATGCGCTAAGCTATCTAACGCAAAAGAAATCAAGTCGATATGTTGGAAACTTAGCAAGTTATGACCAAAAAGGTAACCAGTTCTACCAAAAAGTGGCCGGAAAGAGGCAGTAGTAGAACTGGTTACTTTTTTGGTCATAACTTGCTTATTTTTCTAGATATCAACTTGATTTCTATTGCAATGGATAGATAACCGGACTGACTTTAATTCGATTTTATTATTATTGTGCAGATAGTGGGAAAAATTTTTTTTTACCAAAAAAAAAACCATGGACTACCCCCTTTGCTTTTTTTAAAAAATGAAAAAAATTTTTTTTACAAGAAAAACAATTGGTAATTAAAGCCAATGCGCTAAGCTATCCAACGCAAAAGAATTTAAGTCGATATGTTGGAAACTTAGCAAGTTATGACCAAAAAGGTAACCAGTTCTACCAAAAAGTGGCCGGAAAGATGCAGTAGTAGAACTGGTTACTTTTTTGGTCATAACTTGCTTATTTTTCTAGATATAAACTTGTTTTCTATTGCAATGGATAGATAACCGGACTGGCTTTAATTCGATTTTGTTATTGTGCAGATAGTGGGAAAATTTTTTTTTTAACAAAAAAAAAACCATGGACTACCCCCTTTGCTTTTTTTAAAAAATGAAAAAAATTTTTTTTACAAGAAAAACAATTGGTAATTAAAGCCAATGCGCTAAGCTATCCAACGCAAAAGAAATTAAGTCGATATGTTGGAAACTTAGCAAGTTATGACCAAAAAGGTAACCAGTTCTACCAAAAAGTGGCCGGAAAGATGCAGTAGTAGAACTGGTTACTTTTTTGGTTATAACTTGCTTATTTTTCTAGATATCAATTTGATTTCTAATGCAATGGATAGATAACCGGACTGGCTTTAATTCGATTTTATTATTATTGTGCAGAAAGTGGGAAAAATTTTTTTTTACCAAAAAAAAACCATGGACTACCCCCTTTGCTTTTTTTAAAAAATGAAAAAAATTTTTTTTACAAGAAAAACAATTGGTAATTAAAGCCAATGCGCTAAGCTATCCAACGCAAAAGAATTTAAGTCGATATGTTGGAAACTTAGCAAGTTATGACCAAAAAGGTAACCAGTTCTACCAAAAAGTGGCCGGAAAGAGGCAGTAGTAGAACTGGTTACTTTTTTGGTCATAACTTGCTTATTTTTCTAGATATAAACTTGTTTTCTATTGCAATGGATAGATAACCGGACTGGCTTTAATTCGATTTTGTTATTGTGCAGATAGTGGGAAATTTTTTTTTTTTAACAAAAAAAAAAACCATGGACTACCCCCTTTGCTTTTTTTAAAAAATGAAAAAAATTTTTTTTACAAGAAAAACAATTGGTAATTAAAGCCAATGCGCTAAGCTATCCAACGCAAAAGAAATCAAGTCGATATGTTGGAAACTTAGCAAGTTATGACCAAAAAGGTAACCAGTTCTACCAAAAAGTGGCCGGAAAGATGCAGTAGTAGAACTGGTTACTTTTTTGGTTATAACTTGCTTATTTTTCTAGATATCAACTTGATTTCTATTGCAATGGATAGATAACCGGACTGGCTTTAATTCGATTTTATTATTGTGCAGATAGTGGGAAAAATTTTTTTTACCAAAAAAAAAACCATGGACTACCCACTTTGTTGTGAATGTTTATTTAAAACACGCGTATTATTAATATTTATATAAAAAAGGAATTCATTTATTTAAGTTAATACAAAAGTTTTAATGTTTCATTAGAAATGGTTTCTTAGGTTCTAACGCAGGCAATAGAATGAATGAATCAAGAAGAATCAAAAGAAGCCAAGCCCAAAAAGTACCGTTTGATTTTAACTTATATTTTCATTGTCTTCAGTGTTGTATTTTCTTGTAGAGTCGCAACTCAACAATGTTGCGTACTCAACATTCCTCTCCTTGTTAGAGATGAACCTCGTAATCTTGATGCCACACTGGGGCGCGCTTACTACGACATGACTTTTTAGGTTGGACTGGCATTGTAACATTTGGTGAACTAGCTGATGGACTGACTTGTTCATTTAACTGCTGATTTTCAATTAACTCATCTTGTTGGTGATTAATTTGTAATTCGCACTGCTGGTTATTATCCGGTGGTTGGTTGAACAATGGTTGTAAATTGTACATTGTTGGTTCATCCTGGCTCATGTCCAAATACCGATCTCTAATCTGGTTGCTATGTGCTTTGATGATTCTATCACTATCACTATCTTCAATTTTCACACCATAATTTACATATCCGAATTTCTCTACAATTAACCCAGGTATCCATGACATCTTGTTGTTTCTATATGTTTTAACAAAGACTTTTTGACCAATTTTGAACTTTCTTTCAGCAGTGTTATGTTTCTTGTTAAACTGTTCTTCCATTTTATCATTTCGTTGAATGTCATTGAAATCTGCAGGTTTAATCAGATCTATTTCAGTACGTAACTTACGGCCAATAAATAATTCTGCTGGAGTCTTCCCCTCTACGCAATTAGGGTTTGGCGTTGAACGATATTGTAATAAAAATTCTTGAAGATTGCTATTGTCATTTGAACCTCCATCGAACTGTTTGGTAATTGCTGACTTGATTATTTCAACATAACGCTCAGCCTGACCATTGCTTTGTGGGTGGTACGGAGCTGTTCTCATGTGCTGAATACCGCGTTGAAGACAAAATTGTTGAAATTCCGCGCTCACAAATTGAGTTCCATTGTCTGAAACTAGCAAGTTAGGATATCCAAATCTATTTGTATATTCAGTCAAATGTTCAATAATTTTTTTGCTTGTTATGGAATTACTTTGATACACCTCTGGCCATTTTGAGTACGAGTCTATGATCACCAAGTAATATTGTGAACGAATAGGACCCGCAATATCAATGTGAATACGCTGAAGAGGTCTGGTTGAAATGGGCCACGAATAAAGAGATGTTTTTGTTGGAGATTTTGTGTTTACTTGGCATTGAGGACATAGACGAACATATGAATGTATATTTAAAACACGCGTATTATTAATATTTATATAAAAAAGGAATTCATTTATTTAAGTTAATACAAAAGTTTTAATGTTTCATTAGAAATGGTTTCTTAGGTTCTAACGCAGGCAATAGAATGAATGAATCAAGAAGAATCAAAAGAAGCCAAGCCCAAAAAGTACCGTTCGATTTTAACTTATATTTTCATTGTCTTCAGTGTTGTATTTTCTTGTAGAGTCGCAACTCAACAATGTTGCGTACTCAACATTCCTCTCCTTGTTAGAGATGAACCTCGTAATCTTGATGCCACACTGGGGCGCGCTTACTACGACATGACTTTTTAGGTTGGACTGGCATTGTAACATTTGGTGAACTAGCTGATGGACTGACTTGTTCATTTAACTGCTGATTTTCAATTAACTCATCTTGTTGGTGATTAATTTGTAATTCGCACTGCTGGTTATTATCCGGTGGTTGGTTGAACAATGGTTGTAAATTGTACATTGTTGGTTCATCCTGGCTCATGTCCAAATACCGATCTCTAATCTGGTTGCTATGTGCTTTGATGATTCTATCACTATCACTATCTTCAATTTTTACACCATAATTTACATATCCGAATTTCTCTACAATTAACCCAGGTATCCATGACATCTTGTTGTTTCTATATGTTTTAACAAAGACTTTTTGACCAATTTTGAACTTTCTTTCAGCAGTGTTATGTTTCTTGTTAAACTGTTCTTCCATTTTATCATTTCGTTGAATGTCATTGAAATCTGCAGGTTTAATCAGATCTATTTCAGTACGTAACTTACGGCCAATAAATAATTCTGCTGGAGTCTTCCCCTCTACGCAATTAGGGTTTGGCGTTGAACGATATTGTAATAAAAATTCTTGAAGATTGCTATTGTCATTTGAACCTCCATCGAACTGTTTGGTAATTGCTGACTTGATTATTTCAACATAACGCTCAGCCTGACCATTGCTTTGTGGGTGGTACGGAGCTGTTCTCATGTGCTGAATACCGCGTTGAAGACAAAATTGTTGAAATTCCGCGCTCACAAATTGAGTTCCATTGTCTGAAACTAGCAAGTTAGGATATCCAAATCTATTTGTATATTCAGTCAAATGTTCAATAATTTTTTTGCTTGTTATGGAATTACTTTGATACACCTCTGGCCATTTTGAGTACGAGTCTATGATCACCAAGTAATATTGTGAACGAATAGGACCCGCAATATCAATGTGAATACGCTGAAGAGGTCTGGTTGAAATGGGCCACGAATAAAGAGATGTTTTTGTTGGAGATTTTGTGTTTACTTGGCATTGAGGACATAGACGAACATATTCCTCAATTTCCTTATCAATATTAGGCCAATACACATGGCTGCGCGCAATTGATTTCATTCGCTGTTGACCTTGATGTCCTTTGTGTAATGTTTTTAAAATCCGTTTTCTAAACGTTTGTGGAATAACTAATCTTTCTCCATAAAGAAGACAATCGTCCACAATAGATAATGCTGACCGACGATAAAAAAACTGACTTAGTTCTTACCCCCTTTGCTTTTTTTAAAAAATGAAAAAAATTTTTTTTACAAGAAAAACAATTGGTAATTAAAGCCAATGCGCTAAGCTATCCAACGCAAAAGAAATCAAGTCGATATGTTGGAAACTTAGCAAGTTATGACCAAAAAGGTAACCAGTTCTACCAAAAAGTGGCCGGAAAGAGGCAGTAGTAGAACTGGTTACTTTTTTGGTTATAACTTGCTTATTTTTCTAGATATCAACTTGATTTCTATTGCAATGGATAGATAACCGGACTGGCTTTAATTCGATTTTATTATTGTGCAGATAGTGGGAAAAATTTTTTTTTACCAAAAAAAAAAATCCATGGACTACCCCCTTTGCTTTTTTTAAAAAATGAAAAAAATTTTTTTTACAAGAAAAACAATTGGTAATTAAAGCCAATGCGCTAAGCTATCCAACGCAAAAGGAATCAAGTCGATATGTTGGAAACTTAGCAAGTTATGACCAAATAGGTAACCAGTTCTACTAAAAAGTGGCCGGAAAGAGGCAGTAGTAGAACTGGTTACTTTTTTGGTCATAACTTGCTTATTTTTCTAGATATCAACTTGATTTCTATTGCAATGGATAGATAACCGGACTGGCTTTAATTCGATTTTATTATTGTGCAGATAGTGGGAAAATTTTTTTTTACCAAAAAAAAACCATGGACTACCCCCTTTGCTTTTTTTAAAAAATGAAAAAAATTTTTTTTACAAGAAAAACAATTGGTAATTAAAGCCAATGCGCTAAGCTATCCTACGCAAAAGAAATCAAGTCGATATGTTGGAAACTTAGCAAGTTATGACCAAAAAGGTAACCAGTTCTACCAAAAAGTGGCCGGAAAGAGGCAGTAGTAGAACTGGTTACTTTTTTGGTCATAACTTGCTTATTTTTCTAGATATAAACTTGTTTTCTATTGCAATGGATAGATAACCGGACTGGCTTTAATTCGATTTTGTTATTGTGCAGATAGTGGGAAAAGTTTTTTTTTACCAAAAAAAAAACCATGGACTACCCCCTTTGCTTTTTTTAAAAAATGAAAAAAATTTTTTTTACAAGAAAAACAATTGGTAATTAAAGCCAATGCGCTAAGCTATCCAACGCAAAAGAAATCAAGTCGATATGTTGGAAACTTAGCAAGTTATGACCAAAAAGGTAACCAGTTCTACCAAAAAGTGGCCGGAAAGATGCAGTAGTAGAACTGGTTACTTTTTTGGTTATAACTTGCTTATTTTTCTAGATATCAACTTGATTTCTATTGCAATGGATAGATAACCGGACTGGCTTTAATTCGATTTTATTATTATTGTGCAGATAGTGGGAAAAATTTTTTTTTACCAAAAAAAAACCATGGACTACCCCCTTTGCTTTTTTTAAAAAATGAAAAAAATTTTTTTTACAAGAAAGACAATTGGTAATTAAAGCCAATGCGCTAAGCTATCCAACGCAAAAGAAATCAAGTCGATATGTTGGAAACTTAGCAAGTTATGACCAAAAAGGTAACCAGTTCTACCAAAAAGTGGCCGGAAAGATGCAGTAGTAGAACTGGTTACTTTTTTGGTCATAACTTGCTTATTTTTCTAGATATCAACTTGATTTCTATTGCAATGGATAGATAACCGGACTGGCTTTAATTCGATTTTATTATTGTGCAGATAGTGGGAAAATTTTTTTTTTTACCAAAAAAAAAACCATGGACTACCCCCTTTGCTTTTTTTAAAAAATTAAAAAAATTTTTTTTACAAGAAAGACAATTGGTAATTAAAGCCAATGCGCTAAGCTATCCAACGCAAAAGAAATCAAGTCGATATGTTGGAAACTTAGCAAGTTATGACCAAAAAGGTAACCAGTTGTACCAAAAAGTGGCCGGAAAGAGGCAGTAGTAGAACTGGTTACTTTTTTGGTCATAACTTGCTTATTTTTCTAGATATCAACTTGATTTCTATTGCAATGGATAGATAACCGGACTGGCTTTAATTCGATTTTATTATTATTGTGCAGATAGTGGGAAAAATTTTTTTTTACCAAAAAAAAAAAATCCATGGACTACCCCCTTTGCTTTTTTTAAAAAATGAAAAAAATTTTTTTTACAAGAAAGACAATTGGTAATTAAAGCCAATGCGCTAAGCTATCCAACGCAAAAGAAATCAAGTCGATATGTTGGAAACTTAGCAAGTTATGACCAAAAAGGTAACCAGTTCTACCAAAAAGTGGCCGGAAAGAGGCAGTAGTAGAACTGGTTACTTTTTTGGTCATAACTTGCTTATTTTTCTAGATATCAACTTGATTTCTATTGCAATGGATAGATAACCGGACTGGCTTTAATTCGATTTTATTATTGTGCAGATAGTGGGAACATTTTTTTTTTACCAAAAAAAAAACCATGGACTACCCCCTTTGCTTTTTTTAAAAAATGAAAAAAATTTTTTTTACAAGAAAGACAATTGGTAATTAAAGCCAATGCGCTAAGCTATCCAACGCAAAAGAAATCAAGTCGATATGTTGGAAACTTAGCAAGTTATGACCAAAAAGGTAACCAGTTCTACCAAAAAGTGGCCGGAAAGAGGCAGTAGTAGAACTGGTTACTTTTTTGGTCATAACTTGCTTATTTTTCTAGATATCAACTTGATTTCTATTGCAATGGATAGATAACCGGACTGGCTTTAATTCGATTTTATTATTGTGCAGATAGTGGGAAAATTTTTTTTTTTACCAAAAAAAAAACCATGGACTACCCCCTTTGCTTTTTTTAAAAAATGAAAAAAAATTTTTTTACAAGAAAGACAATTGGTAATTAAAGCCAATGCGCTAAGCTATCCAACGCAAAAGAAATCAAGTCGATATGTTGGAAACTTAGCAAGTTATGACCAAAAAGGTAACCAGTTCTACCAAAAAGTGGCCGGAAAGAGGCAGTAGTAGAACTGGTTACTTTTTTGGTCATAACTTGCTTATTTTTCTAGATATCAACTTGATTTCTATTGCAATGGATAGATAACCGGACTGGCTTTAATTCGATTTTATTATTGTGCAGATAGTGGGAAAAAATTTTTTTTACCAAAAAAAAAAAATCCATGGACTACCCCCTTTGCTTTTTTTAAAAAATGAAAAAAATTTTTTTTAAAAGAAAAACAATTAGTAATTAAAGACAATGCGCTAAGCTATCCAACGCAAAAGAAATCAAGTCGATATGTTGGAAACTTAGCAAGTTATGACCAAAAAGGTAACCAGTTGTACCAAAAAGTGGCCGGAAAGAGGCAGTAGTAGAACTGGTTACTTTTTTGGTCATAACTTGCTTATTTTTCTAGATATCAACTTGATTTCTATTGCAATGGATAGATAACCGGACTGGCTTTAATTCGATTTTATTATTATTGTGCAGATAGTGGGAAAAATTTTTTTTTACCAAAAAAAAAAAAAATCCATGGACTACCCCCTTTGCTTTTTTTAAAAAATGAAAAAAATTTTTTTTAAAAGAAAAACAATTAGTAATTAAAGACAATGCGCTAAGCTATCCAACGCAAAATAAATCAAGTCGATATGTTGGAAACTTAGCAAGTTATGACCAAAAAGGTAACCAGTTGTACCAAAAAGTGGCCGGAAAGAGGCAGTAGTAGAACTGGTTACTTTTTTGGTCATAACTTGCTTATTTTTCTAGATATCAACTTGATTTCTATTGCAATGGATAGATAACCGGACTGGCTTTAATTCGATTTTACTATTGTGCAGATAGTGGGAAAAATTTTTTTTACCAAAAAAAAAACCATGGACTACCTCCTTTGCTTTTTTTAAAAAATGAAAAAAATTTTTTTTACAAGAAAAACAATTGGTAATTAAAGCCAATGCGCTAAGCTATCCAACGCAAAAGAAATCAAGTCGATATGTTGGAAACTTAGCAAGTTATGACCAAAAAGGTAACCAGTTCTACCAAAAAGTGGCCGGAAAGAGGCAGTAGTAGAACTGGTTACTTTTTTGGTCATAACTTGCTTATTTTTCTAGATATCAACTTGATTTCTATTGCAATGGATAGATAACCGGACTGGCTTTAATTCGATTTTATTATTATTGTGCAGATAGTGGGAAAAATTTTTTTTTACCAAAAAAAAAAAATCCATGGACTACCCCCTTTGCTTTTTTTAAAAAATGAAAAAAATTTTTTTTACAAGAAAAACAATTGGTAATTAAAGCCAATGCGCTAAGCTATCCAACGCAAAAGAAATTAAGTCGATATGTTGGAAACTTAGCAAGTTATGACCAAAAAGGTAACCAGTTCTACCAAAAAGTGGCCGGAAAGAGGCAGTAGTAGAACTGGTTACTTTTTTGGTCATAGCTTGCTTATTTTTCTAGATATCAACTTGATTTCTATTGCAATGGATAGATAACCGGACTGGCTTTAATTCGATTTTATTATTGTGCAGATAGTGGGAAAAAATTTTTTTTACCAAAAAAAAAAAAATCCATGGACTACCCCCTTTGCTTTTTTTAAAAAATGAAAAAAATTTTTTTTAAAAGAAAAACAATTAGTAATTAAAGACAATGCGCTAAGCTATCCAACGCAAAATAAATCAAGTCGATATGTTGGAAACTTAGCAAGTTATGACCAAAAAGGTAACCAGTTGTACCAAAAAGTGGCCGGAAAGAGGCAGTAGTAGAACTGGTTACTTTTTTGGTCATAACTTGCTTATTTTTCTAGATATCAACTTGATTTCTATTGCAATGGATAGATAACCGGACTGGCTTTAATTCGATTTTACTATTGTGCAGATAGTGGGAAAAATTTTTTTTACCAAAAAAAAAACCATGGACTACCTCCTTTGCTTTTTTTAAAAAATGAAAAAAATTTTTTTTACAAGAAAAACAATTGGTAATTAAAGCCAATGCGCTAAGCTATCCAACGCAAAAGAAATCAAGTCGATATGTTGGAAACTTAGCAAGTTATGACCAAAAAGGTAACCAGTTCTACCAAAAAGTGGCCGGAAAGAGGCAGTAGTAGAACTGGTTACTTTTTTGGTCATAACTTGCTTATTTTTCTAGATATCAACTTGATTTCTATTGCAATGGATAGATAACCGGACTGGCTTTAATTCGATTTTATTATTATTGTGCAGATAGTGGGAAAAATTTTTTTTTACCAAAAAAAAAAACCATGGACTACCCCCTTTGCTTTTTTTAAAAAATGAAAAAAATTTTTTTTACAAGAAAAACAATTGGTAATTAAAGCCAATGCGCTAAGCTATCTAACGCAAAAGAAATTAAGTCGATATGTTGGAAACTTAGCAAGTTATGACCAAAAAGGTAACCAGTTCTACCAAAAAGTGGCCGGAAAGAGGCAGTAGTAGAACTGGTTACTTTTTTGGTCATAACTTGCTTATTTTTCTAGATATCAACTTGATTTCTATTGCAATGGATAGATAACCGGACTGGCTTTAATTCGATTTTATTATTGTGCAGATAGTGGGAAAAAATTTTTTTTGACCAAAAAAAAAAAATCCATGGACTACCCCCTTTGCTTTTTTTAAAAAATGAAAAAAATTTTTTTTAAAAGAAAAACAATTAGTAATTAAAGACAATGCGCTAAGCTATCCAACGCAAAATAAATCAAGTCGATATGTTGGAAACTTAGCAAGTTATGACCAAAAAGGTAACCAGTTGTACCAAAAAGTGGCCGGAAAGAGGCAGTAGTAGAACTGGTTACTTTTTTGGTCATAACTTGCTTATTTTTCTAGATATCAACTTGATTTCTATTGCAATGGATAGATAACCGGACTGGCTTTAATTCGATTTTACTATTGTTCAGATAGTGGGAAAAATTTTTTTTACCAAAAAAAAAAACCATGGACTACCTCCTTTGCTTTTTTTAAAAAATGAAAAAAAATTTTTTTACAAGAAAAACAATTGGTAATTAAAGCCAATGCGCTAAGCTATCCAACGCAAAAGAAATCAAGTCGATATGTTGGAAACTTAGCAAGTTATGACCAAAAAGGTAACCAGTTGTACCAAAAAGTGGCCGGAAAGAGGCAGTAGTAGAACTGGTTACTTTTTTGGTCATAACTTGCTTATTTTTCTAGATATCAACTTGATTTCTATTGCAATGGATAGATAACCGGACTGGCTTTAATTCGATTTTACTATTGTGCAGATAGTGGGAAAAATTTTTTTTACCAAAAAAAAAACCATGGACTACCTCCTTTGCTTTTTTTAAAAAATGAAAAAAAATTTTTTTACAAGAAAAACAATTGGTAATTAAAGCCAATGCGCTAAGCTATCCAACGCAAAAGAAATCAAGTCGATATGTTGGAAACTTAGCAAGTTATGACCAAAAAGGTAACCAGTTCTACCAAAAAGTGGCCGGAAAGAGGCAGTAGTAGAACTGGTTACTTTTTTGGTCATAACTTGCTTATTTTTCTAGATATCAACTTGATTTCTATTGCAATGGATAGATAACCGGACTGGCTTTAATTCGATTTTATTATTATTGTGCAGATAGTGGGAAAAATTTTTTTTTACCAAAAAAAAAAAAAAATCCATGGACTACCCCCTTTGCTTTTTTTAAAAAATGAAAAAAATTTTTTTTAAAAGAAAAACAATTAGTAATTAAAGACAATGCGCTAAGCTATCCAACGCAAAAGAAATCAAGTCGATATGTTGGAAACTTAGCAAGTTATGACCAAAAAGGTAACCAGTTCTACCAAAAAGTGGCCGGAAAGAGGCAGTAGTAGAACTGGTTACTTTTTTGGTCATAACTTGCTTATTTTTCTAGATATCAACTTGATTTCTATTGCAATGGATAGATAACCGGACTGGCTTTAATTCGATTTTATTATTGTGCAGATAGTGGGAAAATTTTTTTTTTTACCAAAAAAAAAACCATGGACTACCCCCTTTGCTTTTTTTAAAAAATGAAAAAAATTTTTTTTACAAGAAAGACAATTGGTAATTAAAGCCAATGCGCTAAGCTATCCAACGCAAAAGAAATCAAGTCGATATGTTGGAAACTTAGCAAGTTATGACCAAAAAGGTAACCAGTTCTACCAAAAAGTGGCCGGAAAGAGGCAGTAGTAGAACTGGTTACTTTTTTGGTCATAACTTGCTTATTTTTCTAGATATCAACTTGATTTCTATTGCAATGGATAGATAACCGGACTGGCTTTAATTCGATTTTATTATTGTGCAGATAGTGGGAAAAAATTTTTTTTACCAAAAAAAAAAAATCCATGGACTACCCCCTTTGCTTTTTTTAAAAAATGAAAAAAATTTTTTTTAAAAGAAAAACAATTAGTAATTAAAGACAATGCGCTAAGCTATCCAACGCAAAAGAAATCAAGTCGATATGTTGGAAACTTAGCAAGTTATGACCAAAAAGGTAACCAGTTGTACCAAAAAGTGGCCGGAAAGAGGCAGTAGTAGAACTGGTTACTTTTTTGGTCATAACTTGCTTATTTTTCTAGATATCAACTTGATTTCTATTGCAATGGATAGATAACCGGACTGGCTTTAATTCGATTTTACTATTGTGCAGATAGTGGGAAAAATTTTTTTTACCAAAAAAAAAAACCATGGACTACCTCCTTTGCTTTTTTTAAAAAATGAAAAAAAATTTTTTACAAGAAAAACAATTGGTAATTAAAGCCAATGCGCTAAGCTATCCAACGCAAAAGAAATCAAGTCGATATGTTGGAAACTTAGCAAGTTATGACCAAAAAGGTAACCAGTTCTACCAAAAAGTGGCCGGAAAGAGGCAGTAGTAGAACTGGTTACTTTTTTGGTCATAACTTGCTTATTTTTCTAGATATCAACTTGATTTCTATTGCAATGGATAGATAACCGGACTGGCTTTAATTCGATTTTATTATTATTGTGCAGATAGTGGGAAAAATTTTTTTTTACCAAAAAAAAAAAAAATCCATGGACTACCCCCTTTGCTTTTTTTAAAAAATGAAAAAAATTTTTTTTAAAAGAAAAACAATTAGTAATTAAAGACAATGCGCTAAGCTATCCAACGCAAAATAAATCAAGTCGATATGTTGGAAACTTAGCAAGTTATGACCAAAAAGGTAACCAGTTGTACCAAAAAGTGGCCGGAAAGAGGCAGTAGTAGAACTGGTTACTTTTTTGGTCATAACTTGCTTATTTTTCTAGATATCAACTTGATTTCTATTGCAATGGATAGATAACCGGACTGGCTTTAATTCGATTTTACTATTGTGCAGATAGTGGGAAAAATTTTTTTTACCAAAAAAAAAACCATGGACTACCTCCTTTGCTTTTTTTAAAAAATGAAAAAAATTTTTTTTACAAGAAAAACAATTGGTAATTAAAGCCAATGCGCTAAGCTATCCAACGCAAAAGAAATCAAGTCGATATGTTGGAAACTTAGCAAGTTATGACCAAAAAGGTAACCAGTTCTACCAAAAAGTGGCCGGAAAGAGGCAGTAGTAGAACTGGTTACTTTTTTGGTCATAACTTGCTTATTTTTCTAGATATCAACTTGATTTCTATTGCAATGGATAGATAACCGGACTGGCTTTAATTCGATTTTATTATTATTGTGCAGATAGTGGGAAAAATTTTTTTTTACCAAAAAAAAAAAAATCCATGGACTACCCCCTTTGCTTTTTTTAAAAAATGAAAAAAATTTTTTTTACAAGAAAAACAATTGGTAATTAAAGCCAATGCGCTAAGCTATCCAACGCAAAAGAAATTAAGTCGATATGTTGGAAACTTAGCAAGTTATGACCAAAAAGGTAACCAGTTCTACCAAAAAGTGGCCGGAAAGAGGCAGTAGTAGAACTGGTTACTTTTTTGGTCATAGCTTGCTTATTTTTCTAGATATCAACTTGATTTCTATTGCAATGGATAGATAACCGGACTGGCTTTAATTCGATTTTATTATTGTGCAGATAGTGGGAAAAAATTTTTTTTACCAAAAAAAAAAAAATCCATGGACTACCCCCTTTGCTTTTTTTAAAAAATGAAAAAAATTTTTTTTAAAAGAAAAACAATTAGTAATTAAAGACAATGCGCTAAGCTATCCAACGCAAAATAAATCAAGTCGATATGTTGGAAACTTAGCAAGTTATGACCAAAAAGGTAACCAGTTGTACCAAAAAGTGGCCGGAAAGAGGCAGTAGTAGAACTGGTTACTTTTTTGGTCATAACTTGCTTATTTTTCTAGATATCAACTTGATTTCTATTGCAATGGATAGATAACCGGACTGGCTTTAATTCGATTTTACTATTGTGCAGATAGTGGGAAAAATTTTTTTTACCAAAAAAAAAACCATGGACTACCTCCTTTGCTTTTTTTAAAAAATGAAAAAAATTTTTTTTACAAGAAAAACAATTGGTAATTAAAGCCAATGCGCTAAGCTATCCAACGCAAAAGAAATCAAGTCGATATGTTGGAAACTTAGCAAGTTATGACCAAAAAGGTAACCAGTTCTACCAAAAAGTGGCCGGAAAGAGGCAGTAGTAGAACTGGTTACTTTTTTGGTCATAACTTGCTTATTTTTCTAGATATCAACTTGATTTCTATTGCAATGGATAGATAACCGGACTGGCTTTAATTCGATTTTATTATTATTGTGCAGATAGTGGGAAAAATTTTTTTTTACCAAAAAAAAAAACCATGGACTACCCCCTTTGCTTTTTTTAAAAAATGAAAAAAATTTTTTTTACAAGAAAAACAATTGGTAATTAAAGCCAATGCGCTAAGCTATCCAACGCAAAAGAAATTAAGTCGATATGTTGGAAACTTAGCAAGTTATGACCAAAAAGGTAACCAGTTCTACCAAAAAGTGGCCGGAAAGAGGCAGTAGTAGAACTGGTTACTTTTTTGGTCATAACTTGCTTATTTTTCTAGATATCAACTTGATTTCTATTGCAATGGATAGATAACCGGACTGGCTTTAATTCGATTTTATTATTGTGCAGATAGTGGGAAAAAATTTTTTTTGACCAAAAAAAAAAAATCCATGGACTACCCCCTTTGCTTTTTTTAAAAAATGAAAAAAATTTTTTTTAAAAGAAAAACAATTAGTAATTAAAGACAATGCGCTAAGCTATCCAACGCAAAATAAATCAAGTCGATATGTTGGAAACTTAGCAAGTTATGACCAAAAAGGTAACCAGTTGTACCAAAAAGTGGCCGGAAAGAGGCAGTAGTAGAACTGGTTACTTTTTTGGTCATAACTTGCTTATTTTTCTAGATATCAACTTGATTTCTATTGCAATGGATAGATAACCGGACTGGCTTTAATTCGATTTTACTATTGTGCAGATAGTGGGAAAAATTTTTTTTTTTACCAAAAAAAAAACCATGGACTACCTCCTTTGCTTTTTTTAAAAAATGAAAAAAAATTTTTTTACAAGAAAAACAATTGGTAATTAAAGCAAATGCGCTAAGCTATCCAACGCAAAAGAAATCAAGTCGATATGTTGGAAACTTAGCAAGTTATGACCAAAAAGGTAACCAGTTCTACCAAAAAGTGGCCGGAAAGAGGCAGTAGTAGAACTGGTTACTTTTTTGGTCATAGCTTGCTTATTTTTCTAGATATCAACTTGATTTCTATTGCAATGGATAGATAACCGGACTGGCTTTAATTCGATTTTACTATTGTGCAGATAGTGGGAAAAATTTTTTTTTTTACCAAAAAAAAAACCATGGACTACCTCCTTTGCTTTTTTTAAAAAATGAAAAAAAATTTTTTTACAAGAAAAACAATTGGTAATTAAAGCAAATGCGCTAAGCTATCCAACGCAAAAGAAATCAAGTCGATATGTTGGAAACTTAGCAAGTTATGACCAAAAAGGTAACCAGTTCTACCAAAAAGTGGCCGGAAAGAGGCAGTAGTAGAACTGGTTACTTTTTTGGTCATAGCTTGCTTATTTTTCTAGATATCAACTTGATTTCTATTGCAATGGATAGATAACCGGACTGGCTTTAATTCGATTTTATTATTGTGCAGATAGTGGGAAAAAATTTTTTTTACCAAAAAAAAAAAAATCCATGGACTACCCCCTTTGCTTTTTTTAAAAAATGAAAAAAATTTTTTTTAAAAGAAAAACAATTAGTAATTAAAGACAATGCGCTAAGCTATCCAACGCAAAAGAAATCAAGTCGATATGTTGGAAACTTAGCAAGTTATGACCAAAAAGGTAACCAGTTGTACCAAAAAGTGGCCGGAAAGAGGCAGTAGTAGAACTGGTTACTTTTTTGGTCATAACTTGCTTATTTTTTTAGATATCAACTTGATTTCTATTGCAATGGATAGATAACCGGACTGGCTTTAATTCGATTTTACTATTGTGCAGATAGTGGGAAAAATTTTTTTTTTTTACCAAAAAAAAAACCATGGACTACCTCCTTTGCTTTTTTTAAAAAATGAAAAAAATTTTTTTTAAAAGAAAAACAATTGGCGATTAAAGCCAATGCGCTAAGCTATCCAACGCAAAAGAAATCAAGTCGATATGTTGGAAACTTAGCAAGTTATGACCAAAAAGGTAACCAGTTGTACCAAAAAGTGGCCGGAAAGAGGCAGTAGTAGAACTGGTTACTTTTTTGGTCATAACTTGCTTATTTTTCTAGATATCAACTTGATTTCTATTGCAATGGATAGATAACCGGACTGGCTTTAATTCGATTTTATTATTGTGCAGATAGTGGGAAAATTTTTTTTTTACCAAAAAAAAAAACCATGGACTACCTACCCCCTTTGCTTTTTTTAAAAAATGAAAAAAAATTTTTTTACAAGAAAACCAAGTGGTAATTAAAGCCAATGCGCTAAGCTATCCAACGCAAAAGAAATCAAGTCGATATGTTGGAAACTTAGCAAGTTATGACCAAAAAGGTAACCAGTTGTACCAAAAAGTGGCCGGAAAGAGGCAGTAGTAGAACTGGTTACTTTTTTGGTCATAACTTGCTTATTTTTCTAGATATCAACTTGAATTCTATTGCAATGGATAGATAACCGGACTGGCTTTAATTCGATTTTATTATTGTGCAGATAGTGGGAAAATTTTTTTTTTTACCAAAAAAAAACCATGGACTACCCCCTTTGCTTTTTTTAAAAAATGAAAAAAAATTTTTTTACAAGAAAAACAATTGACGATTAAAGCCAATGCGCTAAGCTATCCAACGCAAAAGAAATCAAGTCGATATGTTGGAAACTTAGCAAGTTATGACCAAAAAGGTAACCAGTTCTACCAAAAAGTGGCCGGAAAGAGGCAGTAGTAGAACTGGTTACTTTTTTGGTCATAACTTGCTTATTTTTCTAGATATCAACTTGATTTCTATTGCAATGGATAGATAACCGGACTGGCTTTAATTCGATTTTATTATTGTGCAGATAGTGGGAAATTTTTTTTTTACCAAAAAAAAACCATGGACTACCCCCTTTGCTTTTTTTAAAAAATGAAAAAAATTTTTTTTACAAGAAAAACAATTGGTGATTAAAGCCAATGCGCTAAGCTATCTAACGCAAAAGAAATCAAGTCGATATGTTGGAAACTTAGCAAGTTATGACCAAAAAGGTAACCAGTTCTAACAAAAAGTGGCCGGAAAGAGGCAGTAGTAGAACTGGTTACTTTTTTGGTCATAACTTGCTTATTTTTCTAGATATCAACTTGATTTCTATTGCAATGGATAGATAACCGGACTGGCTTTAAATCGATTTTATTATTGTGCAGATAGTGGGAAAAATTTTTTTTTACCAAAAAAAAAACCATGGACTACCCCCTTTGCTTTTTTTAAAAAATGAAAAAAAAATTTTTTACAAGAAAAACAATTGGTAATTAAAGCCAATGCGCTAAGCTATCTAACGCAAAAGAAATCAAGTCGATATGTTGGAAACTTAGCAAGTTATGAAAAAAAAGGTAACCAGTTCTACCAAAAAGTGGCCGGAAAGATTCAGTAGTAGAACTGGTTACTTTTTTGGTCATAACTTGCTTAATTTTCTAGATATCAACTTGATTTCTATTGCAATGAATAGATAACCGGACTGGCTTTAATTCGATTTTACTATTGTGCAGATAGTGGGAAAAATTTTTTTTTTACCAAAAGAAAACCATGGACTACACCCTTTGCTTTTTTTAAAAAATGAAAAAAAATTTTTTTACAAGAAAAACAATTCGTAATTAAAGCCAATGCGCTAAGCTATCCAACGCAAAAGAAATCAAGTCGATATGTTGGAAACTTAGCAAGTTATGACCAAAAAGGTAACCAGTTCTACCAAAAAGTGGCCGGAAAGAGGCAGTAGTAGAACTGGTTACTTTTTTGGTCATAACTTGCTTATTTTTCTAGATATCAACTTGATTTCTATTGCAATGGATAGATAACCGGACTGGCTTTAATTCGATTTTATTATTGTGCAGATAGTGGGAAAAATTTTTTTTTACCAAAAAAAAACCATGGACTACCCCCTTTGCTTTTTTTAAAAAATGAAAAAAAATTTTTTTACAAGAAAAACAATTTTTGATTAAAGCCAATGCGCTAAGCTATCCAACGCAAAAGAAATCAAGTCGATATGTTGGAAACTTAGCAAGTTATGACCAAAAAGGTAACCAGTTCTAACAAGAAGTGGCCGGAAAGAGGCAGTAGTAGAACTGGTTACTTTTTTGGTCATAACTTGCTTATTTTTCTAGATATCAACTTGATTTCTATTGCAATGGATAGATAACCGGACTGGCTTTAAATCGATTTTATTATTGTGCAGATAGTGGGAAAAATTTTTTTTTACCAAAAAAAAACCATGGACTACCCCCTTTTGCTTTTTTTAAAAAATGAAAAAAATTTGTTTTACAAGAAAAACAATTGGTAATTAAAGCCAATGCGCTAAGCTATCCAACGCAAAAGAAATCAAGTCGATATGTTGGAAACTTAGCAAGTTATGACCAAAAAGGTAACCAGTTCTACCAAAAAGTGGCCGGAAAGAGGCAGTAGTAGAACTGGTTACTTTTTTGGTCATAACTTGCTTATTTTTCTAGATATCAACTTGATTTCTATTGCAATGGATAGATAACCGGACTGGCTTTAATTCGATTTTACTATTGTGCAGATAGTGGGAAAAATTTTTTTTTACCAAAAAAAAAAACCATGGACTACCCCCTTTGCTTTTTTTAAAAAATGAAAAAAAAATTTTTTACAAGAAAAACAATTGGTAATTAAAGCCAATGCGCTAAGCTATCCAACGCAAAAGAAATCAAGTCGATATGTTGGAAACTTAGCAAGTTATGACCAAAAAGGTAACCAGTTCTAACAAAAAGTGGCCGGAAAGAGGCAGTAGTAGAACTGGTTACTTTTTTGGTCATAACTTGCTTATTTTTTTAGATATCAACTTGATTTCTATTGCAATGGATAGATAACCGGACTGGCTTTAATTCGATTTTACTATTGTGCAGATAGTGGGAAAAAATTTTTTTTACCAAAAAAAAACCATGGACTACCCCCTTTGCTTTTTTTTAAAAATGAAAAAAAATTTTTTTACAAGAAAAACAATTGGTTATTAAAGCCAATGCGCTAAGCTATCCAACGCAAAAGAAATCAAGTCGATATGTTGGAAACTTAGCAAGTTATGACCAAAAAGGTAACCAGTTCTACCAAAAAGTGGCCGGAAAGAGGCAGTAGTAGAACTGGTTACTTTTTTGGTCATAACTTGCTTAATTTTCTAGATATCAACTTGATTTCTATTGCAATGAATAGATAACCGGACTGGCTTTAAATCGATTTTATTATTGTGCAGATAGTGGGAAATTTTTTTTTTTTTACCAAAAAAAAACCATGGACTACCCCCTTTGCTTTTTTTAAAAAATGAAAAAAAATTTTTTTACAAGAAAAACAATTGGTAATTAAAGCCAATGCGCTAAGCTATCCAACGCAAAAGAAATCAAGTCGATATGTTGGAAACTTAGCAAGTTATGACCAAAAAGGTAACCAGTTCTACCAAAAAGTGGCCGGAAAGAGGCAGTAGTAGAACTGGTTACTTTTTTGGTCATAACTTGCTTATTTTTCTAGATATCAACTTGATTTCTATTGCAATGGATAGATAACCGGACTGGCTTTAATTCGATTTTATTATTGTGCAGATAGTGGGAAAAATTTTTTTTTACCAAAAAAAAACCATGGACTACCCCCTTTGCTTTTTTTAAAAAATGAAAAAAATTTTTTTTACAAGAAAACCAATTGGTAATTAAAGCGAATGCGCTAAGCTATCCAACGCAAAAGAAATCAAGTCGATATGTTGGAAACTTAGCAAGTTATGACCAAAAAGGTAACCAGTTCTAACAAAAAAGTGGCCGGAAAGAGGCAGTAGTAGAACTGGTTACTTTTTTGGTCATAACTTGCTTATTTTTCTAGATATCAACTTGATTTCTATTGCAATGGATAGATAACCGGACTGGCTTTAATTCGATTTTATTATTGTGCAGATGGTGGAAAAAATTTTTTTTTACCAAAAAAAAACCATGGACTACTCCCTTTGCTTTTTTTAAAAAATGAAAAAAATTTTTTTTACAAGAAAAACAATTGGTGATTAAAGCGAATGCGCTAAGCTATCCAACGCAAAAGAAATCAAGTCGATATGTTAGAAACTTAGCAAGTTATGACCAAAAAGGTAACCAGTTCTAACAAAAAGTGGCCGGAAAGAGGCCGGAAAGAGGCAGTAGTAGAACTGGTTACTTTTTTGGTCATAACTTGCTTATTTTTTTAGATATCAACTTGATTTCTATTGCAATGGATAGATAACCGGACTGGCTTTAATTCGATTTTACTATTGTGCAGATAGTGGGAAAAATTTTTTTTTACCAAAAAAAAACCATGGACTACCCCCTTTGCTTTTTTTAAAAAATGAAAAAAAAATTTTTTTACAAGAAAAACAATTGGTGATTAAAGCCAATGCGCTAAGCTATCTAACGCAAAAGAAATCAAGTCGATATGTTGGAAACTTAGCAAGTTATGACCAAAAAGGTAACCAGTTCTAACAAAAAGTGGCCGGAAAGAGGCAGTAGTAGAACTGGTTACTTTTTTGGTCATAACTTGCTTATTTTTCTAGATATCAACTTGATTTCTAGTGCAATGGATAGATAACCGGACTGGCTTTAATTCGATTTTATTATTGTGCAGATAGTGGGAAAAATTTTTTTTTTACCAAAAAAAAAACCATGGACTACCCCCTTTGCTTTTTTTAAAAAATGAAAAAAAAATTTTTTACAAGAAAAACAATTGGTAATTAAAGCCAATGCGCTAAGCTATCTAACGCAAAAGAAATCAAGTCGATATGTTGGAAACTTAGCAAGTTATGACCAAAAAGGTAACCAGTTCTACCAAAAAGTGGCCGGAAAGAGGCAGTAGTAGAACTGGTTACTTTTTTGGTCATAACTTGCTTATTTTTCTAGATATCAACTTGATTTCTATTGCAATGGATAGATAACCGGACTGGCTTTAATTCGATTTTATTATTGTGCAGATAGTTGGAAATTTTTTTTTTTACCAAAAAAAAACCATGGACTACCCCCTTTGCTTTTTTTAAAAAATGAAAAAAAAATTTTTTTACAAGAAAAACAATTGGTGATTAAAGCCAATGCGCTAAGCTATCTAACGCAAAAGAAATCAAGTCGATATGTTGGAAACTTAGCAAGTTATGACCAAAAAGGTAACCAGTTCTAACAAAAAGTGGCCGGAAAGAGGCAGTAGTAGAACTGGTTACTTTTTTGGTCATAACTTGCTTATTTTTCTAGATATCAACTTGATTTCTAGTGCAATGGATAGATAACCGGACTGGCTTTAATTCGATTTTATTATTGTGCAGATAGTGGGAAAAATTTTTTTTTTACCAAAAAAAAACCATGGACTACCCCCTTTGCTTTTTTTAAAAAATGAAAAAAAAATTTTTTACAAGAAAAACAATTGGTAATTAAAGCCAATGCGCTAAGCTATCTAACGCAAAAGAAATCAAGTCGATATGTTGGAAACTTAGCAAGTTATGACCAAAAAGGTAACCAGTTCTACCAAAAAGTGGCCGGAAAGAGGCAGTAGTAGAACTGGTTACTTTTTTGGTCATAACTTGCTTAATTTTCTAGATATCAACTTGATTTCTATTGCAATGAATAGATAACCGGACTGGCTTTAAATCGATTTTATTATTGTGCAGATAGTGGGAAAATTTTTTTTTTTTACCAAAAAAAAACCATGGACTACCCCCTTTGCTTTTTTTAAAAAATGAAAAAAAATTTTTTTACAAGAAAAACAATTGGTAATTAAAGCCAATGCGCTAAGCTATCCAACGCAAAAGAAATCAAGTCGATATGTTGGAAACTTAGCAAGTTATGACCAAAAAGGTAACCAGTTCTACCAAAAAGTGGCCGGAAAGAGGCAGTAGTAGAACTGGTTACTTTTTTGGTCATAACTTGCTTATTTTTCTAGATATCAACTTGATTTCTATTGCAATGGATAGATAACCGGACTGGCTTTAATTCGATTTTATTATTGTGCAGATAGTGGGAAAAATTTTTTTTTACCAAAAAAAAACCATGGACTACCCCCTTTGCTTTTTTTAAAAAATGAAAAAAATTTTTTTTACAAGAAAACCAATTGGTAATTAAAGCGAATGCGCTAAGCTATCCAACGCAAAAGAAATCAAGTCGATATGTTGGAAACTTAGCAAGTTATGACCAAAAAGGTAACCAGTTCTAACAAAAAGTGGCCGGAAAGAGGCAGTAGTAGAACTGGTTACTTTTTTGGTCATAACTTGCTTATTTTTCTAGATATCAACTTGATTTCTATTGCAATGGATAGATAACCGGACTGGCTTTAATTCGATTTTATTATTGTGCAGATGGTGGAAAAAATTTTTTTTTACCAAAAAAAAACCATGGACTACTCCCTTTGCTTTTTTTAAAAAATGAAAAAAATTTTTTTTACAAGAAAAACAATTGGTGATTAAAGCGAATGCGCTAAGCTATCCAACGCAAAAGAAATCAAGTCGATATGTTAGAAACTTAGCAAGTTATGACCAAAAAGGTAACCAGTTCTAACAAAAAGTGGCCGGAAAGAGGCCGGAAAGAGGCAGTAGTAGAACTGGTTACTTTTTTGGTCATAACTTGCTTATTTTTCTAGATATCACCTTGATTTCTATTGCAATGAATAGATAACCGGACTGGCTTTAATTCGATTTTGATATTGTGCAGATAGTGGGAAAATTTTTTTTTTACCAAAAAAAAACCATGGACTACCCCCTTTGCTTTTTTTAAAAAATGAAAAAAATTTTTTTTACAAGAAAAACAATTGGTAATTAAAGCGAATGCGCTAAGCTATCCAACGCAAAAGAAATCAAGTCGATATGTTGGAAACTTAGCAAGTTATGACCAAAAAGGTAACCAGTTCTAACAAAAAGTGGCCGGAAAGAGGCAGTAGTAGAACTGGTTACTTTTTTGGTCATAACTTGCTTATTTTTCTAGATATCACCTTGATTTCTATTGCAATGGATAGATAACCGGACTGGCTTTAATTCGATTTTATTATTGTGCAGATAGTGGGAAAATTTTTTTTTTTTACCAAAAAAAAACATGGACTACCCCCTTTGCTTTTTTTAAAAAATGAAAAAAATTTTTTTTACAAGAAAAACAATTGGTGATTAAAGCCAATGCGCTAAGCTATCCAACACAAAAGAAATCAAGTCGATATGTTGGAAACTTAGCAAGTTATGACCAAAAAGGTAACCAGTTCTACCAAAAAGTGGCCGGAAAGAGGCAGTAGTAGAACTGGTTACTTTTTTGGTCATAACTTGCTTATTTTTCTAGATATCACCTTGATTTCTATTGCAATGAATAGATAACCGGACTGGCTTTAATTCGATTTTACTATTGTGCAGATAGTGGGAAAAATTTTTTTTTACCAAAAAAAAACCATGGACTACCCCCTTTGCTTTTTTTAAAAAAGGAAAAAAATTTTTTTTACAAGAAAAACAATTGGTAATTAAAGCGAATGCGCTAAGCTATCCAACGCAAAAGAAATCAAGTCGATATGTTGGAAACTTAGCAAGTTATGACCAAAAAGGTAACCAGTTCTAACAAAAAGTGGCCGGAAAGAGGCAGTAGTAGAACTGGTTACTTTTTTGGTCATAACTTGCTTATTTTTCTAGATATCACCTTGATTTCTATTGCAATGGATAGATAACCGGACTGGCTTTAATTCGATTTTATTATTGTGCAGATAGTGGGAAAATTTTTTTTTTTTACCAAAAAAAACCATGGACTACCCCCTTTGCTTTTTTTAAAAAATGAAAAAAATTTTTTTACAAGAAAAACAATTGGTGATTAAAGCCAATGCGCTAAGCTATCCAACACAAAAGAAATCAATTCGATATGTTGGAAACTTAGCAAGTTATGACCAAAAAGGTAACCAGTTCTACCAAAAAGTGGCCGGAAAGAGGCAGTAGTAGAACTGGTTACTTTTTTGGTCATAACCTGCTTATTTTTCTAGATATCAACTTGATTTCTATTGCAATGGATAGATAACCGGACTGGCTTTAATTCGATTTTATTATTGTGCAGATGGTGGGAAAAATTTTTTTTTACCAAAAAAAAACCATGGACTACTCCCTTTGCTTTTTTTAAAAAATGAAAAAAATTTTTTTTACAAGAAAAACAATTGGTAATTAAAGCGAATGCGCTAAGCTATCCAACGCAAAAGAAATCAAGTCGATATGTTAGAAACTTAGCAAGTTATGACCAAAAAGGTAACCAGTTCTAACAAAAAGTGGCCGGAAAGAGGCCGGAAAGAGGCAGTAGTAGAACTGGTTACTTTTTTGGTCATAACTTGCTTATTTTTCTAGATATCACCTTGATTTCTATTGCAATGAATAGATAACCGGACTGGCTTTAATTCGATTTTATTATTGTGCAGATAGTGGGAAAATTTTTTTTTTACCAAAAAAAAACCATGGACTACCCCCTTTGCTTTTTTTAAAAAATGAAAAAAAATTTTTTTTACAAAAAAAACAATTGGTAATTAAAGCGAATGCGCTAAGCTATCCAACGCAAAAGAAATCAAGTCGATATGTTGGAAACTTAGCAAGTTATGACCAAAAAGGTAACCAGTTCTAACAAAAAGTGGCCGGAAAGAGGCAGTAGTAGAACTGGTTACTTTTTTGGTCATAACTTGCTTATTTTTCTAGATATCACCTTGATTTCTATTGCAATGGATAGATAACCGGACTGGCTTTAATTCGATTTTATTATTGTGCAGATAGTGGGAAAATTTTTTTTTTTACCAAAAAAAAACATGGACTACCCCCTTTGCTTTTTTTAAAAAATGAAAAAAATTTTTTTTACAAGAAAAACAATTGGTGATTAAAGCCAATGCGCTAAGCTATCCAACACAAAAGAAATCAAGTCGATATGTTGGAAACTTAGCAAGTTATGACCAAAAAGGTAACCAGTTCTACCAAAAAGTGGCCGGAAAGAGGCAGTAGTAGAACTGGTTACGTTTTTGTTCACAACTGGCTTATTTTTTTAGATATCACCTTGATTTCTATTGCAATGGATAGATAACCGGACTGGCTTTAATTCGATTTTACTATTGTGCAGATAGTGGGAAAAATTTTTTTTTACCAAAAGAAAACCATGGACTACCCCCTTTGTTTTTTTTAAAAAATGAAAAAAAATTTTTTTACAAGAAAAACAATTGGTAATTAAAGCCAATGCGCTAAGCTATCCAACGCAAAAGAAATCAAGTCGATATGTTGGAAACTTAGCAAGTTATGACCAAAAAGGTAACCAGTTCTAACAAAAAGTGGCCGGAAAGAGGCAGTAGTAGAACTGGTTACTTTTTTGGTCATAACTTGCTTATTTTTCTAGATATCACCTTGATTTCTATTGCAATGGATAGATAACCGGACTGGCTTTAATTCGATTTTATTATTGTGCAGATAGTGGGAAAATTTTTTTTTTAATAAAAAAAAACCATGGACTACCCCCTTTGCTTTTTTTAAAAAATGAAAAAATTTTTTTTTACAAGAAAAACAATTGGCGATTAAAGCCAATGCGCTAAGCTATCCAACGCAAAAGAAATCAAGTCGATATGTTGGAAACTTAGCAAGTTATGACCAAAAAGGTAACCAGTTCTAACAAAAAGTGGCCGGAAAGAGGCAGTAGTAGAACTGGTTACTTTTTTGGTCATAACTTGCTTATTTTTCTAGATATCACCTTGATTTCTATTGCAATAAATAGATAACCGGACTGGCTTTAATTCGATTTTATTATTGTGCAGATAGTGGGAAAATTTTTTTTTTTTACCAAAAAAAAACAATGAACTACCCCCTTTGCTTTTTTTAAAAAATGAAAAAAATTTTTTTTACAAGAAAAACAATTGGTGATTAAAGCCAATGCGCTAAGCTATCCAACACAAAAGAAATCAAGTCGATATGTTGGAAACTTAGCAAGTTATGACCAAAAAGGTAACCAGTTCTACCAAAAAGTGGCCGGAAAGAGGCAGTAGTAGAACTGGTTACTTTTTTGGTCATAACTGGCTTATTTTTTTAGATATCAACTTGATTTCTATTGCAATAATTAGATAACCGGACTGG
This sequence comes from Thelaira solivaga, assembly GCA_947397855.1. Lineage (NCBI taxonomy): Eukaryota > Metazoa > Arthropoda > Insecta > Diptera > Tachinidae > Thelaira > Thelaira solivaga. The sequence goes on from OX377612.1 coordinate 17,547,299, forward strand.
CTTTAATTCGATTTTACTATAGTGCAGATAGTGGGAAAATTTTTTTTTTTACCAAAAAAAAACCATGGACTACCCCCTTTGCTTTTTTTAAAAAATGAAAAAAAATTTTTTTACAAGAAAAACAATTGGTAATTAAAGCCAATGCGCTAAGCTATCCAACGCAAAAGAAATCAAGTCGATATGTTGGAAACTTAGCAAGTTATGACCAAAAAGGTAACCAGTTCTACCAAAAAGTGGCCGGAAAGAGGCAGTAGTAGAACTGGTTACTTTTTTGGTCATAACTTGCTTAATTTTCTAGATATCAACTTGATTTCTATTGCAATGGATAGATAACCGGACTAGCTTTAATTCGATTTTATTATTGTGCAGATAGTGGGAAAAATTTTTTTTTACCAAAAAAAAACCATGGACTACCCCCTTTGCTTTTTTTAAAAAATGAAAAAAAATTTTTTTACAAGAAAAACAATTGATGATTAAAGCCAATGCGCTAAGCTATCCAACGCAAAAGAAATCAAGTCGATATGTTGGAAACTTAGCAAGTTATGACCAAAAAGGTAACCAGTTCTACCAAAAAGTGGCCGGAAAGAGGCAGTAGTAGAACTGGTTACTTTTTTGGTCATAACTTGCTTAATTTTCTAGATATCAACTTGATTTCTATTGCAATGGATAGATAACCGGACTGGCTTTAATTCGATTTTATTATTGTGCAGATAGTGGGAAAAATTTTTTTTTTTTACCAAAAAAAACCATGGACTACCCCCTTTGCTTTTTTTAAAAAATGAAAAAAATTTTTTTTACAAGAAAAACAATTGGTGATTAAAGCCAATGCGCTAAGCTATCCAACACAAAAGAAATCAAGTCGATATGTTGGAAACTTAGCAAGTTATGACCAAAAAGGTAACCAGTTCTACCAAAAAGTGGCCGGAAAGAGGCAGTAGTAGAACTGGTTACTTTTTTGGTCATAACTGGCTTATTTTTTTAGATATCAACTTGATTTCTATTGCAATAATTAGATAACCGGACTGGCTTTAATTCGATTTTACTATAGTGCAGATAGTGGGAAAATTTTTTTTTTTACCAAAAAAAAACCATGGACTACCCCCTTTGCTTTTTTTAAAAAATGAAAAAAAAATTTTTTACAAGAAAAACAATTGGTAATTAAAGCCAATGCGCTAAGCTATCCAACGCAAAAGAAATCAAGTCGATATGTTGGAAACTTAGCAAGTTATGACCAAAAAGGTAACCAGTTCTACCAAAAAGTGGCCGGAAAGAGGCAGTAGTAGAACTGGTTACTTTTTTGGTCATAACTTGCTTAATTTTCTAGATATCAACTTGATTTCTATTGCAATGGATAGATAACCGGACTGGCTTTAATTCGATTTTATTATTGTGCAGATAGTGGGAAAAATTTTTTTTTACCAAAAAAAAACCATGGACTACCCCCTTTGCTTTTTTTAAAAAATGAAAAAAAATTTTTTTACAAGAAAAACATTTGATGATTAAAGCCAATGCGCTAAGCTATCCAACGCAAAAGAAATCAAGTCGATATGTTGGAAACTTAGCAAGTTATGACCAAAAAAGAAACCAGTTCTACCAAAAAGTGGCCGGAAAGAGGCAGTAGTAGAACTGGTTACTTTTTTGGTCATAACTTGCTTATTTTTCTAGATATCAACTTGATTTCTATTGCAATGGATAGATAACCGGACTGGCTTTAAATCGATTTTATTATTGTGCAGATAGTGGGAAAAATTTTTTTTTTACCAAAAAAAAAACCATGGACTACCCCCTTTTTTTTTTTTTTAAAAATGAAAAAAAATTTTTTTACAAGAAAAACAATTGATGATTAAAGCCAATGCGCTAAGCTATCCAACGCAAAAGAAATCAAGTCGATATGTTGGAAACTTAGCAAGTTATGACCAAAAAGGTAACCAGTTCTAACAAAAAGTGGCCGGAAAGAGGCAGTAGTAGAACTGGTTACTTTTTTGGTCATAACTTGCTTATTTTTCTAGATATCAACTTGATTTCTATTGCAATGGATAGATAACCGGACTGGCTTTAATTCGATTTTACTATTGTGCAGATAGTGGGAAAATTTTTTTTTACCAAAAAAAAAACCATGGACTACCCCCTTTGCTTTTTTTAAAAAATGAAAAAAATTTTTTTTACAAGAAAAACAATTGGTAATTAAAGCCAATGCGCTAAGCTATCCAACGCAAAAGAAATCAAGTCGATATGTTGGAAACTTAGCAAGTTATGACCAAAAAGGTAACCAGTTCTACCAAAAAGTGGCCGGAAAGAGGCAGTAGTAGAACTGGTTACTTTTTTGGTCATAACTTGCTTATTTTTCTAGATATCAACTTGATTTCTATTGCAATGGATAGATAACCGGACTAGCTTTAATTCGATTTTATTATTGTGCAAATAGTGGGAAAATTTTTTTTTTACCAAAAAAAAAACCATGGACTACCCCCTTTGCTTTTTTTAAAAAATTAAAAAAAATTTTTTTACAAGAAAAACAATTGGTAATTAAAGCCAATGCGCTAAGCTATCTAACGCAAAAGAAATCAAGTCGATATGTTGGAAACTTAGCAAGTTATGACCAAAAAGGTAACCAGTTCTACCAAAAAGTGGCCGGAAAGAGGCAGTAGTAGAACTGGTTACTTTTTTGGTCATAACTTGCTTATTTTTCTAGATATCAACTTGATTTCTATTGCAATGGATAGATAACCGGACTGGCTTTAATTCGATTTTATTATTGTGCAAATAGTGGGAAAATTTTTTTTTTACCAAAAAAAAAACCATGGACTACCCCCTTTGCTTTTTTTAAAAAATGAAAAAAAATTTTTTTAAAAGAAAAGCAATTGGTAATTAAAGCCAATGCGCTAAGCTATCTAACGCAAAAGAAATCAAGTCGATATGTTGGAAACTTAGCAAGTTATGACCAAAAAGGTAACCAGTTCTACCAAAAAGTGGCCGGAAAGAGGCAGTAGTAGAACTGGTTACTTTTTTGGTCATAACTTGCTTATTTTTCTAGATATCAACTTGATTTCTATTGCAATGGATAGATAACCGGACTAGCTTTAATTCGATTTTATTATTGTGCAAATAGTGGGAAAATTTTTTTTTTACCAAAAAAAAAACCATGGACTACCCCCTTTGCTTTTTTTAAAAAATGAAAAAAAATTTTTTTACAAGAAAAACAATTGGTAATTAAAGCCAATGCGCTAAGCTATCTAACGCAAAAGAAATCAAGTCGATATGTTGGAAACTTAGCAAGTTATGACCAAAAAGGTAACCAGTTCTACCAAAAAGTGGCCGGAAAGAGGCAGTAGTAGAACTGGTTACTTTTTTGGTCATAACTTGCTTATTTTTCTAGATATCAACTTGATTTCTATTGCAATGGATAGATAACCGGACTGGCTTTAATTCGATTTTACTATTGTGCAGATAGTGGGAAAATTTTTTTTTACCAAAAAAAAAACCATGGACTACCCCCTTTGCTTTTTTTAAAAAATGAAAAAAATTTTTTTTACAAGAAAAACAATTGGTAATTAAAGCCAATGCGCTAAGCTATCTAACGCAAAAGAAATCAAGTCGATATGTTGGAAACTTAGCAAGTTATGACCAAAAAGGTAACCAGTTCTACCAAAAAGTGGCCGGAAAGAGGCAGTAGTAGAACTGGTTACTTTTTTGGTCATAACTTGCTTATTTTTTTAGATATCAACTTGATTTCTATTGCAATGGATAGATAACCGGACTGGCTTTAATTCGATTTTATTATTGTGCAGATAGTGGGAAAAAATTTTTTTTACCAAAAAAAAACCATGGACTACCCCCTTTGCTTTTTTTAAAAAATGAAAAAAAATTTTTTTACAAGAAAAACAATTGGTAATTAAAGCCAATGCGCTAAGCTATCTAACGCAAAAGAAATCAAGTCGATATGTTGGAAACTTAGCAAGTCATGACCAAAAAGGTAACCAATTCTACCAAAAAGTGGCCGGAAGAGGCAGTAGTAGAACTGGTTACTTTTTTGGTCATAACTTGCTTATTTTTCTAGATATCAACTTGATTTCTATTGCAATGGATAGATAACCGGACTGGCTTTAATTCGATTTTATTATTGTGCAAATAGTGGGAAAATTTTTTTTTTACCAAAAAAAAAACCATGGACTACCCCCTTTGCTTTTTTTAAAAAATGAAAAAAAATTTTTTTAAAAGAAAAGCAATTGGTAATTAAAGCCAATGCGCTAAGCTATCTAACGCAAAAGAAATCAAGTCGATATGTTGGAAACTTAGCAAGTTATGACCAAAAAGGTAACCAGTTCTACCAAAAAGTGGCCGGAAAGAGGCAGTAGTAGAACTGGTTACTTTTTTGGTCATAACTTGCTTATTTTTCTAGATATCAACTTGATTTCTATTGCAATGGATAGATAACCGGACTAGCTTTAATTCGATTTTATTATTGTGCAAATAGTGGGAAAATTTTTTTTTTACCAAAAAAAAAACCATGGACTACCCCCTTTGCTTTTTTTAAAAAATGAAAAAAAATTTTTTTACAAGAAAAACAATTGGTAATTAAAGCCAATGCGCTAAGCTATCTAACGCAAAAGAAATCAAGTCGATATGTTGGAAACTTAGCAAGTTATGACCAAAAAGGTAACCAGTTCTACCAAAAAGTGGCCGGAAAGAGGCAGTAGTAGAACTGGTTACTTTTTTGGTCATAACTTGCTTATTTTTCTAGATATCAACTTGATTTCTATTGCAATGGATAGATAACCGGACTGGCTTTAATTCGATTTTACTATTGTGCAGATAGTGGGAAAATTTTTTTTTACCAAAAAAAAAACCATGGACTACCCCCTTTGCTTTTTTTAAAAAATGAAAAAAATTTTTTTTACAAGAAAAACAATTGGTAATTAAAGCCAATGCGCTAAGCTATCTAACGCAAAAGAAATCAAGTCGATATGTTGGAAACTTAGCAAGTTATGACCAAAAAGGTAACCAGTTCTACCAAAAAGTGGCCGGAAAGAGGCAGTAGTAGAACTGGTTACTTTTTTGGTCATAACTTGCTTATTTTTTTAGATATCAACTTGATTTCTATTGCAATGGATAGATAACCGGACTGGCTTAAATTCGATTTTATTATTGTGCAGATAGTGGGAAAAAATTTTTTTTACCAAAAAAAAACCATGGACTACCCCCTTTGCTTTTTTTAAAAAATGAAAAAAAATTTTTTTACAAGAAAAACAATTGGTAATTAAAGCCAATGCGCTAAGCTATCTAACGCAAAAGAAATCAAGTCGATATGTTGGAAACTTAGCAAGTTATGACCAAAAAGGTAACCAGTTCTACCAAAAAGTGGCCGGAAAGAGGCAGTAGTAGAACTGGTTACTTTTTTGGTCATAACTTGCTTATTTTTCTAGATATCAACTTGATTTCTATTGCAATGGATAGATAACCGGACTGGCTTTAATTCGATTTTATTATTGTGCAAATAGTGGGAAAATTTTTTTTTTACCAAAAAAAAAACCATGGACTACCCCCTTTGCTTTTTTTAAAAAATGAAAAAAAATTTTTTTAAAAGAAAAGCAATTGGTAATTAAAGCCAATGCGCTAAGCTATCTAACGCAAAAGAAATCAAGTCGATATGTTGGAAACTTAGCAAGTTATGACCAAAAAGGTAACCAGTTCTACCAAAAAGTGGCCGGAAAGAGGCAGTAGTAGAACTGGTTACTTTTTTGGTCATAACTTGCTTATTTTTCTAGATATCAACTTGATTTCTATTGCAATGGATAGATAACCGGACTGGCTTTAATTCGATTTTACTATTGTGCAGATAGTGGGAAAATTTTTTTTTACCAAAAAAAAAACCATGGACTACCCCCTTTGCTTTTTTTAAAAAATGAAAAAAATTTTTTTTACAAGAAAAACAATTGGTAATTAAAGCCAATGCGCTAAGCTATCTAACGCAAAAGAAATCAAGTCGATATGTTGGAAACTTAGCAAGTTATGACCAAAAAGGTAACCAGTTCTACCAAAAAGTGGCCGGAAAGAGGCAGTAGTAGAACTGGTTACTTTTTTGGTCATAACTTGCTTATTTTTTTAGATATCAACTTGATTTCTATTGCAATGGATAGATAACCGGACTGGCTTTAATTCGATTTTATTATTGTGCAGATAGTGGGAAAAAATTTTTTTTACCAAAAAAAAACCATGGACTACCCCCTTTGCTTTTTTTAAAAAATGAAAAAAAATTTTTTTACAAGAAAAACAATTGGTAATTAAAGCCAATGCGCTAAGCTATCTAACGCAAAAGAAATCAAGTCGATATGTTGGAAACTTAGCAAGTTATGACCAAAAAGGTAACCAGTTCTACCAAAAAGTGGCCGGAAAGAGGCAGTAGTAGAACTGGTTACTTTTTTGGTCATAACTTGCTTATTTTTCTAGATATCAACTTGATTTCTATTGCAATGGATAGATAACCGGACTGGCTTTAATTCAATTTTACTATTGTGCAGATAGTGGGAAAATTTTTTTTTTACCAAAAAAAAACCATGGACTACCCCCTTTGCTTTTTTTAAAAAATGAAAAAAAATTTTTTTACAAGAAAAACAATTGGTAATTAAAGCCAATGCGCTAAGCTATCTAACGCAAAAGAAATCAAGTCGATATGTTGGAAACTTAGCAAGTTATGATCAAAAAGGTAACCAGTTCTACCAAAAAGTGGCCGGAAAGAGGCAGTAGTAGAACTGGTTACTTTTTTGGTCATAACTTGCTTATTTTTCTAGATATCAACTTGATTTCTATTGCAATGGATAGATAACCGGACTGGCTTTAATTCGATTTTACTATTGTGCAGATAGTGGCAAAAATTTTTTTTTTTACCAAAAAAAAACCATGGACTACCCCCTTTGCTTTTTTTAAAAAATGAAAAAAAAATTTTTTAAAAGAAAAACAATTGGTAATTAAAGCCAATGCGCTAAGCTATCTAACGCAAAAGAAATCAAGTCGATATGTTGGAAACTTAGCAAGTTATGACCAAAAAGGTAACCAGTTCTACCAAAAAGTGGCCGGAAAGAGGCAGTAGTAGAACTGGTTACTTTTTTGGTCATAACTTGCTTATTTTTCTAGATATCAACTTGATTTCTATTGCAATGGATAGATAACCGGACTAGCTTTAATTCGATTTTATTATTGTGCAAATAGTGGGAAAATTTTTTTTTTACCAAAAAAAAAAAACCATGGACTACCCCCTTTGCTTTTTTTAAAAAATGAAAAAAAATTTTTTTACAAGAAAAACAATTGGTAATTAAAGCCAATGCGCTAAGCTATCTAACGCAAAAGAAATCAAGTCGATATGTTGGAAACTTAGCAAGTTATGACCAAAAAGGTAACCAGTTCTACCAAAAAGTGGCCGGAAAGAGGCAGTAGTAGAACTGGTTACTTTTTTGGTCATAACTTGCTTATTTTTCTAGATATCAACTTGATTTCTATTGCAATGGATAGATAACCGGACTGGCTTTAATTCGATTTTATTATTGTGCAAATAGTGGGAAAATTTTTTTTTTACCAAAAAAAAAAACCATGGACTACCCCCTTTGCTTTTTTTAAAAAATGAAAAAAAAATTTTTTAAAAGAAAAACAATTGGTAATTAAAGCCAATGCGCTAAGCTATCTAACGCAAAAGAAATCAAGTCGATATGTTGGAAACTTAGCAAGTTATGACCAAAAAGGTAACCAGTTCTACCAAAAAGTGGCCGGAAAGAGGCAGTAGTAGAACTGGTTACTTTTTTGGTCATAACTTGCTTATTTTTCTAGATATCAACTTGATTTCTATTGCAATGGATAGATAACCGGACTAGCTTTAATTCGATTTTATTATTGTGCAAATAGTGGGAAAATTTTTTTTTTACCAAAAAAAAAACCATGGACTACCCCCTTTGCTTTTTTTAAAAAATGAAAAAAAAATTTTTTACAAGAAAAACAATTGGTAATTAAAGCCAATGCGCTAAGCTATCTAACGCAAAAGAAATCAAGTCGATATGTTGGAAACTTAGCAAGTTATGACCAAAAAGGTAACCAGTTCTACCAAAAAGTGGCCGGAAAGAGGCAGTAGTAGAACTGGTTACTTTTTTGGTCATAACTTGCTTATTTTTCTAGATATCAACTTGATTTCTATTGCAATGGATAGATAACCGGACTGGCTTTAATTCGATTTTATTATTGTGCAGATAGTGGGAAAATTTTTTTTTTAACAAAAAAAAAAACCATGGACTACCCCCTTTGCTTTTTTTAAAAAATGAAAAAAAAATTTTTTATAAGAAAAACAATTGGTAATTAAAGCCAATGCGCTAAGCTATCTAACGCAAAAGAAATCAAGTCGATATGTTGGAAACTTAGCAAGTTATGACCAAAAAGGTAACCAGTTCTACTAAAAAGTGGCCGGAAAGAGGCAGTAGTAGAACTGGTTACTTTTTTGGTCATAACTTGCTTATTTTTCTAGATATCACCTTGATTTCTATTGCAATGGATAGATAACCGGACTGGCTTTAATTCGATTTTATTATTGTGCAGATAGTGGGAAATTTTTTTTTTACCAAATGTTGAACCGTGTTCAACAGTAGCTTATATTTTGCTCTTAATTTATCTTAAATTTCTCAATAATTTAGCCTCATGAAGAGAGCACAATTTAATCTTTTTTTTGAATTCTTGTTCTTGTTTTTTTTTCTACATGTACATACATACGAGTACATTCCTATCAAATATGAATTTTTAGTTTTAAGTTGGAAAAAGGCTGTTGAATAAAACACATCGCAAGAGGCGAACAATCGAATCCAACTTCAGCATTTTAAACTTTTATTGGAGTAAACACTCCCACATTTTGGTCCTTCGACAAGTCCTAGAAAGGCTAGGACTCGATTACAACTGGTGACCGGGGGTCTAAGAGCTGGCATAAGCGGTTGTCCTTTGAAAGCGACAACTCCAGGTGTTTAGACAAGGGGTCCATTACAAACGAAGAAAACTGGCATAAGCGGTTGTCCTTTGGAAGCGACAACTCCAGTGATTGGGACATATGGTTTATAAAGAAAAACAAACAGACAATTAGAACAAGAGGTCCACTAGACAAAATATAAAAAAGAAGTCAGCAAACGTGGGTAAAATTTCAAAGTCATATGAAAGGTAAAGGTATGTACAATGAATTAGAGTTACAACGGCATAGTGTCTCTGGTATCTAAAAAAAAAAAAACAGTAACAGTAACCTTCTTGATCAGTGAAGGTCAGAAGATAGGTATATAACAACGAAGGTCGCAGTGAAGGTTAAACATTAAGCTGTAGATCATTTACATATATACATGCAATAAAGAAACGGTAAACTTTTTATTGTTAACATTCATACGTATGTAATAAAGCGAAAGAATAAAAATAACAATTTTGATGATAACAACTCTACTTACAGTACGTGCTAAATCAAGTTGTCAACTTCACATGTAAATAGAATTTTTTTTCGCCTCAATACGCTAATAAGCAACGTTGGTCATTTCAATAAGAGCAAAGAAAAAGTGTGGAGTAGCAAAGAAAACAAAAAAGGTTTCAATTATAATTTAAAAATCTATTAAAACATTTACACGACGAAAACTGAAGAGTACAAAATTTAAGCACACAAAAAAAAAAAAAAATCAACACACAAAGGTAAACTACTACTTAAACGGTAAATAACAAATAATAAAAACAATTTCCACACAGATTGAAGAAAAGAACGAGCAATTGTTAAATAGGGTTTCAGTGAAGAAAAAAAAAAGGGAAACGGTAAGTGTGGGAATTAATTATTAGAGCTTATTTTGTGTGGTTGGAATTTGAAAAAGTAATTTGAGCACCACAATCAGGAAACAAGGTATTTTTTATTACCATATAGTGAAGAAAATAGCGCAAAAATTTATTATTGAAAATGACAACAAGGAGAAAATGCAAATTTGACATAATTCAACTGGAGAATTTTGTCACAAATTTTGGAAATATTTCTGCAGAACTATTAACAAAACCTTTACTTGAGGTAAAACAAACTGAATTGGAGAGGAGATGGGAGCACTTAACAGAAAGTTATGCAACCTTCATGATTGAGGAAAACAAGGAAGAATCTGATGAAAGTAAAAACAGGGTTTCTGCCAAATATGAAGACATTGCTGAAAAATATCAAAACTTAAAGGCAAGTATAATAGATATAGTAAATAAGCAAAACCAATCTGAGAGGACAATCAAACTAAATCAAGAGGAAACTACAAAAAGTCGCCAAGTGGGCACTACGCTGAAATTACCGCCATGTGATATGCCGCACTTTGAAGGTGGGTATACAAAATGGCCGGAATTTAGAGATTTATTTCAATCACTGGTCTCTAAAAACAGTGAGATTTCTCCAGTAGAGAAATTACAATATTTGCGAAGCAAAGTGAGAGGGGAAGCTCACCAAATCGTGAAGAGATTCGATTTGGTGGGAGAGAATTTTGAGTTGGCATGGAAAGCACTACAGGATCGATTCGAAAATCCACGAATAATCGTTCATCAACAGATCAAACAATTGTTTACAATTCAGGCCGTACAAAGTGAAACATCAAAGGCAATACGACAGATTCAAACAACAATCGATGAAACCTTAGCTATTTTAAAAACGTGCAAAGTGAACGTATCAAACTGGGATCCAATTCTTGTTTACATATGCTCGTCCAAGCTCCCAGAAGAAACGTTAAGGTATTGGGAAAATTCTTTAAATAATCATAAGCAACCACCTACATGGCAGGAAATGAGTGATTTTCTCAAGGGGAGAATTGAAATGCTAGAAACTGTTTCTGACTTAAGGAAACCCAATTACAGGGAAGTATCAAAATCACAAACATTTCATGCGCAAGCAGATAATAGAAAGAAAAATGAATATTGCAAAAAATGTAAACAATTTCACTCTTTAAGGAGGTGCAAAGCATTCACAGCATTATCCATTAAAGAAAGACTAAATTACGCATTTGCTAATAAATATTGTACAAATTGTTTATCTTCAGATCACTTTAAGTCCAAATGTCCTAGTAAACATGTGTGTTTCCAATGCCATAAGAAGCATCACACACTGTTACATTTTGAAGCAGGTGGAAAGGAAATTGAAGGAGAGATTGCTCAAAGAAATCATTCACCATCATATCAGATCAAGGATGAAATGCCATCCACTTCTAAATATCAATCTGAGATTATTTCCTACAATACTCAGATTAATAATAGGAAATTGAATTCTACCTCCACTAGTGGTAATTTATTCAAGGGTAACACGACGATTTTACCAACGGCTCTCATATATATAAGACATGCAGGAGAGCTATTTACAGTTCGCGCACTATTGGATGCAGGCTCGGAGAAAAGCTTTATATCCAAACGACTTCAGCAACAATTAAGTATTTCGACCGAAGCTTACAGTACAACAATTTCTGGTTTAGGAGGAACCGTTGTTAGTAGCTCAAGAGGCGTATGTAATATTATCTTACAATGTAGAACATCCAATTTTCAAATAAAAATTAGTGCAATAGTTATATCAAAACTATCCCATTTTTTGCCTTCAAGGCCCGTTAGAACTAATCAACTAGACGATATTAAAACTTTAAATCTTGCAGATCCCCAATTTTATCACCCGGGTCCTATTGATTTGATAATCGGAAGTGACTACTTGCCACTTATAAATATGAAAGGCGTAAAATTCATCGCAAATAATTCCATAGAGGCAAGAGAATCTAAATTTGGTTGGTATTTATTTGGTGCTGAATCAAAAGTTGAATCTCATCATGAGATCAATTCTTTTTGTACGACTGTGTCAGCTGATGACATATCGCTTGGAGAGCAAATACGAAAATTTTGGGAATTAGAAGAGGTGGAGCACAATAAGATAGAATCCGAAGATGATCTCTATTGCGAACACCTTTTTCAAAGTACAACTACTCGCCAATCTAATGGCAGATATATGGTAAGATTACCATTTAAGCAAAATTATCCTGAGGAGATTTTCTTAGGCTCCTCAAGGAGTACAGCATTTGCCCAGTATTCCCGAATGAAAAAAACACTAAAAGATCCAGCCTTTAAAAGGGAATACAACAAAGTTCTACAGGAATATATCGACTTAGAACACATGGAACAATCATTTTTTAGTGAGCATAAGACTAACAAATTGTTTTCATTTTTTCTTCCTCACCATGCTGTCATCAAATCTGAGAGTAAATCAACCAAGCTACGTGTGGTTTTCAATGCCTCAAAAAAAAGCAACAGCGGGTTCTCATTGAATGATGTACTTCTAAAGGGACCCACTCTACAAAAGGATTTAGTTCAAATAATTTCAACATGGCGAAATTATAAGTATGTTTTTACGGGTGACATACAAAAAATGTATAGGCAGATTTTGGTACATAAAGACGATAGACCATATCAACAGATATTTTTCCGGGACACAACCGATGGAGTTATAAAAACTTATCAGCTCAAAACCGTTACCTTTGGTGTAAGTAGTGCTCCTTATTTGGCAATAAGGACTCTTCTAGAGCTAAGTAAAGATTGTGAGTACTCACTGCCACTCGCTTCTACGATCTTGAAGAATGAAATGTATGTTGACGACATTCTATCAGGAGGACATAATATTACAGAGGCAAAACAAAAACAATATCAACTTAATAAGGCTTTAAATGCAGCAGGTTTTCCATTGAAGAAAATAACAGCCAATAATAGATGCTTCTTAGAGCATCTGGCGAGGGAGGATCTTCTAAACGAAGAATTTTTAAAGATCGACGGTTCCAGCACTTTGAAGACTTTAGGAATACGTTGGAACGCCAAGGAAGACGTATTCTATTATGTGGCTGCACCTATAGAAATAGAGCAGCACATGACAAAAAGACAAATTTTGTCAATTATAGCAAAACTGTTCGATCCACTCGGTTGGTTAAGCCCAACCGTGATAAAAGCAAAACTTTTGATGCAAGAATTATGGATGGGTAAGACAGACTGGGATGAGAGTATTCCCCTTGCAATCTCAATTAAATGGAGAGCATTTATCACAAATTTAGAGGATATATCTCGGATCAGAATTCCCAGATGGGTACAATTTTCACCATTTTCTTACAATCAAATACATGGGTTTTGCGACGCCTCCGAAAAAGCATATTGTGCAGCAGTTTACTTGAGAACTGTAAACCGAGAAGGAGAAATATTTTGCTACTTGCTGATATCAAAAACCCGAGTTGCACCAATCAAGAGAACTACAATACCCAAACTTGAACTCTGTGGAGCCTTGCTATTGGCAAAACTAATGACGAATATCACAAGCAATTTAAATTTCTCATATGACCGTTTTTTATGGACCGACTCATCTATAGTATTGAGCTGGTTGCAGAAGTCGCCTCAGAAGCTAAAAACGTTTGTGGCAAATCGAGTTACGAAAATTCTCGAACTTACCGAATGTACACTTTGGAACCATGTCCAAACATGCGACAACCCGGCTGATATTGGTACACGGGGCAGCTCACCACGAGAATTGGAGCAGTGTAATTTATGGTGGCATGGGCCCACCTGGCTATTAAATCCTGTCGAATTCTGGCCAAAGCCAAAAACATTTGAATCTACAAATTTGGAAACGAAGCCAATTCTTAATTTTCATATGATGCCTCTTTCTGAGGACATTCTGAAAGATTTTTCTTCTTTGCCAAAGGCCTTAAGGGTAATAAGTTATTGTTTTCGTTTTATTAATTTTATTCTTAAACGTCCTCGTTCAACAGAACAATTTATTACCACAGAAGAAATACGTTTTACTAAATCTCGTCTCATTACAGCTGTTCAAAAAGAGCATTTTTACTCAGAATACATAAATCTTGAAAATAATAAACCATTACATCAGAAAAGCCGTCTTTTATCCGTAACTCCTTTTTTGGACCAAGAGGGTGTCTTACGAGTGGGCGGGAGGCTCAACAATTCTGGGCTGAGTTTTGAAGAACGTCACCCAATCATTATACCGGAAAGGTCTCATTTTGCTGTGCTATTCATTGAATACACACATAAAATATTACTCCACGCAGAGCATCACATAATGCTGCGGGCTATAAGACAAGGGTTTTATATACCACGAATTAGAAATCTAATTAGAAAATGTATACGAAGCTGTAGAGCATGTACCATATACAAACATAAGTTTCAGCATCAGATAATGGCTGCGCTTCCCCCTGAACGAGTAACTTTCTCATTGCCGTTTACATATACAGGAGTAGACTTTGCAGGTCCATTCCATCTAAAATCATCGACTTTACGCAATGCCAAGATCATAAAGGGTTATGCCGCGGTATTTGTCTGCTTTTCTACTCGAGCAGTTCATTTAGAAGTCTGTTCAGATCTTTCCTCTGATGCCTTTTCAGCATGCTTTACGCGATTCACATCACGAAGAGGATTACCGAAAACAATGTTCTCCGATAATGGACGGAATTTTCTTGGAGCCAGTTATATTCTTCTTAAAGCTTATAATGCCTTTCTGAAGGGAGCAGAGAAATGCCTTATTGAAAAATACGCGACACATGGATTTTCTTGGTCGTTCATACCACCGTATGCGCCACACATGGGCGGAATATGGGAAGCAGCCGTCAAGAGCATGAAATCACATCTCCGCAAAGTCGCCGGTACAACTTCTTTTACATTCGAGGAGTTCTCCACTCTGCTAGCACGTATTGAAGCAGTTTTGAATTCCCGGCCACTTGGAGCATTGACTGGAAACCCATCAGAATTACTTCCCCTCACACCGGGTCATTTTCTTCGAGGTGCTCCCCTGATATCAGCTCCCGAGACGCCTCAAGAGATTTTGGCCAAGCCCCTGTCATTATTAAAACAATGGGATAGACTCAAAGTCCTTCAACAAATATTTGCTCGTCGTTGGAAAAACGAATATATTCTAGAACTGCAGCGACGAGTCAAATGGAAGACTACACAACAAAATGTAAAGCAGAATGATTTGGTAATAATAAAGGATGATGGCTTACCAGCCACTGAATGGCGTCTTGGACGAATACAACGGACATTGCCCGGACGTGACGGCAAGGTCCGCGTAGCAGAAGTCCTTACACAAAATGGTCTTATAACTCGACCAATTGTAAAGTTATGCATTCTACCTACAGACGACCATGCTTCCAACACAAACCAACAAGAAGCATAAATTGAGATTTATACCCACAAGATATTAAGAGATAAAGTCGTATATTAATTCTAATTTAGTTGTATATATTCTTTTCATTCACAGTTCAACATGTTCAAAAAACCTCGCTGCTATTTATGCTCGCGCAATCATCCCGTGAAATATTGTGTCACCTTTCGTGCAATGAATCCGGAGGAAAGGAGATCGTTCGCTAAAGGAATGGACTATTGCCTAAATTGCCTAGCGCAGAGCCACCAGAGAGCGTGCTGCGAGTCCACTAATAGATGCGATATCTGTTCAGCAAAACACCACACCATGATACATCGAAGCCCCTTTGAGGGTAATCTCTCGTCATCGAGCTATGAAGAGGATATACCGGCCCCCCTGGCTGAATCCGCAACAGGTCTCCCTAAGTTCTACGATCCCACTCCATACGTCCCACCTTTAATTGAAGTCCGTCTCTACAATAACGGCATTTGTTTGAATGCCACTCTTTTATTGGACCATAACTCCAACCATTCTTTTTTAACCCGTCAAGGAGCGACCAGATTTCCGAATCTAATTTCAAACAGAACCAGCACTGGCCAAGAATATTCAAGTTTCAAAATAGCTGCTGCTCATCAATTAGGCACCATGGAGTCATTACCTTCATGGCGGCTCCAAATACGCGATAATATCATATTCACCTTACCAGAGCCGATTTGGGACCCTCTAATAAGGGAGCATTTTCATAACCTAAAGCCACTGGCTCACTCCCGGTTTGCAACTTGCCGAAAAGTGGACGGAGTACTAGGAGCCAAAACAATCAGATCAATTTTAACGTCAAGGGCCCAGCAATCTCCACCGGGGCTACCAAAGGCTCAGAATACTATATTCGGATGGGTAATATATGGACCATGGAATGGATGCTTCTGCAAAACCCATGCGGGCGTGGGAGAATGTTGAACCGTGTTCAACAGTAGCTTATATTTTGCTCTTAATTTATCTTAAATTTCTCAATAATTTAGCCTCATGAAGAGAGCACAATTTAATCTTTTTTTTGAATTCTTGTTCTTGTTTTTTTTTCTACATGTACATACATACGAGTACATTCCTATCAAATATGAATTTTTAGTTTTAAGTTGGAAAAAGGCTGTTGAATAAAACACATCGCAAGAGGCGAACAATCGAATCCAACTTCAGCATTTTAAACTTTTATTGGAGTAAACACTCCCACACCAAAAAAAAAAACCATGGACTACCCCCTTTGCTTTTTTTAAAAAATGAAAAAAAATTTTTTTACAAGAAAAACAATTGGTAATTAAAGCCAATGCGCTAAGCTATCTAACGCAAAAGAAATCAAGTCGATATGTTGGAAACTTAGCAAGTTATGACCAAAAAGGTAACCAGTTCTACCAAAAAGTGGCCGGAAAGAGGCAGTAGTAGAACTGGTTACTTTTTTGGTCATAACTTGCTTATTTTTCTAGATATCAACTCGATTTCTATTGCAATGGATAGATAACCGGACTGGCTTTAATTCGATTTTACTATTGTGCAGATAGTGATAAAATTTTTTTTTTACCAAAAAAAAAACCATGGACTACCCCCTTTGCTTTTTTTAAAAAATGAAAAAAATTTTTTTTACAAGAAAAACAATTGGTTATTAAAGCCAATGCGCTAAGCTATCCAACGCAAAAGAAATCAAGTCGATATGTTGGAAACTTAGCAAGTTATGACCAAAAAGGTAACCAGTTCTACCAAAAAGTGGCCGGAAAGAGGCAGTAGTAGAACTGGTTACTTTTTTGGTCATAACTTGCTTATTTTTCTAGATATCAACTTGATTTCTATTGCAATGGATAGATAACCGGACTGGCTTTAATTCGATTTTATTATTGTGCAGATAGTGGGAAAATTTTTTTTTTACCAAAAAAAAAACCATGGACTACCCTCTTTGCTTTTTTTAAAAAATGAAAAAAATTTTTTTTACAAGAAAAACAATTGGTAATTAAAGCCAATGCGCTAAGCTATCTAACGCAAAAGAAATCAAGTCGATATGTTGGAAACTTAGCAAGTTATGACCAAAAAGGTAACCAGTTCTACCAAAAAGTGGCCGGAAAGAGGCAGTAGTAGAACTGGTTACTTTTTTGGTCATAACTTGCTTAATTTTCTAGATATCAACTTGATTTCTATTGCAATGGATAGATAACCGGACTGGCTTTAATTCGATTTTATTATTGTGCAGATAGTGGGAAAAATTTTTTTTTAACAAAAAAAAACCATGGACTACCCCCTTTGCTTTTTTTAAAAAATGAAAAAAATTTTTTTTACAAGAAAAACAATTGGTGATTAAAGCCAATGCGCTAAGCTATCCAACGCAAAAGAAATCAAGTCGATATGTTGGAAACTTAGCAAGTTATGACCAAAAAGGTAACCAGTTCTACCAAAAAGTGGCCGGAAAGAGGCAGTAGTAGAACTGGTTACTTTTTTGGTCATAACTTGCTTATTTTTCTAGATATCACCTTGATTTCTATTGCAATGGATAGATAACCGGACTGGCTTTAATTCGATTTTATTATTGTGCAGATAGTGGGAAAATTTTTTTTTACCAAAAAAAAAACCATGGACTACCCCCTTTGCTTTTTTTAAAAAATGAAAAAAATTTTTTTTACAAGAAAAACAATTGGTAATTAAAGCCAATGCGCTAAGCTATCTAACGCAAAAGAAATCAAGTCGATATGTTGGAAACTTAGCAAGTTATGACCAAAAAGGTAACCAGTTCTATCAAAAAGTGGCCGGAAAGAGGCAGTAGTAGAACTGGTTACTTTTTTGGTCATAACTTGCTTATTTTTCTAGATATCAACTTGATTTCTATTGCAATGGATAGATAACCGGACTGGCTTTAATTCGATTTTACTATTGTGAAGACAGTGGGAAAAATTTTTTTTTTACCAAAAAAAAAACCATGGACTACCCCCTTTGCTTTTTTTTTAAAATGAAAAAAAAATTTTTTTACAAGAAAAACAATTGGTGATTAAAGCCAATGCGCTAAGCTATCCAACGCAAAAGAAATCAAGTCGATATGTTGGAAACTTAGCAAGTTATGACCAAAAAGGTAACCAGTTCTACTAAAAAGTGGCCGGAAAGAGGCAGTAGTAGAACTGGTTACTTTTTTGGTCATAACTTGCTTATTTTTCTAGATATCACCTTGATTTCTATTGCAATGGATAGATAACCGGACTGGCTTTAATTCGATTTTATTATTGTGCAGATAGTGGGAAATTTTTTTTTTACCAAAAAAAAAACCATGGACTACCCCCTTTGCTTTTTTTAAAAAATGAAAAAAAATTTTTTTACAAGAAAAACAATTGGTAATTAAAGCCAATGCGCTAAGCTATCTAACGCAAAAGAAATCAAGTCGATATGTTGGAAACTTAGCAAGTTATGACCAAAAAGGTAACCAGTTCTACCAAAAAGTGGCCGGAAAGAGGCAGTAGTAGAACTGGTTACTTTTTTGGTCATAACTTGCTTATTTTTCTAGATATCAACTTGATTTCTATTGCAATGGATAGATAACCGGACTGGCTTTAATTCGATTTTATTATTGTGCAGATAGTGGGAAAATTTTTTTTTTACCAAAAAAAAAACCATGGACTACCTTCTTTGCTTTTTTTAAAAAATGAAAAAAATTTTTTTTACAAGAAAAACAATTGGTAATTAAAGCCAATGCGCTAAGCTATCTAACGCAAAAGAAATCAAGTCGATATGTTGGAAACTTAGCAAGTTATGACCAAAAAGGTAACCAGTTCTATCAAAAAGTGGCCGGAAAGAGGCAGTAGTAGAACTGGTTACTTTTTTGGTCATAACTTGCTTATTTTTCTAGATATCAACTTGATTTCTATTGCAATGGATAGATAACCGGACTGGCTTTAATTCGATTTTACTATTGTGAAGACAGTGGGAAAAATTTTTTTTTTACCAAAAAAAAAACCATGGACTACCCCCTTTGCTTTTTTTAAAAAATGAAAAAAAAATTTTTTTACAAGAAAAACAATTGGTGATTAAAGCCAATGCGCTAAGCTATCCAACGCAAAAGAAATCAAGTCGATATGTTGGAAACTTAGCAAGTTATGACCAAAAAGGTAACCAGTTCTAACAAAAAGTGGCCGGAAAGAGGCAGTAGTAGAACTGGTTACTTTTTTGGTTATAGCTTGCTTATTTTTCTAGATATCAACTTGATTTCTATTGCAATGGATAGATAACCGGACTAGCTTTAAATCGATTTTATTATTGTGCAGATAGTGGAAAAAAATTTTTTTTTTACCAAAAAAAAAACCATGGACTACCCCCTTTGCTTTTTTTAAAAAATGAAAAAAAATTTTTTTACAAGAAAAACAATTGATAATTAGAGCCAATGCGCTAAGCTATCCAACGCAAAAGAAATCAAGTCGATATGTTGGAAACTTAGCAAGTTATGACCAAAAAGGTAACCAGTTCTAACAAAAAGTGGCCGGAAAGAGGCAGTAGTAGAACTGGTTACTTTTTTGGTCATAACTTGCTTCTTTTTCTAGATATCAACTTGATTTCTATTGCAATGGATAGATAACCGGACTGGCTTTAATTCGATTTTATTATTGTGCAGATAGTGGGAAAATTTTTTTTTTACCAAAAAAAAAAATCATGGACTACCCTTTTTGCTTTTTTTAAAAAATGAAAAAAAATTTTTTTACAAGAAAAACAATTGATAATTAGAGCCAATGCGCTAAGCTATCCAACGCAAAAGAAATCAAGTCGATATGTTGGAAACTTAGCAAGTTATGACCAAAAAGGTAACCAGTTCTAACAAAAAGTGGCCGGAAAGAGGCAGTAGTAGAACTGGTTACTTTTTTGGTCATAACTTGCTTATTTTTCTAGATATCAACTTGATTTCTATTGCAATGGATAGATAACCGGACTGGCTTTAATTCGATTTTATTATTGTGCAGATAGTGGGAAAAATTTTTTTTTAACAAAAAAAACCATGGACTACCCCCTTTGCTTTTTTTAAAAAATGAAAAAAAATTTTTTTACAAGAAAAACAATTGATAATTAAAGCCAATGCGCTAAGCTATCCAACGCAAAAGAAATCAAGTCGATATGTTGGAAACTTAGCAAGTTATGACCAAAAAGGTATCCAGTTCTAACAAAAAGTGGCCGGAAAGAGGCAGTAGTAGAACTGGTTACTTTTTTGGTCATAACTTGCTTATTTTTCTAGATATCAACTTGGTTTCTAAAGCAATGGATAGATAACCGGACTGGCTTTAATTCGATTTTATTATTGTGCAGATAGTGGGAAATTTTTTTTTTTACCAAAAAAAAACCATGGACTACCCCCTTTGCTTTTTTTAAAAAATGAAAAAAAATTTTTTTACAAGAAAAACAATTGGTAATTAAAGCCAATGCGCTAAGCTATCCAACGCAAAAGAAATCAAGTCGATATGTTGGAAACTTAGCAAGTTATGACCAAAAAGGTAACCAGTTCTACCAAAAAGTGGCCGGAAAGAGGCAGTAGTAGAACTGGTTACTTTTTTGGTCATAACTTGCTTATTTTTTTAGATATCAACTTGATTTCTATTCCAATGGATAGATAACCGGACTGGCTTTAATTCGATTTTATTATTGTGCAGATAGTGGGAAAAATTTTTTTTTTACCAAAAAAAAAACCATGGACTACCCCCTTTGCTTTTTTTAAAAAATGAAAAAAAATTTTTTTACCAAAAAATAATTGGTAATTAAAGCCAATGCGCTAAGCTATCCAACGCAAAAGAAATCAAGTCGATATGTTGGAAACTTAGCAAGTTATGACCAAAAAGGTAACCAGTTCTAACAAAAAGTGGCCGGAAAGAGGCAGTAGTAGAACTGGTTACTTTTTTGGTCATAACTTGCTTATTTTTCTAGATATCAACTTGATTTCTATTGCAATGGATAGATAACCGGACTGGCTTTAAATCGATTTTATTATTGTGCAGATAGTGGGAAAAAAATTTTTTTTAACAAAAAAAAACCATGGACTACCCCCTTTGCTTTTTTTAAAAAATGAAAAAAATTTTTTTTACAAGAAAAATAATTGGTAATTAAAGCCAATGCGCTAAGCTATCCAACGCAAAAGAAATCAAGTCGATATGTTGGAAACTTAGCAAGTTATGACCAAAAAGGTAACCAGTTCTAACAAAAAGTGGCCGGAAAGAGGCAGTAGTAGAACTGGTTACTTTTTTGGTCATAACTTGCTTATTTTTCTAGATATCAACTTGATTTCTATTGCAATGGTTAGATAACCGGACTGGCTTTAATTCGATTTTATTATTGTGCAGATAGTGGGAAAATTTTTTTTTTACCAAAAAAAAACCATGGACTACCCCCTTTGCTTTTTTTAAAAAAGCAAAAAAAATTTTTTTTACAAGAAAAACAATTGATGATTAAAGCCAATGCGCTAAGCTATCCAACGCAAAAGAAATCAAGTCGATATGTTGGAAACTTAGCAAGTTATGACCAAAAAGGTAACCAGTTCTACCAAAAAGAGGCCGGAAAGAGGCGGTAGTAGAACTGGTTACTTTTTTGGTCATAACTGGCTTATTTTTCTAGATATCAAATTGATTTCTATTGCAATGGATAGACAACCGGACTGGCTTTAATTCGATTTTATTATTGTGCAGATAGTGGGAAAAATTTTTTTTTAACAAAAAAAAAACCATGGACTACCCCCTTTGCTTTTTTTAAAAAATGAAAAAAAAATTTTTTACAAGAAAAACAATTGGTAATTAAAGCCAATGCGCTAAGCTATCTAACGCAAAAGAAATCAAGTCGAAATGTTGGAAACTTAGCAAGTTATGACCAAAAAGGTAACCAGTTCTAGCAAAAAGTGGCCGGAAAGAGGCAGTAGTAGAACTGGTTACCTTTTTGGTCATAACTTGCTTATTTTTCTAGATATCAACTTGATTTCTATTGCAATGGATAGATAACCGGACTGGCTTTAATTCGATTTTATTATTGTGCAGATAGCGGGAAAATTTTTTTTTAACAAAAAAAAACCATGGACTACCCCCTTTGCTTTTTTTAAAAAATGAAAAAAATTTTTTTTACAAGAAAAATAATTGGTAATTAAAGCCAATGCGCTAAGCTATCCAACGCAAAAGAAATCAAGTCGATATGTTGGAAACTTAGCAAGTTATGACCAAAAAGGTAACCAGTTCTACCAAAAAGAGGCCGGAAAGAGGCGGTAGTAGAACTGGTTACTTTTTTGGTCATAACTGGCTTATTTTTCTAGATATCAACTTGATTTCTATTGCAATGGATAGACAACCGGACTGGCTTTAATTCGATTTTATTATTGTGCAGATAGTGGGAAAAATTTTTTTTTAACAAAAAAAAAACCATGGACTACCCCCTTTGCTTTTTTTAAAAAATGAAAAAAAATTTTTTTACAAGAAAAACAATTGGTAATTAAAGCCAATGCGCTAAGCTATCCAACGCAAAAGAAATCAAGTCGATATGTTGGAAACTTAGCAAGTTATGACCAAAAATGTAACCAGTTCTACCAAAAAGAGGCCGGAAAGAGGCAGTAGTAGAACTGGTTACTTTTTTGGTCATAACTTGCTTATTTTTCTAGATATCAACTTGATTTCTATTGCAATGGATAGATAACCGGACTGGCTTTAATTCGATTTTATTATTGTGCAGATAGTGGGAAAAAATTTTTTTTAACAAAAAAAAAACCATGGACTACCCCCTTTGCTTTTTTTAAAAAATGAAAAAAAATTTTTTTACAAGAAAAACAATTGGTAATTAAAGCCAATGCGCTAAGCTATCTAACGCAAAAGAAATCAAGTCGAAATGTTGGAAACTTAGCAAGTTATGACCAAAAAGGTAACCAGTTCTACCAAAAAGTGGCCGGAAAGAGGCAGTAGTAGAACTGGTTACTTTTTTGGTCATAACTGGCTTATTTTTCTAGATATCAACTTGATTTCTATTGCAATGGATAGATAACCGGACTGGCTTTAATTCGATTTTACTATTGTGCAGATAGTGGGAAAAATTTTTTTTTTAACAAAAAAAACCATGGACTACCCCCTTTGCTTTTTTTAAAAAATGAAAAAAATTTTTTTTACAAGAAAAACAATTGATAATTAAAGCCAATGCGCTAAGCTATCCAACGCAAAAGAAATCAAGTCGATATGTTGGAAACTTAGCAAGTTATGACCAAAAATGTAACCAGTTCTACCAAAAAGAGGCCGGAAAGAGGCAGTAGTAGAACTGGTTACTTTTTTGGTCATAACTTGCTTATTTTTCTAGATATCAACTTGATTTCTATTGCAATGGATAGATAACCGGACTGGCTTTAATTCGATTTTACTATTGTGCAGATAGCGGGAAAATTTTTTTTTTTAACAAAAAAAACCATGGACTACCCCCTTTGCTTTTTTTAAAAAATGAAAAAAATTTTTTTTACAAGAAAAACAATTGATAATTAAAGCCAATGCGCTAAGCTATCCAACGCAAAAGAAATCAAGTCGATATGTTGGAAACTTAGCAAGTTATGACCAAAAAGGTAACCAGTTCTACCAAAAAGTGGCCGGAAAGAGGCAGTAGTAGAACTGGTTACTTTTTTGGTCATAACTGGCTTATTTTTCTAGATATCAACTTGATTTCTATTGCAATGGATAGATAACCGGACTGGCTTTAATTCGATTTTATTATTGTGCAGATAGTGGGAAAATTTTTTTTTTTTATAAAAAAAAACCATGGACTACCCCCTTTGCTTTTTTTAAAAAATGAAAAAAGTTTTTTTTACAAGAAAAATAATTGGTAATTAAAGCCAATGCGCTTAGCTATCCAACGCAAAAGAAATTAAGTCGATATGTTGGAAACTTAGCAAGTTATGACCAAAAAGGTAACCAGTTCTACCAAAAAGTGGCCGGAAAGAGGCAGTAGTAGAACTGGTTACTTTTTTGGTCATAACTTGCTTATTTTTCTAGATATAAACTTGATTTCTATTGCAATGGATAGATAACCGGACTGGCTTTAATTCGATTTTATTATTGTGCAGATAGTGGGAAAATTTTTTTTTTAACAAAAAAAAAACCATGGACTACCCCCTTTGCTTTTTTTAAAAAATGAAAAAAAATTTTTTTACAAGAAAAACAATTGGTAATTAAAGCCAATGCGCTAAGCTATCTAACGCAAAAGAAATCAAGTCGATATGTTGGAAACTTAGCAAGTTATGACCAAAAAGGTAACCAGTTCTAACAAAAAGTGGCCGGAAAGAGGCAGTAGTAGAACTGGTTACTTTTTTGGTCATAACTTGCTTATTTTTCTAGATATCAACTTGATTTCTATTGCAATGGATAGACAACCGGACTGGCTTTAAATCGATTTTATTATTGTGCAGATAGTGGGAAAAATTTTTTTTTTAACAAAAAAAAACCATGGACTACCCCCTTTGCTTTTTTTAAAAAATGAAAACAAAATTTTTTACAAGAAAAACAATTGGTAATTAAAGCGAATGCGCTAAGCTATCCAACGCAAAAGAAATCAAGTCGATATGTTGGAAACTTAGCAAGTTATGACCAAAAAGGTAACCAGTTCTAACAAAAAGTGGCCGGAAAGAGGCAGTAGTAGAACTGGTTACTTTTTTGGTCATAACTGGCTTATTTTTCTAGATATCAACTTGATTTCTATTGCAATGGATAGACAACCGGACTGGCTTTAAATCGATTTTATTATTGTGCAGATAGTGGGAAAATTTTTTTTTTACCAAAAAAAAAACCATGGACTACCCCCTTTGCTTTTTTTAAAAAATGAAAAAAATTTTTTTTACAAGAAAAACAATTGATGATTAAAGCCAATGCGCTAAGCTATCCAACGCAAAAGAAATCAAGTCGATATGTTGGAAACTTAGCAAGTTATGACCAAAAATGTAACCAGTTCTACCAAAAAGAGGCCGGAAAGAGGCAGTAGTAGAACTGGTTACTTGTTTGGTCATAACTTGCTTATTTTTCTAGATATAAACTTGATTTCTATTGCAATGGATAGACAACCGGACTGGCTTTAATTCGATTTTATTATTGTGCAGATAGTGGGAAAAATTTTTTTTTAACAAAAAAAAAACCATGGACTACCCCCTTTGCTTTTTTTAAAAAATGAAAAAAAATTTTTTTACAAGAAAAACAATTGGTAATTAAAGCCAATGCGCTAAGCTATCTAACGCAAAAGAAATCAAGTCGAAATGTTGGAAACTTAGCAAGTTATGACCAAAAAGGTAACCAGTTCTACCAAAAAGAGGCCGGAAAGAGGCGGTAGTAGAACTGGTTACTTTTTTGGTCATAACTGGCTTATTTTTCTAGATATCAACTTGATTTCTATTGCAATGGATAGACAACCGGACTGGCTTTAATTCGATTTTATTATTGTGCAGATAGTGGGAAAAATTTTTTTTTAACAAAAAAAAAACCATGGACTACCCCCTTTGCTTTTTTTAAAAAATGAAAAAAAATTTTTTTACAAGAAAAACAATTGGTAATTAAAGCCAATGCGCTAAGCTATCTAACGCAAAAGAAATCAAGTCGAAATGTTGGAAACTTAGCAAGTTATGACCAAAAAGGTAACCAGTTCTACCAAAAAGAGGCCGGAAAGAGGCAGTAGTAGAACTGGTTACTTTTTTGGTCATAACTTGCTTATTTTTCTAGATATCAACTTGATTTCTATTGCAATGGATAGATAACCGGACTGGCTTTAATTCGATTTTACTATTGTGCAGATAGCGGAAAAATTTTTTTTTTAACAAAAAAAACCATGGACTACCTACCCCCTTTGCTTTTTTTAAAAAATGAAAAAAATTTTTTTTACAAGAAAAACAATTGATAATTAAAGCCAATGCGCTAAGCTATCCAACGCAAAAGAAATCAAGTCGATATGTTGGAAACTTAGCAAGTTATGACCAAAAAGGTAACCAGTTCTAACAAAAAGTGGCCGGAAAGAGGCAGTAGTAGAACTGGTTACTTTTTTGGTCATAACTTGCTTATTTTTCTAGATATCAACTTGATTTCTATTGCAATGGATAGATAACCGGACTGGCTTTAAATCGATTTTATTATTGTGCAGATAGTGGGAAAAAATTTTTTTTTACCAAAAAAAAACCATGGACTACCCCCTTTGCTTTTTTTAAAAAATGAAAAAAATTTTTTTTACAAGAAAAACAATTGGTAATTAAAGCCAATGCGCTAAGCTATCCAACGCAAAAGAAATCAAGTCGATATGTTGGAAACTTAGCAAGTTATGACCAAAAAGGTAACCAGTTCTACCAAAAAGTGGCCAGAAAGAGGCAGTAGTAGAACTGGTTACTTTTTTGGTCATAACTTGCTTATTTTTCTAGATATAAACTTGATTTCTATTGCAATGGATAGATAACCGGACTGGCTTTAATTCGATTTTATTATTGTGCAGATAGTGGGAAAATTTTTTTTTTACCAAAAAAAAACCATGGACTACCCCCTTTGCTTTTTTTAAAAAATGAAAAAAAAATTTTTTACAAGAAAAACAATTGGTGATTAAAGCCAATGCGCTAAGCTATCCAACGCAAAAGAAATCAAGTCGATATGTTGGAAACTTAGCAAGTTATGACCAAAAATGTAACCAGTTCTACCAAAAAGAGGCCGGAAAGAGGCAGTAGTAGAACTGGTTACTTTTTTGGTCATAACTTGCTTAATTTTCTAGATATCAACTTGATTTCTATTGCAATGGATAGATAACCGGACTGGCTTTAATTCGATTTTATTATTGTGCAGATAGTGGGAAAAATTTTTTTTTACCAAAAAAAAAAACCATGGACTACCCCCTTTGCTTTTTTTAAAAAATGAAAAAAAAATTTTTTACAAGAAAAACAATTGATGATTAAAGCCAATGCGCTAAGCTATCCAACGCAAAAGAAATCAAGTCGATATGTTGGAAACTTAGCAAGTTATGACCAAAAATGTAACCAGTTCTACCAAAAAGAGGCCGGAAAGAGGCAGTAGTAGAACTGGTTGCTTTTTTGGTCATAACTTGCTTATTTTTCTAGATATCAACTTGATTTCTATTGCAATGGATAGATAACCTGACTGGCTTTAATTCGATTTTATTATTGTGCAGATAGTGGGAAAAAATTTTTTTTTACCAAAAAAAAAATAGACTACCCCCTTTGCTTTTTTTAAAAAATGAAAAAAATTTTTTTACAAGAAAAATAATTGGTAATTAAAGCCAATGCGCTAAGCTATCCAACGCAAAAGAAATCAAGTCGATATGTTGGAAACTTAGCAAGTTATGACCAAAAAGGTAACCAGTTCTACCAAAAAGAGGCCGGAAAGAGGCAGTAGTAGAACTGGTTGCTTTTTTGGTCATAACTTGCTTATTTTTCTAGATATCAACTTGATTTCTATTGCAATGGATAGATAACCGGACTGGCTTTAATTCGATTTTATTATTGTGGAGATAGTGGGAAAAATTTTTTAAAAAAAAAAAAACCATGGACTACCCCCTTTGCTTTTTTTAAAAAATGAAAAAAATTTTTTTTACAAGAAAAACAATTGATGATTAAAGCCAATGCGCTAAGCTATCCAACGCAAAAGAAATCAAGTCGATATGTTGGAAACTTAGCAAGTTATGACCAAAAAGGTAACCAGTTCTACCAAAAAGTGGCCGGAAAGAGGCAGTAGTAGAACTGGTTACTTTTTTGGTCATAACTTGCTTATTTTTCTAGATATCAACTTGATTTCTATTGCAATGGATAGATAACCGGACTGGCTTTAATCCGATTTTATTATTGTGCAGATAGTGGGAAAATTTTTTTTTTTAATAAAAAAAAACCATGGACTACCCCCTTTGCTTTTTTTAAAAAATGAAAAAAATTTTTTTTACAAGAAAAACAATTGGTAATTAAAGCCAATGCGCTAAGCTATCCAACGCAAAAGAAATCAAGTCGATATGTTGGAAACTTAGCAAGTTATGACCAAAAATGTAACCAGTTCTACCAAAAAGAGGCCGGAAAGAGGCAGTAGTAGAACTGGTTACTTTTTTGGTCATAACTTGCTTATTTTTCTAGATATCAACTTGATTTCTATTGCAATGGATAGATAACCTGACTGGCTTTAATTCGATTTTATTATTGTGCAGATAGTGGGAAAAAATTTTTTTTTAACAAAAAAAAAAAAAGACTACCCCCTTTGCTTTTTTTAAAAAATGAAAAAAAATTTTTTTACAAGAAAAACAATTGATGATTAAAGCCAATGCGCTAAGCTATCCAACGCAAAAGAAATCAAGTCGATATGTTGGAAACTTAGCAAGTTATGACCAAAAATGTAACCAGTTCTACCAAAAAGAGGCCGGAAAGAGGCAGTAGTAGAACTGGTTACTTTTTTGGTCATAACTTGCTTAATTTTCTAGATATCAACTTGATTTCTATTGCAATGGTTAGATAACCGGACTGGCTTTAATTCGATTTTATTATTGTGCAGATAGTGGGAAATTTTTTTTTTTTAATAAAAAAAAACCATGGACTACCCCCTTTGCTTTTTTTAAAAAATGAAAAAAATTTTTTTTACAAGAAAAACAATTGGTTATTAAAGCCAATGCGCTAAGCTATCCAACGCAAAAGAAATCAAGTCGATATGTTGGAAACTTAGCAAGTTATGACCAAAAAGGTAACCAGTTCTACCAAAAAGTGGCCGGAAAGAGGCAGTAGTAGAACTGGTTACTTTTTTGGTCATAACTTGCTTATTTTTCTAGATATAAACTTGATTTCTATTGCAATGGATAGATAACCGGACTGGCTTTAATTCGATTTTATTATTGTGCAGATAGTGGGAAAATTTTTTTTTACCAAAAAAAAAACCATGGACTACCCCCTTTGCTTTTTTTAAAAAATGAAAAAAAATTTTTTTACAAGAAAAACAATTGATGATTAAAGCCAATGCGCTTAGCTATCCAACGCAAAAGAAATCAAGTCGATATGTTGGAAACTTAGCAAGTTATGACCAAAAAGGTAACCAGTTCTACCAAAAAGTGGCCGGAAAGAGGCAGTAGTAGAACTGGTTGCTTTTTTGGTCATAACTTGCTTATTTTTCTAGATATCAACTTGATTTCTATTGCAATGGATAGATAACCGGACTGGCTTTAATTTGATTTTATTATTGTGCAGATAGTGGGAAAAAAAATTTTTTTGCCAAAAAAAAAAAAAAAACCATGGACTACCTACCCCCTTTGCTTTTTTTAAAAAATTATAAAAAATGTGTTAACAAAAAAAAAAAAACAATTGTTAATTAAAGCCAATGCGCTAAGCTAACCAACGCAAAAGAAATCAAGTCGATATGATGGGAACTTAGCAAGTTGAGACCAAAAAGGTAACCAGTTCTACCAAAAAGTGGCCGGAAAGAGGCGGTAGTAGAACTGGTTACTTTTTTGGTCATAACTTGCTTATTTTTCTAGATATCAACTTGATTTCTATTGCGTTGGATAGCAAACGTATTGCCTTTAATTCCAAATTAGTTTTTTGCGGATATTGCGAAAAAAATTTTTCGCCAAAAATTACCATGAACTACTCCATTTGCTTCTTTGGAAAAAATTATAAAAAAATTTTTTCGCTCTATGCGCCAAAAGAAATTTCGAAAAAGAATAAAGGCTGTTTTGAAAACGAAAAATGGCTAGGAAAAAAGTTAGAGGCTGATTATAAGTTTCAAGGCTACTTGTGAGAAAAAAAGGCTAAATCTAGCTTAAAATATGCTAAAATGGCAACGCTGCTTTGTGTTAAGCAGTCAATGAAATCCAAAGCCCTTTCGCGAAATACGAAAATAACACTCTACCAGACACTCATATTGTCATTGCTCATGTATATCTCAGAGTCATGGGTACTTGAGGAAGGAGATGAAACTCTATTGGTGTATTTGAGATTAAAATTCTTTATAAAATATTTAGACGATTTTTTGTTAGCAGGGAATATCGGCATCTTTCGAACGTCATTGATTTGGTGGAATGCATAAAAGTTCAAAATTGTCGCTGTTAGAAAAATATTCGAGTAAGATCCCGAATTAGGTCACCGATCTGAACGTTGCAAATTGGAGAAACTTAGCAGAAGATGGAAGCCATTATGAATGAGTGTTTGGACACCCATGGTGATTTAGAAAATTTATATCTTCATCCGCTTATTCATATATATTTCGAAAATCAATAAAATTAAATGAAAAGAATTAAAATTTTAAATTATCAATTTTAAACTGTTTTTTGTATTAAGTCATAAGTCATCAAGTTATGCAACATTTATTATGTTTAATTCAAAATAGTTGCAGCAGCAAAAGAAAATTATGTAACTTTCAAAAAATATTTAAATTTACACAGATTATATCACAATATTTTACTATTAACAAAACATTTGCGCTTTTTACATAAAATTTCCAAAAAAAAAATAAAAACAACTAACAAGCAATGTTTGTTCAATGTTCATTAAAACGTGTTCAGATGAAATAACATTGTGCTAAAAATTGCACAGATTTCAAAATAATTTCACAGTAAATTGATGTTGGAAAAATGTATATACGAGTAAATAACAACGAAACATACAGTTGGTGGTATGCCACAGACCATTAAAAATGTTAGTCAGAGGTGAGAGATTTTTCATTAATTCTTATTGATAATTTTAAAATTTTTATTAAAAATAAAAATTAATTTATTTTTAATTTTATTCATTATGTACTGAGACTAAGAGCATCTTGTACAACTTAAAAGTTTAGTGTTGCAGATGTAGACTTGATATGAAGCCATATTTTTCAGTAAGGTTTCTCGTACTTTTAAGGGAGTCAGCAAAAAGTGTCTAAAGAGTCTTGCTTAAGGATAGACTAACTAAATTGCACGTTTTATTTGTTATTACGTAAATTACAGAATTTGTATGACCCGAATCCCGAATTTCCTCTCCTACACCGAGCAAATGTAAGACCACAGTACCCGGTAAATCATTACGTTGGATATTTGAAGTCACTTCCATTAAGTGCCTACTGGCATGTGCTCTGTGACTGAAATTTTCTGCCTTGAGTTTATTTAGTGATTACCAATGTTTTGAGAGTTGCGATTGAGTAGATATTAATTGCAGGAAAGCTAAAAAATTTAAATTAATTTCATTACCAAAAATTATTTATTTTATTTAATGCTAAGAAACTACTTTCACACTTTGCTAATATTTTCTTTTTTTCTTTACTTTTTTATAGTTTTCATGTTTATCTGTCAATCACGTTATGTGCAATTGAGATCAGTTAAAAACATTAACAGATTGTTTCCATGTAAAATATAATTGATAACGCGTTTGAATGTGTTAAGCTTTAGAAAAAAGTTGAAAAAAAATTTAAGTTACAAGTATATATTTTTATTTTTTAGTAACTGATTTATTTGTATATTAAATTTGAAGATGCTTTTCTATATTATTCAATTTGAGTCTTTATGCTTGGTTTCGTTCAATAATTCGCAATCACTTTTATCATTCTAATTCGTCATGAAACAGCCCCAAAAATGTTCATGTCATACAATATTCAAAAAATTTTACTATCACATTTGATATATCTTGATGTGAATATTTAAAAAATCATACTGGTATTTGTGTAGCAGCTTTAGTTTTTGAGATTTTTCAAACTAAAGGCGGGGTGCATATTATGGTACTTTAAAATGAAGCAAATTTTCTTTAACATTCAATTTAAAAATAGCTACGAAAAGAAGACATTCTTGAAAAAATTCAGATGGTTTTATTGTAATATGGGGAGTTTGCTAAATATCGTAAATCGACCACTGACTTTATAAAATTTCTTAACAACTTTTAGACTACTACAACTATAGAAACCCTAAAAGTTTTTCTTATAAAATTCTTTCGTTATTGTTTTCGTTGCCATCTGCTTATTTTTAGAATCATCTATAAGCCACAAGCATAAAGTTATTGAGTTCACTGTAACACTTAAGTCGACTTAAGTTTTTTTTCCTTATTAGCAAAGATTTATCATTACTGTGAGTAAGTTAGACAGGGAGAGCGTGAGTGTTTATGTTAGCTAGTAAATTTACTAATGACGCTTCAATAATTCTTATCAACCAAACCTTTTTAAGTTAAAGAAACATAGTTGCTTACTCTTCAAATCTAACCATCTTAAGTTAAGTTATTTAAAAGTTTATTACAAAAATTTTGCATATTTTAGCTTTTAAACATTATTTATATTTTTAAATAGTTTTTAAAAAGTCTTAAGCATTTGAATTTACTGTAACAAGTATTTTTTAATTTTTCATTTATTTCCATTACTTGAAAACTTGGTAACCATATTAACCATATTTTGCTGGTTAAGTTTAAACCTCAGAAACGATTTAAAAAGTTTACTTTTCAGACCTCACAAACCACATAACGAGATGATATGTTTATACATTAGGGTATAACTTAATTTATAAATAAGAAAATTTCCTATGTTTTTTTTTTTTTTTTTTTTTTGTTTTAATATTAAGTTATTTATTTATTAATTCTCTTAAATTATAATTACAAATTATAAGATAAGAGAGAAGAAATAAAAGTGGGGAGAGCAATGAAAAAAAAAAGTTTTTTAGTTTATGTAAAAATTTATAATATAAAAAATAAATGAAAGGAATTCTGTTTGCCCTGAGAACAGAAAAGATTAAGAGAGTAGAAGGATAAGTAACGTAACCTAAAGAATTTTTTGTACAATTAACCAACTCGGGTGTAGGCATGAATCGAACCTGCAACCCTTGATTAATAGGTTAGGGCACTATCCGCTTATCTATGGAGGCAAAATCAAAATATTATAAGTAAGAATAATAATGTAAGAATGTAATGCAAATGCAAGAGCAATCTGTCAACATAAAAGTTAGTAATAAAGCAAATTAATTACGAATAACGATTTATCAGATATTTTCCACACTTTTTTAATCTTATCGCTTATCTGTCTATATACCAATATAATATATAAAAATCTTGTCGTTTGTTTGTAATTACCGACTTTGCTAATTTTTTTGTCATATGTACGTCATAGGGTTTTAATGAAAAAATAAATTGTCCACGCTCTTTTAAAGCTAGTTTATTTTAAAATTTCTATTACTATTAGTGATAAGGTGCAGCCTATTGAATATACTAGTAAGTTATTTTCTTCAATTGATACAAGTATGTGTGTATATAACAACTACTTAATCTTTTTAACAATTTAGTTACAACTTTTACTAAATATTTAATCTGCAGTTATTCGTAGTTAAGTTGAGAAATAGTGTAATTGAAGATAACTGAAGAAAAAATTATAAAAAAATTTTTTAAACTAAATGTAAAATGCAGCTAATTCTAATTAACCAAATTAAAGTAAATTTTTAATTATATAACAATTTTGTTAAGCTTGAGGTCTCAATTTTATAAAGTAAAATCTAAAAATAAATTTTTGAAAAATAAGACCTCAAGCTTAACAAAATAGCCATATTATTTAAAAGAAAACGGTTAAATAAAACTAACTAATAAGTAAATTTTTAATATAACTTTTTCAAAAAGTTTACTCTGAAGCCTGCATAATGTAGTAAACCTTTCCACTGGCGAGCAAATACCCGGAACATATTTCGACATTACTAGCCAGGCTCGCTATGAAAAGAACATCGAATAATCACATTAGCATTTCTAAATCAAAATTTAATTATTTTTTGTTTACAATTTGTTTTTCTGAATATGTGTGTGTGTGTTTTATATTTTGTTTTTGTTACCTTACATTTAACTATTTTGTCCAGAACAGTTTTTACTTATTGATATACATTTTAATTAATTTATTTTTCTTAAATTTTTCAAATTTGAAAGTACTTTGATTTTTTAATTTTTTGATTTTTGATTTTCTAAAAGTCCTGTTATAATGATTACAGGAACTTCCTTTAATACTTATTCTATTATCATTTGTCATTGCAGTTGTATAATTATTATTATTATGTTTTATTAATTTATCGTTTCCTTTGTATATGCTATTATTCATTTTTCCAATTTAGGAATTATTAAAACATATTTATTCCTTATTAATGATACTGTAATTTGCACTTATTTAAATAATTAAATTTTCGGATTTTATAAATTTATTAAATTATAAAAAGAAAAAATATAAGCTGTGCGTTGACAAAAAATAAATTTTTTTAACTCTTTTGCATTTATTTAAAACATTTTTATAAAATAAAACTTTTAATAGGTATTATTTATTGCATTAAATTAAAATCCCTTAAGTATTTTGTAACCAACATGTGATGAAGTAAAACACATAATTAAAATGATTTAATACTCGTACTTTCATATATTGGTGTTGTTTGCATTAAACAATGAAAAATATATACATGATTTTATACACTGCCAAACAAGGTGACTTAATTTATTAATTTTTTCTTTTGTAAATACTTGTAATATTTAAATTTATTTTCTTTGAATTTCAGTTTACTAAAGCTTAAGGTGGGCTTATACAGACAAAAATGTTTCTTTGTAATTAATTTTATATCATTATTATATTTACCTTACCAAGTTTATGTTTAACATGATTTTAAATTTTTTCGTTTATTGGGTTTTTTTAAGTTTTTTATTTCACGCAATTAGTAAATGTGTAAAATTATAAAAAATTCTTTTAAAAATATATTAATTGATATTTAGTCATTTGTGATTTAATTTGGCTTTATTAAAAGTGAACTTATAAATTTATTTTTATATTACTATTAAAACTAAAAATTAATTTTATTGTATATTAGTTACATTATTTATTTATTTATTTAATATTAGAAATTAATTTTATGATTACATTTTTTAACGAACCTAGGCAGGAAGTGAAAATTTCTCCAGACTCTATAGTTACAGATATTATCATCTGAATATTGTTTTATGACAGTGTCTTAATTTGATTTTAATTTAGTTTATTTTTCTTTTGATTTTTCTACCAAAAAAATTTTAAATAACTTTATTTGTTTTTCAAATAATTAAAAACTTTTACTAAATAAATTTTACAACTTGAATTTTTACGTTAATTATAAATTATTAAGTTGATATAAAGTATGTATAACCAAGGTAACCAGAATTTTTTTTAAATATACTTTTATGTGCTTTGATATAAAATATTACTTTTTGTATTTACTCTCATACTTATTGTATGACTTCAAAAACTTTAAGAATTTGTGGCCTAATAAAAACCACATAAAATTTGTTTACCTGTTTTATTTACAAAATTTTAAGCAAAAGTACAAAAATAATAAAACATTTTACTACAAAATATCTTTTGCTTGTAAAAAGCTTAAAACGCGGGTTTTCTTTATGATTTCGTTTGCAGTATAATAACATTAGCTAAAACATATTAAGGAAATGTTAATTATTCTTTAGGGAATTGATGTTTTTAATATTACGTTTGGACGATTAAAATCAGGCAAATAAAAAAAAGAGAGAGAAAAAAAAATTTATTAAAAAAAATGAGCGATATTTTCAAAAGGAGATATATACCATTTATAAATATTAAGGTTGAAAACCGAGTTTGCGACACTAATTGAGGGCCGTTTAGGCCGCCACGTAAACAAACCAACCATTATATATTTATTAAAGTAAGCTTATATCACTCTCGAAAATAACAGCTCAAGTTTTATGCGAAAAATTTTAAAGCCGTTTTGTGTTAGATTTTTTGAGAATATATTATAATTTTTTTCTTAAAATTTTAAACTTAAACCAAGAAACAAAATTATTAAAACAAATCACTAAAATCTAAACAAATACGAGTTTTAATCTTTATTTTTCTTTATTTTATAATTTTTTTAACCTAAAAGAAAATCGCACTAAAAATTGTTTTGATAATTAAAAAAAATCATATGTTTAATTTGCTTATGACCATCTCATTTTGTTTGGACAACTTATATACAATTTTATTTCTCTTGATGAATAAAAAGAAGCACTAAAGCAAGAACTCAAACTGAAATTTTCAGTGTTAAAAAAGCTATAAAAAATGCCAAAAGCACTGCGTTGACAACGTTGCAGCATGCAATTTTTAGATAACCAATGAACTCCATTTAAAGCTTAGACTTAATTGCACTCATGAAAAAAATAATATGCAAAATATATGGTATAAAGGACAATGAAATACAAATACCTGGGAAATAATATTATTTTTCTGTAGGTGTTGTCCAGTACAACAAGAATCTGTTTTTGGACTTTTTCAAACCCGAAATTTTCATACTTTTATGTACTTATAGACCAGTAACTTAGTTGAATATCAATTGATTTTAAGTTTCTCAGCGAACTTAGAAAAAAATCTTCGAGGCCGTTTGAATGGTAGCATTTAAGTAAACTTGAGAAATCTGTGCCTATTTCTATATCAAACTAATTTTTTTTCGACATTTTTCAAATTGGGAGAGGTTTTTACACAGCATTTTATAAAGAAACCGTACACTTTTTGAATTTCAAAATATGTTTATTAATGCGATAAAAATTTAATGAGTTATTAAATTTTTTATTAAAAAATTTTTTCCACAATAAAATGTTTGGCCATTTAAAAATGTTTTCTTTTAGCTCGGCTTCATTAGTGTCCCTTTAAAATGACCAACAATATTTTGAAATCATTTTTATTTTATTTTTGCAACGATTTCTTGGTGCAAATATTCGCTTTGTGCTCATGGTGAAATGGGCTGTAATATTTATGTTCATAAAAATTTACTTCTTCACAACATATTCATCAAGACATGGTTGCAATAGAAAAATGTTTTAATGGAAAAAATAAAATATTTTTTCAAATACCCATATGAGTAAGTGTAAAATTGAAATTTTTCATCTTATATGAGTTGGAGTCATTATTTAAAAGAAAAAAGTTAAAGTTTTGTTATCGTAGGTAATTAATTAAATAAAATATATTTGTTTGCAAGAAGTATAAGAATGTATTCCTAACTTATTAAATAATAGAGGTCATTAATATAGAACACTTTTTTGCAAAATTAACTTGCAATTACTTTTTGGTAAACAAGTTCATATTAAAACAACATCAATATTAAAATAAACCAGTGGTCGTCAAAACTAAAAATGAGCTTGTATTAGTGAGAGAATTACCCAGCAAACGCAAAATGAAGCATTTCCAATATAATTTATTTAAGAAATATTTTACCATTTGTCAATAAAACAGATACGTATTTTTTTTGTATTTTTTTCTGCCCTTGCATTGTTTTCATCAACAACAAGTAGCCATTCTTTAATTTTTTCTACATAAATGTTTTTTACCATGTCTAAATTGTCCTTTCTTTTCTTACCTTCGAAACTTTTCATGTCACTATGAAAAGAATCGTAATGTCTTTTAATAACATATTCCCTATTTTCTTTGAACATTTGGTAACATAGAAGACTTTGCATGTTACCAAATGCATTATTTATCATGAAATATTTTTCACATATCATTATGTTTTCAAAATGTTCGCTGGACAAGGATTACTGAAAAAAGAGAAAAAAACTGAAACAAAAATTCGTAAGCATCCGCACATGTGTAGCCATCGGTACCTAAACCACGACTGAATACAAGAGCGTAAGAGTATACGTGTGATTGCTTTAGCACAATTGTGCTATGGGACGACGACCACTGAAATAAACTCACCTTCCTTCTTAGACTCACACATACTTAGACTAAAACAAATACCCAAATTTCTAAGAAAACAAAATATTTCAGTTTTTCAGCGTAGTAACAACAAATAAGTAAGATCAGGGAATAAGTAGTATAACTCAACACTGTGTACTCGTATTGGATTATTGTTAAGATTGTGTTTGTATGGAAAATTGTTAAACATTTTTCATGTATTGCATGAAATATGACACTTCTCTACACGTAGCAAAACAGGCTAAAAGCTCCCTTAAGGCATATGGTTGACTTTGCTTGTAATACTTGTAGTGAACAAAACTACAATGATTACAAAGAATTTTCTTATTTTATTATATTTTCTTGTTGCTTAAAGGTTAAATGGCACAAAATCATAAGAAGTAGAACTTCATGTGAAAGTTGAATAAAAGTATGATAGACCAAATATCGATTTAAAAAAAAATATATGTAGATCTTTGAGAGAACTAGGTTTTGTTTCTTTATTATATAAAGCGATAATGAATCTATAATTTATTAGATTTCGGCTAAAATAAAAGTATTTCCAAGCAAAAACTTAAAATTGGCTGCTAAAAAAATAATTCTATGAGAAATGTGAGTGATACAAAATCTGCTTATAAATTTAAATTAGATATTTTGCTACTGGATTAATCACTGAGGATAAGAAATTAATTAAATTATGAGTTACCAAATAAAAGTTTTTTTAAATAACTTTCTCCTCCTTATTATTTTTATCATATTAAGAAGATTCAAGCATACCATAAGGATTCCTCTTTTTTCTTTGAATGAAACTCTAAAAAAATCTAATAAAAGTAATGGAATCTGCCAATGCTTTGCAAATAAAAATGATTTATGTTTATAAAACAAGTGGAAAAAAATTACAGAAATATTAAACACTGTCACTCCCTTTAATAGTAAAACTCTACTAAAGCTAAAGGAAACAAAAAAATAGAATGAAATGTTGTTATTGATATTCTATTATATATTTAACACCTTTTTTATATAATTTTTTTTATTTTTTGCATTTTCCTTTTTTGCTTAAAGATGAAAATAAAAAATTTTTGGCCAACAAATAAAAACGTATCATAAACAACTTTCTTAAGGCATCAGTACAAATATAAAATAGAAAAAAATTTTAGGAAACTTTTACAAAACAAGATGGTATAACATTTGTATTACTGTGTTCTCCAACAAACAACAACCAAAACAAATTGCAAAAATTTTAAAATATAAAAGGTGGTATATATAGAATATCAACAACAAAAGCCACCTACCAAGGGCAAATATGTTTTGTCTGTTGAAACAAATTAAAAAAAAAAAGTAAGAAACAATAAAACTAGCAAATAATATGAATTTTTTATTGGCTTGTTATTGCGAAACCATACATAAATGAAAGAAAGAAAATAATTAAGTATAAAAAAACAAAGCAATTTGAATTTTGCATTAGAAAATTTAATCAGTTTGATATTAAATATCTCAAAAAAATAAATATTTTTCAAACATATTTTAAATTTTTTCTAAAAAATATCAATATCATAGTTCTTTATCCCTTAGTCTATTTCTTTTTTGTATCATCGAAAAAAATATTTCTTATTTTCATAAATCAATTAGTTTAACAGTTTTCTTTAAATAAAAATATAAATTTATTTAATTTTTTTGCTTCCTACAAAATTTTGTTTGTTTGTTTTGTCCGCTTTACCTTTTATGTGCATTATGGTAATGGATTATAAAAAAGTTGCAAAAGTTTTACATCTGCATAAATTGAAAAAAAAAGAAAAATTCAAGAGCGCATCATTAGTTGTTAGCAAAGTTATGAAAGATAAAAATAGACAACAAGTTAAAGTTGATGCAAATGAGAATTATTCCTCTTATAATTTGGTTATACCATCACTTTAACGGTACAAATAAATTTTACTTCGATTGATTTTTATTAATATATAAAATTTTAAGTTTATTTACCGTTTATGCAATGCAAGTTATATGAAAGATAAGGCAGACCAACAAAATTAAATTCATTTTTTGTGTTGTCTTTGGCTTGATTAAAATTTACTTTTTTAATACTAAGCAACATTTCCCCGTTATATAGAAAAAATGATGAGTTGACGGCATATAATTTGCAATAAATCAAAATCTTTATATAATATATTTTATAAATTTTATTTTCTTTAACATTTAACAAGGATATAAGAATTTTTCAATATTAGTAATACAAATAGAATATAAAGAAAATAATATGACTACACAAATTGGAGCGAAATATCGATATAAAAATAAATTTTTGATAAATAAGACCTCAAGCTTAATAAAATAGTCATATTATTCAAAAGAAAAAGGTCAAATAAAACTAACTAATATATATTATAAAAAAAAATATTTATTTTTATGCTTTAATAATATATTATAGTTTTCTTAAGATAATGATGATAAAGAAATTAAGTTAAAAACTAGATATAATTTTAGATTATAGTTAATTCTTTGATTAAATTTTAAACTAATAGTAAAGAAAAAATTTCTTTAGATATTGATTATCAATTTTTATACTCTTTTTGCAACTTTAAATAAGTAACTTTTACAAAATTTTTATCAACTTTAACAATTTTTTCCGAATTTAATTGCATGACACCTTCTCTCTTACAACTGACTAATGAAAACTTCGCTCTGATTACCAACTACTGACAACTTACTTTTAAAAATCAAACTCTTGTTTCTAACATTTTCTTTTTCCTTCTACTCTGATCTCAATAAATGACATTTGTTGAATTCTATAGTCTTAACCGGCTAAAAGTTTTACATAAATATTTATCTACTGTAACTTAAAGTTTACATCTTTCGATCGCTGCAGAACTGGAAATTAGTGTTCTAAGTCTTTTACTTCAGTTGCAAATTGAAATTTGTATCTTAAGTTTTTCTTAATCATAATCATACTGGCAATTGTATAAGAAATAATGTTTTCATAGAATATAATATTAAAAATAAAAATTTTGTAGCAAAAAGCCTTTTCTATGCAAAATTTAGAAGTTTTTAATGTTTGAAACATTATTTAAAATAGAGAAAACCATAAATCTACCATTTATACATATGTAAGTACGAGCACAACGATTTCCTATACTCAATTTCTTTACTGCTTCCATGTTGATGTCCAGATTGGTTTAATAATGGCTTTATATAACAGAACTTTATATTCCAAAGATAGAGATGAAAATAGATCTATTAGCCACATTAGTCGAGCTGTTTTTAGTTTCATAGCTGAGATTTTGGCCTCATTGCGGCGTGACCATGTTAGGCGTCTGTCTAGATGGATTCCTAGATGGATTTTACGATTTGAGTACAAGTAACTAGTTATTACATTGGTAATAATTATTTAATTTTTTTTTATATTTTTAACAGTGAAGATTTGGATACTTGTTGAAATTTTCTTACAGAAATATTCAATAATAATAAATAATTAAAAAAAAAAATGTTGATGTGTTAAGCAGTTCTGAAGGTTTTTGCTTTATTAAAGTGTTTGTACCATTTGTAAATATCTCCCTTATATGAATCAGATTTCCCAAATGATAGTAAGATTTTTAACAACAACAGGGCACTTAATTCTCTTTTTACGCAAAATTTAAAAAAAAAAATTTTTTTAACAATAAAAATTCACCACTAACGTTTGTCATTCCTCGTGTAATACAGTTTTCCTTTAATGTTAATAAACAAATAAGATTTATGCAAAATATTTCCTTTAATAAAATATAAAAAAACCGCCTAAGGATAAACTATAATTTGCATGTCATCACATCATATGTTTTATTTAAAAAAAAAATATAGAACAACATTAAATTAAAGAGTCTATGTATTTATATAATATTTGAAATTTAAATTATTAAAAAAACTTTTGGCATAGCAAAACAAGCAAAAAATAATAAAAATTAAAACACAAACCATAAATTTAAGGAAAGTTTATTTTTGTGTGTTAAAAAATATAGGAAAGACTATAAGCATGAACAAATTTTACAAAATAACTTTAAGTCCTGCTTTTTGAAATATTTATTATATTTTACGATTTTCTTTCTTATTAAGAGTGTTTTTGAACGATAAATTATCCAAACCAAGAACGAAATTGATACGAGTAAAAAGCAAAAATTAAAAAAGACTTTCCTTTTTAAGTTCTCATATAAAATATGTAAAAAAAACTGAAGAGCTTTCTTTGAGAACTAGAACTGTGTCGTTACATTTGGCATGAATATTTCTCATATCTTTTAGAGTATTAATATTTACATGAGCTTAAGTCTTGAAGTAAAAACGTTGGTTTTTATTTTTGAAAATGGTATGAATCAAATATCTTTTTAATAGTGGGCGGTAATTTTAGTAAGACCGAAACACTTACTTACTAAAATTACTGAAAACTAATTTTTTTTAAGTGCAGTTATGGAGCTTTCAAAAACAATGGCTCATATATTTACGCAAATATTTCTCTGCAGTGTATGTTTTTTATATGTAAAGTAATCAATGGTACTTAATCAGTAAAACCCACTGACACCAGTAATCAAATAATGTTAATAAAAACTTGAAATTTTCTTAAATTAATAAACAAATAAATAAATATTGCTGCTATGATGTTTATGTTAACCAAATCCACAGAGTAGCTAAACGCAGTTAATTTTATTGTTTTCTTCTGCAATTTATTCAGTGGATTATGGGTCAATTACAGTCAATTAATGAAAATTGCTTAAAGCATTCGAATAAAAAATAAAATTAAAATTAGATTTTAAATCTGTTTTGCAACACAGTTAAGTTTTATTAGGTTAATTACGAGTATTTAACACTATTTATAACTGATTTGTCATATGGCCATTTGTTGGCTATGCAGCGACATCAGCTTCACATTTAAATTAAAATGTTAAATAATAAATTTAAAAAAAATTTGGTTTTCATAATAGAAACATTTTCCTTGTCGAAAAAGAATACAAAATTCAATTGGGTATCTTTTACTAAAATGATCAAGAGAAATTGCCTATTAAGAGACCTGTGTGGAAGGCTGCAAGAGGGTTAAGCTTACAGAGAGAGCAACCACTTTATTATTGTAATGAATTTGATCATTATATAAATAAATTTTTTTCATTAAATATGAGCTAATGTAGGAATTGTATTAAAGAAAAAATTTCATAAAAATATAATTAAAATAAATATTTTGCTGGAAGCCAGTAGTCACAGAATTTAATCTTATGTATTGTGCATATAACACAAGCGATCAACTTGTTTGGAAATTTTATAAGAAAAGTACTGAAAATATTGAGTGTTTTTCATAAATATTTATTAGAAGAGTTGAACGCTTGTATTATTAAAAGACACAGTTAATTTTAATCTATAAACTTAAATCTAAATTTTCAATTAATAAATTTTATTTTGTACTTCACTTCACATAAAACTAATGTGATACAATTTTATTTTTCATAAAATTTGCAACTTATGAACCTAAAAATTTTCGTGCATATAAAAAATATTGACAAATTATTTAGAAATTAGTTCTAAGATAAAAAATTTTTAGCGAGCACGGGTGACTTTGACCATTTGCTCGCAGGGTGTAAACAGGAATCGAACCTGCGACCCTCAGATTGATAGGTTAGCGCGCTACATACTAATTTACAGGATACGCTGACAAATAATAAATATAAATTGCAAATTTTAAAAATTTTATAAATCTGCACTATTGAACATTTTCATTCATACAATTAAAAAAATTATCAAAAAGCGCTTTTAATTACGGAAATGAATGATTTTTCTTTAAGTGTTTAGTATTTTGTCATAAGTACTCAAGAGATTAAAATTTGAAATAGCACACGTAAGATATGAAGGGTTGCTCACAGCACTCATATTTTTTAATGTTGTTTTTTTTTTTTAATCATATGATTTTATGGCTACTGTATGCATTCCCAAAATGTAAAGAAAAGTACATTTCGAAAATAGAAAAATATAACACTGCACTGCACATGTAACAAAAGCAAAATTGTATTTCTCACAAAAGATTTAATTGTTTCACATTTTATTTTATGGACCTGGTTGTTGATTTTTCGTTCAATACAACATTTTTGTCTAAAGTTTAATTTTAGAATTAATGAACATTTTCTAACTTCAAATTTTATTTCTCCACTTATTTTTCATTTCTTTTCCCAACTGATACATTAAAACTTATTGCTACTACCAGCTTTAATATTTTTTTAAATTATCAAAATTAATTAAAAAATGTGTTTTATAAATTCCAAATTACTTTTTCCTTATCGAAATAATAAATTTAAAATTAAGTTGACAATAAACTACAATCTAAAGATTTATTTATCAAATTTACACTTCACTGCATCAAAAATGTGACCCTTTTTAAATTAAAACTTTTCTTTACGGTTTTTTTTTTCTATTTTTAATTAAGTTTGCAGAAAGCAAACAAACTTTCACTAACTACTCCTATATAATCCTTAACGAAAATAAATAAATAAATAATAGATAAATAGCAAGTATAGAAAACAAAACAAATATCTGTAAGAACTTTTCTAATTATCCAAACAGACATGTTTTACTATTGTCATTTGGTTTAATATTAGTAAAACTTTGGCTTTTATATACGAGTACAATGGTCTGTCTGTTTTTTTCTTTCTT
The DNA here is from genome assembly GCA_947397855.1 of Thelaira solivaga. Classification (NCBI taxonomy): domain Eukaryota; kingdom Metazoa; phylum Arthropoda; class Insecta; order Diptera; family Tachinidae; genus Thelaira; species Thelaira solivaga. Next base: position 17,591,741 of record OX377612.1, read on the forward strand.
GAATTTATTTCAGTGAGCTCATCGTAGTTGCTTAATGTATTTGTGGTGCTTGAATGTTTTTAAATAAAAAAAAAAACTAATTTAACTCACAAGTAATTTTTGTAATTTTTGTTAACAATAAACTCGGTCACCATAACAATTTTTTAAATATAATAACTCATCAGGTATGCACATGAGAGTAGTGACATATATTTTAGAAAAACGAATGCTAAATATTGAAATGCTATTTATTTCTAAGTCTTTCTAAGGTTTGGCAGTAAGTTCCAACTATTTTATTTATAGTTCACTCCAGGTTTTTGTTTCAATTGTAAGTAATGGGGTTTTCGGACTATGGAGTTCTGAAAGAGGCAGGGAACTATATGTTGAATAACACTGACGAATTTGTTTTAGCAAATTTATGAACAGGCAAATATATATATTTCTAGATGTGGAAGGAGTTCAACATGGAAAGACTTGTGGCTTCTTGAGCCATTCACTGTTGTATGAATATGATTATCATTGGAATTAATGCAGAGAAAAACACAATTAAATAATTTTGAAAATTCGTTTAGAAAAAGTATAAAAGTAAAAATATATTGCTGATATAACTATTCGGAATATGTGCTATTGTAACATCTGGATAAAGAATGTTTCTAAAATAAATTAAAAAATTATTGATAATTTTTTATTCTTTTTTATTAAACAAGGCATAACAGCTTTTTATTTGTTTGCAAAAAAGGGGGTGTGATCTTCAGAGATAGCAGTGAATATTCCGGATCACTATACATGCACCATTCACCGCTGGGCAGCCTACAAACAGAAAATAAAAATTTATATAGCAAACAAACAAGTCAACAGAAAATTAATTTTATTTACTTATAAAGGTGTAGCTTGTCATATAGGTCACTTCTTTATGAGTTATTGTCCAAATCAATTTCCGAAAATATTTTTCTTTCTTTCACTTACGAAAACTGGTCCTTAAAAATGCATTAAAGAGATTTTCCTAATTAATCTTTTAAAATATTTCTTAATGAAGCATAAATTCTGAAATTTATGTAACGAATTTGTAATATCATTGTCATTAGTGCACACAGTTGTTTATGTATTAATTTACAAATTGTATAATAATTATGTCTAAAAATGTAAATTCTGCTGCAAGCACTAACTCCCACTTTTGATTGGGATGTGGTCTTTGAGTAAAGATTTCATTGTTCTCGTTTTCATTGCAATTGCTTCCACATTGAATTTAATGTAATTTTAATGAGCATTAAAATTAATATTTCAGTCAAATTCATTTGTATTACCATGCTTGTCCATTATTATCATTTATTAAAGAAAATATCTACTTTTGAATAAATGGATTTGTATGTACTAAAATAAAAAGATGCAAAATTCTTATAATATTAGTATCATGTTGTCTTCACTACTAACTAGTACATTCTGTTATAACCATTTACTTGCTAAAATGAAAATGTAGAATTAAAATCAATAAATTGTGGAAGCAAAATATAAGACAATTTCCAGTTGATTTTTGTTTGTTTTTTTTTTTACAACAAAAGCCATTGTGTATTAAAGAAATTTCTTTTAGCTAAATTTTCATAATTTTATCTCTCAAATTATATTTTTATTTTTTAAACTTATCCTTATCAAGGGCTTAGCAAATATTTGTTGTTTTTTAATTGGTTTACATCCAAAAATTTATATCCTACTACCCTATTACTGCATTAAGAAGTGTTTAAGCCCAGCAAGTTACATGCATACACAGACATTTTCAACAATAGAGACTAACTTTTATTAACACGAACGATAACTAGTTTGCAAAAGTTTATTTTTAGGCTACAAATCAACCAGGTAACAAGTTTACGCTCCTAATTCTAAGGCTAGTTTTAATGAAAAATTATAATTAAAAGGGTTTTATGATCAACACCATAAATGTATTATCGATAAAAACAAGTTCTAAAATATATTTTTATTATATTTATCATCTCTAAATTTAATAGAAATTATTTTAATTGTGTTTTACTATTTATATAACAACTTTTACTACTTGTATGTAAAACTGCTTATTTATGTTTGCTTTTTTAGCCAAATGTATGTATTGGTATTTTTTTTTTTTTACTTTTTACAAATTTGCTTTAGTTCTTTTTTGTAGTTTTCATAAACAATGAAATGATTTATATTGTTGACAATTGTTAAACAAAACCACATGAATTATTTACAATAAAATATAAAATTTTTTTTGTGGTACCGCCTTTAATATGTGAAAAACCCAGCATGAAGCAAATGTTCATTGTTAATTTTTTTTTATAATGTTTTGTTTATTTATTTAAAATTGTTGGCTTTTAATTCTAGTTCTCTGCTTTCTAATATATAAATTTCAATACATTATTGGAAATTAATGTGTTAAAAAAAAATTTGAAACAATTGCATGTAGGCATGTGTGGTTTTAATATAATCGATAAAAAATATATTTTATAAATTTTAATATTAATTTTTTGCAAATAGTTAAATTTTATGAATAAAATAAAATTGTTGGTTAAAAAAAGTAAAGAGATTCTAAAGAAATTATTTTTTATTTCATTTAAATTTATTTATTTTTTGGTGTAATTTAAATTTATTTTTATTTATTTTGATGAAGCTAATTTGTGTCTCAGTAAAAGTGAAATTTTTTAACTTAATGTAATTGTAACTCTGAAATTTTCCAGTTGTCACACATATTTATTCCGATTATTTAAAAAGGTAGCGCTTTACGAAAGAAGTCAAGTCAATGCCAAGTTTTTCAAAAAAAAGTCATTTTCTGTGATTAAGAGCATTTAAATTTAAATTTCTTTAAAACATGATGAACTACAAAGCTGTACTTTTATTGAGTCACCCTTTAGTTATTGTTTAATAGAAAGTGTTACACAAATGTTTTGATTTAATAAGAATTATGTATATGCATGCTACGAGTAATTATAAATTGTAAATGCAGTCTAGCATAATGTTATTATAATCGTCTTATTATTCCACTAGATATTGTTGATGAACAAATTCATAAATTATATTACTAACTTTTTGTAAATACTATTAACATATTATAGAATTAAACTTAAAGAGGAGAAGTATAATTAATATGCAATTATAGACCTTAATTAATACACAATTAAATTATGAACTTTTAATTGTAATATCAATTGCATGCTATAAATGCTCTTAAGCTCTTTCTTGAAATTTAAATGGTTGAATATCTGTAGCTGACTATTGTTATCTTAATAGTCATCTTAATAGTTGATAGCAAATATTTTTTTTTAATAAGCTTAGCATAATTCATACATTTGCTAGCCTTATCAGGTAAGCAAATCTTGTTGTGGTTGTTTACAGCCAAGCATAAGTAAGTTCCTCTTAACTATTAATTAATAATGCTTTTCTTAATAAATAATGCAACTGTCATGGCCATTATGCTTATGTATGGGTATCATCATGTCATCATTTCAAATAGGTGTATTAGAAAATGTTTCCAACTGTGCAGCAATGAATCAAATAATTTATTTTAAATAATAGTGAAGTCTATGTCCCTGTGCATCTGTAATTGTAGTAAATGATTTAATGTCACATAAATTTTCTTCAGAAACACTTTGCAATAATAATTTCTATAGAAATTTTTTTCTGGCCCAACATAATGTTCATAAATAACTTGAAAGTCATTTTCTAATGCAATTATGTGTTAAGCATTTATACTCGTTCTTATCCAGTTATGCCCGTACACCTACATACATGCATGAATTTGTACAAAATTACATTGAAAGCATTTGTAATCACATACTTTTTCTTTTGCAGTGAATGTTATGAAAATAGTTTCTTAATGTTGATGGTAAGCATTATGCTTGCAAAAGGTTTCTCTATTCTCAACAGCAAAATCATTTTACACCACAATTTGTGTGTGATAAAAATAATTAAGAAACCCATTTATTTATATCTTTATTTAAAAGTTTTATATTATAATCATTGACACATTGATATTTTTATATATTATATGTTCAAACTCTGAGTGCACAGTGGTCCTGCTGCTCATCAAATAAAAGAAATTTAATTTTTATATAAAAAAATAAAAATTTAAAAAAAAAATTTATAAATACAAATTTAATTTTATAAATAAAACTTAATTTTCTATTTGTTTGTTTTCTAATTTAATTTTCGGAAATTAAAAAATTGTTTTTTTAATATTGATTGGGAATGGATGTTGAAAAAATCTTCTGTGGAAATTTAAAATGTTTTTATTAATATAGTTAAAGTTCTTTATACTTTAAAGAAGGTTGCCATATATTTTTGGACTTGCCACGCCCAATTTTTGTTAATTTTGCATTATAATAATTTAGTTAGATTTGTTTAATGATTAATTTTTTAATGGAGTTATCTGGAATTTATACATTCGTTCTAAAAATTATAATCAAGACAGCAATTTTGAAAAATTAGCTTTTTATTATTATTATTAGATGTATTGTGCAGCTCAGTTTCTAACTAAAGTAGCCTTAGAAATTTCGTAATTGTTGGTCACTACGTAGCTCATTCTGCATCTTCCTTCCACTTGCCAAACGCACAGAATGTGTTATTAAATTAATGTTTAAATTATTTATAATTAAAAGAAAGGGAAGAATTCCAGCTTCTATAAAAGCATTTAGTTGTCGATTTGCTGTTGTATACGTAAATAAAAAATTTTGAACTAAATTTGATTTTGATGAGTTAATGGTCAAGTTATAAAAGGTAGTAAAAAAGTCCCTCAACCATTTTGAGAACAAGCAGAAATAGTGCAATATTTATTGAACATATTCGTTCCATTATTACAACTCAGCGAAAATTACGTCAAAAATATCCTAATCGTCCAATGCCTCAAAAAACCACAATTTGCCGCTTACATGCGAAATTACAACAGTACGGCAGACAGGCCTCATTGTGGAAGACAACGAACGTGTCGTAATGCTAAAAATATGCCTCTGGTGCACGATAGTACTTACAAAGTCTCCAGAAACATCAATTCGGAGACATGGTTCAGAGTTACATATTTCTGCACCTAGTTTAAGGCACCAAGACATAATCCAAAATTTTCTTATGCTTCAGCATAAATTTTCTTATGGTTTCAGCAAGATGAGGCCACAGCATACACAGCTTGATTAACAATTCAATAATTGAGTGAATTATTTTGTAAAGTGGTGATTTAGCATGGCCAGCTAGATCTCCGGATTTAAGAGCACCAGTCTTTTTCTTATGAGATTTTTTTAAATCAAAAGTTTATGAGAATAAGCCATAAACGATTTGACATCTTAAAGAAAATATTCGTCACGAAATTGAAAAAATTCAGCCTGAGATGTTGCACGATGTCATAAAAAATGCCTTAAAAATAGATAAAGGTCACAAAATTAAAACCATCACCATTTAGCTGATATAATTTTCCAATCACAACGAAAAAAAAAAGGAAATACCAAATAAGCTTTATGAGAAACTGTGACCTATCTGCAAAAGAAAAATCCACTTCACGCTATTCACGTCGCTTTCCTATTTTTTTTTTTTTATTTAAGGCCGGAGCATATAGAGTTCGCCGTACGTTATATTTCCCCTTTTTCAACTGACAACTAATACATGTTTTGTAGCTTTGTATCATACAGTACGCTTCAGTCAATTCAGAGTGCTATAGTTGGGCAATTTTTAACGTTCATTCAATATTTTTTCATTTGTCTTTTTTTTAATTTAAATAAATTAAACTATAATTTAAAGCCAAGTTGCTTAAAATTGTGCATATATAATATTTCCTTGCTAATTTAATATCCGTCAACATAGTACTTTTTCGTCGATACGTTTAAAACAGCAAAGTCTAACGTATGACGGATTCTATGTGCCTTTACTTGTTAAGATTGTGAACTATTTAGTTTTATAAAATTTAATTTTAATGCATAATATTAATAATTTTCTTATATGTATGTAAGTAGAAAAGAAAAAACTAGTTACGTTTATAATTTTCAGTGGAACTACCCATATGTAATTTAGTTCTTCTAAGACTATTGAAAAATCAGGTGATTTATAATTGAAATAAGTTTTAATGTGCTCGTTTCATTGAATAAGGTTCAATTCAATTAATTTTATGTCTTCTTCTGATGTTTTTGTTAAAGATAATTTATAAGGTTTACAATTTCTTGACACTTTTATTCAATATACGACTATTATAAAATGGATCTTGCTTGTGTTTGTTTAATTTTTTTAATTATTTATTTTACTCTTGTTCATATAACAAAAGTTGGGCTCTTAAGTGCTTTCTGCTTAAATTTAAATGCTTTTAATGATTTAAATGTTCACATTTTGTTTCATAAATATTGAAACTTTATCTGTAACAGTTTTTACAAAGCGTTAAGCTACGGTCACACTAAACAAATATTTATCGAAATGAGTATAAATACTATTTTATTTTCAAATAAGTTTATATATTTTGAAGAAATATTCCTTTAGAATAGTTTAATATTTTATTAAAATAAAATATTCTTGCATTAATTCAATTAATTTTATGTATTAAATCTGATAAAAGACTATGGGCAATAATTATAGTCATAAAGTCGATTTAAAAAAAAAATACCACCTTTAGTCTGACTATGATTATGGGCTTATAAAAATATTTACTAACAATTAGTGCTTAGGCGTATTTCGACAAATATTTGGCTAATGTGACCGTAGCTTTAGAATATTAATTTTTTTTTTGCTTATAGCTGTGCAGTGTGCATAAAATTTTCTTTTCCAACAATTTTGTTTTTGCTTTAGTATGAAAGTGTTGATATTTTAATATCTATTATAATTGTTTTGCAAATTATTCTTGATAAAACTATTTTGCATCTATTCTTAGTATTAAATGGAGTTAGAAAACTTTCTTGGCATCAAGCATACATGCATGCACCAGAAGAATTGACTTTTATTTTGCAATGTTGTACCAAGTTGGCCCAAGTTCTTGCCTTTGGTTCTTTTTCTTTTAGAGGGTTCTTGTTTACAGTGCTGAGGGTTTCTCATAAGTCAATGACGTTTTAATTATTATAAGAATTTCAAAAATATTTCTTAAGCACATTGACTGTGAAAGCCTATTAAATAACAGAAAATTTATTAAAACTTTGGAAAGCTTTGTGTGGTTGCACATGGATATGTGCTTTGTTTTATATGCACAACATAAAATACTTTTAAAAATTATTTATAGCATGCATTAAAAAAGCATACGAAAATATCTAAATTACGCGATCCATACACATTGAAGTTCAATACAATTTTAGTGCAAAAGTACGGCAACCTCTGGTACGGTTGTGTAGTTTGTTTTTATTGAATGATCAATTAATTTCAAAAAATCAAATATACCTTGATGTTACTTAAATTTTTCACATTGCTGGACTTGTATTGATCTTAAGTGTGTATGGACCGCATTAGCATGCTTTTTTTAGATTTCATATTGTTGAAACACATATTTACAGTGAAATTGCTGTCAAGCGGGTTAACAACAGCGGTTATGATGATATAACTAGCACAGTTTTCATATCTTAATAGGGGAAATGTTATTAATTTTTTTTGTAAATTCTTTCATTACAAAAAAAAAATAAAAAATTGAAAAACACTTACTTCTCTTTTTCGTCTTAAAACGTTTCATTTTGTTTAAATTTTTACATATTTATTCACTGGAGCATTAAGTCATTCGGTCATTTAGTCAGAGTGTTACAAATCTTTTTTGAAGTTTGTTGATGTAGTTAGTGAGTATTAGTTGAGTTGGTTGTTTGGTTAGAAATAGTTTTTCGACTGACTGCACTAAACATTATTTCAAAATATTTGCGCTCTCACACATCCAGTAATAGAAAATTGCTTTGACTTTTATGTTAAAAAAAAGCAATCATTGTGTATGTGTGCATGTGTGAGTAAGTGAGTTTGTGTTAGTATTTTTGGGTTGTTAAGGGAAAATGTGTTATAAAGTTTAAATGTGGCAAAAGTTGTTAAGATAACACAATGTCTATAATAATGCTGAAAAATCAGAGTTTTAGTTTTTCTCTTGTGTTTGTGCAATTTCGAAAGATTATTTCATTTAGCGTATCAACAATTTAACTAAATGGAAGATTGTATTGAAATTAGCTACAATTTGAAAGTTTTAAATTTTGTAATTTAAAATAAATACATTTACGTTCTCAATTGAGACTTTGAAAAAGTTTTATAAAACTGTTGTTGTTTAAGTTTTGCAAATCTTGTTCTTTTAAAAATCTGATCTCAGCTGTATAGTCGATTATTTAAATGAATTGACTTTTTGAAATTTCAAATGCTCTGGTGTTTATATTCTTCAGAGTAATAGCCAAATATATTAATTATTAAATATAAAAAAAAATTAAAAATCTTTGCAACAGAGAGCTGAAGCCGGTGTGTGTGATTTATTCAACGCACAAACAATCAGCCTAAATAGTAACCTGATGACTGACAGATTGCAATCCTAACAACTTAAAAAATTATTTCAAAAAATACACGGACCGACAGATGCACATCTTTAAGTTGAAATTACAAGCGATAGCATACCCTTACTTACAGTGAAGGATATAAAAAAGAATAAAATTACTTAAGATTATTGGGGTTATTTAAAATTAGTCACATTGTACTATTCAATTATTTGAACTGAACGAACTAGTCCGTATTTTGAATTCCTATAGTTCATTTCGTTGCTAATCACTTTAAATGAACAACTTATAAATGAACGAACGAACTAAACTTAAACTAAAACAACGACGAAGGAACGAAAGTGGCAAATTATTTTCTTCTACAAAAATGGTATTTAAAACAAATAAACTGCTAAAAAGCTTAATTTTAAAATTAAATTTTTAGCCCTAGTGACTAAAGTACTTTTGAATTACATTATAAAAAAGAAATCGAAAGCTAAATTTAAAAATTTTTCGAATTTTTTGTTGTATTGCTTTCTATTTTCGTTAAAAATTCCTTTCAACCCCTATGTGATATCATTTTACATAATAAAGAACGTTCAATGACAATCAAAAGTATAAGTGATAAAGATACAAAAGATCAAATGAACTACGAAGAGCGTTCACTAAAATGAGCTACGGAGCACAAGTCTATTTAAAATTATATTTATTTAATATTTCTGTTGTGCAAAATTTATTTCAAACAGTTTCCTTTTAACTTTTTTTCTTCTTATGTTGTATTGTTTTAAAAACATTAAAAATTTATTTGTTTTAAACTTTCTGCTTCTAAATTTATTTTATTTTTATATTTAATTATTTTTCATGTACTCGTATATATATATTTCATTATTCAAAGAGCTTAGTTTTACCATTTTAATTTTTTGTGGCAATTTTACATTTTGTATCCGGAAAACGGAAGTTTTACTTGAAACACAAAAATTTTATTCCAATTTTTTATTGAAGCAGTTTCTCATTTTAACAAGAATTATGCTTCAAGTAAAGATAAAAAACTGTTAGTGAATATATTATGGGAAATATGTGCTCAATAAAATTTTTCAAGAAAAATTAATATTTTGTCATTGGCTTATTTTATTTTTAATTTATTACAAAATTGTCAAAATATGAATTACAGATTTATATTTCATAGATAAATAGGCAGGTTATTAATTAATTCATTTTATTATATTAAAAATATTTGTTAAAACTAATTATATCTGTTGATGATAAACGTAAAAAAATTTTTATTTAAAATCTTATAAATGCGAAAACTAATTAATAATTATTGGTGACGGAATTCGTAATTTTCAAGTCATTGTTTAGAAAACCCATTTAAAATCGCGAGATTAATTAAGAGTTAAATGACGATATTAAACAACAAAGACCAATTTAAAGTAATATTCGCCATTTGACAAAAGTTCTCCATAAAACAAAAATCCTTTTGTTTTTGCTCAACATCTTTTGATTGTCATAGTCACAATCACAGCTACAGTCACAGTTACTGTTACACTTACATAAAGACAATTTCACATTCCCACTTACAACCAAAGCCATAGTCGTCTACATCACAGACAAGACAATGAATTTGCCTGCCACCTTCTGCAATATTTTTTTTTCTTTCTATTTGTATATTAAAGTCGCTGAGAGGCCCTGGTAATGATAATAATGTAGATAATGACAATGGTGTTAGTGGTTGCCATTAGCTTCTTCATTCTTATCACTTTCAAATCCTAAAATCAACAAAATATGTACAAACAAATTAAAATATTTTAATGAAAAAACTTTTTTATGTCTTTGTATACGCCTGCTCTTGTTATTTTAACAAGGATTTCTTATATCAAATGAAATAAATATTTTTAAGTTAATGAGAATGTGTTAGCCTTTAATTTTGGAATTAATAAGTTCATAATAAAAAAAGATTTTCTGAATTTTCTTTTCAGAATTTCGACTATTATACAAGGTCATTCGATATCGATGGTAAAATCCATTTCAATTATACTAAAATTGCGAGTTGAGTTTTCATACTTACATAGTTAATTATGAAGACACTTTTCTCAAAGAGTTTTAGACGTTTGAGATTAGCTTTCTTTTCCAGGAGTGCAATTCAGTAACTTTTATTACGAACATTCGTATCGAAAAAAAGCATAACGATATTTTATCGAATTCGGTATTCAGCAACTTTCCGACAAAAATATTCGGTATAATAAAAATCGTTATTTGCGATGATTATTTATGTGCTGTTAACTACGTCGGAAAGTTCATATAAACAATGAGTCAAATTTTACACGAAAATTTTTGTAGTCTGACATTTTTTAGCTGCTTGAGAACTTAAAATAATATTGCAAGACAGAAATATTATTGAAATGAAACCTTTTATCATAAGCTGGTAGATACTTTAATACCATTAATTCTTTATACTATTTAGTATACGACTTCCGGCACTGTTCCACCTCGGTTACAACTTACATGGTTCATTCGATCAGATCACTCTTTGATTACTAGTTTAAAATAAATCTAAGCACTTTATGTTCATATAGCTTCATGCGAAAATAATTATATTGTAAGCAAAAAAAAATGCATTTCCTAAATTTCTTTAATTTAATTCTAGTGCAATACGAATGGTAGATTTTTATAATATTTTGTGTTTTCTCAATAACTTTAAAAAATATCGTTATATAACTTTTACCAGAGAGGAAAATTTTCTACTACATGCCACTAAAACTTACAAGTGCCACATCCACTTTAAGTTAATAAACGTTTTAAGTTAATAAACTATAACAAATTTTCTTACCGTTAAAGCGTTTTAAAAAATTTCAATGACCATGTGGAATGTTTCCTTAAAGTTTATTAACCCATTTAAAAACTCAGAAAGTTGGTTTATTTAAATCACTCAAATGCATAGAAAGTTATAAGCGTTCTTTTAATTAAAACGTTTTTGAATCAATTGTGGCTTGAAAATTGGCTTAAAATGCTTCAGGACTTGCAAACGAAGCCACAAAAAGTAATTCAGACACGTTAAATTTTACGAACGAGGGTTAAAGTGATCGGGATTATTTCTAGAAATAAAATTGTTATCAAATTGATCTTGCAATAAATCAATGGCTAAGTGTACTGTGTGGCAAGTTGTGCAGTTACTGTTTAACTAATAAGTTCTTTGATGAAGGTCTTTATGAACAGATATATTTTCTGCAAAGTAAATTTCTTCAATTAATTTCTAAAATTAATTTTTGATAATAAAAGCTTAGTTTCCAGATTTAGTATTAATTAAATTATTAGTCACTAATTTTATAATTAATACTTTATTATATTAAAAATGTAAAAATATAATTAATTTTTTTTTTAAATTTATACCTTTAAATGAGAAAAATAGAAGCTGGTTTTTTATATATTTTTTAAATGAATTATTTTGTTTTATATTGAATCAATAGAAATCCTTACTTTCGTCTTACTCATAAATTCAAATTAAATTTCCTGAATTTCGTTCAACATCTAAGCCCTAAAAGATGCAGAAAACTATAACAAAATGGCTTTTTTTAAATTGTATAAACTTTCCATTTAAAAAAAAAAATAAACGCTCTGAGAGAAAACTTACTTATGCAGATTTAATAAATGCGAGTACTAAAAGAAAAAAATATTTAAAAACGAATTTTTTTTTAAATTTCCAGGAACATTATAATCAAGTTAAGCAGCTAAGTATTTAAAATTTTATAAAAGCACGTTTATTATTAGTGTTAAATTTGTAAATATTTATATTCTTCTTTTGTAGGAGTGCCTGCGTTTCCATATATCCATCAGAACTAGAGTTTACCACACATAAAACTGCTTAAAAAATATTCGCCCTTAACATGTTTAGGGGTTTTAAGGTTAGAATAAAGCGTTCTTAAAAAATTATGTTGCGGTGTTTGTAAAACTCCAGCAAATACGACAATTTACAAATCTATTGTGAAATTATCGTTAGAGAAGTATCGTGTTGGGTGGATATGGCTTTCAAAAGCTGCACTTAGTAATTTTTTTACGACACACATACCAAAAAAGAAAATGTTTTTAAAAGATTCTTAATTAAAACTAGAAGAACCATATATACTAGAACATTTTGCTAATCTTTTGTGGCTGCTTTTTTAATATAATTTCATATGTTTAACTATTCGTTTTACATTATATTTATACTAGCTGTTTTTGCCTTTTATCTCTGAGTGGAAATTCTTTTATTAAGGAGATTGTACATATAAAAATTAAGAGTAATCTGATTAATTCTTTTTCACGTTTATAAAACTGGGCGTAGACAATCCAAGTTTATATGACAATCATTCTATATTAGTGATTTTATGTTGAAAAATATAATTTTAGTTTTTAAATCATTGAATAATATTGCTAAAAGTGAAGTAATATTATGAAATAAAGCTTAATAAAGCTTTCATATATTTTAGAGTTTATCCATTACAAAAAAAATTAATTTTTCTTCTTCATAATAGTAAAAAAAAAAAAATTTCTTATTGCTATTAAATTTTAAAACTAAACCATACTTTTTTTAAAAAATATATCCCTTGTAAGTTAAGTGAAGAGATATTAAAGATTCAAAATGATTACTTAGAAAAAACAAGAATTTTATCACACCGGCAGTAGTGAGGAGGAAGATTAAAATATATAAAGATTTATTGGTGTCGGCTATAATTCGTTTTTGTTATCAAATTTCGTTTCATACTTCATAAGAATGAAATGTTCTATATATATTAACGAAGATCGCTGTTTTTCTATAACAATTTGCAGCAAGTAAATGAAAACATTGCATAAATTAGCATCCTTCCAAAAAAAAAAAAAAAAAATATTAATTTTGAATTAACACTAATAAATTTATTACCTTAAAAATTATTAGTATGGATTAAATTTTAGAATTATTGAATAAAACGCTTTAAAAAGAATTTATTCTCAAAAATCACGAAAAGCGTTACTTAAATAGCCGATATTTAATAAAAGAATTAAACAGTCTAAAAATAAATCATAATTATCGTGTTTAGCCTACGCAGTCTATTTGTATAGAACTTGATTCTTTAAATTAAAAAAAAAAAATTTAATAAATAATTGATTATGTTTTTATTAGCTGTTTTAAGCCTATGATTTACTGTCTTACAAAATCTTAGGATTTTAAAACAAGACAATAAAAAATCGTTTCAAAAGAGCTACGCATATGACACACCAGTGCCTTTTTATTAAGTCTAGATTCAGCCTTTTTTTCGCATTTAGTTTCGAAATTTATGATTTAGCCTCTAGCTTTTTTTTTAGTATTTTTTGTTTTTCAAAATAGTCTTAAATGGCATTTTTTGGAAAAATTAAAACAAATAGTGCATAAACAAGCTAACACTGAGAAAAATTCTTAAATACAAATGAGTTTATTCCGTAAACTTCGAATTTGAATTAAATTAAATTTATATTTTGTCTGCATAATCTGGAATTGAGTTGCTATTACATTAAATTTGTTCGAAAAGTTGCATTGTTTTTTTTTTAATTTTTTCATATAATATTTTCGATAAAACTTTGATATGTGAATCAATAAATTTAACGAACAAATAATAATTTCTAAAGTGAAGAGAAATATTTATCTTTTAATTTGTAAAATAAATTCACTTTATTATTTGCATGTACATACTTCATATCGAAACTTGGTTTTTCAAGACACTTTTTCCAAATGGCTTAATATTGCTTTGGAAAACTATCACAAATTTATCAATTTACTAATGCTGAGGCTACTCGCTTTTTAGTATGATAAAGCAATTGAAATATTAAAATAGAAATCGCATTGAAATCGAAAAATTAAAGTTAAAGTTAAAATAAAATTTAATTCATTTATAAGTATTTAAAGCCATGTGAAAGAGACCTTATTTGCTGTAGCATTTTATATATTATATTTTCTTCTTGTTTTATAGTTGTACTAAAAAATTAAGAAAAGCTTTTTCTAGTCTTTTTTCAGGCCAATTTTGCTTGTTTTTTAACTCCAAGAAACGCTGTGCCACACAAAAAATGTAAAGTAAAATATTTTTGCTTTTTTCTCATTAACCATAAAAAAATATTATTCATAGAATGAGAAAATCGTACAGATCTGTAAAAAAATTTTTTAATAACCATTCATCCAAATTTTTAACAGATCGAATGACCTTTTGTGATATCAAACAATTGTTAATTGTAAACTCGTAAACTACCTCGTTTGTATGTACGTATAAGCATTAAATGTTGCTGTTACCATTTTTATTTTAAAGAGACCTTTTATGCTAACCGAAAAAATTTCAATAATTTTTCTTATGCATTTTGACGTTTTTTTAAGTTAAAGCGTAAATTTTTCGTACAACCATATTTAAATATTTTAGTTTGTGTGTATTAAACAAAAGTATTTTTATGTTGGTGTCGCTGTAAGGGATACGTGCTGCTTATTTTAATGTACCGAAAAAAGTCAGCTTTTACAAAATATTTGAAAGTGCAATGCTTAGGGTTGAGTAAGCTGAGTAAACAAACAATGTTTGCTTGTCATGTGCGTATGTATTAGTCAAGTGCGTGTAAAGTTAACTTTTTTAGTAAATTATTTACTTAACAATAACAATAAGCAGTTATTTGGTCTTCCTAATAGGTTGTTGTAATTATATGACAAACTTTTTAACAGTCACCCCTTTTTTATTTCCCTTCTGCCGGCTTTAAAAAAATGTTTGTTTTGCATAAAATGTTTTTTTGGAAACCACGAAATATTATTATTTGCTGTGTAATGGAAATTGTTCTTCTTATATATCTACTTTCTTCATTTCATTTGAAATATTTCCATATACAAAAATAGTTCTTTTTAATTTATATTAAAACACCAGAATGTTTGTAAATAAATGTGTGGCATGCTAAGTATGATTTTGAAAGCTCTACATTTGGTTTTCTTTTTAGTTTCAGACACTTTTAATTAAATTATGCTTTATGCGTTATTGTAAGTAAGTGCATTAAAATAAACTTGCCATTAATTTACCAACAATTTTCTGGCTTTGATGTTTAACAAGAGACTTTATAACACGATTTTATAGTAATTTTTCAATGAAATTACACACTTAAGATATAACGATGGATTTATTTTAGTTTAAAAAAAATATGTAAGTTGGCGTCAAAAGTGCTGATAAAAATTTTATGAAAATTTTAATTTTATAAATGAAAAATTTCTTTATTAACAAAAAACATAACAGACGGATATTAATTTTATATTTTCGTGCGCAAAAAGCCGTATGAGCAACATTATTCTAATAAAGAATGAAAAGTTTCACATACGGCTTCTACTACGTTGAGTGTAGATTTACGTTCAGCGTTGCCTTTATAACCTTTTTTTTTTTCTAGAATTATCTCAAAATTTATGATTTAGATTCTAGCATTTTTCCTAGCCTTTTTTGTTTTTCAAAATAGCTTTAATTAGTCTTTTTTGGAAAAATTTAAAAAAATCATTCATAAACAAACTGAGACTGAAACCAAATTAGCTAAAATAAGGGTTATTACTTAAAGTTAAAATTTAAAAAGTGAAATATCAAGCTTTTGGTTGGACAGAAAACTAAAAATATTGATAAGTTAAATATCACTGAGTGTGTGTTTAACTAACTACTCAAATTTGGTTTCAAAGATTTAGCCAAATACATGGCATTAACTTTAACTATCTAGAGTTGGCTCTAAACTTATTTTAATCATTTTGTAGACTTAAAAAAAAAATTAAAAAACATAAACACAAAAGTACTCAAAAAATTAAACAAAAATAGTCAATGGTAAACTAAAGCCAAGTTTTTAAATTTATTATTTTGTTTAATAAAAATAAAAACAACATAAATAAAGTATAGCGACTCCACTTCAAAAATATACAACAAAAAGCTGTAATTCTTTTTACATGCCTTCTTTTTGCTTCCGGTATCATTAAAAATTTCCTCCCTATTAAACAATTGTTTGCCAAAGAAAGACAAATCCAAAGCAAAAATATTACAAGTAGAACGAATTTACCAAAAAAATGTATTAAAGTTATAGCAGGCGTAAAATTTTGTTCAAGTTTTTTTTAAATAATATTTTGTAAAATAAAGTGAATAAGAAAATAAAGAAAAAAGTTTTTTCTTAATTTTTTCTTTGATTTCTTATTTTAAAGAAAACACATTCAAACATTTTCCCAAGTAAGTTAAACAGAAAAGGAACTTTTTTTGGGATGCGTTTCATTGCTGGCTCGCTTGTTGCACTTACAGGCAGCTGAATGGTGCGGTAAGAATTAACGAGCCAGAAACTCAAATAAATTGTTTTTTGTTTTTATTTAAATTTTTTTCAAGATAATGATTTTGCTTTAAATTATAATTCGTGTAAGAAAGAAAAATAAAAGTCTGTTTAGTTTCTTCTTGAGGCAGATTTTTTTAGTACAGAAAATTTAATAATAAAAAAGATAATTTTTTTAACCTGAATTTATACTTATTTTTAAGACTTAAAAGCCTGACTTTGGCTTAAGCTCTTTAATAAAAAACATTTTAAAGCACTTTAAGTATGAAACTAAATATTTAATGGAAATCATTTCAAAATATTTAAACAAATTTAATCTGTTATTTGAGTCCTTTTGCGGTGGAAGTAGAGTACAGAAAGTAACCGAAATAAACTCACTTCTGAGCGGGTATTTAGTGCTTTTTAAACTCTTCTTCGTCAAAATTTTTTTTGAGTTAGAGCTTTTCTTGTTGATGTGTTTTTATTGAGTTTTTTGCTTTGCCAATGGAATTAGATTTGTGTGTAAGCTGCGTAATATAAAATAAATGGTAAGAAGCAAAACAAGCGTATGGATTTTTTAATTGTTGAGCTTTGTAAATAAAGTATTTACGTGAGAGTAATTTTCTTATAATATGTGGTTTGGAAATTTTCGTACTGACTTTTTTTTATTCTAGTTATAAATAAATATATAAAAAATAAGCAGTTGTAATAAATACAGTATTGGATTCGTGTTTCTTCAACTTTTGATGCTTAAGAAAAAACCCGTTTCGCTGCAGCTTGAAATTCAAAATTTATCAACTCTGCCGAATGGTTTGAGTGCTAGTTGAAAAAACTAATTTAGCTTTTCGTAAGGTATCACTTTAACAATTTAAGAGATATCTTAGCTCTAATATGTATTAGTTCACTTTCTTCTTCAAGCTTGAATATATTTTTATATATAATCACACCTAATGATATTTATAGGTGCTGACTTTTTTATTACTGACTTTAAAATTGTAGAGCTCGATCATTACTGAAAGGTATATCCTTCAAAAGTTTTAAAAAATTAAGAGTTTGTTAAAAATTATACGCTATCCGAAATATATGCCTGTAGTGATTGAAATACAAAATATCATGAGATAAACAGGTACACCTGGTAAGTACCCGAAAGTCATTACCGGTTTTTTCGAAAAAAAACTACGTAATTTTCAAGAAAATGAAACATTTATTTCTTCAAAGTATTTGGCACTTGATTCTATACATCTTGCCCACTTTCTGGCAATTTATGGATGCCATACCAAAAAAACTGTTTGCCTTTTGAGCAAAACCATTCATCGAGCCATTTTCTAACTTCTTCGAAATTGGCGAAGTGCTGCTCTGCAATCGCAGTATACTTGGTATACGTCTTGAACAACGCAAATTGTAATGCTATTTTTAAACAAAACTAACCCGCTAAAAATCATCAGACTATTATTGAATTTTAAAATTTAACAATAAGCCGGCAAACGATCGTAACTAGCATTAACTTCAATTAATTTTTTTGTGAAAATATATTTAAAATACAAATTCATTACTGATATGGAAAATTTAATATACTAGAAAAAATCTATTTGAAAAATATTCATTAGCAAATTATCTAAAATTATTAAAGTATTTTATTTTTTTTTAGTGAATAGCATTCAGCAGTATTTAATAAATTCTATTTCTAAACTGTTTATGATAATAAAAAGATTTTTTTATATTTTTACATTTTTAATCAGTTTTTAATTTGTGTGAATGGCTTCAAGTGGTTGATTATCGGTTATTTTAAAAAAAAAAAGAGAAATGTGTTTATTGTTTTTATGGAAATCGAAGTCATTCACAAGCATGTACGTGACACTCTCGTTGTAAAATTTAAACACATGCTTGCTCATGGCAGAATCATACACGGTAAGGCATTTAATACAACAAACATTGAATTACAAAAACAAATTTATCGGAGGTGTGAAATAAAAAGTAGGAAATTCAATACACTTTATGTAATTTGAGCATAAAAACAATGGCGCGCCAACAAATTTTGACAGCTTTGGTTGAAAGTAAAAAATGTACAGCTGCCATATTTGCTTAACCGTGTATAATTCTGTCATGTGATTTCATTAAAGCATTAAGTTGCATTTCAAAAATTTTATACGAATTTCTGGCTTGAAAATTCGATAACAAAAAAATTAAAACTTTTTGAAGTTTTGTTTATTTAATCTTCAGCTCAAGAACGTTATTTTTGATTCTAGAAGTGAAAAACTTTAAAAAATTTTGTTAATTTTTAAGTATAAGTCAAGTCCTCTATAATTTTTTAAATGTACCTTAGGGCTTTAATTAAATTATTTGATTATTATACTGATTGTGTAGACGGAATTAATATTCAATTCAGGTGTTTTGCATTCTCTATTGAAGATGAATGTTTGATTGCGCATCTGAATATATTCTATTTTTTTAATGCCTAAGCCTGGCTTGTTTAGTTTTGGTATTTTATTTCTATTAATGTCCAACTATGAACTTCGTGCTAAAGCTATTATCCAAATCAAAAAATTTAAAAAAAATTAATTTCATAGTTAAAAAAAAATTATGACAAGAACATTTAACAAACACTTTATTTAATTTGTGATAAAAATATGCTGCATGTCAGATTACCACAAATCAATAAAACTTTATTTCTTATTTTACTGGACAAAAATAAATTTGATTTTTTACTTAAATTTACACTACTACCAATCATTGTTATATAACCGATCCACACAAATATTTATTTACAAACACACTAACTATAATAACTGCATTATTGCAACAATACCTACTGTAGCACACTCGTAAAGCAGTCTATTATTTGCTATGCTTCCTCTTTTTTATGTTTTTTCTACTTCTTACAATCAATATAAAGTTGTTCAAACATTTGCACGAAAAGCACATTAAAATGTACAAAAAAATATAAATAAATAAAAAATAGCACACACACATACACTAAGAGACAAAATATCTGATACATACACATCCATACTTAAAGTAACGAAAGTCACTGACGCCATATGCAATTGATAAAGTTATTCAATTTGATGTTCAATATGACAAAACAAAATAACAATAGAGTCACATTGTGTGTGTTTTCTTTTTGTCAATAAAATCAAATAAAGAAAAAAAATTAAGATTGAATTGCAGTGGCTTTCCTTAATGGTCAATATTCGCTTACATGCTTGCAAACAAAAAAGTTCATACCCAAGAAAATATAGAGAATTTATAATGGGTGTCTCAGTAAGAGCGCACTTTTTAAATTTAGTATAATTTTTTTTGTGTAAGTGACAACTTTGACATTTTTTAGCTTTCACCTTATTAAAAATGGAGCGCTTTTTGAAAGAACAAAGCGTTATAATTGTGATGGAGCAAAGTGAAGTTAATGCCAATTTTCGAAAAAAATTCATCTTTTCCATGTTAATGCTGAGTACACAAAATTGTCGAATTTAGGGTTCAGAAAATTTTTATGCAATTCATGAGAAACAAATGGTGATTTTGGTCAGACCTTTCTCTTCTGAAAATAAGGCCGAAATTGCAGGGACTGTGAACGGCATTCGTTATAGGAACACGATAACATAGTTCTTGTAGCTTCAACTGGACGGAATAGATCTGCAAAACCTGTCATGAAAAGAAAAATTCCACTCTTACTGATTCATCCTCTATAAGTAAATGAAATAAATAAATAAGGAGTATGAATGTGTAGGTATTTAAATGTGTGTTAGAATGTGCATTCGTTGCATAATCCTTGTATTGTGTGTGTTATGATTTTTTCAAAAAACAACAGAGATAAATGGGTTGTGTACAAAATATTTTTAATTTTGCGTTCTTTTTTGATTTATAAAAATTGAAATTTTAAGTTTTTGAATTCATTGAATTTGTGCTGCTTTGTGTTGTTTAAATAGTAGAAATAAATAAAAATCTGTTAAATTAAGGAAGTGTGTAAGGAAATAATTCCTACTATTCTAAACTCCTCAAAGTCAAGCATTTTTCTTCAGACCGTGAGCATTGTGTACTTGTTGATTCACATGCCATTAGCAGTATTCATTTTGATTTTAGCTAGCTTGTATAGAAATGAACTACGAATACAGATATATTATTGAGAGAGTGATGATTTTTTGATTTTTATTGTTAGTTTTAATTTCTTTACTTGATATTAAATATTTATTTCAATTTTGTTTTACAAACATTAGGTAGCGCTCCCTAAGGTAGAGCTTACGCCACTAATACCGGGCAGGGACATGCATATGAATGCTTTAATTTCTTAAAACAAATTAACAATAAACGAAGACTTATAAGCAAATAAAATATAACATTCATAACTATTTTACTTTAGGGGTTATATTGTTATATTTTAAAATTTTAATTTATATTTTGTTACATTATTAAACAAATGTGTGTCTGTTCTGTTTTGTTAATATAAAATTGCAGGAATACAATGATTGTGGTGCAGCCAAAACTAAAACTGATTTCTAATATACTAGATATCGTGATTTAAACTGTATATCTACTTTTATAATCCTAGTCGTAGTTCTCTAGATAAAAAAACTTAAGCTAAGCTATATAATTTGTAAAAACTATAAAGCTAGCCTTCTGATTTAACTTACAAAAACTCATAAAAAACCAATAAATTATGTTATTATAAATTTTTTACTAGTCCCAAGATCGGGAATAACATAACTTTAAAATTATTTTATTATACATATTTTACCAATCTTGTAGTTTCTGAGATATGCAAAAAATTAAAAAAAAAAATTACGAAAAATTCAGAAATTTTTTTCATAAAAAATTAATTAAAAATCTAATTCGACCAATATTCTAAATTGTATCCAGCACTGCCAGGAGCTAAAAAAAAGGTTAATTGTTCCAAAAAAAGGCTAGAAAAAGATAAATCATGCAAACAAAAAAGTTAAAAAGCTACAATTTAAAATTAAAAATATTTAAAATTTTTATTACAATTATAATTATGATTTTTATAACAAACCATGAACATGAAATATCAAAAAATAAAGAAAATTATCTTATTTCACATGGCTTTGGTACAATAACTTCCGCAGGGGATATCATATCTATAATATATGATAAATTCATCAGACTGTGATCCCTTTCAGTACTTATTATACTGAATAAATAATCATGAAGAAAACAATAAATTTTAAGTAACCCAACACAGTTTTGTGTGTGAATTATTTAAATTTTTTTTTTTTAATTTACATATACCCCAGTGCTGTTGCTCTGCGGGATTTTAGCAACTTGTGTCCCACTCTAAAATAATTCGTTATGAAAACCTTGTTTTTTTGTGTTGTACAGTGTAATTATCGTTTTTTTTTTCTTTTACATACAAAAACTGTGATGTTGAATAATATTTAATTATTTTGATTTATATTATAAATTTTTAATTAAAATATTTTAATACATAAAATTCAAATCAAGTTTTTTAAATTTTATTTAACCAAAAAAATACTTAATGTAAAGATACTCAACCACAATAATATTTACAAACACATTTAAGCATTTTTAGAAAATATTAGCTTTATAATATTTTACACTTTGGATAGAAGAAAAAATACTGGCATATCCATGTTATTTCATTAAAAACACTCGTCTTGGGTTGTATAAATGTTTACGCTTATGTCGCTAATTGTTTGGCTAATGTGACAATACTTTTTAAGCCAATTTAAGTTAAATTTAATTAATAATAAAAAGCTTTTAAATTTTATATTTGATTTTTAAAAATTATTTATTACTTAAAAAGCAATAAATTTATAATATTGTGATCAATTACTTAAAAGCTAATGGAAAATATTAGTGTGATTGAATTAAATCACTTGCTTTAAATCAGTTGATTGATAACAACAATAGTTAAGCCGGTAATAGCAATTTAAACGAACATGTTATTGACAGTTAAACAGACTGGACAGCCCTCATTCATATGTTTATTAAAAAAAAGCACGTGTAAATCAAGGAATATTATTCGTTAATAATGTAACAATTCTATGCGCATATTCCAGTTGTCTTCAAAAAGTAAACTTGATGTAGAAATATTTCCCGTATGTATAAGAGTTTCTTTTTAAGTAAAAAGAAGATATGGGGATATACAAGTTCTGGTATATTGGGATTTTGATTGACTATTTTATGACAAGCTAAGTAAAAATAAAAATTAAAATTAAAGAAAATAAATAAATAATTATTTTGAAAAAGTTTATGCTCTTGTCCAAAAAAAAATTAGCTTAGACTTTAAAGTAAAATTATTCTTTAGCATTTCTGCTTTTAGTTTATTTTTGCATTTAATAAGTGACATCAATAAATATCAAGCATGTCATACATGCAATAAAACACATTTTGAAAATCTTATTGAAGTTATAAAAATTGTTTTTAAACTAATATTAAGAGTCTGCACTTTGAACGAAATTTGCTGACTAAAAATAATAAAGAGCTTTAAATAGTTACTCGTATTACTGTATTAAACATGAGTATTCTATAAAGAAAATTGCTTTTTTCAGATGTAAGAAGAGAGCGTTATAAAATCACATAGCTGTACTCTTTTTTTTTAGTTTAATAAAAGAATAAACAAACAAATCCGTATACGACTAAGCTTTTAACAAAACAAGCTTCTCTTAAAACTGTTAAGAGCAAGTTGTGCTATATTAACGTGCCGAAGCTGTGTTCCCTTATGCAACAAACTCTTTGAAAATTCAGTTAAATGTTGGACTTACAGCTAAACAGACAAAGCGGAAGTTGTAAAACAGAATAGATGACTTTAACGCGAGTGCAATAATAGAATTATTTTAAATTATATATTTGAAGAGTATAGAATGGTAGAAATTATTTAAATGTATATATGAACTTTCCTTTAGAAAGTTTTGTGCGCCATATGCAATAAAATATATATTAATTATTTTACATTCAAGTATATTTTTAATACGCTTCACTGTAAGTAAGAAGTGTATATAAGTAAGTGGTTATGTTTATAATTTTTATACCGTACATTTGACACTCTATAAAGAATATATATTCTGGATCGTTATAAGTAACCGAATCAATTAAATCGTGTAGTGCTTGAAATCATTTTTCTGAAGTCACTAGAAAATGTACAGAAAAGTTGAGCATACGAGTACTTATCTGTCAGTTGTTGGTATCTTTACCTTGCTATTGAAATTCAGGCTAATCAGTCAATAAATAGTTGAGATTTGAATAAAAATCGCTACTACCTCTATTTTTGGAAGATTTTTTAGTTTTTTTTTTTTTTTTTTTGCATGGTTTATCTAAATACAAGACGGGCGAAGAATGATAGTACACATCCTTCGCCCGTAAAATTATGTCTTGAATCGCATATAAAACTCGGCGCAGCCTAATTTCACTTAATATATAAAGTTCGTTTTAATAAAATTTTTCTTCTTCATTCTGAATATAACAATCAATACGAACTATGTATTACTCATCCCCTAGTTTATTTATTAATTTCACATAAATCCAGGCTCTCTATGTAGAAAGTGATGATTCATTCAGGATCAAGTTATACAAGGTTATGGCAAGTAATCAGCTGATTATTCTTCACAGTCAAAATGCTTTGAGTTTAAATATTCTTTTTATGTGTGTTGATTTTAGCACAAACAAAATCTACTATGAGATAATCTTATAATAATTAACCCATGGGTTCTTTTCAACTTTAAAAGACAAACAGCTGATATGTGGCTCACTGAAAATAAAATAAAATCCAATGCTAACGTAAGAATTTCAGTACAAAATTTAGTTTCATTATGAAAAATATTTTTTTCCTTTTTAAGAAGAGAAATATCAAAATCAGTAATTCTAATAAAATTTACACAAAATGTATAGAAGACACTCACATTTGTTATTAAGCACATTTTTTTATATTTTAAATTTGATTTCTTTAACAGTCCTTATAAAATTTACTTTTCAATTAAAAAATAAAATTTTAATATATTTTCTTTGCAATACGTTTTTTGTTTCTACTGACAACCGTTGATAGTTTAAGTAGAGTATTAGGTTGCATTTTTGAAAATAAATTTACACAGTTTTATTACTCACTTTTATACACATAAAACGGTGCAGTAACAACAAATAAATCATCGTCTGCTTCAAGTTCGGTATCATATTATCAGCTGTATTTCAATTTAGTTGCTTCTCTACCAGCAAATTAGGTTTTGTGTGTTTTTCAGGAAAAATAACTTTAATTATCCTACTTTTAGTTTATTTCACAGTACAATTGCTCCAATTGCAAAACTCACAGAAATAATACAATAATGCAATTGTACTTTAAAGTCAGTTGCTTATTTAATAGTTATTAAAAAAAATTTAGTTTATTTAGAAACAAAAAGACATACATAAAACCTAAATTGATTTTAATCAACTTTTTTGTTTGAATTCTAAATTAATTAGATTTATTTATTATTTGTAGATTTTAAATCAATTATACGAAAAGAAAAATCGGAAAAAGCATTAGCTGCACTTTAGATTTTGGGAAAATTTATATAAAGATTCGATTTTAAATGTTGCCAAGCTTTTGAACTCTAAATAGAGTTTGTTTGCTAGCTATACAATTTTTTAATTCAAAACGCATATTTTTTAAATTTATTATATATAATCTGTATACTCTTTTATGGCAACCATGCCCACTTTTACATTTAGTGTTTAACAAAATAATTGAAATTGATTTTTTAATGATTAAAATTCTGTTTTTTTTAAATATTTAGTTCTTCTAAAATTGTTTCCTAAGCTCACATTAATATTTATAAGGATTCGAACTGCTAGTGTATATAAAATAATGACTAATTTATATTATTCAGTTCTTATTTTTGACTTTCAATAGTTCCATAAGAATTCCAATATTGGAAGTTAGCCAAGTACGTATATTGGCTTTTATTTGAAATATAGAAAAATTAATATTAATGCCAGACACTTTTAAATTTTTTATTTTTCGAAAACCAAATAAGATATTTCTTTATCTAAATTAAGTTTATTTCTTTTTTCCCTTTTTTTCAAACACAAAATAGAAAGAACATAAACATTGTTGTTTTTCTCTTTTTAAATAATATTTTTTTTTTTTTTTTTTTCAAATAATTTTAGGTTTTGTTTACTTGTTCATGTTATAACGCATATATTTTTGAGTTTCTCTTTTCAGAATCCGGCGGAATTAATTTTTTATTTTTTTATTTGTAAGCATGTCGTTGCAGAAAAAACTGTAAAGTTATAAGTAAATGGCGCCAGACACTTTGGCATCAACATCCTCTAGACGACTGTTGTTAGTTTGCATTTGTTAAATTTGTTTTTATTTCTGGTTTAAAGAGTTTAACATTAAGTAAACAAGTATCCTGTAGAGATTTTGTCATTACATTTTTAAATGCCGTAATAAAAGAAGGTATCATACTCTAAATTTTTATTTAAAAGCATTTTATTACTAAAATCTAAAATTAATTAGCTAACGTGGTGGGCAAGTATTGAAAATTAGAAACGAAATTAGATATTTCAATTGCATATTACTACTTTTTTTTGATTAAGTTTTATATCAGTCATTGTGTTGCATAATAGCTCTTAAAGGTCACGCTGTGATAATAGTCCATGATGATAATGATAATATCAGTGTTGATTATTTTTGCGTTCTATAATTCAGTCTCAATATTATTTTGAATCAATGTATAAAATTAAAAGATTCTTTTTCTTAAACTGAATTTTTGATCGATGACAATTTAAGCTCTAACAACCGAGGCATTTTTCTCAGTTTTAAAAGGGCAAAGTAAAAAGATATTCTTATATTTTTTTGTTTTTGTTTATTTGTACAAAACAAAATATTTTTTTGTCAAATATTATTTAACTCATCAAAATTATGAGCAGAGGTTTCAGTCACTAACAAACCATTAAGAATTGTAAATAATAGTTTGTTTATGATTGTGTTTATAGTGCTGAATATATGAAATTAATATTGATTTTTAATTAAAATCATTTTCATAATACTAATAATGCCAATAAATTCGTTTAAGGCGTTGAAGTGGAAAGCTAAATTCATAAACTTGTATGATTTATATGCATGTGTGGTTCTTAACATGCATAGAAGACATTAATTTATATGTTATTTATAATGGAAATGAAATTCATTATGAAATAAATTATAAAATTATATTTCTGATTAAAAAAAAAAAACATAAACACAGACAAATATTTATCAAAAGCAGGAATTGACAGCCTGTCATTGTGACGGATAGTTATAGATAAAGTCAACAATTTCTAAAAGGCATGTATATTCCATATGTATGTATTATCCATGCCAAAATCAATATAATAAGTCTACATAGTGAAACCAGTGCATACGTATACATTTCTACTCGTACAGTAGACGCTCACAAATTAGAAACACTTTCCTCTTTATCCAAAAAAATTAATGCAGCCTTTAAAGTCAACGTTATCGATATTTTTCATATGACTTTTTCATAAATTTTAGTTTAAAGTCTACGTCAACTTTTTTTAAAATAAGATAATTTGTCTTTAAGGCTGTACAAATTTTAAAATTTATTTATTTTTAGGAGGTTATTTTAAGAAAGTTGTTGGCTTCTATTTTAAACGACAAACATCTGAATTGAGCTCAGTAATATTCTCAAGGTAAGCATTTCAATTAAAAATATATTTCTCTATCGACTGCACCAAACCAAATGTAAAATTCAGTCACTTATTTGTTTCTTAGGATAAAGAATTAGAACTAGGTCAGAACTGTGACACTACTATTATGTTACAAATATTAATTAAGAATTAAAATACTTTCTTTATTTATTTGTTCACGGTAGTAGTTATTGATGCCCTAAGTGAAAAAATCCGGTCTAACTGATAATATTACAGTGCCACAGTACATGTTCTTCTGTCTTGTTCTTTTCGTTACATAGCCTGCAGAAGTTGTTTAGTCTGATTCTCATATTTACCAGGTGCTTCAATACTCTGTAATGCTTAGTCATGAATTCTGTGATAATGCAAATTCCTAACCAATAAGTCATTTATTTTCTTTCAATAGCTTAGTGTTTTTGTGAGTCTAATATCCCTGCACTTTAATCAATATTGTTGCAAATTTTTTTTAGTCACTTCCTACTTCCTGGAGAAATGATTTTCAAAGTATAAGATAACAATAAATGCTTCAAGGTGTGTCTACATTACGTTTACTTTGAGAACAGTTACTTATACTCCCATGACGATAAATAGTGTTACACTACCAAAGGGCAAACAAGTGAAATATATTGATATTCATCTTCGCCTTACTTGGACTAGTCGCATAGTAGCTAAAATAATTCAATTGAAATTGAAAACGGTGCAGCTTTATTGGCTTATAGGACCACACTCTTTGCTATAAGGCAATTTTAAAGTACGATATCAAAGCGTCAACATCAAATGTTGCAAAATTAGAAGGAAGACAGTCGAAAATTTTGCGAATACATTAAAAATGGTAACATTTATAAAGACCTAACTATTTCCTACATCGGAGGGGAAATTAAGAAAGACTGTACAAAGTATATGGTAAGCCCTCTTATTAAATGCCAGCTAGTCTCCTCATAAGTGTAAGGCAATCTCAGAATAGCTGCAATCTTATCTCAAACCAGTAAGTGACTGCTGTCAGAGTGAATATTGATGTGACTATTATTAATATTTTTTCTTAAACAAAGCTCGAAAGCATCTAGTTTGATATGAAAAACTTTTTTTTTTAATTAATTTGTTGCAAATGTGTTTGTTTGTTTTTTGCGTTATACTTTTTTACAGGCAATGATTGACAGTTTAAGTAGTTTTAAATAGCAGTTTTCAAAGCGCATTTTTACATTAAGCCGGGTTTTTTTTAAATAGGCAATTGACTTAAGAAACTTTTGTTATATCAATATGATGTAGTAAATGGCTTATGTTAAAAGATGGTATGTCAAAAGATAGTAAACTACTTCTTCAGTAGAAATGAGTGGCTGGTTTTCTTTCGTGTTTGTTTGAAATAATAAACTTGACTATTAACAAAATAATAAAAGCGAAACCTAACCTAACATTACCTATATACCAGTATTTACCATCTTAATTTTGAAATAATAAAAAAATAATAATTTGAGTTAAAAAAGCAAATATATACATATTTCGATTATTTGGTGACTTTACATTTTATTTTTAATGCATTTAAATCAAAATAGTGTTTCAAACAAATTGTAATTTCGGTATTTTATTTTTATTTCAGTATTTTATTTTATTTTTATTACAAAAAATTCTTAA
Organism: Thelaira solivaga; assembly: GCA_947397855.1. Taxonomy (NCBI): domain Eukaryota; kingdom Metazoa; phylum Arthropoda; class Insecta; order Diptera; family Tachinidae; genus Thelaira; species Thelaira solivaga. The sequence continues at coordinate 17,620,660 of OX377612.1, forward strand.
AGCAAAGAGTTTCAATTTGTGAGCGCTTACTCTAGAAAGTCTGCAATTTTATATTTGTTAAAAAAAGTTTATTTTTACAACTTGTTTACTTCTTTTGTATGAGTTGTTCGCTGTTTTAAGGTGTGTTTTTCAAGTGATTTAATAAATTTATAATGAAATTTTCTTTACATGTTTTTTATAAGCTTATTATAAATTTTGTTTTATTTATTTAAAAATGTGGAAATCTCATACAACAAGAAATATTTTTTTAAATTAAAGTGTGTGATCTTATAACACTACAATCTTGCTGTGCAAGCTAAAAACTAAAAAATATGTTATTATATATATGTATTATTATTACTTAATTACATATTTTTATTTTAAAAGCAAATAAAAAAATAATGTTTTTTTTTTCCTTATTTTCGAATTCTTTCCTTTTATGTAGGGATTTATAATAAAGAGCACAAGCATACCTTAAAACCACACCTCACTCCAAACATGTGTAATATTTTATAATTAAAAGTATTTGTAAGCCATTGGAAGTATGCTCTTGTGCAACAATTTAATTTATAATTCCTTCACAGTGTCTATATATATTGTGTATATATATAACACACCTTAACTTGTGATACGTACTTTAAGCCTTTTTTCCAGTTGTAAAACTACTAAAATCTGTTAAACATTTGACATTAAAATACCAACAAGTTAAAAAAAAAATTTAGGGCCTGTTTAGCTAAATGCAAAGGAAAGCCTCGTTCGTATAATTGAAAACAAAAGCAATACAAGAAAATTTGTTAGCTGAACAGACTCTTAGACACTTATAGCGGTACTTTAAGTATTAAACTTTAAAAGCAATTGTTTTAAATAAGGCAAAACATTTATAAAAAAGAATGTTTACTAAAAAAAATTTTCTTGAAATTTACAGAGATAATTTTAAAAATTAAATTTGTTTTCTTTAAAAATAAATAAAAAAATAAAATATTTTCTTGTTCTAGAAAACAAAATGATAAATTTTTATATTAAACAGACTAGCCTTTTACATTTAAAGGTTTTCATAAATATTTATAAGTTCTAAACAATTAAACTTCGGCAGTACCGAATTTGCATACCTTTTGCTGTTGTGGTCATTTATTAATATATTAAAATTTTTGACATTGAATTCTGACAAAATTTTTGGTTGGTTGGTTTACACGACGTGCTGATAGCCAGCAATTAAAATCGCAAAATTTCGAATTGAACTATGGTATAGAGACTAGCATGCCACAATGACTGCCATTATTTCTTCCTGAACAATACTACACCTATGCAAAAAGCAAAATGAAAGTCATATGGTAAGGTCTTGCCACAGCCTACAACTTAGATCTATCATGTAGACAAAACGCTAAAACCCAACTAAAAATGGTAAAAAAAATTTAACAAAAATTATACTTTCTAATTATTTGTTTTATTAATTGGTCTAATGGCACACTAATAGGTGTCCCAACAAGAACGCAAGATTTAAATTTTAAGTAAATGACTGATGCAGCAATTGAATTGTTTCTCTGGCTGTATGACATGTCGCGCCGTCTTGTTGAAACCACAAGCCCTCCACATTAATTTCTTCAATTCTAGGCAAGAAAAAACTGGTTATCATTTCACGATACCGAACACTATTGGTCATCAAGATTTAAATGGGTTTCGTCACTGAAGATGATTTTATGGGCAAAATCAGCATTTTCATGTTGTCTCTCCAATACCCAATTAACGAACTCCCTTCGCTGTTCATTGTCATTTTTTACTAATCTCGTACCTTCTACTAGCAAACAATAACAATTGTTCAAACGTCAAACAATGACACTTCGAATGGCACCAAATTTAAATCTTGCGTTCTTGTTCGAACACCCTTTATAATTATTAATATTCAATGGTAAACAAATTTACTCAAAATTATTTCATGGTGCTTTCAGTACCAACCGACAAACAATTTTTCTCTACTTTGTCTAGGGACTTAAAAAATTGATTTCAACATCTACACAGACAGTCAGGGAAGTGGGAATTGCTAAATCGATCGATCTGTCTATGAACGGTGTGGAATTTCAAACGGAATGTACACATTCTCTTCCTATCTACAAGGTATAATAGAAATTTAATTAAAATGATTTATATTAAATGAGTAAAAATAAATCAATATAATTATTTTATATAAATTTGATTATAGAAAAGGTACATATAAAATTAAATAAAATAAACACTTCAAATAGAGAAATTCAATTTGTAAGCTTTTAGGGTAACTAAAACAATCTATAATTACAACATTATTTAAATTTAATTTCTATTGAAATTTCAATGTTTATTAAATGCTTTCATATGATTATATTTTGAAATTTTTGTATGTTATGTATTAAATTGTCCTCATATTTTGAACAAAAAGCTAATACATTTTATTTCCGGTCATTTAAAATCAAATGTACTTAAACAAGCACTCAAAATTTCATTTCTATATTGAATTCTGCGACCTTATTTCATTTGGCCCCTAAAAATAAAATTAAAATATTTTCACATTCTTCTTTTACTATATTTTTACAAAAAAGGCAGCGTTATAAATATTTCAAGTATTTTTCTAAATACCGTTAATGTTATGGTTAAAATGTGAGTTGAGGAAATTTAAAGAAATACAACTACAATAACATCATCATCATTATTTTTACAAAAGTAGTCGTACACTTGGGTTAGAAAATAGTTACAGGTACATAAATTTCTTTTTCCTTTCAGGCCTCTCTAGTACACCTACAACATTTATGTGTACATGCACTCAGGCACGTTTGTTATCCCAGCGAACTACTAGTCACTGAGATCTACAGAAAAGGTGATTTAAATTTCGTTTTTTTTATAATGAAGATTTATAAAGAACTTTTTTTGAGTTTTTTACTTAGTTATTTGGTTTAAGATTACTTCTGTGATTGGAAGAAAACTGTGTAGGTACATAGTGCCATTCGGTATTCTTAATTTGAATATTTTATTCAAAAGTTAAAAATTCAGCAGCTCATAGTTACTCGCTAATTAATATCATTCGAATTAAAGGATATAGAATAAACAGAGCTGTCATAGAATCAAATCATGTCGGTATTGCATTTGAAGCCGACGAAAAAAAATTAATTTTGGTATCGGTTTCATTTTCGAGCTAGAATTAGTGTCGGTCTTAGATGTCAAAGAAACCAATTTTATCGGTTTTGCTATAAGAATGAAACCAAAACAGATGACAGTTGGTGTTTTGTTCCATTTCAAATAAAGCAAGTAACTTAAACGGAGTTTTTTTTATTAAAATTTCACCAGTAAATATTTAGATATTTAGTAAAAATGTAAGTAAATTAATACTAATTTTACAAAAACTAATATTCATGCTTAACTTTTTTTTATTCTTTAACAAAGGAAAACAAAAAAATAGCACCCAAAGCTCAATAGTTATGAAGTATTAAATTGTTCATTCGAAATACTGATATGGTTTGACAAAGACCTCAGTAATTTTGATTAAATAAACAAAATTAATTTAATAAAAAAATCAATTGAACCACAGACACATGTTGCTAAGTAATCTAAGAAACTTTGAAGATCAAAATTAATTTTATCAAACAAATAAAAAACTTTGAACGACAGTCCGAAGCATCCTAGTTAAGAACGTAAACCCATATTTTACTGTAAATAGTATTTACTTCTTTTGACGTTGTTTATGATAATGATCAATTTTCAGGAATGCAGTATGAGTGCTAAACGAGGTATTCAATATCAAATTACTGTCTCTTGCTGCAATCTCATAAAATTCTTCTTTTCACTTTTTGTGAGCGTTCTTCTTCTAATAATAAAAATTATACAAAGACAAAGATTTATTTTATTTAACAATTTATTTCACCTACAGAAATTATACTTTTTATGTTATAATTTTTCACTTTTTTAATTATATTTGAATGAAAACACTACGATTTATCAAATTTCTTATTACACATTGGCATAAAAAACTCCATACATATATAGAACAACTGACATCGGTTTTATTTGTTCTCGAAAATAACAAAAACGACTTGATTTCATGATACCAAATGAAACAAATATTGATTTCTAAAATCTAGAATCAGCAAAGCCGACTTAAATTCTATGATAGGCTTGAATATTTTCTGTCTATAGCAAACTTTTATTAACTTTGATAACTATTCTTTTGTTATTGAAATCAGGATATGAAAAGAAACGAAATATTTCATAAATGCTTGCTGCAAAATCCCTCTTAAATCGTTTTTTACATATAAAAAAATTAAAAATAAAACTATTTAAGCAACAATGTCACAAATGAAACGATTGGCTTCTTTTTATGTAACGTAGCAATTTTACATTTGCCTACAAAACAAAATCAGAAACGCAGTTTACTAGCAAATACATTTAAAATCAATGTTTAGTGTAAAGAATTCTATACCATTTTCATATTTTTTTTCTGGGCTCCCTACAGTCAAACGAATCGTGCTGTTTTTCTCATAAACAGAAATGTTTGTATTGCTTCTTGTTTGTTTTTTTTGTTTGAAATCTACAAAATGAAACAAATACAAACGTTTCGTTTTGTTTATTTTCCAACTCTATATCATTTATTTTTTGTGCAATTTGTCAATTTTTTTTTTTTTGAAAAATTTTATTTATTTATTTTTGTTTTATAACAGTAAATAAGTTTACATATTAATAACATTATAGAAACTGGCTGCCACGGCCTTCGTCCTTACCTACTTATAATAGTACTATTTACCCTATATTATTACCTCCTGAAAAATTTTTAATTATTTATTTTTGTGGAACGATAATTTACCTAAAATATTTATTCTAAATATTTTATTTTTATCTTTTCATTGCAAAATTAGCTTTTAATTTTTACTTTTTAATTGTGATTATTAATTTATTAAAATAACAAATAGTGAAAAGAAGCTGCTTTTTTAATTAGGAATTATTTTCAGTAGTGTATTTTTAAAAATGTTAATTATTTTTTACAAAAATAATTCCCCTTATAACTTTTGCTGGGATATTTGGCAATACAAGACCAACATTATAACCACTTATAGAAAGTAACAACAACGACAAAAAAAAAACAAATTGAAACTCGCAAATGGCATAAAGTTATGCATATTTTTGCCACCCATTAAAGCCAATAAAAATATTTTATAATATGCAATATGTATAACTAACATGTAAATGTCGAGGTTTCCTTATTACACAAGTATTATTAAACAAATTTATTTTTATGCCTTATTTTCATGTCTTACTTACTTTCACTTGCATCAGACTGGCATTTTTAGTGAAACATTAGATTTGTTCTTGCACAAGTTTCTTTAATTTATAAATAAAAGTTAAATAAAATTTAACTCAATATTTCAAATGCTGTGGACGAGTTTTAGAACTATGCCTGAGATAAATAAATTGTACCATTAAGCTTATAGGAATTTAAAATTAATATTAAAATTTTTTTTTTAACTTTTATCGTTTAACTATATTCTACAGAATAAAGATAATGATCGAGAGTGTGATTTTAAATAATTTTTGTTATTCCTTTAATATCTAACCTAGAAAAAATAAAGTTGTTTTTTTTTTGTGGTGTCTAAAATTTTATGTAAGAAAATCAGGTGACACTAAGACGCCAGTTGAATCCTGCATGATTGAAGCTCGTTCTACCAAAAACTAAAAGATATCAATGTGTTAAAGAGGGATCAAAAGTGGAAACAAATATTTTGTTTCGCTGTAGCACACTTCTTAATATCAACAGCAATAAAAAAATATATAGGCATTTGTAATGTTGTTATTTTTGTATTTTTGAAGTTATCTAGTTTGATTGTACCATGATATTAAGCTTTAATCGACATTAATTACTTTTAAATTATTTTTCAATTATTTTTCAACTTCCATGTTAAAAAATAATATTTAAAATTCTTTACAATAACAATTTATTTATTGATATTTAATGCGATTTCTATTCTGATATTTCACCTCCTGTTTACTAGTTAACTAAATACTAAATAGAACAATTAATTATTCTATTAGGCATAAAGTGGATTTTAATTTTCCAAGTTAGAAGCCAAATACTTTTCTTCACTTATAAAATTACCTTCGTTCGACCAATTTATCAATTCACGTATCAAAGTTTTACCGAAAATATTACTTTAACTAATAGGTTCCAGTTTTTTTTTGTTTATGTATGATTTGTTTTAATTTTTCAAAAAAAGCTTTTTAAGGCTATTTTGAAAAAAAAGCTACGAAAAAAACTAGAGGTTAAATCATAAGCTTTGAGGCTAAATGCGAGAAAACAAGGCTAAATCCAGCTGGTAGTAAATTATATAAAAAAGAGCGTAAAAGGAAGTTTTTAAGTTGTGATCTGCTCTCTTATGATTTTAGAACTTTACGCAGCAATCAATTATCAAGGTTTCTGTTTTACGGAAGTGCTTATTTCATTTATTCTATTTGTAATTAATCAATTTTCTTTAAAATAATTGTATTTTAACTTACTGTTAAACATAATTATTTTAATAATTTCTATTTAGAATTTAAAAGTTTAACAAAATATTAATCTTTATTTGTTGTAACATTTATTACGTATGCTTGATATTATTCTCTTTGATGTACGCAATTAAGTATTACGTATACGTAGCAGTGAACTCAAAATTTAAGTTGATTTAAGGTCATCATTACAACTAAAGCCACTCATTACATGAAAATATTATTGACTATAGGTAAATAAACTGATTTAAAAAGCCCAAAATAAAAATACATACAAAAAACATAATTAAAAAATATATAGTGAAATCTATAACTCAATCGAAAACGTTAGTATAAAAAAATATAAAAATTTTCTATAAATAAAATTTTTAATATGAAGTACCCAAATTTTTACTCCTTGATAACTTTCCTTAACAACTGTTATGGCGTTTTCTTTTCAAATAAAATTCTTAGATTCAAGAAAGTTTGCGTTCTATTGTAAAAAAACGTAATAGTTAAAATCAATATCACGTTCTGTTCTCAACATGTTGCATATAAAAGATGCAAAAATGGTACATGTTTTGCACTCAACTTATAAGTGAAGGTAAGATTGTTTACATAATTAAGTAAATTATTTAATTTGTATTTATATGAAAAAGGAGATTCAACATTTTCTCTGCCAAGATATTCTTCATAAAAATCCATTATTTTTCACTTTAAGAGCAAAAATTAATTTTTATTTTATTTCAAGTGCAAAGTTTTTTTGTGTCAGCTGCTTATCAGTTGTGTTAACGTAATTGGATCTCGCAAATCGTTGCATAATAAACTTATTTTTGTTCTATGGAAAACATAAAAAAGCATCACTTTGTGAAGATTTAGGCAACCTTTTTAAAATATTATAATACATAATTTAAAAATGCCATTAGATTCAGCAAAATATCGAAATCTGCAAATGAAAAGATTTTTTAATTACAATATTAATAATAATTTTTGTAATTCAATAAGGTGGGAACAGAAAATTAAAAGCAGCTAAAAATAATTTTTTTTTAATTCTAGGTTAAACAAAAACCTGATACCAAATCCTGACATTCGATAATGAGCAAATGCAATTAATATCGAGAAACTTTGATATCAAATGTTCGTTTAAATGCATTCTTAAACATTTATGTTTTTTTCTCGGTTTCTGGTTTATTATGTGATTTCTGACATTTTTTTTTAACGAAAATGTACCAAAATTTGACAAAAGTAAGTATTTTTATTACATGTAAATGTCCTTAAGTTGTTTCTCTATAAAATTTGTATCCATTTCTTGAAAGCGATTTATGTACTAACTATAAAATAAGATTTTTTTCTTTTTATTATATATAAAGATCACAATGATATTCGCTTAAACCATTTTCTTCAAATTTCTTAAAAATAATTTATAATTTTTCCCTATTTGTTTTTTTATTTTGTCCTTTTCTGTACTAGTTTTTTCTAGTGTATGGTGATAGAAAGTTTGATTTTACTGTTATGCCAAAGGCTAGCTGTAGCTACTTGAGCAACATACTGATTCATTTTCTTTTTTTACTATTTCTTGCACTTCTTTAGGATTTGTAAACACAAATAACAAAATGAAAAGTGAGAGAATGAATTCAAGAAACTTTTATTATATTCAGCAACGGAAATAACGTGAAAATTTAAACCATCATTTAAAATGGTTTTAACATTTTTATTTTTATTGTTTAAGAATTAAATAAAATTTTAGGAAAACTAAAATAAATATGCATGAAGGTAATGAAATTTTTTTTTTTTAATAATGTATGTACTCGTATATAATAATTTTTTAGTATATGAATAAAATGTGCTATTTATTTGTAAATCTTTCTATAGCATGACGTCTAGGGAGAAATATCAGCCAGCTATAGGAGGTTGAACTTTGAAGAAAGGAGAAATGTTACGTTAATTTATTAAAATTTTATTTTCCAAGAGCAATAGATTCTAGTTCACTCTAGGTAAGTATTTTATATTTCTGTAGATATAGTACTTGAGGTAAGTAAATTAGGTAGCTATTGATCTGCTTGTTATAAATCACAAAATGTATGAAGCTTATTGTTGCTTTTCTTTTTTAAATTTTTAACTCGATAAATTTTTGGCTTACAAATTAAATAATTTAGTATTATTTAGAAGTGTATTTTAGCTTATGAATAAATTTTCCACAATTTTGCTACATGCCTATAATCTCTATACTACAAAAAAGGTTCTTTTGAATCGGATATGCCCACTTTTCACTAAAAACAAGTTAGATGAGTTTTTTATACCCTTCACTGCAGGTAATTTCTGCCCTCGTGTCACTTTTTAAATATTCCGTCTGTCCATCCGTCTGTCTATCTGTCTGTGTAGGGACTTTCTTAAGTCCCTAGTTAATGTACAAAAAAGTTTAGAATGCCAATCTGTCAGTTGACGCTGTCTTCAAATCGCTTTTGCAATTCAGCTCGATCGGACCAGATAAGTGGAAAGCCTTGACTACCTCTTGATTGGCTGGTTTCGTGGCAGACTGACAGTCATCAATTGAAACACTTACTTACCAAAAAAAAACTCATTAATAGTGTGATTATAAGCCACCCTGTGACATTAAAATAATTGAAAAAATCCTGTAAAACCCTATCCAATATACACCAGTTATAATTTTTTAAAGATATAGGCTAGCATTCACAATAACTAATAACAACCTCAAATAGAAATTATGACAAATGTTTCATACAAATTTGTCACAATATCTATTTTAATTTTCTTTGAATACCAGCAGTAATTTTTTTTTGCTTATTTTCTTTATAGGAAATTAAATAATTATTTTAACATTGTATTTTTTAAATAAAATATTTTAATCAATATTTACCATTTTATTGCCAATCTTTCTTGTATAACTTTTTTAATATGTAACAACTAAGTGAAAATTTAAAAATATGAATATTTGGCTCCTTATCTATTTTATTTATTTCTTTTTATTTTTTTCAGTGACAGTGGTTACCATTTCATAGAAAAAGTTCACAAAAATAAGGTTCTTTTAAAGTACGAGTACAGATCCAAAGGCCTGATGACCTACTATAAAAGCCACATGGAAAGTTAGGTATGATGATGCCAACATTACTGATAGTGTGTTAATAACAATGTAACACTTAGAATAGCAAAACAGCACAATCTTAAAGCAGGTTTTGTTTGGTAAAATATGGAAGGTATAAATTAACGCCAGCAATAACAGCTAAAGAAAAGTAGCAAATTTTATTAAACAAAAACAAATGAAAGTTTATCCTTATTGCAAATAAGATGGGCAAGCCATCGTTGTCGTGTTTTGGATTTTCAATTAGTGTATCCTATGTATGCAAAAAGAATATTCATCTTACAATTACAGTAAAACCTCTTTAAAAATACACCAGCAAAAGACTCTTTTAACTTTTGTTAAGTTTATTATTTAAACAAAATAAATTATATTGATTTCAAAAAATAGTAAAATAAAATGAATTTAAAAAAAATTTTATACATTAACTAACATCAATAATAAAATAATAGTGTCATTACTGCAAAAATGTAGTTTTTGTTTTTACTTTATAATCTGTAAAAATATCAAGAAAATATTTAAAAAATGTTTCTGCTCGCAAACAATATATGTAAAAATTTTCCCTAAGAGTTGCTAGCAAATTGTAAATTTTAAAATTATATACTCGTATTTTCCGAATTATGATACTGTTGAAGTAAATCAGTCATATACCCTAAATTAAAAATTAAAGGAAAAGGACTGAATATTTGTAAAATATGACCAACCTAAGATGGGCACTAGGAATACATATAGAACTTTATTTTGGCTTCTGCATATTGAATACCTTTTAATAATAAAATAAAAAAATTAAATATATACCCCCTTTATCCAAAAAGAAATTTACGTAGACTTTAAAATCAACGTTATCGAAATTGTTAATATAATTTTTTCATAAATTTTACTTCAAAGTCTACGTCTATTTTTATTTTTTGGATAAGAGTATTATTATTTAAAAAGTAAATGTTTCAGAAAACAGTTTGGAAAGAAAATAATGAAGTTAAATTAATCTTAGCTTTTGCATATTTATCTATGTAAGAAAAGGTTACATTTTACTAGTAACCTCAAGCTTATAGAAGTTTTTTTTCAATATTATGATTAATACTTTTTAGAAAAATTTATTAATTAGTTTTTCATTCAATATAAGTAATATTTGCAATCAATTATGAAAACGTTTTAATAGTTATCTTGCACTTGCATGTGATACGCGTTAAAATCTGTTTATGGTCCATAGGTTTGATGCACTTGGTGTAACATTAGATATATTATGCACTCACCATGCATGAGTGTTCATACAGAAATGTGCATGAAACGCAACTACACAAAATTGCATTATCTGCTTCTCTATTTTTGTTTTTCCATAAGAGGACTTAATAGAAAAACATAATTTATAAATTTTAAATGCAATTATGTTTGGCAGTGCATGATAATTATTTCCAGTTTACTTTCGGCGGTTTCAACAATATAAACCAGTAAATTACTCAGGTAAAAATATAGCAATAAATCAAATAAATAATTTAGAATTTACGAAATGGTTCATTAAAAAAAATTGATAATTATATACCCCACACAATAAAGAGCTTAATTAGTTTTATAAAACATAATGATGGCAGAAGAGAAAGTAAAAATATGTTGCAGGCTAAAATTATTTTATTCGTACGAGTAGATAATTGAACACAATATAAATATTACTGGCCCTAGAACTTAAACATCATGCAAGAAATCTTCCTCTTTCATATATTAACAAATTTGTGATTGTCAACTTAAAAAATTCATAAAAATTTGTTTTTATTTATATGAAACTAATTTTGTAATTTAACTATTTTGGTTTAATAAGCAGCATAGAGAAACTAGTCTTAAATATTTATGCAGCTGAATTTTCTAAAAATTTATCAAGAGCTTATGTCGCTTCCAGTGAAATATATTGAAACCCGATTTAATTTTTCTATGATAATTTTGTTGCCTGCCTCATGGTCAAAGTCCAGGATGGCTTTAGCATACATTATACGCTCTTGACTACCAACATCTTCATAACTTTCAAGTCATCAAAACTATCTTCAACGGCTTCAGACTGATGACCAATTGAGTAGCACGTCGTTTTGATACTTCCGAGTGCTCTGTGGTATATTCAGGCTAAGCCAAATTATTTTCAGCAGAACAGCTACATCGGAGTTGTTCAGACTCCTCCCAGAGTTTTGTGTGCTCACATATAGTAAAAGAAGCCTTTGCAAAAAATTTAAGCAATTATTTCGCTTCCTTAAAAAGTATAGAGACTCATGGCTTTTTGTATTATATTTTGTATCTGTTTATTTCAAAAACGTCATATCAGAATTGATATCTACGGCTAATTACAAAAACCATAAAATTTTTCGAAGTTTGAAGAATTTTGCATCACTTTGTATTTTTAAGAATTTTAGTCAAAAAATCTGTTGAGGTAATCGAATTTTTTTAGTTGAAAAAAATCTCAATTCCATAATACAACCCTAGATTTAATTCCCCAAGTAATATTTTGAGCTGTATAACCTAACTTTCATTAACACAACTAAAAAACTACCACAATTGAATTTTTGACTGGAAACAAATTGAGTTCTCACAGTCGATGACAACATCGACTTCTCAGGGAATCTAAGTTTTGCATATTTCAAAAACATTACAGATTATAAGCATAAAATAGCTAAGTGTAAATCTAAAGTGGCTTAATGATGATGTGAGACCTTTTATGTATTTCTTGAAAACTTCGATTGTGAAAATCGTTATTTTGGCAATTAATAAATTCAGTTGGGATAAATAAGCTTTTTACTTATGATGCGAGAAGTTTGGTTTTGCAGTTAAAAATATTATTAAGAGAACTGGATCTTGATCGTTACAACTAAAAAAATTTCAAAGTGATACAACTGAATTCAATTCTCACAACAACCGAAGTTGTTGTCTATAGATTAAATATCAGAATTTTCCGATAAATTTTTTTTAAAATTCATACTTTTATTATTTCTATAATATGCATTATTTTCCAGTGTTTTTTTTTAATCCACATTGACTATGTGGTATTGCATTACAAAGTACGAGATTAAATTCTATATTGGATTTTCTACACACTTTTAATTTTGTTGTCTTTTTTCAAATTATCGAAAATGAAATACGTGAACAGGTAAACGTGAAATATCTTCACATTTACACCAAGAAACTTTTGTAAATAAAATTCTCTATATGGCATAATCTTATTCGCATACTTATTTGCACAGTGAAGCAGAAGTTTCATTTTTAGAAATTCGTGTATCGTAAATATATTCTAATTGCTTATATAGTAAATGAATTAAAAGAAAACTTGTAGCATTATAAATATATATTTGAACAAATTAGAATTTTATTAAAACACTTTTTTTGATAGCTTTGAACAATGGCCCGAGGAACTCACAAAAACAGCAGGAAAAATTAATTTATTTAAAATGTTTTCTTCAAATACAGACTTACTAAATTTTATTTATTTTGTGGATATTATACATGATCTTTCATTACGATATAATCTTTCTAAAACTGATAATTTTTTTTAGAATACTGATGAAAATGTTTTATTAATTTAAATATTAAAATGAACTATTTTTTTACCACTTTCTGTTCATTTTAGCAGATACACAAGTTGGCTTTCTTTCATAACTTCTATATAGTTTTACATTTTTAAATATGCTGCTGTGTTAGTATGGGTGAACGTGTGTGTATGTGTAAAATCATATCTTGCACTTATTGATAAATGCAGTTTTTTTTATTGGTAAAAAAAAAAATAACAAATTTACCAACACATCAATATTAGCATTGACAACAAAATATAGTCAAGGAAAAGGAAATAGATAAAAAATTCATGAAAAACTGAAATCAATAGAATGCATATGCAAACACTTATACCAACACACGTTCATATTTTTATTTAAAAAAAATTATTTCTTGGTATAAATCGAACATCTAAGCATATGTAAGCGAGTGAGTGTGTGCTACAATGAGTTAAGCAAAAAAATGTTCTTGAGGTTTCTTCTAACGATAATCACTAGACTAAATGTATGTTGTACATGAGTATGATTGTGTACATGCAAAATAAATATAAATATGTGGGTGTTGGTGTTGGTGTTGAGGTTGTGTACGTGATTGCTCACACAGAAGTTATTATTTGCAAATCATGCGGATGTGGATTGTATACGTGATTTCTTTTTCATTAATTTACACATTCTTCCATACACATGTATTTTACGTTTGAAACAGCATTTGCTATCCTTAATATACAATTGAAAAATGCCTTTTCTATGGTTTAATTTAAAATTTTAAAAGCCAACAGGTATTGTGAAAAAATATGTAAGCTTTAAACAACTGCAAGATTATTGTCTGTGGTTTCTATTCATAAAGATGTTTTAAAAATACTGAGCTAAAATAAATCTCACAAAAAGTTATGACCACATTAAAGTTACATCTAGAGAGGTTTTGTTTTTACTTTTGTTTTCCAATTAAAATTTTTGTTTTTTATTTTTTATTTGTTTATTTTTCTATATAAACATAAGAGCTGGATGTAATACTTTTATAAATTCTCTAAAGAACTAATTTTTCATTTGTTATTAAAATATTTTAAAAATAAATCAAATTTAAAATTTTTACTTAATTGTGTCGCTTCAATTTACTGAAAAAAAATTTTATTTGAAATAATTAATTGTAAATATTTATAGAAAAAATAAAAGTAAATATTATATTTTAATAAACCATTACGCTGTATTAAAAAATTAAATCACAATTATTTGAATATTGATTACTGTAGAGAGGCCGATGTATACATATGTATATCGCGGTTATGAAAGTTTACAGCTGGCCTGAATTATACTATAATTTATGCAAGGACCAACTGTACAAAAATTTCTTCTTTTTTAATAAAAATAATATTTTTATTATCTGTACAAGTCTTGCTTTAACTTGACTGTTGCGTTTTGATAACTATTTACCTCATACAAGCAAATGGGTTTTCTTTTTAAACTACTCATTCAATGTGAAACATTAAAATTTAAGCCACAGAAGTTAATTTCTAAAACGTAAAACTGACTACACAAAAGTCAACATAAAAGCAAAACACATACACATAATTTTAGAAGTTTTACTTTCTGCTTTTGTTTAGCAGTTTTAACATGAGCAAATAATAAACGCAGAGCCTAAAGGTAAGCATATTCATTCTGTGTGTGTTTTCTATATGTGTGGTTGTATCTGTTGATATATACCCAACAAATCTGAAGTATATGTTTAAATGTGTTTTATCTCATTTTCATGAGTGAAAAAATAAATAAAATATTAGCTAAAACATAAATGTCGTAAGTACTTCGTTAGCCCGTTCTATAATTTCTTATTTTGTTGTAGACGACTTAACCTCAGGTCTAGGTTTAATTTATACTGATAAAAGTATCATTTAAATAGATATAGCAAAAGCATCATTTTGTCTCTTTAATGTTTTTTAACTTTAATCAGAATCCTTTGAGCTCAGTTTCATAGTTCCAGCTTAATTAAATTAAAAGTGAAAAAGTGCCATTTTGTCTCTTTAATGTTTTTTAACTTTAACCAGAACCCTTTAAGCTCAGTTTCATAGTCCCAGATTCTTTAAATTAAAAAGTCAAAAAGTGTAATTGTGTCTCTTTATTGTTTTTTTTAACTTTAACCAGAACCCTTTAAACTCAGTTTCATAGTCTCAGCTTCCTTAAGTTAAAAAATCAAAAAGCACCATTTTGTCTCTTTAATGTTTTTTAACTTTAATCAGAATCCTTTGAGCTCAGTTTCATAGTTCCAGCTTCCTTAAATTAAAAGTGAAAAACTACCATTTTGTTTCTTCAATTATTTTTTACTTTAATCAGGACCGTTTGAGCTCAGTTAGTCAAAAATTATAATACCATTTCTTTTCTTTAATGATTTTTCGCTATACACAGGACCGTGTCAAGCCAATCAGATAGTTCTTTCATATAAAAAAGAGGAAAAAATAGTGCTAAAATCTGTAACAAGTAAAAACTTTTTGCCTCCATGATTTTTTACTTTGCTCAGACGTATTTATGCTTTGCAAGATGCTCATATTGATTCTGACGTCTTACGGGATATGTTAAGGGATAGCCGCTTGCACCACTTATTGCATGTACGTTGTGAGAGTAACACAAATGTTTTTTATGGTCATGTCTCTATTCAAATTTATAATTTGCTTGCCAGCTTTTCGATCGATAGTTTAAAAAAAAATCAGAAATATCGTTAAAAATAAATAAAAACTACCATATTGTTCTTTTTACAATTTTTTATTTCTTTGAGGACCGCTTAATTCTAGTCTCTTAGTTCTAGGCTTAGAAATGGCATAAAAAATATCACAAAAAATTTTAAATATAAATATTAAAATAGTATTTTTATTTTTTGGTACTTTTTTACCCTTCGAAATTTTTTTTAATAAATTTTTATTGGTTCTTGAAGAATATTCAATTTATATGTCCCTCAATACTACTGGGTTTAAAAATGTATATGAAAATGAGTAGCGTAGTTACAGCCTTCACACATACATATCCAAATTCAGTCTTAATTCAAAATATTCTACTGACTGACATTTATTCAGTTACTCGAGCATGTCTATGTATTTTTTCATACTCATACATTTTCTACGAATAGAAAGACACCACATATCAACAAAAAGCTCTACTAATTTACAATTGTTCACCTGAAGTGTCAAACAATTTTACTTCAACTGCTGCTTTAACATCAGTCAGCGTCATGATGTTTTTGTGAATTCATTAGTGGTTGAACTAAAATAGAATTTAAGAATGTTGCTGTGCTAAACAAAGATATACCAACCGTTCTTTTTAAGTGAAACTACTATTATGATTAATACAGAAATTATAAGTTTCTTTTTCAAACTATAAAAATAATTTGAGTAGGATATTATGTGAGCATATAATAATTTTCTCGTTCCTCATATAAAAACTCTGATATAGGACAGACTTGAAGTATAGCAAGTTATACAATGAGGCTCTAGCTAAGGGATTAAGTGGTAGCAATAACGAAATACTGCAATTTGGCAACCATAAGAGGAAAATGAGTTTGCCATCAAATAATTACTAAAGAAGGAGAAGAAAACTGTGGAACACTTTCTCTGCCTTTACAAAGCATTGAAGAATTAGCTTGAGCTTTACTTTGAGAAGCGCTGTCTTCAGGATGTCACTGTGCTATCGATTACAGGGGTCGACATGGTATCTAGTTTCGTGAGAAGTGAAAACTAGGCAGTAACAAACTCATCATATTTTCCCTCTGCTCTCTATTTCTTTGACATCTTTCTAGCATTATCTTTCTTATTACTTAAATTTTTTAATTTCTATAAGGTTTCGTAGGTTCGATTCCTGTCCAAAACCAGGATGCCGATGGTTGAAGTTACCAGTACTTGTTAAAAAATTTAATATTAATGATGAATTAGAATTTAAGCTTAACGATTTTTCCATATAAATTGACATATAAAACTTCCTGCTGAAAACAGTCGTTAAACAAAATCTATTTTATTTTGGCAGCGACATTTCTTATGCTCCAATTTTGAAACAAAAATGCTCTCAACAATATTTCCACACTTTTATTACATTTCAGGCATTTTGTAAACAAATCCAAAGAGAAATAGAAAAAAAAATATCAAAAGACCATTTGAATGTGAAATTAAATTAATAATTTGGTAAATTTATAAATAAAATGACTGACATATTGTTGAGAAAGCATTGTTGCAGTCGAAATTGCACAAAAACTTTTATTTAATATAAAAACATAAAATACCCGTGCCTGAAGTTGCAGCCGGGCCTGTTTTCTCTGAAAGTCTTTTTGCGGACGTGTCATTTAGAATTAATTTCTAATATTAATAATAATAATTTCTTATTGGTGCACCCATCTAACCTAACCTAGCCTCACAAAAATAAAAATCAGTTCAAATAAATATTTGACTTAATAAAATGGTAAAATATAAAAACTCTCTTCATCATCGTGATTTTGTGTTTATTGGGTTGTATCTACATGTTGGCAGATTTTGTGCAACTTTGATTAAATCGTCCTAAAAATTTAACTAAGACATAGCATGGCTTTATGAACACATTGTTTATCAAATGAAAAACATATTTTCTATGTTGGCCTAAACATAGCGGATGATTTTTGAAAAAGAGTATGACAGTGATTTGTGATTTCTTATTATAAAAATATTTTTTTCTTTTGTTTAAAGTTTATTTAAAACTTTTTGGCCTATAAAAATAATACTCTTAGTATTACATTAGTAAATACTATATGACAGAGCAGTGAAGCTTTTAAGACTAGAGGAGAACTGTTTAAACAAAATTTTGAGATAATTTTCGAAATCTGTAAGCACCATAACCAACCTCAAAAATAAAAGTTAATTGTGGCTATGCAAAAAATGTTTAGTTAATATTAACCATGAAATAGCTATACGGAAGAATCTTATAAGACAAGTGTAAGATAAAATCTAGTAAAAATGTTAGTCGGTGATAACGAACGATATATTTGATTTTATTTTAAATAATAAAAAATTTTCGAATAACAACATTTCTATTAGGTAAATAATACCAGTCATATTGGTCTGTAAAATACAGACCAATGTTTTAAAGGGGAGATAGTCTAGATTTGTAATCTATCGCCCAAGTACTCAGAAAAAACTTTGCATTATTTAAAAAAAAAAAAAATTTATTTCCCTTCTACCCTTGTACTCTTCCTCTGAGATATTTTTATCACTCCTTTTTTCGGCGAAATACCATTCCCGAGCTCGCAACAGAAACATACTGAAACCAAGATGGAATGAAATTTGTAAGTATTATGCTTTCTGGAGTTTTAACATTTACGGGAAATTACTTATTTTTTATTTTATGGTGCAAAACGGAAATTGCCAAAACCCTTTAGAGACAGCACTGAAGTATATGAAAATTTAAAAAAAAAAAATTTTAATTTAAAGTAATATCTGAATATTTGGTTGATAGTTTAGAAATGTACATTATCTTATCTAAACTATTGCTTAAAACATTTAATATTTAAATATTTAATAATGTAAGACGATTTTTTAATGTTTTTGATATTTTAGAAGAATGTGAAAAGTGAAAAATATTAATATTTCGCTAACACAGTGAAGAATTTAACTTGTTTTTATTAATATTAAAAACTTATGTAAATGCTATTCCATTTTTTGCAAATAATGCAAAATTTATTCTCATATTCACTATACTTTTCTCAAGTACTTTTATGTCAGTCAATATTGTAACACATACAAAAAACTGTTTTACTATAAAATTTTCTCTTTAGTTTTACTTTTCTTCGTTGTAGTATTTCTTTTGTTGAATGCCATTTTGAAGGAGTCCAGCATGCAGATTGTAAAATTAATTAAACATTTTGCAATATGAGCTGCTAAGTTAAGACGGTAGCTTGCCAACATTGTGTTTTTATTTTTAGTGAGTTTTGCTTCTCCACATTTTTTAATTATAAAGCACTGCTAGTAAAAATAATTACTTTTCTTAAGCATAATCATTAGGTTGTGGTTACTTAACATGTTAATTAGCTCATTAAGCTTCAGTTTATTTCTTAACGTAAGGCAGGGTTCTTAAATAAGTTTTCTTTAAAAAAAAAGCAAACTTATTAGCATTTAATGGTGGCTGAATGCAAATGTCATTAGATAATATTTAAAGCTTGCGTTTACTGATTACTTTTATATAAATTAAAATTTTTACTTAATGTGTGTTTGTATATTATTGTTGGTTTAACAATTTTTTTTCTGCTTTTAAATATATACATTTTCTTTTGCAGAGTACCATTCAATTTATTTTCAAATTGCATTTGCTTTTATTCTTTTTTATAATTATTTTTTTTTTTTTGAGCTGAAGGCCTAAGATGCCATTGCTCCCCCTTTTTCTCCTTTTACCTTATAATTTATAATTGTAATTTAAGAGAATTAATAAATAAATAAATAAAAAAATTCTTTATTTTAAGTTCATCCTATAACTTTTAACTACTTTGCGTAAATTGTTGCAAAAGCCCCACACAAAAAAGGGCTTTGTACAAAATATTATGAATTTTGTTTGTTTTAAATTTATTGGTATCAAAATTAATTTGCCTTTTATATAAAACTTAAAAAAATAGCAAACACTTTTGCTAGAATTGACAGATTTAATACAAAAGCTACACAAATGGTGGAAAAAAAATTAAAAATATCATCATAATTTTGGTTTTTCATTCATTTCTGTCCTGTTTTTTTATGAAAACTTTTAATCTATATCCGTGTGTAATGTGTGTACACATAAGCAAAAACGAGCAATAAAGTGTGTAATATGTGTTGCTGCATACCCAAAAGCTGAGTATATGTATGTGTGACTGTTAATTGTCTTTTGTGTGTAAAATTCTTATTTAAAGAGAAACAAACAATAATTTGAATTTTTTTATTTGAAATTAAATAATTATTTTAATATTATCATTATCATTTTGGGCTATGATCGCACAACGACCTTTAAGATCCATTGTGCAGCATTATTTTAGTATAATTTGTGTAAAAAATTTTTTTTACATTTTAAATTAATTTAATGTACTGTTTAAAGGAAACGATCCAATCGTTTATAAAATTTTTATGAAAACCAATCAAAAATATTTTTTTATTTAAAGTTTCTAAACGATTGTATTATGCGCTTCCTACAAACAGTACATACGAAACGAGAAGAAAATTTGGACGAAGAAATAGATAATTTTCGTTATATGTTGTTTATAACTTCGATAAATTAACATCTTTGACAATTTTCATCAACTGAGCTAATTTAATTGTTTGAGAATTAAAAAAAACAAAATTTCAAAGAAAATTGTTTTAATAAATATTTGCATTTCATTGGAATTTGTTTTATATATTTTTTTTTGTTGAATATTGAACAGAATACTTGAATTCAAAAATATTAATATTTGGCTGCAAAAGTGAAGGGTATATAAGATTCGGTACTACGGAATTTAACTGGTTGCATGTTACATTGTATATTTCACAATTAATTGCTTAATCATTGATTTTGCAATTACATGCACACGAAGAAGAGTAATTCAAATCTTTACACCAATTCTATGTGTATACTTATTAACACTTTCATTTGCTTTATTTAAACCTACAAAACATGTACAATTTTATTTCTAATATTCTTACAAACATAAGTTGTAGATGTTGTTGTTAAAAACATGTGTAGGTTGAAAGCGTTTTACGGACTGCCTGTTCAACCTAAAACAGGACTATGTATATTCGTGCGTAATTAATTACTACTAATACGAACACACAAGCTTAACTTTGTCTATTTTTATTTGTATGTATTCATGTGAGTTTGATATACATACAACTTTTTTTTTGTCAAATTTCATGAAAAACATAAATTTTCCATTTAGCAAACTCCTTAAAGTTATTTTTTCTTTTTTCATATTCTCGTATAAAGAGTAAAAAGAACTATAATCCATAAAAGAATTTGTAAAATAAAGAATTAGAAAAAATGAAAAGAAAACTAGTTTACAGAATAATTCGTTTTAATTTCATACTGTTTGATATGCAATTTTTATTGCTCTTCCAAAAACTTTCTAAGGCATTTTCCAATCGAATGCTCATTAATTTTATTTTTCAACAAAAAAAAAAAAAAAAAGACAACAAATCAATACTAAGCTCTAAACATAATTTGATTTATTTTGTTTTAATGGCAATTGAAGATTTTTTTTTTAAATAAATACCAAATGAAAATTTTTATTGTTTTTAAATTCATATTAATTTTTTTTGGTTTATTGCTTTTAAAGTTTAACATAAAAATAAATTTTATATTTTATTTTTACAAGAATAATAAATTCAATTGAAAGTTAAAAAGCAACATTTAAAATTTTTTTTTATTTATTTTATTTAATTCTAAGATTTAAGTAATAATGAGCATCATCGGCTCTTTAAAAATCAAAAAATAATAAATGAAAGTTTATTAATTTCTTTTGTAGATTATCTACTCTGCAATTTTATACATAAAAACTTAATGCTATTGATCACAGTTGGCGATAGAATTTGCGCCGATGAAAAATATGGAAATTTTTTTGGAATCATTTTTTGTTTACTATATGATAATTTTATAAAATACACACCAATTTAACACAATATTTTCAATTAATAATTACAAACAGTGAGCTTAAATATTCATCAACATGAATTGCCCAATATACCGTTCAGCAAGGCTAAAATGTATTTAACTATAGTAAAGCTTTTAAAATAAAAGCCAAGTACTCTTATTAAAAAAAAATAATTAGTAGCAGCTTATTTTAGTTAAAAATGGCAAAGTCTAATTAAAAACTCTTTTCTCTAATAAACAGATGGTCAAATTGTTGTAAAAGTATAATTTACAAACAAATAATTACAAATGTCGGAACATTTTTAATGCAAGTTTTTTTTCTGCAATTTATTTCAGTTTATTTTAGTTTATTTTACTTGATTTTATTTTTTGTCATTGTAATTTTCTCTTGTTAGCAAACTAATTGCAATGGTTTTATGAGTTGTATTTATTTTAAGCACAAAATTTTTGAACAAATTTAAAAGTTGCAACTAAACTAACTATTTATTAAAATACTGGAAAACTAAAATAAAACTTGGTCAACTTGTAGTAATTTGTTATTTCTATGCTTCTGTAAGAATTAGAAATAAATCTGTTTCAAAGGTCGATGCGTATGGCGATAATCAAACGACACCATGATTGTGTATATTTTCATTTACCTAAACTTGTTTTATTGTTGTCGATAAATATTCAGTGTACAAAGTTTGTCGTTCGTCCTAGTATAAAGTTTTTTCAGGGTGTTCATCAACTACCATACCCTCCCGCTTTTTAGTTGAATATAAATTATATTGCTTTATAATTATTTTGCAAAAGTGCAGTCCAAGCATTTTGAAAATGAATACAGTATGTTTATGGTGCAACATGTTTGCGATTTAACCTTCAATATCTAGACCAGTATATTCATTGTTTTGTGTTGTTTGTTTGGAACAAGCAAATTTCTTCACTTTTGTCAATGGAATTCAATTCGTCAGACACCTGATTAGCTTTGATATTTGTAAGAAAGTGGAAAGAAAATTTTAAATCAATATTGTTCTATTACTCTTTAATTTTTTTTCATTAATTTCCAAGCTCTACCTAGATGAATGCCACTTGCAGGGTCTCACCACGCTATCGACTCTTGGGTTCGAAGTGCTATACGAGTATGGCTTCATTAGAAGCAGCTTAGGTGAAAAAGTCATATTTTTCTTCTTTTCTTATTATCTAGCTACTTCCTTTACTCTCTTTCTCATTTTCCTCGTATATGAATAGGTATTACATGTCAGAAGACCTAAGTGAGCCCATTTCTATTTTTCTAGTTGACCTAACTTAAAAAAATTAACGTAGATTTTATAATCAACATTATCGAAATTTTACTTTAAAATCCACGTAATTAAATTTTTTTTTTTTTGATAAATCTGCAAACCTTTCCTAAAAGCAAAATAAATAATCTATACAATTTTCAATTGTTTTTAAAATTTTTCATTAATAGATATATTTCTTTCTTTTAATTGATGTTTCAATTCAGAAACAATTGTTATTTGTGTCTAATTTCCGGTTTATATGCTCTCTTCCATTTTGAAATGGAGTTTTATTTGTATTTTTATTAATTACTTTGTTGTTGTTAGCTTAAGCAAATAAATACGATTTTTATGAAAAGTTTTCAATTTTCTCTTTCGTTTTAGAAAAAGCCACACAGAAAAATGTACTGTCTTTGGAAATGATGATGATGAAATATTTTTTTTTAAATGTTTCGTTTTTGTGGTTGCTGAAATAGCTTTTCTATTCTCATTAACTATGCTGAAAGTTTAATTTTTGCTGCAATTCTTAAGAGGTTTTAATGTTACTTTGCATACAACAAATTTATATAAATAAAAATCAAATGTTGTTCTTTTGTAAATGCATCACTTGGTAATTTTTTTTTTTTTTTAATTTAGATCTTTATGAAAAGAAAAATTTACCACGCCCATTTTTACGCCAACTTTTTAAATTTATCTCAAATCAAAGAACTCCTGGACCAATCGTCCGATGCACGAGGCATTTAATCAAAAGTTTCGACTGGAAAAATTATATGAGTGCGATGCTTTGAGGGAATCACTTCAACCAAAAGGTTTCATTATTGAAGCTACGAAAGAAAAATTCGTAAAATACTGTTATGTAAGTTGTGAGCAAAGGAATTTGAGGAATATTTCTTTTCAACACTCCTGGTGGAACTGGTAAGCTTTTTTGATCTCATCGATATGCTCGCATAATGGTATAGTATTTACATCTGCTTGATTATAAATTAAAGCTACATTGTTGGAAATCAGTCGAGCTGCCAATTCAGCTCTTAAGTTACCTTTGAATGTTCAAATTAATGAAAAACCAAAGTGCAATATTTCCAAAAAGAGTGCCATAGCCAAAGTTTTTCAACAAAGCAAGCTGCAATGATTCTATTACCGGGTGATTTTTGACAAACGTTGCCAATGATTTCACGGCCGCTAAACTTAACATGCGTGTTTGAAGAAATATCTTGAAAAAAGTTGCTGTACAATGGCGAAATCTCAGTTGAAATTTAAAACGGTTGTATTCTATTCCCAGTGAAATTGATCGCAAAGTGGTGACTTAAAATTGATAGCTTCCGTTACTTCCCAGGACGATATTGTTAGGTTTTCACTAAATGTTAGGAAACTAGCTGGAATTACTAATCACAAAAATCAGGATTTATCACTTCACAATCTACAACTGAAAATCGTATTGGTAATCATAATGTTGCCATTCTACTGGGCTTGCTATAAAAATCCTGATATACAACGTTATTGACGCAACAATACTTGAGCTGTTATATATGAAAGTAGTATAAGTCCACTTTTCTTTAAAAAAAAATTAGTCATCATTAATTTTAGTAAGATGGTGTCATTATTTTATTAAAATCAATGCTAGCTAATTCTTTTTTTTTAAGTTAACTTATACCATTTACAAATATAACAGTTCACTTCAAGGAAAGTACAAAGGAGAAGAAGTTTTGTTATCACTAGTACCAGTGGTCTCAACTAACATGCCATTATATTTTAAACGCTTGCAGCTTCCAGTACTATTTGCATTCGCAATGACAATTAAAAAAGCCAGTCATTGCGTGATTGCCGCATTTACCTTATATGTTGCCTGCGCCCGTGTTCGAACACCGTCATCATTATTTGTTTACAGGCCAGACAATAGAACAAACAATGTCATGTATCATACAGCCTTAAAATGAAAGGATTTATGATATCCAGCAAATTAATAGAACAAAAGTATTTATTTATTTCAATTGGTTATTATGTTATTGTAATTGTAAATATAAATAAAATATATTGGTTATTCTAAATTACTTTTTATTCTCTTTTTAACTATTTTTTAATATAAATAAAATTTAAAAGCAACAGAAAGTGCGCCTGGCCAGCTAGCTATAAATAATTTTATATCACAGTTTAAATTCCTTCACATGAAATTGAGTGGTTTTGAAATTAAAAACATTTTTCTTAATTAAATAACTTTTAATTATTTCGACCTTTGCATCCAATTATCGCAAAAGTAAGAATAACAAATGGATTTTATAATAAACTTAGCACTGAGTCTCCAAAGAGATTGTCTACATATGAGTGAATATACATACGTACAGCTTTAGAAGAATGTTCATAAGAACAACCATGTACATAAATACTTACAAATGTACAGATGTAGATGTAGTGTGTAGGTATATGCCTTCGTGTTATTAAATACCAAAAGTGCACATAATTAATGCTTAATATGGCAATGCGCCACCAATTAATTTTATGCCAGATTAACATGTCAAGTGAATAAAGATACACAATAGACTACAATCTCACTTTTTACATACACAAGATTGAGCAGATATTTAAGTTAAAAGAGGCATTAAAGATTTCTAGTGCAAGCAGTAGCCGGGCATTTAAAACTGCAAAAAAATTTTGTAAGCAAAATAAATTACATTAAAGGCACTTACAGGACATGACATTTTTAATTAAGTGATATTTGTTAGAAAAAGTATGATTACTTTTAAGTGTTGTTATGCCCTTAACTTACACCACTTATTGTTTTAGAACTTAACATGATCTGCTAATTAGTTTGAGTGTGTCAAGGATAAATTCATTATAATTTACTTAGCCTTTTGCATTTATTAATTTTTATTATGAAAACTCAGACATTAGATCAGATTTAAAAACAATGGAAGAACGACTTGAAGCTGTATTACGGAACGAATTTTTCTTTTAAAAGTGTAAAATAAGCTGCAAGGTAAGAGGGCTTGGGTATAAAAAGTTGTAATAAAGCGTCATAAAGAAACCTGAAAAAAATAAAAGGTCATGACTTGGTTGGGAGTTCCGGTAAATAGCAACACATCTGCCTGGTAAATGAAAAAAGATTGCTGATGTTGTACGACGTTGTTTTTTTTTTTTTTTTGTTTTTTTTTTTTTTTTTTTTTTTTTGCCTCCGGTAATTTTTATGCCCTCAAAGCAAAGGTTGGAATCCGGCTGAGATAACCAAATGTTTTTCACAAAGTAGCCGGCTCGAAGGACCATGAATAATTTTTTGGAAAATTATTTAAAGAAACCACACGACGTAAAATTAATTCAAAATTAGACACATGTAATACACACAATTTGAAAAAGCGGAGTAAAGATTTTGAATTAGCACCCCTCAATACTTTAGTCTACAATTTTCGTTTATTTTGGTTCATAACCGTGTATTTATGCTTGTGTAATTAAACAAAACTGTGTGAAGAAAATTGTGGAAAGTTTATTAAACGAAATTTAGAAATATTTGGAAAGTATGCAACATCGGCAAAACGAACAAACATCTAATTACATAAGCTACACCAACTAAACTCCAACAATAACAACAAAATTTAACGCAGAATATAAAATACCAGCAAGAAAAACTTCAAGTGAAAATCTGTTTGATAAGACTCATCATCATCTGCATAAAAAGTTTGTATGCAAGTTTAGTATACAAATACAAAAAATAAAGAACGAAACAAATACCAAGCAGTATTTTTTATTAAATATATAAATTTATATATATATATATATATATATATATATATATATATGTGTTTGTATGTACATATATATGTTTTTTTATAAATATATCCCTAAAAGTTACTCAACTGTAACTGTATAAAAGGACTATTTTAAAAGTGTGTTCATTGGCTTTAGGTTTGCAGGTAAGTCTGTGCTCATTTTTGCAGAAAAGGATAAAGTTACAAATTAGCTTAGTATCATGGTATTTACACCTGACGTTCCAAATATATACAAAGATAACAAACTCAGAAGAAAACTTAGTTTTACTTAAGTTACTTAAAAAACTTTCAACATTTTTTTCCTACTTTTTTTAAGTTTTTGAATATTTTTTCTTTTCATATTTTTAAGGGTAATTGTTATGGCTAGTTTGCTATACGTGTGTGTGTGTAGTTTTTGGATAAGATGTATGAAAAAGTTCTGTTGACAAATGCAAAGCAATCTTTTGTAAAAAGTTGTCAGACGGTAAGAAAGTTGTTGAATTTTAAATTATTTTATTAGTAGCAGAAAAAATGAATAGATTATAAGCTTCTCCTTAAATTAGAGAATAATTTGTGAATTAAAATATGCGAAGCAAAAATAATATATAATAATTAATATTACACTTTTTTTAGAATATAAAATTTTCCAGTGCTTAAAATATTTTCATGCAATAATTGATAAAAATAATTGATAATAGTGCTGTACTCGATAATGCTAAATTATCCTTCATCATAGTAGAAAAATGTAAGTTTACTTAACTATGGCTACATTGCATTTCTTATATTCTAATTTCAAAATAGCTATTATATTTTTTACCCACTTGTTAAAAAATAACACAGGGCAACAAATAAAAACTTTTTAAAATTTTCCAACATATTTTTTTATACGTTATCGAGTAATTATTCGATTGATTACGAAAATAAACCAGGTTTTTTTTCAACTTTAGTTTTTAAGAGAAGGTCATTTTATAAAAAAAAAATAAATTATTTGACTAATTTATAATTATATCCTGAAGCAGGTACGCAAGTTAGAGTGAAATATCGATATAAAAATACATTTTTATAATACAACCTCAAGCTTAATAAAATAGTTATTTTAATTTTAAAAAAATCTTAAAATATCGTAAATTGATCGCCAACTTTCTAAAATCTGCGTACTTTAAAAACTTTAAAAAAGTACATATTTTTAATCTACAGAAGTCATGGTTGCCAAGTAATGTATTTTAAAATTGTGTTGTCTTTTTTTGAAAATTTACAAGTAGTAAAAGATCTGCTCTTAAGTACAGGACACAAATGATTTGACGGAAGACTCGTTGATTGTTATTTTTGGATGCTTAACATTAAGGGTATAAACTCTACAAGCCGAGATCGTCTTCTGGTCAAAGCCTAGTTGCAGTCTTTAATCAGCCACCATCAACCTGTTTGGAACCTGACAGCATCTAAATTGAAAAAAAGGTATGAAAGACATAAACGACTTAGTAAGATATTTGATTCTATTTAAAGAGTGGTCCGAAATTTTGAGATCTCATCTTTAAATAAAATAAAAAAAATATGTTCTTCTTGAGAATCATAAATACTTAGGGTATAACAAGTACCTCAAGCTGCACTGTTTACTTTCATTTGAATCGATTTCCTGAAAATCTAGGAAGTTACAGTGAAAATACTTCACCAAGACACTTGTACAATGTCGAAATGTCACCACGGGTGTTATATAATATACATACTCCTCGATTACTGCTAAAATCTTTGTAGGGATCTCAAACAAGCATCTCATTCAAGAAAATCTTATAAAAAATTCTTCCCTCAATCACATTATTTATGCAAAATAAAGTGTATAAAAAGTCATAATTTTTAAGCGACCAGAGTTAATAGAAAAAAACCAGTGTTGTTTTTGTAAGCAACACGCTTTTATCCAATATGAACACTCTAAAAAAATTTTCAGTTTTGACCAGTGTAATTGTTCTTTTTCTATTAAGCTTACAAATGTAAAAGTCATAACTTCTTAAAATATTGTTTGCGTTTTACTTTAATTTAATACGAAAATGTACTCGTATTTATGAAGTTTAAAAACGCAAAAGTAGTAAAAGCTTTTAGAGAAAATTAACATCATAAAATGATAGAAACATTAATTGAACAAAAAAAATTAAAGAAACTAATGAATTAATATAGACAATAATTGATAACAATAAATACTTACAACCAAACTCATAAAAACACTCTTTTTGTTAAGTTTTTAAAAAAAAAAATTCGTTAGCCTTTGTAATACAAAAAAAATTTTTAAGCTTTAAAATAATTAAAGTTTTCATTTTCAAAACTTTTGCTGCTTTATTGGTTTCTCTTAATTTAAATTTTTTTAGAATTACAGTTCCGAATTGATATTTTGTGAATAACGAAACATCAAGGGTATGTGGGCAGTGAAATAAAGAAGTTTCTGTCTACAAAAGGCGCTTATAAATCATGTGCGTCCTTTACTACTCGATTGTGAAAACGAAGTCTATGAGATGGCGTGAGAGCTCAAGTTTCAATTAATGAGCCTCTATATCCCCGCCATGTATGAGTATTAGGGCAGACTTTGTACAAATTTTCTAAGTAACCCTGTAGACTTAATTACAACATGGGTAAAATTTTTTTAGTACCCAATGATTACTGTCGTTATCTGTTCTACAGGAATTTATTTTATGAGTTTCACCAGCGGTGAGCAGATGGGAGATTGAAGATCTAAGCAAAATGAATCACACTATAATAATGAGATTCGTGAAGAGTCTTGGCTTGAAATAGATGTATTAGTTGAATTTTAATACTTATAAAAGTGAAATAATTATTGTGCTTTGCAACCAACTTCAATTATTTTGGAATGAAATGCTTTTTTCTTTAAAATATTTCAGTTGAAAATTAAATTCATAAAATTAACTATTTTAAGCAAATATTTTAACATGCAACCATTTATTAAGTTGTCATGTCCGGATGCAAAGTAAAGCAACGTTCTTGCCCACAAAAATAAAACTACAAATATTAGTGATTCAGTAAACTGCATGCAAAAAAAATTTTATTAAATATTTATAATCGCCGGAAACATAGTTTGTTTTCCGCAAAAATATTATGGTTAATTTGAAACGTCTAAACATTATTATGCAGACGATAAACATGTTTCTGGTCATTGTAATAGATATGGTTGAATTTATCATATTATTTTTGATAAAATTTTAGTTGAAACCATATATATATTTAAAGTAAACATGTTACGACTAAATTAAATGAGAAAAATATAATTGAAAATAAATTATTATTTTTTTCTCTTTAGCAAACATTTCAACAAAGTAAGTATAAAACAAAAACTTAATCGTTCAAACTCAACTGAGCTTTAAGCTGAAGTGATTGAGTAGCAAGTTAATGTTTCTTAATTATATATGTCTAGTTCAATCCTAGTAGGTCAAATAAATTTTTAAAGAAAACGACACCAGCAGTGCAGAGTAAGAAATAAATAACGAAAAAGTCAGTAAAATAAAAAGTTTTTATTTACATAAAAACTCAATTTCAAAAAACTATATCTAAATGTTAATATAATTTAATTTTAAAAAAGTATGCATAAAAAATTAAAAAACTATTTTTTGGCCTTGACCGTTGAAAAGCTTTCTTAATGTGTTTAGATTCATATTCACCAGAATGTGGTTGCCTCAACCATATTTTTTCTTTGCGTGTAGTGATATATTTTATTTCCGTATGTATGAACATATATAGCACATGTACTGAAATTAAATTAATTTTAATAAACAACTAAAAAAATGGTTTTTATAATTTTTTGTTTATTTGATTTATTTTTTAAGGGGGTGTTTACGGAAAAGTGAGAAAAATTTATTTAAAACTTTTAATTTCGTAAAACAACAAAGGCTGAAATAGAAAAAAATATAAAGTGAGTTTGTTAACACTTTACACATAAAAGCAATTTAACTTTTTTTAAATCCGACAACAATTTATTAACACAAAATAAACAGCCAAAAGTTTTCTATATAAAGTAAGCAGATAAAAGTACATAAAAGACTTCTAGCCAAATGAATTTAAATTCATTACTTAAAAAGGAAGCTGTTATTAAAGAAAAATAAAATGTTTAAAATATTAAAGTCATTAAACCAGTTAATAAAAAAATATAAAAATCCTTCGATCTTCTTAAATTAATTTTTAAAATTCTGTCTTAATATTATATTTTTTTCAAATATTTTTACACATCGTTATTTCTTTTTATTTTAGTAATCTCGTCACACTAGCCTCTTATTCTATTAATGGTGTGTTTAATTTCCGTATAGTATGATGTTTGTTAGCTTCGTAAGGCACTAGTATCTCGCTGGTTTTAATTACTGCAGGTGTAAAATAAAAATAATTACTTATAATAAAATTGCCAACTTACGGCTTATTGTTCTGTCTCTTATGAACAATATGTGGTTTGTTCAAAAACATAATTAAATAAAACTTGTAAGCTACTTTAATTTACCACGTAAAGGTCATGTTCAAGTGCTGAGTGTTATAAATTAAAAATAAAAAAAAACATAAAAACAAGTTAAATTCGGCTGTGCCGAGTTTTATATACCCTTCACTCTTATAGACAAATATTTATTCATACTTTTAGTTTGGCACATTAAAAAAAAATTGTAAATAAAATTTTTAATGAAATGGAAAATATTGATTAAAATAATTTCATTATAAAAAGAACTTTTAAGAATGTCCAAAAAGAATGCAAAATAAATTAAATTTAATTTAATTTCAAATGCTTGCAAACATTTTTAAATCTACGTATATTGAATTAAATATTTAATATAAAATAAAGGATTCTAAATTAAGAGCAAAAGTCGAAAACACAAACACACGTTTGTATAAGACCGGTTGTTTCTTTTCGTGATTGTATTACGCACATATATGTTTTGCTTTTATTAAAAGAAGTGTCTACACACTTAACAATTTCCATAAAAAAACAAAGCAGAAATTAATGAAAAACTAAAATTTCGGTTGGATTTTTAATTTTTATCGGCCATTTGGGAACGGATTGCTTCTTTTTGGCACAGATTTTGTCAATACTATTTCTAAGAAAACTTTAAACTTTTTTTTAATGTTTTATATAATATTTTAGACAAAACAAAACCTCACTAAAAATGATCAAAAAATAGAAGTAATCGCTGTTCTTCACTTATAACTTAAGCATTAATAGACTCAATAGGTTGACTTTCAGTAGCAAGCTTAAAATAGTAGCACCTATCAGATTTACATTCTAAATTTTTCTGAATGTTGTCTAGGGACTTCAGAAAGTTGATTTCAACTTATATACAGACAGACAAAAATCACTAAATTGACTTAGTTTTTTGTAAAAATGAGCAATATAAATTACGGTATAGAAATTACAAACCGAATCACACAATTATATATACCCTTCTTCTTTAATTCCAGTGAACGTTATAAAAATTAATGCAAAACAAAACAAAGTTACCTCCCAATAAAATTAGTCGTTTTGTATGGTAACCACATAGCATAGCTGGCACTTTACTTGGTTTCATATTCTTAAAGGGTGTGCTGAAAAGCATTAGAAATTACGTAAATATCTTACGATAAACATAAACTTATAATTATGTAAATTCTATTGTGCAGCAAAATACCCAAATAAATGAATCCTTCTTGTAAACTTAAGTAAATTATTCTGCATATTCTCATTTACGGGAAACGTATAAACCATTTTTTTTATTATTAATTCTACTCATTTGTAATTTCCTGTTAGTAGTTTAATATAGAGTGTAATGATATTTTTGCTCATATTCGCAATAGCGTCTGCGTTACTAAATATGGAATTAATGAGTTTTTTTGTCTGTCGCAAATTTTTACTGTATAATGATTTTGTAGACTTCGTTTTACTCTTTGCATAATATTGAAGATATTTTTAATCAAAAAAATGTTTTAGACTCATAAAAGTTTTATTCAGATAAACCATTTTTTTGTTTACTTCTTTCTTTAAAAATATTTCTATTTTTAAAATTTTTCTTTATTTTTATTATCTTCAATGCGGTTTAATTTGTTTTTTGTTACCTTTAATAATCTTCTGATAATTTTCTATTACAATTCAAAACAAGTATAAAAGATAATTATATATTTTGATTATTTGATTTTTTGTTATCTGAAAATGAATAAATAAATATTGTCTTTTTATATATTTTAATTTTTATTAATTTAATTTCCAATATTTCGCCACGCCTTGGTGTGTCCTTCTCAAGGAAATTAATTTTATAAAATATATAAAAAGACCTAAAGTCTGGAACAATATTTATTTATTTATTTTCAGATAAAAGTTAATTATTTTCTATTATTTAAGTTACATTGTTATAATTAGTGTGTTTAGACACTATTAGTGAAATTTCACTAGCAATATTTTTGTAGAACATATTAACTTTCTAGCTATTTGACTAATGGTTTTTTTTTTTTTTTGTAATTTCAAAAGAGTCAAAAAAGACCTAATAATTGAAGAGTAAGAAGGATAAACGATTTCCTAAATTAATCCTCGTAGTGATTTATTTATATAACTTTGCTGAATATTTCATTAACCTAAAATTCAGAATTCTTATTTCTACCTAAGCCGATTCACAATTAAAATTAAAAACAAAATTGCATCATTTCATTTAAAAATAATATTTTTAATTATGAAATTATGAAATTATTTTGTATAAATTACGGTACAACCTTTGATAAATATTTACAACGTTAAATCAACATATTTTAGAACAAGAAATAAAAAAAATTCAAAAAAAAACAACACTCTTGTGAAGGTTACTGACAATGAAACTGAATACTTGTGCACTGGTAGTATCTTTTGTCTCAACTGCATGCTATACATATTCTACTATTACATACATACATACAAATTATATTTATTTATAAAGAAAAAGTATTGTACGAGCATGAGAGTGTTAATTAAGTGTTGTGCTTTTTTTGATTGTTTACTTGCGCATTAGGATTTAATTAAATACATTTTTTTAACAAATTGTTTAATATTTTTTGCTTTATAAAACTACCACCCATTTTGTCGAGGTCATGCATTGTGAGAAGACAAAATAGTAATAAATTTGTAATGCGCTATAATGGGGATATATTTTTTATGTGAAAGTATACTTATGAATGTAAACAAAATATCTTAAATTGTATGAAATAATAAAAATATTTATTCTTATTAGAGGAATATGAAAGCTATATGAATATTTGCTAATGTACAAAATCATTTTTGTATTCTTTTGAATATCTAAAAATTCTTATTGTATAAACTTATTTTTTATTATTATTATAACGGGGACGCAGTTCCTAGCTACAACCACTATTTCAGATTTACAATAGTTTTTGCTTTGCTTTTTTTATGGACATTTTTAAGCTGTTATATGCGTAATGCTTGTATACACAAACACGAAATGTTTCCAAATTAAATTAAATTATATATAATTTGCATTTCTATTAAATATCGTTCTTAGAATTCCTTTTTATATACAGTGCTGCTCTGTATTCCGAATACGAATATTTTATTCGGAATTGAAAAATTCAGCAACTCATTACTACTCCATTTAAGATTTTAAAAATTTAGTTTTTTCTTTATTTTGAGTGCGAAATTATTGGTAGCATTAAAAAACATAAAAGTTTTCATTTTATAAGAGAAAAAAATTTAAATCCACATTTTTCAAGTCTATGTGGAATAAAGAACATGCAGATAATTCGAAAATTGAATGACTGCAGACATTTTATTGGTTTTAAAAATGAGGTTTTTTCTGGCACTGAATTATTAAAAAATAGATATTCAAAGAAAAAATTTTAATCAATGTTTTATTTTCCTTTTTTTATTTTTATATAATTTTGTCATTTTTAAGTCTATTTAATTTTTTTATATTAATAATTCGCTCCAATAATAAATAAATTAATTAAGCTTAATAAGCTAGCCGTTCGAATTTTTTATATATAAAAAAATATGGGAAGTGAAAAATATTAATATTTCGCTAACACACTGAAGGGCATATATGTAAGACTCGGCACAGCCGAATTTAAATTCTTTTTCTTTAAAAAATTTGATTATAAGTACCCATTTCTTTCTTAAAATTTTGTCATAATTTGTAATTGCAAGTGAAAAAATTTACAAAACCACTCATAGAAATCTTCAGTATAAAATAACGGAGCTTGACTATTTTTAATACAATTTTTTAGTGAGAAGTAATTTTTTCATGATTGTGTTCTTTTTTGTGTGTTTGTTCCAACTCATTTGTTTTTGGGAGATCTCTATCTCTCTCCCTCTTTATATGTCTATATGAATTGTGTGTATGTTTTCTCTATATCCTCTCTCTCTCTCTCTCTCTAGCAGAGAGCTTTAGCTTACTAAAAAGTAGTTTATTTACATATAGAGCTATTACTCATGCCTATAGTTAGAATTTTTCTGTTAAGTTGTTGTATCCTGAAGTAGAGAGACATTTTTGGCATATAAATTATGATATTATAAAACAGGATCACTCTATTAAAGACTTAGGTATTCTTTTCGATTCCAAGTTAACTTTTCTCCCCCATTTAGACAAAATCATTCCAAAAGCATATTCAAAGAAGTTCAAAGATCCCTACACTTTAAAAATGCTGTACTCTTCTTACGTTAGATCTAAGCTGGAATATGGGGCTATAATTTGGAGCCCACATTGTGACATTCATATATTGCGTATTGAAAAAATTCAAAGACGTTTCATTAGTTATGCCTTACCTCACTTGAGTTTTCTCGAACCGCCACCCTCATATGAGTTACGATGTCTACACTTAGGCATGATCACACTTGAAAAGAGACGTAAAATTCAATCAATGCTGTTTATATATGATTTACTAAATGGAAATATGGACTGTACAGAACTTCTAAATACTATCAGTTTTTGTGCACCTAGTAGACTATCACTTCGGCATAGAAACATATTTTATATTCCATTAAGCCGTAGAAATTATGCAGCTAATAGTCCATTAGCTCGATCTTTAACATATCTTAATGCTATAAATGAGCATCAATTAATAGAATTTAATGTATCAAAAACGCACTCTAAGAATTTTCTCCTTTATAATTTAAATTAATTTGTTAATTTCCTAATTATGTATTAAGAAGTCCAATATTTTGTCAATAATTTATATTAGTTTATAGTCTGTAAGGAATCCATTTCCATAAACTACAATAAATAAATAAAAAATATATTTGCTTTTAATATTTTGCAAGGCATATATTTTTTTTCTTGAAATAGTTAATAACAAAAAATTTTTATTACTTTTTTCACTCCTTTTGATTTTTCTTCTAATACTGGATAATGATGGCAGAAATTCTACAAGATTTAGTTCTTGAACACATTTCACTAAAATTTTCTCTAAATTACATATACCTATCAAGCGTTGTAGTTGTATAATTTTTGGCACTTCGAAATAGTTTGACAGGCAGACCTTCAACTGAAGTTATAGATTTTATAATAATTAAGTCATGTGTAGCTTTTTCCATAACAAAAAACTAAATTGCTTTATTAATCCCTTTTGAAAACGCCTCTGTACTGCCTTTAAAATATTTGTTTTTTTGCACTTTTTGGTTCAAAAATATAGATTTTTTAAATTTTTTGTTGACGGTTTTTTTTTGCTGGTAAAAATATAAACATTTTTTTTTCTATTCTTGAAGAAATTTTTCACTTAAAATTTTTTTCTTTTCCAGTAATTGTAAAGAGAATTTTTATTTACAATAAGAGGAGGAGGAAGAAGGATAAAACTATTCTTGAATTTTAATTTATAATTGCAATGATTATAGAAGTAATTCCCAATTTTTTACACTTTTCATACCAAAATCGAATACTTTCTTTAAAAGGTATGAAAAGATGTATAGAGTATAAAACCTGGATAATTTGTGTAAATATTTTCTTAAAATGCACATGGTATATAAATGCATTTATCGGAAAACGATAGAGTAGAACTGGCAGTAGCTGACTTCTGCAAAAATATTTTTATTGAATTTAAGGAAGTTGATTTGAACTTCTAGCAGGACATTGCAGACTCAACTACCACATGCGTAAAACTAGAAGGACAAGAAACTTCATAACATATTTTGTGCGATTGTTCACAGGTGGTAAGATGTAGGCACACAAGACTTAAGTAAAATGAATTGCACAACAATTAAGAGATTCATAAGAAGTCTTAAATTGCTTTAGATCTGAACTCAGCATTAAAATAGATCTTACAAGCCGCGATATAAGCACCAAATTTGAAATTGTATTATTTACATAAATACTTTTATGTGGTATTAAATTGAATTGAATTCATTTTATGAATTCCTAGGTTTACCTTAATTTTTAGGACTTTTATTATACAAAATAAATAAACAATTCCTAATCCAGGCGGAAATCCTTAAAATGTATCCCACTCATTCAGTGTTAAAATATCAGCTTATTCCTCCCAACAAATATAATCATTGATGATGCTGCAACTCTAAACACATATGTATTGTTCGGTTTTTGTTGTTGTTGTTATTATTACTATTACAATTTTTATACCCTTTACTGTCAGTAAGTAGGGTATATATAAGCTTGTGATTCGGTTTGTAGATTCTACAACATACATATGCCGACCTATAAGATATATACGAGTATATTTTGGATACTGATAAATAACGCAGTTAATTAAGAGGTGTTTATCTGTCTGTCAAAATCAATTTTCCGAAGTCATTAGGTAAATTAAAGAAAAGCTTAGCAGCTGCCAGTTGTTGCTAAAATTTCTTGTTATTGAAATTCAGTACGATCGGCACATCCTTTTTTGAAAATTTGTCTGAATAATATTTTGCTTATTTGGTGTAAAATACAAAAGGAAAAAAAACATTTTAAGTATTTTTTTCAGAATTAATAGTCAGAATATCTGTGCTAAAAATCAAAAGAATCGGTTCAGAAATGGCCCATAAATATCAACAATACCACCGAATATTTAAATTTTCATTCATTTCTTCTTTGTTTTTTAATGCAAATTTTAAAGTTGTACATGTGCATAATGTTTATGCACACAAAAACGAAGCCAGTCAATCGGTTTTATTTAAATGTGTGGCTTTTAAATACCTTGTGTGTAATAGAACTACGCACTAAAAGTCTTTTAGGAAAATAGTTTTTGATTTTTACCGCTAATTTCAATTTCTTTATTTGTTATTAAATGTTTATTTCAGCAATATGTTTGGCTAAAAAAGCATTTTAAATTTAATTTATTTTCCATTCTTAAATTTTTTTTTTATAAATAAAAATGGAGTACCTACAGACATTTTATTGCTCTCAAAAATAATGTGTTTTTGTGAGTCTTTAGTTTGCGTTTCTTTAAATGAAATGAG
This sequence comes from Thelaira solivaga, assembly GCA_947397855.1. NCBI lineage: Eukaryota > Metazoa > Arthropoda > Insecta > Diptera > Tachinidae > Thelaira > Thelaira solivaga. The sequence goes on from OX377612.1 coordinate 17,658,678, forward strand.
TTACATATAATATTTTGCTAAGAAAAAAATTTTATCAATATTTGCCATTTCATTAAAAAAGCATTTGAAATAAATTTTTCTGTTGAATGTTGTAAAAGGATGTGCAAAATTAAAAATATGAATATTTGGCTAATACAGTGAAATGTATATAAGATTCGGCACAGCCGAATTTAACTTATTATTTTTATGGTTGCTTCGCTGTTGCAATTGCAAGTAACGTCTTCAACTTGTGGGATCTTAAATTAACTTTATCTCGCAGTTTATATTGCCAACAAGTTTATCCTTACACAACAATATAGCTCCTGGCGTTTTTTTTTTACAGGTTTTGTTGTTGTTATTATTACTTGTAAGTATTTACCCATACTTGAATTTGGTTAATGCAAAGAAACTTAAACATATCATACACACTCATTGCATTTATATATTTTTGTGTTTGCATTGAAATAAATACAAGAAGTGCATTTGAATTTTGATGCTGATAATAGTGACTCTGAGCGTAGTTAAAGTTTTACTAGTGGTTTTTTGGTGTTCGGTTGAATCAACATCAAATATGTTTAAATAAATCAATACCTCGAGTGTCAGATGGCTATGAAACGCTGCATTGCAATTTTTTATGATGTACGGTTTTATTTTAATGTAAGACTAGGCCAAACACACGACAATTTTGGTTGCACAATTATTGATTTTGTAGGAGAGAGAGGAAAGAAGAATGAAAACAGGGGTGCAAACTTGCTCGTAGTCCGTAATTCTTTTTTGTTTTCTCTTCGTTTCTTTTAAAGCTGCAAAAAAAAAAGAAAACAGGTAGCTTGAATGCTGAATGAATGAATAAGAATGCTAAAATAGCCGAAACGAAATTATAGTGTATAAACAATAAACTAAAATTTCCGGGTGTGGTCCTGGTCTGAAACATTGGCTCATTTATCTTAGAGATGAAAAGAGAACAAGTTATAATATTTAATATTATTCTGTTTATAACTTTTATTGGAAATACTTGTGCAATATTAATTCATTCAATGCCACTTTGTTCTGAACTGAGGTATTGATCAGAGAGGGAGAGAGAGAGAGAGAGCGTTCGCACGCTATACGAGTAAGGCAACTTCCCAACCACATCTTTGTAAATAGTTTTTAACAAATTTTTCTATGCAATATTCTGTTTCGTTTTATAAATATTTTAACAGTAGGAACACCACGTTAAATTAGTTACTGGTGTTTTAATGTTACATAAGCTTCTGTTGGGTATCTATTGAATAAATAAAAATACATACACGATATTGATATCAACTGTAAAATAACCACAAAAGCAACAGCAAAATTAATATAATTTTGTTAAAAATGTTTCTGTATTTCTTTCTTAATTTGTGGTTTAAATAAATTTAACTAATTCCTAAGAGGTTGTAGAGTTTAAGAGTTAAATGGACCGCATTCTTACAGAAAACGAAGGGATAATAAAAGAAAAAAATTTAGTTTTTAAATTATATGTTTTCTTGTGTAGTTATTAATTTCTTTTTTCAAAGCGCCTTATACACAACTTTAGGCTTGCGTCCAACGAGTTCAGGTGATCTCAAATGATATTATACTCAGTCTAATACAATTTAAATATTAAAATTACACTCTATATTTTTTATTATACATTTTTTTATAATTTTACCTAAATTTTATTTGAATACACAATTTTTGTTATTTAACTATATTTAGCATACATTTAGTTCAAATACTTGCGCTTTTTAATAATTTTAGTTTTCAAACTCCATTCCCCTGAGTATGTTCGACACTAAGTTTGGGATAGCTGGAGAAAGATTAGTTCAACTAAGAAGCTGAACTAGTTGGACATAATAATACACATTCGCTATCAAGTGATTATGACAGCGGTTAGGTTGTGTATGGACATTTTGTGTGATTTTACGCTTAGACATTTTAGTTTATTTTTGATTTTTTATAATGCTACAAGTTCACTAGTATTGTATCTTTCGAAATTAACTCAGTTGAGGAAAATTGTCATATAGTAAATTCCAAATTAAGCCATTTCTTCCTTCAATTACGCTTTTTTATTTCATTATTTTTTTTTTATTTCTTAGTTTTTTTGATCTTTTTCTGTTTTATTAAGCTTGAGATCTTATTTAAAAAAAAAAAAATATTTTTATATCGATATATGTCTCCAATTTGTTTAGCTTATAAATGTATAATTATATCCTGAAGAAGCTACACAAATTGGAGCGAAATATCGATATAAAAATAAAATTTTTTTTTAAAAATAAGACCTTAAGCTTAATAAAATTGTCGCGTTATTATTTTATTTTTTTAATTGTATTATTATTTTTTTATTATTATTTATTTATTCTTATATCATAGTAAAAAATTCAGTAATTTTTCTTTGATGTTCGAGCTTATTAGTTGTGCTTTTCGAGCTTATTATCTCAATCACTTGATTTCTCTTGCATGCTGTCGTCGTATATTGGCCGCTTATGCTTCTTTTAGAACCATAAGCTTACTGAAAACAAAACGGTTAATATAGTTATATATATATAGCTAAATTAGGAGTCTAAAAAAGGATTTAAAAAATCAAAAAAAATTTTGTTTTAATAAAATTTTGGACACATGTGACCCCATAGAGATATATTGATGCTGAGGAACTGTTAAATAGTTAAAAACTTTCCCATTAATACAATCTAAAAACAATCCACAAAAATTTTACACAATTTACGTTTTATTAATTATTTTTCTTGGGACACCGGTGTCCCTATTGCCTTTAAAGTGCTAAATTGCTTCCTTTATTATTTTGGTTTTGTTACCTTAGTTTTTCTGCTTAATTTTTTTTTTTTTGTTTTTTTCTTCTTTTCATAAACTAAAATAACCGCTCTCAACTTTTAGAATGATGCCATTAATAAAACTGGTGTGTGCACGTGCGTGATATTGCTTCTTGACTTTTTGCTTTTAATTATTTTTACACCTAAATAAATGTTGCTGTCATGTTTTATTATCCTTTCGTCCACTTGACAAACGATGTCTGCATGTGCATGTGCTTAACATTTATTTAATTTTTAATTAAATAGAAAAAAAAAGAACAAAGAATGTTGCGTTTAAGTATTAAGTTTTTTTTAATATTCTTTTTAGTGGATTCAGTTTATAATTTAGAAATCAAATGTAAGTAATTTGAAAAAATTTAAGTTTGAAATCATAACCATATTTTGTAAGTGATAAACTAAATACTCAATTTTTAATCACACTTGTAGATTAAATTGTTTTAGAGGAGAGGAAAATAAACATGTCAATCAATAATTATGGGCTTTACACTTTACCTTTTCTCTAATAAAAGCATTACAATTTCGTGACACAAATGCTTCCGTTGAAGAAAAAGTGATTTTGCAGAAAATATGATATATAGTTGTTTCGATATGCAAATCTACATACGTACTTAATTATTAATTATAAAACTACGTACTATTAATATTAATATTTAAATGTTACTCATACGCATATTAGGCTGCTGTATTAGTTATTTTATTTGAGAATATATCAAGCAATGACCTGTGAAAAGAGTCAGGTAACACCGGTCTTTTTAAAAGCATAAATTATTTAATTTATAGAATTTGAATTACTGATAATCTTTACAGCTAGGCCACCATATAGCGCATCAGAAATAGTTAAATTTTTTTTTGCTTGTTGCAAAGTGTAATTTATGTTTTATAAACTTATTTGTTTTTCAATTTATGTAAAACTAGTTGACCAGGCAAACGTTGTCTTGCCTTAATATTTTTATATATTCAATCTTCTTACACTGAGAAATCGTACTCATAGAGTAAAGAACCGTGCGAGACCGGGTAAAAACAGGTGGTAGGCAAATAAGCCAGATATCGACTATAGCGCTACCTGTCGGGCGGATTTGTGACGTTAAACCTTCCAAGATTATACATATAAACCTTCCTCTTCAATCACTTTATCTATTAAAAAAAACCGCATCAAAATCCGTTGCGTAGTTTTAAAGATTTAAGCATACATAGTTATATAGGGACAGAGAAAGCGACTTTGTTTTATACTATGTAGTGACTAAAAGATTATTAAAAAATAGTTTAAAAGCTGATTCATCGGTTGTTGTTATATTATCCTTCTATTGTTTCTGCTATTTACATTTTGCCTACAGTAACATCAGCATAAAGAATCAAAATGTAAAAAAATTTATTCACATTTCTTTCCACGTATTTATGTAAATGAAGTTTGTTATCTTTGTAACGGGCATCTTTGTTATAGCTTTTTGTTTTATTATTTCTTATGTAATACAAGTACTCGTTTATTATGTTTTTCATGCATAATTATGTCTTTTAATAACCAAATATTTCATTGTATGCAATCATAAGTATGACATGAATAGAAGTATGTTGTTTTACACACATGACATACTTACATATAAAAATTCCTTCCATTTGTTAAAAATGGTGTATCTTTGTTTGTTTGCATCAGAGTGACAGAGATGGATAACTAAGTGCAAAATAATACTATCGATTTGAATACAATTTTTAATTTGCAAAATTTGTAAAAAGCAGACTTGCTTGAATGTTTTTGTTACTATTTAATATGAGCTTAAATTATGAATATAAAAATGCAGTTAATTGCAGAAAAAAAGAAGCCAAAATAAGATGTTTTATTCATTTTATAACAAAAATTTTAGTTAAATTATTGTTATATTTCAGCATTTGATTTGTTACAAACTAGTAAAATTTATTATTACTGAAAACTTTATAATTTAATTTTTTTTTTTCGAGTTTTTAAATAATTTCTGGTGATTTTCACAACCTACGTAGAAGTGCTAGTGGACTATTTTTAAATGATCTGAATTATATGCATGTAGTGGAAAAATTATGTCCCTAAATTAATAAAAGAGGGAACATAAGAAACAAAAGTAAAGCTTATTCCAGTAACTGCACTTTTTCATTTTAAAATAAAAATTAGTACTTTTTAAAAAGAGATTTAATTTCTTGCATTTATAAAAAAGACATGTTGCGTTGAAGTATGGAATAAAATATCTATCAATGGCTCAGATGAGAGACCAATAATACGTTGCACTAAAGCTCAGGAAAAAAATTTTAAATTTATTAACAACGTTTTTTTAATTTAATAATTAAAATTTGTGGCTTACGCGCTTCAGGTTTCACAAAATCCCTAAAAAATATCAAACAGCGTAAAACCTCATGCGCTTGGTGGCCAGTTGACATTAGATTTCCTTGTTCTGGAAATTACTGTTGCTTTTGCTGAAACCATTAAATTTCAAGAAATATATTATTACTTCAAGGAATTTTAAATTTTATTTTTTAATATTGAAGTTGAAAAAGAAATAAATTCGCTCAAAAGTATTTAAATACTATAGAAGATTACGGGAAGATCGTTTAAAGCTACGGTTGCCTAAATCTACTGCCCAAATACTTACTGCCTATTTTAAAGGGAAGGCTGTTTAGTATTGTAAGCCTTTGCTTAATTACTTAAAAGTAACTTTGAATTATTTTAAACATTTTCTTGAAATTTCCATATACCACAGGACTGTTGTTCTCAAAGATTTTGGCAGTTTCCGTTTTGGGTCATAAAATAAAAACTACGAATATTTCGGAAAGTTTAGAACAGACAGATTAAACCCCTTTTTGATTTTGGTAATTTTCATTGGCAAAATTGGGAATGGTACCTGGGCAAAGTGGGGAATGGTAAAAATTCCTCAAAGCAACAACAGTAGGATATATGGAAATTTAAAAAATAGTCCAAAGTAATTTCTAAGTATTTTAGCAATATATTACAAAACTAGACAGTCTTCCCTTTAAAATTGTATCTTCTATGGTTCATCCGGAAGTTACTATGGATTATTTTGAAATTTTGCTTATACTCCAGTACTGTTGCTTTAAGGGATTTTAGCAACTTATGGACGAACTAAAAAAGATTATGGGATGGGACACAATTTTAAAGCATTTTAAAGGGGAGGTCTACTGCCCAAATACTCAGAAGTTACTTTCTACTATTTTTAAATTTTTTTTTTAATTTAAATATACTGTTGTTTTCAAGGATTTTGGCAGTTTCCGTTTTGAGTCATAAAATAAAAACTGCGAAATTATTCAAAAATGTTAAAACACTTCCAGAAAGATTAGAACCTACAGATTAATTTTATTTTTTTAAGTCCTGTGAAATCAAATCTTCTATTTCTTACATATACTTTCATATAGTAGCATAATGAAATACAATCGAATTTTTATTAATAATTGTATAAATATTGCACTACTAATATGTTTGTTATTGTTGAATTTATTTTGCAAAATGTTTTATATTTTCCTTCTCTGCTTTATAAAATTTTATATGTTCATGTTCATGTTGTATGTCACTCATTTATTTAAATATTGTTGAGCAACATAAGTTACAGACATGATAACAATATAAAAAGCGACTAAATAATGCAACAGAAACAATCAAGGAAAAGCAAAAAGAAAGTTTATCACTGTGACTTGAAATCATAAATCAAAAAAATGTCTAGCAAATTAAAATGACAGTTCTCGTATTTTATAAAACAAAGACAAAACAAAATTTAAAAGATAAAAAATAACAAACAAAAAAAAATAAAAAATTGGAGCTTGTTTAAACTCCAATTATTTAAAGGGTGATCTACACCAACTGGAAAATGAATAAAATACTCATGTGATAGGGTTTTAAATCTATTAGTGAAAGAATTTCTTTCTACAAAAGCTGAATCTAAATTCACATCTGCATTTTTTATATATAATATCATGTTATAGGGCAAATTTTCTATGAACAACACATGTCGGTCATACCTCTCATTTATTTGCTGTTGTATTTGTTTCTTAAATTTTTTCTTACTTTCCGAGACATAAATAAATGTGAAGATGAACAGAGTTAAAGAAAAATTAAAATAAAACTTTACTTTACTGCAATTTTAATGAGAGTAAAGAAAAAAGGCAATTTCCTTTTTTTATCAACTCACCACAAAATTAATGCAGTGTGTTGAAGGTCATACTTAAAAGGGTAGAAATGAAATTTTAAAATAAAAAAAGCTCAACTAAACCAAGTGGAAACACAGCGAATAACTCATTAATAAAAGAATTGGGGGATGGTGGAAAATGTTTTCTTTTATAATGCGGAATAAAGTAGGGCACATTTCATTTAACTTACATTTTGTTATAAATAAAAATGTATATTTTTTGTAGGTAATAACAATTGCATGCATGCACAAAATTGTATTCATTTGTAATTTAGGAAATTTATTAAGCTTTAAACTTCAAAATGGAGACACGTTTTTATTTTATTTTAAAATAAGAATAGAGTTTTCTTTTATATTTCACTGTAAGTAGGAATCAAATGTTTTTTTGTATTTCTTTTAAATGTAAAAAACAAATAAAAAAAAGCGGTATTCAATGTTATCAGTTTTGCCTAGAAATCATCGCAAGACTATTTAATCTTTGATTTTATATTCATCCTTATTCCATTTGACATCATCGACACAAGACGACATCAGTTTTTATAATTTATAGTACATTGGCAATCAACACCAATTAACTTGCTATCAAACTCAATGTGTAGCAGGTGGCATCGTCTTGTTGAAATAACATATTGCTTAGATCAGTTGAAGCCACAGCCGTTCACAGTCACCTCAATTTCTAATTTATATTTGAAAAAGTAAACAATGACAAAAATTGAGACCAGACAGCTGCTTGTAGGGTGAGTGCATTTGATTCTCTTGGATTGCATGAGAACAACTTTCTCAAAAAATATGTGTGTTCATTTTAAAATAAAAAAAGAGCACTCTTATTGAGACACCCTGTCTAGTTGACACCTAATCGTTTACGGCCATAAAAAGTGATGTTGCTTAAAAATGAGTGGCGCTGTTGCCGACATTGTTTTCTTTTTATATAAACTTTTTAACTATTATTAGTTAAACTGAAAATGTTTTTGATTAAATTTTTAGTCCTACATTGAGAAAACAACTTCAGTTGGGAAAAGTAAATTTGTTTATAATCAAAAATTCAGTTGTGATAATCGAAGTAACAGCTAGAATTATATTTGATATAACTAAATGTTGAGCTGTATTAAAACTAAAAAATTTTTATTATTACAATTGAGTTTTAGATTAGAAAGAAATTAAGTTCTTTCAAACGAAGTTGTTTTCTGAATCCACGCTGAGAAAACAATTTCAGTTGTGAGAACAACATTTGTTATCAATTAGAAATTTAGTTAAGTTATTCAAATTTTTTTAAACATGACAATAGAAAATGATTGCTACAACCTTGATTATCACAACTGAATATTTGATTTGAAACAAATTTAGTTTCCGCAAGCGAAGTTTTTTTCTGCTTGCATAACTAGTCTTTATTTCAAGTCAACCACGCCTGATTATTTATTATTTGTTTGGAATACAAATAAATTGAAATTTCTTCAAATCACAGTGTTACTGGAAAAACACTTTCGCAAAATCTATTTTTTTTTTGTATCATAGTGTATCATTTACACATATCTGAAATTAAAAATTTTTTATGAATTGCATTTTTTAATAAAATATTAGTTAAAATGTCTATTTTATTATTTTATAAATTTGTTTTTATATCGATATTTCGCTTCTTCAGGATATAATTATAAATAATTCTTATAATTAATTTTTCGTATGCCATAAATTTAGCTTCTTTAACGAATTTTCATATATGATTCGATATGACGGTATTAAATTTGTTTTACTTAAGTTTTTTTATTTAAATATATTATTAGAGAATGAATACTATTTTTTTGTTTCTTTTTAAAATCATGATTTAATATGTTGTTCAAAGCTCGAACACATTTAAATATATAAAATTTTTTCAAAGGGTTTTTATTCTATTTTTCATCTTCCTCACAGGTAATTGATTATTTTCTTCATCTAACTTTTTAACTTTAAAATTTGTATCAATAAATTTTAAACTAAATGAATCATTTTTAACATCCTAATAAGAAAATATATAAAACGTACGTGATTGTTACGAATCGTTACTGTTACAAAAGTAGAAACGTGACTTGACCAATTCAATTCACCCACACGACTATCCATCCAATCATATGAAATTGCTAGACCAGTTTATTGCTGTAATAAAAATGGAAAGAATTGGTTACAATTTATTGAATATAAAACAATTTGATTTTTTAACTGTCATTGATGATAATAATGGGTAGGTAGTTAAAAGTACATACGTGTAAATTGATACTTTAACAAACACAGAATGGAAGATGAGTATGGTTTAAGTGTTTGAATAGAGTGTTACCGTCGTCTTTGATAAACATTATGATGATATTTAAAAAGTTATTATATGAAATCTAATAAATAGTTAACACATAAAATACAGAATTTAATATCTGAAACCAATTTCATAATTGTGGTAGGAGTTTTATTTATAAAACTGTTGATATTGAAATTATTAACCCTTAAGGACCGATGTCCCAAGCCAAGAATTTGATAAACTGTAAATTTTAAAAAATTTTTGATGATTTTATGTTTTTATATTGATTAAACGGTTATGATTATAACTATTTAACAGTTCCTCAGTATCGACCTTTGTATAACATTTTATTTTTAAGACAAAAATTTTTTTTGGATTTTTCTTAAAAATCGCTTTTTTTAACTAATAATTTAGCTTTATAAACTATCCTGAAAGGGTTAAGTATTCCGTACAACAAAGCTTCACTTTTAAGTTAATAATCATTTTTATTATTTATTGAAAGTTAAACGAGTTTAACAATTTACTACTTTTCATATATAGAAAAAGTGTAATTAATTCCAAATACTGCTTTTTTGGAGCAATTATAGTAGGTGTCTCAGTAAGAATGGACTTTTTCATATAAAAAAACTTTTTGAAATGATTTTTTCTTGATTTGTAAAGAAGACATGTTTCGATTAAGTACGAAATAGAATATTCACTAAGGCAATTCCTTAAATGGGTAATGGAGCAAAGTGAAGTCAATTCCAATTTTTTTAAAAAGACAATGAAAATTGTTACATTTGTACCCTTAAAGAGCAACTGTCTGTTGAAACCTTTTGTCAGGCTTTACTTTTTTGAAAATGAGACCGAAGTTGCGGGGACTACGAACAGGAAAATAATAACCTTAAATGGATGCCATTACCTGCCACACAGAGCGTGAAGCAAGCGATTTATTGCAGCATTTAATGAAAGAGTGCACTTTTAATGGGACACCCTTTGTAATAAAAAATTGAAGTTTGTTACTCATATTTGCTTAAAACAATTTATTTGCTTTTAAATATATTTCTTTTGGAATATTTTGATAATAAAATTAAACACTTAATAAATCTTAAATTTGACTACAATAAATTTGTTATTTGATTTTTGATTTAAAATTTAAGAATAAAATAAATCTTAATTTTGTAAAATAAATATCTACTTTAATTTACATAAGCAATCTTAATGCAGATTTAATACATATTAAAATTTTTTTCATTTTGTTTAAAAATTGATTTTCTTTTACTTTATGCGTACAAATTTAAATTATTTACCTTGTGAGCTTATATTAATAATAAAATGAATATTTTAAACTTTTTATAAAACCTGAGGCCATATACAAAATTTAATATATTTTAAAATTTTCTCTGTATTCCCAAGCATTTATGCAGCACTTATTCTGCTACTGACTGCATGCTTTTTCATTTTATACACAAAATGTATTAATGTGGTAGTATTTGAGAATCTTATATTTATTTTACGTTTATTTGTTTGTCTGTATGAACAAACAGTGTTCAAAAAATAAGTATAAAAATGCACTTTAGTGAAACAATTGAATTATTTGCATTAAAATTTAATTGTGGTTTGAAGGAAAACAGTGAACTTTGTAATTGAAAAATACTTTTGGTGTTGTAGTGCCTTAAGTATATTGCAGTCATATGCATTTCATTTGATAATTATTTCTCCTTGAAAATAATTGAGTGTTTCAGAGCAGAGGTCCCCAAATGGTGTTTAGGGAATTTCTTTAAAAGACAACAAAAAAAAAATATGTAACAAATAAGCATCACCAGTTGCCTCTTTGCTTTGCTAATTTATACATTAAATAGCTCTTTTTACCCGATTTAGTTCGGGGCTTTATTATATTAATTTTAAGGCTTAAAGGCCTGTTATATATATTTAATTATTGATTAAAAATTTAATTTCAATTATTGTGTGGCGTGAGAGAGAGCCGATGTGTATCCATAGCAAACTTTTGGAAAATAAAGTAAAACTACTGAAAAATCAGTGCAGAATAAGCATTTACGAAATAATTGAAAAATCCGCGTGGCCTATAAAAAAGTATACAGCGAATTTCTTTTAAATGCTTGAAATATTTATCTATGCGACATTTCTTAGAAATTATTTGAAAAATAGAATTTTGATTATGAAAAAACCATAAAATTATTTTAGTAAAAAGTAGGAGGAACCTTGTCATGGTCTTTCCAAAAGTTTACTTTTCTTAGAATATAAAAAAATGTACTAAAATTCAGAAAAAAATTTGCATAAACAATAAATAACACAAATAGAAAATGAAAATTTTTAATAATTTTCCAACAAATTTCTTTTAATAAAAAATATATTTGTATTAAAATATTTGGCATAAGATTTAAGATTTAAAAAAAAACTGAAAGATAATATTAATATCAACTTTACAGACAGACTCGTCTTCTTCTTTTTCCAATTATCTTCCTAATACCTTTCACTTTTCTATCTCTTTCCTCTTTTACAGGTATCACAAAGGGGCCACATTAGGACCCAAGTGAGCCCGCCTCTGTTTGTTTTTTATTCGGTGTGTCCTGTGCGCTCTAACCCAACCTATCTATCAACCAATGACAAATAGCTACCAAGAAAAGATTTTTCATTAACATTATTAATATGCCACTATGTATTGATGCTGGTGTTGCAGTTTTTCAAATTGTTCAAACAATTATTTAGCACTTTCAATTTCTTTCATTAAAAAGGTGCCCTCTATTAATTCATTTACGTACATAACAGGCCATGTAAACTAACTGGCCTTTGCTTGATACAACTGATAAAACAAAATCTTGTATTCCTTTTCACACATGCCTGATTCCCAGTCGTTGTTTCATTTCCTTTTTTTTAAATTTGTCGTAAATATTTTCTTCTTGTGGGTAAGTTTTCATCATGATTGCTTTTTTATTTCTGAGAAAATAAAAAGCCACATACAAATTTTCGACAAGTTAAAGTGTTTTTTTTTAATTTTTCTTTCAACTACTCCACTTTTAACAATTTGTGGAATGAAAAAATGTGAGACAATGAACAACACAAAAAAACAACAAGTTTTTGTGGAAGGCTTAAATTAGAATTTTGCTGCTGTTACGTATGTGTGCTTGTAATATCTTTTTTGTTTCACTAAATGCTTTATCTTTATAGCTTTTGCACGAAAAGTTTGTCTAACATCAAGAATGTTAGGTTTGCATGCAAGTAATGGTCACTTAGCGGTTATTTAGTTTATGTTTTCTTTTTTTTGTTGGTTTTTAAAAGTATTTAAAGTTTTATGCTTGTTTTTGGGGATTTCGGTTGTAGAAACATGACCACATGAGAGTAGACATGAAAAGATAGAAATGTAGGAAAATATGAGCAGGAAATTATTTAAATAAAAGTTAAAAAATAAAAAAAAAATATTTTGTGTTATAAAAACTGAAAAATGTATTGCTTTAAATTTAATATTGAAATAAATAGGGCCATAATCATAGACACAGAAAAGTAGGCTTTTATTAAGAGCAGACTTTTGTTCATAAATTTAAAATCGGTTTTAAAAATCGGTTTTAAAAAGATACCGACTTTAGTGTGACTATGATTATGGGGCAAAGTTTTTAAAAGAAATAATAATATTCCTTTCCACTAGAACATTCTCCTTAACCTTCATTTCATATTTCTGTGTAAAGCCACACAAATAAATTTTTATTAATTTGCAACCTGCGTTACACGCTAATAATTTTAATGAAAGAATATTTAAAATCGGTTTCGTTACAAAAATTTTTTCTTCATATTTTTTTTATTGATTTTTGTAATTATCGTTTTTTATAATTTGGTTTTTATTATTTCTTTTCCATTCTTAGTTGATGTTATCATCATCTTTATATCCATTGATAGGACATAAAAACCCATTAAAATGTTCTTTGCGTAATTGAAATCTTATGTTCATCAAAATATTTTTTTTTCTAATTTTTTGTTGAAAAATCTTCTCATTTTTTTATGCGTTTAAGATAAATGAAAGTTTGAAATTGTATTTATTCTTTGTTACTTTGTTTTCGCTGCAGTAAATTTTTACATATTAGGGAAGTAGAAAAACATAATATTTTTTCTATTAGAAAATTTTTACGTTCAGTAAAATCGCACTTGAATGGAAAGTGAGCGGAATATTTTAATTTTTTCATATAAAGCCCATGTTCTTTATATATAAGTGGCATGTTGGTGGCATCTATCTATAGGTCTATTTACTTAAAGAAGTCATCCAATATGGAAAAGTTTACTGTTTGAATATAATTGTTTTACATATCGAAATAATTTAAAATGGACTTGAAATATTTTGTTGGTATTTAATTAATGAATGCTTTAAATGATTGAAAATTGAATTAATTTTTTGAAGTCCACTTTCTTATCCAAAGAAATAGACGTAGACTTTAAAGTAAAAGTTATTGAAATTTTTCACATAAGTTTTTCATAGAATAAAAAGATAAGTAGTTATAAAAATGTTGAAGTTGATGAAATCTACAATAAAATTGTTATGCGAAGGGAGTAAAGTAAAATCTATAGGACTACTGAAGAGCTAGTCAAAAATACTAATTTATAATGAAGAGTTTAAAGCAGACGCTTTTTTGAAATTGAATCAAAATAACACTAAACAGATAACAAGATATGGTAGACTGAATTTCTTCATAAATAAAATTGGTGTGGTGCAAGATAATTCTTGTTGTTTCCCTTAAACGGTAGACAAAAGTACATTCTGTAAGCCTGATGATCGTTATCAAAAAGTAACCTCAGCTTAAGCCATAAAATACTGACCAAAGCTGAAAAAAGCTTACAAAAATTGTGACAGGTCTATAAAAAGAAGAAAAGTAGCACTGATTTCATTTTGTATTGCTTTATATGGGTCTCAAAATTCAGTTGCTATTTTGCTTTTTTTTATTCTTACTTTTAATTAACTAAATATTGGTGTTTCATCAACTTATTGTTGACATTTTAATAAAAAAATTTTTTTTTAAATTCCATTTGAAAATGAAGAAAATATCTTTCAACATGTGAATTTTTTATTTCATTTCAATAGACTTCAGGCAGTAAATTATTTTTTTTTTAAAGTTTTTTCTTTGTTTCTCAAAATTTTTTTATTCCTATTACTTATACCAAAACGTATTTGCATGTTTCACCAATCAATAGCTAAAAAAAAATAGGAGAAAGGCCATAAAATTAAAAAAAAATAGTAAAAGGAATGAAATAAATTAAATATATAGATTTCAATATAGTTAAGGAGCTATTTCTTTTGAAAGTGCTCTAAGTTCACTTTAAAAAAAAAAACGAGTCAGCGGTAATTTAAAAAAAAAATTGTTCCTATATTTTACTAAAACATAACATCAACTCATTTTTTGACAAAGTGGTCTTATACCACTTTCAAAACTAATAAATCATAATTTTGCTAAAATTAAAATAAATAAAAGTGACCACATTATCACATTAAAAAATTTTCTGCTTTTCAAAAATTTCTTAAAATTTTCCTGCTCTTGAAAGAAAAAAAAAATTTTTGTTACAAATTTTAAATTTTGAAATATTGCAAGCAACAATTGGTGTTTCCTTCAAAAACTAACTTAAGTCGTATTTAATATACTCCTACTTCTACAACAAAAGCGTAAAATGTAAAACTATGTAGATTAAAATTACATTAGAGGCACATATGGATGGACAGGGTTTATTAATAAAAAGTGTTTGTTTTTCTTATAAGACAATAGGGTTTCGGTAGGAATCAATCTTATGACTTCTCAATTGATAGACTATCCACTAAAGGTCGTGATTCACTATAGTATTCAGTCGTTCGATATCTGTCAAAAATAAAACAACAAAGCTCATTGAAATAAATACAGACATTCCTACTTTATAAAGTGGATCATGGTTTTGTTAGCATTATTATCAGAGACGTTAAAAAAAGTTATTTAAAAGTATATTTTCAGTGTTGTATTTTATATATCCAATTTAAATTCCAAAATAGCATTTAAAATGGATTTATCAAAGGCATTTTGTATGGTAAATACAATAATTTATGAGTTGGATTTAACGTTACAATGGCATTTATGTTAAGTCTACTCAGTCTGAAAACACTATAAAAAAAAGCTGTAAAGGCTATTTTATTTCCGACACTTATGTGTTCTAATCAGAGAGCAAGTTATCGAACTATTGCAAATTATATGCACCTCTATTACAAAATGCGAATAAAATTCTAGAAAAAACTAGTATCATTTCTTAATCATCCCACATTAATTAATCGAAAAAGAATAAAAGGTCTCTGGATAATTGTAAAAAATTTAGTTTTGTTTCGATGTGTAATCTTAACAGGGAATATATATATAAATATCATATTTATTTATTTCAATTTAAATTATTTCTGCTGTTTGTTATTTTTGAAAATCATAAATATTTTTAGTTTAGTAGAGCAAGATATATAAAATCAAAAACCTCACCAAACGAATCATAATATTAGCTAATCGCCCTAAGAATATTATCAATCTAGTGAATTTTTTTATTAGAATTGTGTCAAATAAAATAAAAATAAATAGTATGATGAATTTAAGTTTATTAAACCAATCAAAATACTTAAAGCTTGCACTTGAATATTTGGTATTGAAAGTTTTTAGTAACGTCATCAATTAATTTTATTTAAATTATATTAAAATTTCTATCGATAGTGAGTATAATAATTTGAATATGCTCTCTCTTTCAAATAATCTTTTCTAGTTATTATATATAAACATATTTTTTTTTTGTTTTCTCTATTCGTCAATAACTAGTGCAATTTTGTAACCTTACAATAGCTTTCGTACTAGTAGTTTCTTATTGTTTACATCTTCAATATGACAAGTATTACAAGTTTTTAATTAACGCCTGATATTGATTTGGTGCAGCGATATTTCTAGTTAAATCTGTTAGATTATTAACGATGTCAAGAGTATCTTGTGTTAAGAAAATTATAATCCATTTACTTATCTAGAGAAAAAGAAACTAAATAGTCATAAAACATTTCACTGAACTAGTCCTAAAGGTAAAAAGATCGATATTTGTTTTGTTATTTTCATATAATACACTAGTCACTGTAACATTTTGTTATTCTAGGCCGCTGGCAATTAAAATTCTTACGTACTCATTTGTATTATTGCCATGAAGAGTTCACATTACACAAATCACGGTGTATTGCCTTTAGCACCCGTATATTCTTTATAAAGAACCGGTCTAGGCTTTCCCGTAGGGTTATTATATATACATATATCTCACTATATAATTATAAAGGGTGTCCCAACAAGAACGCAATATTTAAATTTTAAATAAATGACTGATGCAGCAATTGAATTATGGCGCCGTCTTGTTGAAACCACAAGCCCTCCACATTCATTTCTTCAATTCTAGCAAGAAAAAACTGGTTATCATTTCACAATACCGAACACCATTGACTGTTTGCGCTTGACCTGCCTCATTTTCATAAAAAAAATGTCCAATGATTCCTCCAGCCCAAAAACCACACCACACAGTGACAAGTTGAGAATGCATTTGCTTCTCGTGAATCACTCGAGGATTTTCCTCACCCCAAACGCGATAATTCTGCCTATTGACGAAGCCATCAAGATGGAAATGGGCCTCGTCACTGAAGATCATTTTATCGGCAAAATCAGCATTTTCATGTTGTCTTTCCAATACCCAATTAACGAACTCCCTTCGCTGTCCATGGTCATTTTTTACTAACCTCGTACCTTCTACTAGCAAACAATAACAATTGTTCAAATGTCAAGCAATGACACTTCGAATGGCGCCAAATTTAAATCTTGCGTTCTTGTTCGGACAACCTTTATATGCTTAATGAACAACAAAAAATACTCGTACTTGTATGCAGAATTTCCTTTTTTGAGCAAATCACATATGCACATTTAAAATTGAATCGTCTATAAAAAAAGGACTGATTATTTTTTAAAATGTTTGGTGTTATTGGAAAGGAGTACTCTCGAGCCAGTCGTGGTAGTCATAACCAACACTTTTTTTTACAGCTGATTCAAATTTAAAATTCAAAATGGCCCACCCTGTATAATCGTTTTCAGCATTTAAAGCCACAAATAAATCCATAAAAGTAACGACTTTTTTTTATTACTAATTAACAATTCTTACATAAAAACTCTTTTAAAATATAAATACTCACCTACACCTATTACGCCTAAGTGAAAATCTTACTAACACTTTTAAGCGCCATTTGCAGGTGTTGATTTTGTCACGTTGCTTCGTAAAATTTTTAAATAAAAACAATTTCTGTTTGACTACCAGTCTTAATGCCAGTCAGACTATATACACCTCGTAGCCCATTTGCCTGTCATCACATTTGTTAAGTAAGACTGTCATCATAAGGAAATGCTGCTGTTTCTTATTTCTCTTTCAAGAATAAATATATGCAAGTGTTTCTAATTTGGTATTTGTCCCTTGATGTTGTTGTTTTCTTTTTTCTTAATCTTGTTACATTTTTTATGTGTTTTTCCTGTTACTGCTTTCCGTCTTTTGGAAAAAAATTATTATTCCCATAAAAAAATTTTAAAAGCTGTCATGTGTATGTTTAAGGTATTTCAGTCATTCATACTAAAAAAGTACAAGAGTTTTTAAGTTTCGTGCAAACTTAAATAAATGTGAAAGTGAGTGACAGAGTTAATGTCGCAGCTGGTTTGATCTTGTAAATGTTGAAGTTAAAAAAAAATAATGGCAAATAAAAGTGAAATTATTTTTTTTTACATTTACTTTTTAAAGTAAAAATAAATATTTTTAAATACTGTAGTAGTTGGATAAATCGTGGACTTTTAAGATTAAAAAAATTATTTTCTAACAAGTTAAGCTCCGTGGTGCTGAATTTTTATTAACTGTTGTAGCCAAATATTCATATTTTTAAATTCGTTCATTAAAAAAAAAAAAAAGTTTTAAGATTCCATAAAAAACAAACTGAAATTAATGAAAAACCAAAAAGTCTCTAGAATCTATTTCGCTTTTTGTCAGTTCATTGTTTTAATTTTGGGCACAGACATTTTGACTGTCATTTCTGACAAAACTGTATATCACGACTTTTGGTCGTTTTGTATCTAAAATATGTTCCAAAAATAAGAAATGGGCATGGTTTTTCATTCATAGCTAAACCATTTATAAAAGGATCTGGCTGAATTTTAATAGAAACCGAAAAATAATACCAACTGACAGATTAGTAAACTGAACTTTTCTGGCTAGGGACTACAGAAAGATAACTTTAACTACTACATATACATCTTCATATATCCTATTTAGATATAGTGAAGTGTTTGAAAACTGTGATGTGTATGAATGTTGTCATCATCGATTACCATTTCTGATAAAACTCTATACCACGTTTTTTTGGCCGTCATGTATTTTAGAGAAAATAAGCAAAAACCCACTTAGAAAATGTTAAAAAATATTTTACTCATGGGTCCACCATATACAACTTTCTGAAGTCCTTAGGCAAAGCACATAAATTTATAGCATACCAACGGGTCAGTTCTTTCTGTGTTTCAGTTGTTATTGAAATAAAGCCTAATTAGTTGGCCGAGCTTTGGGTCAAGATCTGCTTCTACTTCTATTTTGTACCATTTTTTTAGTGGGTTTTTTTGCGCATTTTGTCTAAACTATTAACCGGACTAAAAAGCGTAGTAGACAGTTTTATCAGAAATGACAGCCATAATATCTATACAAATCGGTCCAAAAATGGCCGAGGAATATCAAAATGACAACCGAAACTTTAAATTTCCATTAAATGCTGCTTTGCTTTTTTATTTAAACTAAAAAAGTAGTACTCAGTTTTTTCAGAAATCGTATTCATAGTATCTTAAGCAAAACTAAGGTTAATAGTCGATTAATGACGGAGCTATGAGTCAAAAATCGTGAGTTTTACTATTTTTTGACTATTTTTATTGCGTTTTTTTGCGTAATTTGTCTAAAATTCAAATACAAATAAAGTTTTAACAGATATGATAAATAGTCGTAATGTCTGTGCAAAAATCGAAAGCAATTGGTTCACAAATGGCCGAGGAATATCAAAAATACAACTTACATTTTAGATTGTTATTTATTTTTTTTCTGTTTTTCTTTAGTTCTTGTAAGGAAATTTTGAAGCTGTGAATATACACAAAACCAGGTAGTTCTGTGTGTAGTGTATCAAAACTACGAATACAGAAATATTATTGAAAGAAGATTTTTGATTTTTGCCGTTAATTTGAAGTTCTTTATTTGATATAAAATATTTAATTAAATATGTTTGGTTTAAATAATGTTAATAAACATTTTAAATTAAATTAATTTTTAATTTTTTTAAATTAATTTGTGTTGCTGTTTTAAGATTCGTATTTATACAATAACTAATACAAAAACATATAAAGATGAATTAATTTTATTTTGCATTCCTATTGGAATAGAATTTATTTTTTTTAAATTTAAAAATTGAGTGACTGCAAACATTTTATTGCTATATAATTCCTTTATTTCTATATAATTTTTTATTTGTAAATTTATTTGACCTTTTTTATTTAAACGGCAAGTTTATTAAGATTTATTTTTATATCGATATTTCACTTTAATAATAAATAAATAAATTTTTATAATACGACCTTAAGCTTAATAAACTAGTCCTTTCAATTAACTAATTTTTTGCATTTTGTTTATATTTAAAAACAATATGGAAAGTGGAAAATATGAATATTTGGCACAGCCGAACTTAACTTGTTTTTAAATTAAATAACCATAAAAATATTATCAAAGCAATTTGTGGCGTTAGAAGGTCGTCTAGTAAGCAAAGTAATTTTATAGCAAACACATTATAAAAATTATATGTAAAAACAAAACAATAATGCATGAACTAAAATACGTTAAGCCATAATGCCAAAATAAAATTTAAATAATATTATAGAAGGACATTCTATGTTGCATGTTAAAGAAAATTATTTACACAACAAAGTTTAAAGCAAATTTGTTGTGAAATTTTTTTAACCCTAGAGTACTAACGTTCGTCGATTCGACGAGTGGCGTAGTTTTTATTAACTTGCTTCTTTGTGACTTTATTTATCACACTTTTTTTTTTTTGCTATATGAGTAGTCTCATTTTTTCAATCGTTTTGCAAAAAAAATTTTTGCTAGTAGTTTCGTTAAACCAGGACCATTCCACTGACTGACATGAACATAATGTACAAATCTTCAAAGAAAGTCTCTAAATTCTTAATGAATCCTAGTATTTCCCTTATTATAGGGAAATACTAGAATAAGATATAAGAAAGTAATGTCATAATAGGTTTTGTTCTGGCTTCAGTAACCATTGAATTCGATATCGAATGTGTTTGTGTATGAACAAACTTTTATATTTCGATACGAGTTGCTCTTATTCGAATGAGGTAATTTGGACACAGGTTACTTATTCACGCTCCTGATACTAATTATTTTTGTACCAACTTATGCCACTGTGCAAATAACCAACCATAATACTTTTCATGAAAAAGAAGGAAAACTAAAAAAAAACTAACTCAAAACAATTTTAGTTTTTACAAACAAATATTAACTCACATTTATTTACAGAAATTTAACTAATAAATTTAGAAACAATATCATCAATTTTTAATTAAATTTTTTTATAGTTTTTTCACAAAAAATTTCTACTACCACAACTGGCGTTTTTTCTATGGTAAACGAAGTGCTAAGCTAACAATTTTAATATGTAACAAAAAGAAAAACAATTAAAACTTTTTTTTTACATTTCACTTGCATTAACACCAATTTTTGTTGGTGTTGTAATTAACTTCAATGAGAGAGAAGAAAGTAAGAGGGAAATAAAGTAAAACTCTAGCATTTTAATTTTTTTTTTATATATTAAAGATAAGTGCAAGTAGAGCAGCAACAACTATTTAAAACCATTGCCCATGAAAGAGTTTCTTTACATTGGAGTAATTGCAAGGATGCTATTGTTGCAACAACTTTAATGGAAAGTTTCTTTTGCTTCTGCTGTAGCTTGGAAAAGCATTATTAGCAATCATGGTAGCATAACTTGAATATAAGCACCGAAAACACTTGTGGAGCAAATAATAATTAATTTTAATTGAATTACTTGTTAGCGATTCACATAATTTGTTCAATTGTTAGCAATATTTTCGTTTAAAAAAAATTATTGCTTATTTTCTTTCTATTAAAATTATGAAAAAATTAAAAAAGACGGAATACTGAAGACAATTTAGAAAATTAGGAATCTTAAACTATTATTTAAGCTGTAAAATTAACTTTTGTTTTAATAAAAATTAAAAGATTAAAAAAATAAACAAGAGTTAAGTAAGAAATTGTTATAAATGGTCACTAAAAATTATTTTTATTTTAAATTTATATGAAAAATTAAACTCAAGTTAAGGCTTTTCTTATGAGAGAACTTGTAATCTCCTTGTATCTCATGTTAGTTTTAAGAAAGCTGAAATTGCTTACTGTTTAAAAATCTATGAAAGTAAGCCAACAAAGCTATGCAATTCTACTTAGAATTTATGACATTCAATAATTTAATAAGAAAATTAATTTTATATTTTTTTCTTCTTTGCATTTATTGCCTTAATTTAAACAAATTTATTTTATTGTGTGCAATTTATCATATTTGTGTATAAAAGCAATCACACCGCAAGTAGACTCAAATCCTAAGCTAACATTAATCCACCACTAAATAAATGACTCTTAAAAAATAAACATTTGAAAGTACATACGATTATTCTCTATGTGTATTGACAAACCCTTGACGCAATCACTTTGTCATCATAAGCTGCTAATTTAATTCTAGCAAAAATAAAACATAAAATGAAGTAATTTTGATTATTCACTTGAGTGTTGGTTGTGGTTTCTTGCGGTTGGCTTTTAAAGCTGGTGTATGAAGTAAAACAAAGAAATAAAATGAAAAATTTTTAAATTTTTGATTTTGTAGTCGAATTTATGTTATTTACTACCCTTATTTATTTAATTTAAATTCGGAATTGCAACTTGTACGTACATATAGTTGAATATTAAGCCATCTAGCTAGCAATAATTTTAAAATTCGACTATTATAAATGTAAACGTAAGGAATTGCTGTAAATGGAAGATATGTAGGCTTGGAAACCAAAACAATCGGCTTAATGCGCAGTTACCGGGATATATTTTTAACATCGTTTTTATAAAACATGTTCGAACTGAAAGAATTTTGTTAAGTAATAAATTTTGATCTTTATACCCTTCACTGTAAGTAAGAGGGTAAATATTAATTTGTGATTCCCTATGTATACTCGTATGTGACACTCTTTAAACTATTTATATATGTGACCTTGGCTATGAAAAGGTGGCTTATTACTCAAAAAAGAAATTGCGAGAAACAGCTGTTAAAGATAAACAATGTATTTCGTCAGTTTCTTAGTAATTTTTCTTTTGCATTATGAACAGTCATGCCCAAAAGGCAACCAAAAAAGGCAAAGGAGCATAAATGAGATAAGTTCGTGTGTGTATATAAAGAGCGATCCTGTTTTTAAATTTTTCAATTCCATTTATTATCTTGATTCTGGATTTTCAATAAAATTCTGTTTTTCTTTCATTTGTGCTCTTCTCTACATTTTAGTACACTTCTACGCAAGTTAGGACTTTCTAGTTTTCACTAGAGAGCGTCTCAAAAACTATCGAAACCCAAAAAAAGTGGAAAAAATTTTTTTGAGTCATAAGCCACCTTTTCATAGCCAAGGTTACATATACTCTTAATTGTTATAAATAGCGGAGTCATTGAAATCAACTTCCTGAAGTCATTAGCCAATGTACAGAATAGTATTGCATATCAATCTGTCAGATGTTCTTGTCTTTCAATTACTATAGAAATTCAACTGGATCAGCAAATAAATGGCAGAGCTATGACACGAAAACCGAGACTACCTCTATTTTTGACCATTTTTCTAACTGATTTTTTGGCGTATTTTGTTTAAAATACAATTCGAACAAAAAAATGTAGTAAGCAGTCTTATCAAAAATGACAGTCATAATGCTTGTGCAAAAACTCAGAATGATTGGTACACAAATGTCCAAGAAAAATCAAATATAACAACTGAAATTTTAGATTTTCATTAATTTGCTTTTTTTATGAAAAATTTTAAGCTGTATATGTGTGTAATATTTGTACATATAAACACAAAACCAGGCGTCAGCCTTATACAAACGTATGCGTGTGTCGTAATGATGGCACTACACAGTTCAAGTGCCAGTGATGGCACTTCAGTGTAATAGAACTATGAATTCAAAAATCTTATTGAAAGAAGATTTATTTTTTTGATTTTTGACGCTGATGTCTTTGGTTTAAAAATGTTTGCAAAATTAAATTAAATTATAAATATTTTTTTTTAATTTCTATTTCTTACATTTTTTTTTATTTATTTAAAAATTAAGTGACTGCAGACATTTTGTTTAATTGCTTTAAAAAACTAAAATTTTTTTAAACTCGTTGATTTAAGTTTCTTAAACTGAAATTATTTATTTTTTTCCATTTTTCTTTTCCCAATAATTTTTTTATTTGTAAATTTATTTAACTTTTTTTATTGAAATGCCTATTTTATTAAGTGTGAGTTTGTATCATAAAAATTTATTTTTATATCGATATCAAGCTTAATAAACTAGCCGTTTTCATTATTATATATAATTTTTCTTTTTTTGATATTTATCTTCTTATTTTTTTTTTTTTGATATTTTTGAGCTGTGTTTATAAGACAAGCGATAAACTCGTCTAGAAATTTTATATGAAAAATACTGAAAATATTCAGTTTTTAGTTTTGCATACAAACTTTTTAGACAAATTGATTGCTTGAGTTATAAAAGTGGAAAGTGACAAATATGAATATGAGGTGTAATAAGATTCGACACTGAATTGAACTTGTTTTTAATTAATAAAAATCTGGCAACTTAAATATATAAATATTTGGTTACAACAGTGAAGGTTATTATAAATCACTCCCCAGTAACGAATTTAATTTATTCAGGAAAAAACGTAGTTTTATTTATTGCTTTGCCTTCTTCAATGTAATTTGAAATATGCAATTCAAATATTTTAATAACTTGCTTTATGTGGTTGATGTTACACTAGTAATCAAAAGGTTTTATTTTCATTTCCAATGCTGATACATTTTATTTCAATTGATTTTATGTTATAGAGCTTGTGTATTTAATGTTGATTTGCAACTGTCAGTATCTATTTTTTTTATTGAAGAATAGAAACTTGGTAAATTGAACACCTAAAAACATAATTCAATATTTCAAATCAATTCAATAACTCAATATTATGCCCACTTTTAACTGCATTGAGTCAGAATAAATGCAATATCCTGTTCACGTTATTCATTGATGCAGCTGACTGTGCGACTGTATAAGCATAACAAATGGCAAAGGTTACAATATGAAGGTGATGACAATAACAAGCATAACTGAAAAATATTAAATAGTTGAAATATGTGATTTATTTATTTAAAAGTAAACATTTAGCGATATACGAGTATGTCTAAGCTGTTATTTTTGAAAGTGTTATAAGTCAATTTTATAAAAATTAATTACTAAAAGTACCGATTAAATGTTTTTTAAAGTGGATTTATATATACTAGTGCATCAGTAAATATCTTTTAATAAAAAAAGAAAGAAAAACTCCTAGTACACACATTAAATTGTTTTCTATTACAGGGTTGAAAGATTTTCTTTAATAAACATTTTTCTTTAAACGTAAAAAAAACGTTAAATTAAGTTGAATAAAACCTCTGCAATATAAAGGGTGTCCCAACATGAACGCAAGATTTAAAATTTAAATAAATGACTGATGCAGCAATTAAATTGTTTCTCTGGCTGTATGACATGTGCCGCCGTCTTGTTGAAACCACAAGCCCTCCACATTCATTTCTTCAATTCTAGGCAAGAAAAAACTGGTTATCTTTTCACGATACCGAACACCATTGACTGTTTGCGCTTGACCTGCCTCATTTTTATAAAAAAAAAGGTCCAATGATTCCTCCAGCTCAAAAACCACACCACACAGTGACACGTTGAGGATGCATTTGCTTCTCATGAATCACTCGAGGATTTTCCTCACTCCAAATGCGATAATTCTGCCTATTGACGAAGCCATCAAGATGGAAATGGACCTCGTCACTGAAGACGGTTTTATCGGCAAAATCAGCATTTTCATGTTGTCTCTCCAATACCCAATTAACGAACTCCCTTCGCTGTCCATGGTCAGCTGGCTTCAATTCCTGAGTCAATTGAATTTTGTATGCATGAAAATGCAAATCTTTCGTCAAAATTCGCTGCATAGTGGATTCGGAGACACCAATTTGCTGAGCTCGGTGTCGAATTGAGGTGGATGGAGTTTGAGCGACATCATCACGTACAGCTGCGACATTTTCGGTCGATCGACCTGGTCGAAGGCGCGTTGTTATCTTTACACCACTAACAGACCCAGTTTCGGTAAATTTATCCATTAATCTCTTTACAGTTGACTCTTTTGGAGCATTACTGTGACCCCAAATTGATCGCAATTTGCGAACTGTAGCCGCAAAACTTTCACCATTTTGGTAAACCAATTTCACAATGAGAATGCGTTGTTCATTCGTGTAGCGCTCCATTTTTACTAATCTCGTACCTTCTACTAGCAAACAATAATAATTGTTCAAATGTCAAACAATGACATTTCGAATGGCGCCAAATTTAAATCTTGCGTTCTTGTTGGGACACCCTTTACAAGTAAGTCATTAATATGGCTAACGTTGTTCTTTGTATTAAAAAAAAAAGAGTTTGAATTAACAAATACTTATTTTTAGCAGGCGCACAAGAAGCTTTTCTTTAAAAAATTAATTGAAATGGCCAGTTGATCAGAAAAGCTACTGGTTTTTTTGACTGTTTATTGTTATTCAAAGTGCAGACAGTCTGTTAAATATTTTATTTATTTTTTGATAATAATAATATTTATTTAAAATTAGCTTAAACCGGAAACACACGCAACATTTTCTTTTAAGTTCTCGTTATATCCTCACGCAAAAATAAAAATGTTTAATAATTACAAAATTGTTTTATATGTTTAACTTAATCATATTTCTCTCTTTTTTCTGCAATAAATTTCAATAAATAGTTGAGCAACTAAAATGTCCTATATTTTCTTTTGTTTTTTAATTTTTGTAGCAAAATTTTTGTTGAATTATTGAATTAAAACACATTTATGTCTGATTTCTAGATATTAAATATTCAAAAACATAAACATTTTTTTAACAGTAAAAATATCTCTCATTTGCTAAAAACTATATTTCATATTTACTTTATCTCCATTAAAAAACAACAAAACTCCATAAAAAAATGCTTAAGTTAAAAGTCCTTTAAACTAATTTTCTTTTAAAATATTTATAAATAATCCTCTTTTTGGCAAAACAAGTTTTAAAATAAATCCCTTTTGAGTTTGAACAAACCAAACAATGCTTTCACTGCACACACACACACACACACACACAGAAATACATACATCTAAACCCACACACATATACTTACTCTTTGACACTAAAGCTGCAAAAGAAACAAAGTGACCATCATAATAATCTATGAAGTCATTTATAAAATTGTCTCAGCTTATGTTATTAATACACTTTATGAAAGAAAGCAAAAACACAAGCCCACACAAACAAAAAATGAAGATTTTAACAAACAAGCAACAAATTGCTAAAGGTGTGCTACTAGTTTCTACTAAAAACTCCTTTGGCTCTTAATTTTTACTGTGATTCTATTCATGCGAGAGTCTGTTTTTTCTCTCTGTTGCTTAACATTTTATTTATTTAAAGTATGAGTGGTTTTTATGGTGTTTTTTCTTTCACTCTAGTGTTAGTCGGTCTTCTAGTCAATGACTTGCTTTTGTTTTGTTGGTTGTTTTTTACTTTGTCCAACTTCCGTTTACCGCATAAATTCAAAAGGTCTTTTTATAGTTCAACAATAGCCTTAACATGCCAACGAGTCTTGAAGTTGTGTGTTTTTTTTTATCCTTGTCTCCATGTAAAGGTTTTATCACTTAATAATAGTACAAGATTGGAGTTGTGCAAAGAAAAATTTCTTTGTTAAAATATATAGACTTTACAGTTCCGCCCATACGCACTCAGTTTCAATAGAAGTTGAATTTTAAACTTAAGCAAAGTAAAACATATAGGAAAATATCAAAAATAACTTGTATTTTCTTGGTTTCTTCCATAGATTAGTAGGTAGCTTACTAACCTACCGAGTCCTGCCTACACCCTTAGTGTTTTCTACAGACAGGCCAAAAACCTTTGCGAATTTGTGTTGTTAAAAAAAAATTTAATCAATCAACCAAAACAGATCCATATACTGTACAAGCACACCAGAAATTGCCGTACTCTTCCACTAAAAACTTATTGATCTTGAGTGTATATGCGCCTCATTAGAGAAAAACTACAAATAAACCTGCAGTTAAGTGTGTTTTTATAATAACTTTTCAATTTATGCTGCTACACTGTTGCAGTATTTTGGTACTTTTTTTTTAATTTACGCCCAGCAAAAGTACCTTTCATATCTATTTGTTTTTTTTGGATTTTACTTTAAAAAATTGTCTTTTTTCTGAGTTTGAGGTTTTTTTTTTTTTTTTTGTAAACTGTTTATTTATAAAATTGTATGTTTAAGTACAAAAAAAAATGAATGTAGTGAAATTTTGTTTACACTTTAGTTTTTGTTCAAAAGATTTATAAACTTTACGCTTTTTTTGTTATTGAAACTGTAGTGTGATTATAAATCCTTTTTTTTTATATTTTTGGTCAAGTCTGACCTGACTTTTGACTTAACTTTTAATATTTATTTTTTTATTTTCTTTAACCTTTTTCAATACGGCGGTATTTTAAAAAGGACACACCACCTTTTTCCTACGGTTTTAAATGGTTTGTTTTTTCTTGTTGCAAAATATTTTGTTTTGCTCACTTTAACACACGAGTGTGTGTTCTTTGTAGTTATGTGAATGGTATTTTTAAGCTGATTGCATGGTTTGTTAGAGTTGATGTTTGTGGTTGCCATTTCTTGGCATTTGCTATTCATGTGCTTGGCTATGATTTATGACAGCTTATGTCTTTACAGACAGTTTTTGTTGTAAGTTTTTAGCATTTTTTTTAAAGAGCTAGAAGGTGGAATTTTTTCTCTGTCACGTTTAGCAAAAAAACAAAATACTTTATTAAGCAACAAATTGTTATTATGCATAATAGAAAATCATCAAAAAAAAGAAGAAAAAACTAACATTAAAATTAAAATTAGCAGTATGCATACATACATCTATTGTGACACCACTCTTATGTTAATTATATTATCTACGACGTCTAGTATTTATTAAGAATTCAACTACTTACTCGGGTGATTTGTCCACTTTTAGAGATGGTTGTAGGCAGTGACAAAAACTGTTTCAAATTACGCCGTTACAGTGACACACTATAAGATCAAAAGTCAATTCATAAGTGCATAAATTTCGAAGAATTCTACGCAGACTGCAAAGTGCATGTTGACTGAAAACAACATTCCAGCACTTTTTTGATTTCTTCGTTTTAATGAAATAATTGTTTTTGCATATTTTAAAAAAAAACCTCAATTATGTTATGCTACAGAATTATAATACGGAGCTAAATTTACTCCACCTTAATATTTAATCATTGAATACTTTATTCCCTTCGTTACACAGCTTATTTACCAAACTTAGTTACACACATACCTACGATTACGTATTTTTTTATTTTTTTTATTTACAAGTAAACTTCTCGGTTCTCCGTCCTCAGTTTGCTTTTAAAGGTCAATAACAAAATTGTTTTTTTATGGATTTAATTTAGCTAAAAGGCTTCACTTAAAGCTTTCTTGTATATAATTCCTGTAAATTGTTTTTTAAAAGATTTAATTTTTCTTTTACTCGGAATAAAATTGCAAAGAAGGAAAAAAGAGTTTATCTAAATAAAAATTTAAATTTAAAATATTTTTTTCTTTTTTTTGGTGCTTAAACGTCAATTGAGATTTAATGCTTAAAATTTAAACAATTAAATAAATAAATTCAATTCAAACTAAAGCACAGCACTTTGCACTTTGTCAAGTTTATAGACATTTTTCTTTATAAATTTTTTTTTATAATTTTTTGTGGAAAAAAAGAGATAAAATCATTATTCTTTTAAAAAGAAAAAAAAGTCAAGAAAATAAATGATACATAAAGTGATGTATTTAAACATTAGTGTCATCATCATCATCATCATCATCTCTCAGTTCTTGTCGTCATCAAAACCAAACAGTTTTTGTTATAAACAACAGCCAGCCTGTGTGTCAATTACAGAACACTCAGCCACATAAAAAAAATTCTAAATAAAATAAAAAATTAAATCTGTGAGTGAATCAGGACATGTTAAGCCATCAAGCCACAGCGAGTATGGCGTCATCTTCAACTTCATCCTCTTTATCATTGTAGCAGTTGCTGTCGTTATTGGTCTTGTTGCTGGTGTTGCTGTCATCATCAACAGCAGTTGCTAGAGTAGAATGTGTCAAAAATAACTACGAGCAACTAATGGCATATGATAGACAACACAGAGATTACTTGTGTTAACCTCTAATCAAATTAAATGCTTTTTCTCTTTTCTTTTTTTTTTTTTTTTTTTTTTTTTTTTTTTGTTGGCTGTAGTTAATTTTTTACAATAGTAATAAAAATGTGGTGGTCAGTAAAATAAGTGGTGGAAAGCTTTATGGAATTGACGCATTATACAATTTATAGGTTTAAAAAAATTAATTTTAATTTAATTAAAACTAAAGTTTTAACTTGATTTTTGATTTAAAAACAATTATTATAATAATAAAAAACAATCTGCGAAAATTTAAAAAATTATTTTAGGGTCCATAAAATTTTATTTTTTAATAAATGAAAAGTCTAAAAATTATATTTTTCTTACATTTGAAGCTATAAGAAATTAATTACAGAAAATTATAAAAAGGCCCATCAATGGAAAAATTTGAATATCTCTGTGAAGAAAACTCTCGTTCGCTTCTACTTTAAACAACAAACAGCTAATTTGCGACTCATTAAAAAAAATATCGATTTCGGTACAAAATTACGGCTCATTATCAAATATTTTTTCTTCCTGTACAAACAAATTTGGTAAAAAAAATCATAAACTAAAAAAAATATACAGAAGCCACTAACAGAGTGTTTTTTTTAAGTAACGCAAATTTAAATCAAAATGTTAAATAGCTGACTTTCAATATGAAATCCTTATGGGACTAAAATATGAACTAAAGCGTGAGTAATATAAATTATATTTTAAATATAAACTTCGACTATTACGTATACTATCCAGTAGGCTGGCGTGTAAAGGGCGCAATATCACTTTTCGTAAATGTTTTGCAGCATATGCGCCTACATTTTTCGAATGTTTATTTCATGGTATTCAATTATCTCTGGTTTAGACAAGAAAATATTTCACTGAAGTTAAATCACACGATTTTGGCGACCAATTAATTTGACCATTGAATAAAATTATATTTTATTCAGAAGTTTCTTTAAGTAAATAAATTGTAGAAGGCGCTATGTGGCATGTATCTGCGTCATATTGAAACCACTTATCGTCAAAATTAATGCCAGCTAATTTATAATCATATGGCTGTACCGTCCATCATTGACAGTGACATTCTGACTAACAAAAGCTTTGAAGACATATGCAGCAATGACTTTGTCAGTCCAAAAAGCAAACTAACCAGAAATTTTCTGTGGATGTAATGATGTTTCGAGTAAAGCTTGTGGGTTATATTTACTTCAAGTACATTAGTTTTGCTTATTTATGTTCCCATTCAACCAAAAATAGGCTTCATTGGAGAACAAAACATTGAGTGGAAATTCAATGTCAAGTTTGACGAATAAAACCATTATTTTGATATAAAATTTCAACAATTTGCAAACGTATAATGAAATGTCAAAGCAAAGTAAATCAAAAACAACTATCAGCTGATAAATGGGTTGTCATATAAAGCAGTATTGTCGAGTCAAAGTTGTGAACGTCTAAAATTAATTGATGTTTTTTACCAGCTTTTATATTTTTTTTTAATTAAACATTAAAATAATTTTTTTTTTTAAACTGGTAATGCTTGTTAGTTTAAGTAGTGTAGAAGGTCCAACAATATTTATTAATTATAACCGTTTTTCTTTGAACTTTCTGGAATAATTTTTGAATCTATTGTTTTGGCAACATGTTCAAACACATAAATTCCAGCAAACGATAAGTCAAAAGATAGAGAACCAACCTTTTTCAGTAGAATATGAGTGACTGCTTGGTGTGCTTTTGCTTTTGATCAAAATAGAGAGACTGGCAGTAAAATTGTGTGATGAATTAACAATTGTAAATATAATATTTGAATCAAAGACAGCTTTGAATTTAAATCCTAACCAAAAAAAAAAATTCTTATTTTAATTATTCGTAAGAGTAAATTGTGATAATTTAATTACAGCTTTTTGTTATTGTGTTTGTTTGTTGAATAATAATTTTCCATGACAGACACTCCAAATAAAATATTAAATCAACGTCTACAGACAAATAAAGTAATATCTGCATTGGCTGTAAAAATTTTTCCTGTTCAAATACAAAAATAATTTTAAGAGAAAATATTCACAAACAAACAGCAAATTGTACAAACTCGTCGTTACGCAAAATATTAAATTTTTTTTTTTTTTATAAATTTATTTGTTTGTTTTTTGTTGTGGTTGCATTTGTGGAATTACTTTGAAGTTAAAACGAATAAAACTTTCAGAGGGTGCATTCTCTAAGAAAAAATTTCACTGGCTCTAGTGATGGCATGATGAATTATTTTTGTATTTGTCTGGCACTCATTTTGTTTGACTACGAAATTTTCACACGCGAAGTATTACAAATCCAATTATGAGAATTTAATAATAACTACACAATAGGTTAAGTGCTAGTGTGTGAATGTGTTTACTTGTCAGTGTCTATTTGTTTGTGTGTGTGCGTGCTTGCAAAATAAAAACCACAAATAACACAACAACACTATCCAATTAAAACTCGTGTACATTGTATAAACCGTTGCTTTCATTATTAATAATCAGTCAGTCAGCATGTCAGTACACCAACCAAAAGTCAAATTAAATATATTTGTTTTTAACAAAAGGAAATAACAAAACAAAATTATAACAAAATTCGAATCATAAAGAAGAAAAATTTAATTAAACATAATTGTTTCCACAGCACTTAATTCGATTAAATTAATGCTTGATCATATGCCTGTGCAAGCATTTAAATATATTTGAATTTTTATGTAGGCAGAAGAACATGTACCACTTTTTTTGGTAAAATATCTACATAATCGTATATGCATTTAGCAATTTTAATTTTAGATGTTTTTAAAACTTACAATCTATAACGAATATTTAACAAAGATAAGCAAAATAATTTATGATACAATGATATAAATTATCAAATAAAATTAAAAATTTAGGGGCCCACATTAAGGCCTGCTGGTACATTTCAAAAGTCGAAAGAAAGTGTGTAACAAAATAATTATATTTTCAACCGCATTTTGTTTATTGAAGTTTAGTTAACGACTTAAACTAAACAAAAACGTAATCTTATTACTTTTTCATGTAGCAGCTGTGACAGTATAGAAATTTTTCAGAGTGAAGCGGCCAATACACGAGGGCGGCTATTGATTAAGCTAATAATCTCCTACCACATAACAGACCACAATTTCATATAACAAAAATTACTTTAAAGTATTTAAATAAAAATAAATTAAAAATTAAAACAAATAATTAAATAAAAAATAATAAAAAAATATGAAGTATAAATAGAAAGCGTGTTAGCCTGAAGAAGGTTTTTAATTTTGACTAAAAAATGTTTTTTATGTTTTGACAATTTTCTTCAATAGAGCTAGTTTTGCCATACATAGCAGCAGCAAGCTGGTGTCATTAGCAAAATATCAAAATTTGTTTGAATCGCTAAACGTATACAAAGAAAAAATTTACTTATATGACCAAATCATTGACACGATTTCTTGATTGCGCATGAATGCTGCTGTTGTGTATGGGCCTTTTCAATAAGTAAGTAAGTTTGCTCATGCATGCATGTGTTAAGTAATTAATGTTAATGTAATTATTTTGTCTGTAATGTTTACGAATTAATTTTATGCTTGATTTAAGTGTCAAATGTTAAATGGCTGGGAAAAGCAAATGCATAGTAAAAATAATTTGAACATGTTAAATAGCAAAAGGTTATACATTCGTGCGTAAAAAACTAAACAAATATGTACTCCCATACAGTTTTTTGTCTCATGTTGGCTACAATGAATGTTAGAAAAAACCAAACAATCGAGGTGTGAATATAAAAGGTGCTAGTGTAGTAGATACGGTGTTTTCTATTTTTATCATTACAAAAGTATTTGAATGTTTTTACAGTATATTAAAATAACGTAACGACTTTCAATCAATTCCATTAGAATTTTTTTTTTTAAATAACAAAAAAGTACCAATAGAAAAACTACGATTAGTACTTTTACTTTGAAACTTTGGTATTTTTTGTATTTTGTTTTTATTTAAAAACTTAGCTTCTGAGCGAAATAAGATATCGTTAAAAGTGCCCTATTAGGTTAGTGGGTAGTGCACAAGCCTATAGGTAGCAGATTTGATTCCTGCCCAAGCCCTGGCTATTAATCTGTTCATGTTTTATAGTGCCTTTGCACATGAAAGTACTGTCTTCCAAGTTTTGTATACATATTATTGCCGAAAATATTAAAAAAAACATTCGACTGTTTTGCAAGTTGCACAAGTGCTTACACATGCAAGTAAAAGTTTATTTCAAAAATGTTGTTGTAGAGAAAACTTCATTTAAAAATTGTAGAACTACATTTTGATAATTTTATTTCCCTAATAATCTGGAGTTACCAAATTAATCAAATTTATTATTTATATTTATTACTTTTTGATTATATTTGTAAATTAAAATAATATAATTTGTCTTTCATATATATTTCAAAAAAATAAATTACAATTAGTTTTTATTTAAAAAAAAAAACATTTTAATATTTAAGTTTTTATTTTACTACAATAGAGAAATTTTTGTCAACTATTTACTGGGTAACAATATTTATCGTTTTGACGTTCAATTTTCTGCAAATGTCAAAAATGTACTTGTAAAAAAATTTCTTTACAAGTTAAGCCGCAAGTTCGAAAATTGTATGCATTTTCACTTATGTAAACGCTAGGTTACATCTGATAAAAATTGTAGTTTGTATCTTAAGTCTCTCGATCGGTGGAATTTTCTTTTACTTTTTTACAAAACCGAAGTTTATGTCTTAAGTCTTTTGATTGCTATGTGCTAAGTCTTTTACTTCTTTGTGAAATTGAAGTTTGTGTCTTAAGTCTTTTGAATAACAACAAACTAAGTTTGTTAAAGAAACGATGTTTTCATTGAATGAAAGAATAAAAATAAAAATTTAATATTTCAAGGATTTAAAAAAAATTCGGTTTATATGTAAAATATAGAATTTTTCAATTGTTGAAAAATTATTTAAAATGAAGAAAAACATAAATCTACCATTCGGTTTTCTACAAGCGTATGAGGTTATTAGATTCAAATAAAATCAGTCACAATTTTATTAAAAATCGATGCACAACTTTTTTATCTGTCGTATAAAGTTGGATACTTTATTTCAAACAAACCCGTTCAACATATATATCTTGAAAGATAACTGCGTAACATGTTCTGTAAAGAAAAAATTTATACCAAGGAAACATTTATGTACATGCTTATTTTTTAAATTTATAAAAAAAACTCCACATTTAAGTAATTTATAATACAAACGGGTTGATTGCTAATATTGTAGAAACAGAAGGGAGTAGTTGATCATCAAGGGAGCAAAAATAAAGCACGAAAATCCCAGAAATGAGTAACAACTTGCAATTTTTTTTAGTAAAAGAAAGGGTAACATCGTATTTTATATAGAGATAGAGAAAATAACCAGTGAGATATAACCATTAGTAAAATGTAATCAAAGTGAATAAAACAAAATTGCCTTTATAATTATAATATTTAACAATATTATGAATAAAAATTTACCGGGAGTTTTTTCACTTTTTCCTTTTCTCTTATAAATTTTTTTAGCATAGAACGTTCTCCGATTTAGGAAATTTTTTCCCAAAACCCAAAATTTGCCAGGAAATATTCATGAAAGAGCGGAGTATCGAATAAACTTTCAAATCCGTTTCAGTTTTGGTGGTTCCAAAATCTATATAGGCATTTATGGTTTACAAAATAACAGCTTGTATAAAATTTTCAATTTACAATTTAAAAAAAAAAATAATTTTTTTCGTTCATTGTCTATTAAAACGTGACATATTCAGAAGTAACTAGCTTTTACTAAACAAAAAAAAAACAAAATCTCAGTTACAAAACAATTTCATAATGAAAACATATCGGTAAAAAAAATAGAAAAACTATCTGTGCAAAGCACACAGTAGGTCATATGATATAAATATTAAAAAATATTACAGGGAAAAAGCATATGGGAGTGTATTAATTTTTTTTTTTTTTAATTGTCTGTTAATTTTTTAAAGTCTTAATTTCAATTGAAAAAAATTTAATTTAAAAAAAATTTTTACTAAACAAAATAAATTTTTCGAATTTACAGTCACACAAAAATCTTATTAACAAAAAATCGAGCGATAAAGCAAGAATTTTGTACAAAATTGGGACCTGCTATAACACATTTTACTCTGTCTACGAGTAGAAATCTGTCACTTGTTTGCTTGTTATTTTTCTTATAAAACTAACACAAAATTCATTGATTTTTTAAAAGTTACCATAAAATTTTCTTTGCAATTAGAAATTAAAATTTTAAACTTTTTGGTTTTCAATTTATTTCTAGTAAATGTGATTTTTATTTCATTTTTTCTACTCTCATTCAATGAAAGTTTAAGTAGTTTAAGGTATCATTTTTTAAATTTACAATTTTTACTATAGAATTTTTTATTTTTTAGAGTTTGTAAATTACTTTTTCCCTGTTCCAATAATTTTTTTATTAATCCTTTTATTTTAATTCTTTTTTTTTTGCATCTTTTATACAATTTTATGAAACTCTTTGTTGATTGCGTAAATTTATATATCCATCACGTTACATGAAATTGAGAACAGTTAAATATATAAGTAAACTGTTTTTATGTAAAATATAATTGCTTGGTTGATCATTTAAATATACAAAAAAAAAATGTACACTCAAACAAAAAACTAAATTAATTAACATTTACATGCTGGTAAATGCAAAATAACAAATAAAAATTAGCAGTCTTGATGATGATTGTTACGAAGAAAATACTCACTGATTTTATTTACGTGTTAACAAAGATTGAAATACATGATGGAACACATACAATCAACACATTACTGTTAACGTGTTTTTATTTAATAATTTATTTGATTATAATAGTTTATAAGGCCTTTAAAATATGTATTTGAAATTGTACTCCTCCTAAACGGCTAAACCAATTTAATTGAATTTCTGTGTATGCCTTTGGGTTACGTCTTGGAAGGCTTAGCGTCCCAAATCTGCCCGTCAGGTAGCACGTCAGTGTTTATCTTTATTATTTATCTACTATCTGTTTTACCGGGCCTTGCACGGTTCTTTATTCTAAAAAAAGGTTTCTTGGAGTAATAAGATTGAATATACAAAAATTTTATATTTTTATCAAATCCCAACTTATATTTTAATGAAAAGAAAAATTTGCTACGCCCATTACTCCGCCTACTTTTTAAATTTTTTTTTAAATCGGAGAACTTCTAGACCGATTTGGCTAATTTTTTTTTTTATGTACAGAAAAATCCAATTAAGTTTTTATGCCAAGATCAAAAATAATTTATTTTTTTCTATTCTTAATTATTCTTTTGTATACAGTGTTGTTCTGTAATCCGAATCTGAATGTTTTATTCGGAATTGAAAAATTCAGCATCTTATAACTAATCTGTGGTCCATGCAAGGATTCTTTTAAATTTTGCTTTTGCTTTATTTTGGGTAGGAAATTATTGTGGGAATTTAAAAAAAAAACATAAAAGTTTCATTTAATAAGAAGAAAAAATTTACTTCCACATTTTTTTTAAATCTGAGTAGAATACAAAACAGGCATGATAAAATTTAAAAACAAAACAACGTTTGCCGGGTAAGTTAGTGTATGTATATTAAGGCAGATAATTTATGAGTTTTTAGTAATGTGATACTGAACAAAATGGCTTTTTTAAAAATTTAAAAGTATGATGGTGTGAAAACAATATGTCAAAAATATGCATAGTACTCGTAGCTTGGCAGTAATAATTTTTAGAAACGTTTATATTTTTCATTCTATTAAAACAAAATTTATTAAATATCATAGCATTTTTATTACAATGTAAAGCCTCCATTATTGCTACTAATAGGTCATCACTGATATTGGTTGAATCTTTCAGAGTGGGCTGAAGCGAATATTATAAAAAGCGCTTCAATTTTGGACTGCAGAAAAGGCGCTTGCATATTTTTCCTTATTTTATCCTTGAGCCATCTATATATATGATAGGTAGCCAGCATCAAGTCTTATTTCCATAGCTAAGCTTCGCAATGCAGTAATTAAAATTAAAACGAGCACTTACAACATTTAATTTAGTTAACGTGAGCACTGAGTGATTAGTAAATATAGCAAAAGAAAAAATTTTCACAGTCAGTTGTTAACATTATGGAGATGAGAAATACTGATTTGTTTTCAACTGCGAATAACTTTGTTTTATGTTTAAAAAAACAGATAACTTCTTATACCCCTATTACGATTTACAAATAAATTTAACTTCAGCTGAAATTTTTGTATTTTAGTACGAGTATTTTGAATTACAACTTACCAGCAATTGTTATAAATAAATTTACTGAATATGTATGGAATTTTCGAAAGTTTCATCAAGTTATAGACAATTCTGCTTTCTGGAACCTGGTTTTTTTGTAGAACCAACTTCTAAAATATATGCTTAGGTTCTTTATTGCTTAATTGTATATTATTTATGTGTCTTTGACAAAGTAGTAAGCAATTTATCGAAGAGGATTTGTTGCTTAGAAACGCTAGCAATAATGACAAAAAATCTATGCACAATGAAGTTTTCTTACCTCACTCTTTATATTTTTGCATAAATTTATTTTAATAATCACTATAATGGTAAATAAATGTTATTTACTTTGTATCTTTTGATGCTCCTCTTCAGTTAGCAATTGTAAGAAATTTGTTTCAAATTCTGGCGATTCAAAAATTCACTACTGAGAATAAAAATTTTAACAAAAACTAACAGTCATTTTGATATTGCAGCAAATAAGTGTTTGATATATTTATTTATTTGATTTAGAACACAAAACCGAATAAATTAAATTTTTTTTTTCATTTCTTTCAAATATTTAATTTTTAGTTTTGTAACATTAATACTATTTTAACTGAAATTAGTTGTAATAAATAATACTAAAGAATGGTTAGGTTGTGTTGATTTTTACTCAACTGAGTTGAGTTGTAAACCATAATAGGGGCATTAATTTTTTTAGCATCAATTTTTATGTAACACTAAATAAAACATTATTTTTTTTTTTTCTTTAATTTATTTATTTCTATAACTTAAAAACTATATAACCATTTTAACCACATTTTGTTGGTTAAGTTTCCACCACAAAAACGATTTAAAAAGTTTTCTTTTCAAAACCTCAAAAACCACACAACAATACTGGGTATGAGTATGCAACAGCAACATCAACACCAACATGCTTTAACGTTGCTGTATGTGTGAATATTTAAATGGCATCAAGTTGTAACAACAATTAAATTTGAACTTTTTAAAATGTTTAATCTACTTAGCAGATGCATGCTTGTACTTCACAAATACGAGTACAATCACAGCTGTTTGCTGCATACACTTTCATAGTGGTCGTGTTGACATTTAAAATTTATTTGCTATAAAATTCTAACAAGATAATTACATTAAGTAAAATGTAATGTAGGAATTTTTTTATTCAATAAAATATTTTGAAATAATGAAGTTTTTATACTTGATTATCTTTGTTTAAATTATACTCTTTATAATTAAATTTCTTGAAAAGAAATTTATTTTTTTTGGAAAATAAAAGAAAGGCTTGTTTTGAAAGTTAATTAAGATATTGGCTTTAAGTATTTTAGAGTTATTGTTGGGTTCTTAAATGCATTAGAAATTGAATTCCTTTGTAAATGGAAAAATAAAATAAATAAAAAAAATATGGTCGTTTATATGTAAAATTTTATTTTGGTGTATATCCGTATCGTATCAAAAACTTTAAATTTTTAAATAAATACACTGAAATTTAATTTTTTTCATAAATCTCCCTACTTCCTTTCATTTTCTTTCTTCGTTTCTTTTTCATTTTCTTCTAATACAAGTGTCATAAAGGGACAAGATCAGAGAACTTAAGTTAGCCCCGCTCTGTGCAACTTAACCTAAACAAAATAATTTCATTAAATGAGTGAATATTTCATGCAATTAATGAACTATTTTATAAGTCTTGATTGAAAAATAATGATTATTTCATTGCATTAATAACAGAATTTAGAGAAATTTTGTTAGTGCCTTTTCACACTTGTTAATTGACTTGCGCAAGTCTCTCGTGCAAATTTTGTATTTGTGAATGATCGGGTTGAAGGAAAAGGAATTTGTACTTTTTTGTACACACTTGCCCGAATTCTATAATTCCAGTTTTTCTTTCTTTATGTGTGTGTCTTTCAATGATTTTTTTGTTTTGTGAGTGAGTGAGTGAAACAACTTATAATAAATTTTAAAATTTAAGACATTTTGAAGAAAAAAAAAATAAAAATTAAAAAAAAACAATTTTGCAATGTGAACGGTTGGGCAAATTTAAAATGTTAAAAAACCTATTTGCGCAAATCACTTGCTAAGTGTGAAAGGGCTCTTAGCACTAATTAAATTTTTTGTTTACTTTTGTAAAGAATAAACAGTCTTGGAGTTTTTGTTTCAACATTTTACTTCGTTGTTTATTTGCTTCAGAATTACTGACAACTACTTTTAAAAAATCATCAACATTCTGTTAAAATAAGGACTGTTTTTCTCATTGCAAAAATATCACACATGCCTAGAAAACTGTACAAGCTTTGTAAACGCTGGTATTTAATTCATTTATTTAGAAAACTGAATTTCAAATAAGCACAATTCTGGCTTTAGGCTTTGGAGTGCTGCAAAATCATCTTTACCTTAAAAGTGCAAGCAGTCAGTTTCTTAATAAGAAACATGTTTCGTGGTTAGGAAATGGAAGAAGCTTTTGTTTTCACTTCCACTGCCGATTCTTGATAAGATTAAAAAATATTATGTGATAAGTTTTTACGCTAAAAGTCCATTAATTTTAAATTTAATGGATTTAAATTGTGCATATTTATTTTATATTTTTAAGGGAAAAATTTGGTTTGCTACTTTTAATGACACAATCTTTTGATTGTTTTCATAACACGAATATAAAGTTTTCAAATTGATGAGTTGTTCTTTTCATTATGAAATTAAGAGAGAAAAATACTAAAGATTAATGAACACTTCATCACTGCAAAGATAAAAAGGAAATATATAAATATAAAAGATTAACCCTCTTATCTGAAAAATATTGACGTAGACTTTAAAGTAAAATTTATGAAAAAATTATATGAAAAATTTCGATAATTTTGACTTTAAAGTCTAAGTAATTTTTTTTTATAAGGGGGACAAAATTAAAATTTTCAAAATTTATTTATTCTTACATACATGCATGTGAGACGTAATTCATGAAATCCAAGTGCCTTGAAAAGTTTTTAGCCTGGAACTTAATTACAAAGATATTCGATATGCTTTTATTCAGAGCTTACTTTTATATATCAGAATTTATTTATCATTGTTAAGAAGAAACTCAATTTAGTGTAATTATCAAAGCACTTAAAAATACAAAATATTCATAAAAAAAAATTAAATATTTTTCTTATTACATATATTTTTTAAGACATATTTATTAAAAGTTTAAATTCAAAAACATAAATAATCGGAAAATTACTTTTTCAAAAATCTATTTTGTCAAATGTTTATTTTTTTAAAGTAATTTTAAATATTAAAAATATAAATATGAATAAAAATTATGCACAAAAAATATGCATTTATATCACAATATTAAAAATATGTATTTAAGAGAAAATATGCAAAAATATGCAATAAAAAATGGATACCGTTTTTCAATAAATTCTCGAATTCGCAAAAGTACTTGATCAGAACCCATTTTAAGTTACTTAGTAAAAACAGGCATTTGCATGAAAATTCTTGCCCTAGTGATTATAATTATGTATATGCGATGATATTTAAATTTTAAATAAGCAACAAAAACAAAGAATCATTTTTGTCAGTTTTTAAGTTTCCTTCTAACTCAAAATTAAAAAAAAATTAAGGACACTTTGTACAAATATTTGCAAACATAAGCGTAACCACTATTTTTTTGGCAAATTAAAAATCAATTAAAAAAATTTATCGAAAAATTTATAAATGTAGGTGCTAGTGAATTCTTTAGAGAGTATCTAGTTTGAAATTTATTTGCAGGTCAATACTTGGTTTGCTCAGAATTGCAATCAGGATGTGAGCCATTTCTCGCTGACCCGTGCAACCTAACAAATCGAATTAATGACTGATCTGCAAAGTAAATTTAAATTTTAAAGCTCTGTTCAGTGGTTAATATACTTATGACGATGTGCGACAGTATACTGATCATAAATACTAAAAAGCAGTCTTGGGTAGTACACGAACCAACTATTTATTACTTGTATTGAACGAGCTAGTCCGGAGTTTTACATTCCCATAGTTAAGTTTTTTGCTCTTCTCAAAAGATTGCTGATGCTGCCATTAGATTTCTGTCAAAAAAGGAAGATAGGTACTTGATCTTTAATCATTTTATACAACAAGGAGTTTAATGACAATCAAGAGTCTTTGATTTCATAAGTATTTACAAAAGATCAAGTGAACCAAATGAACTAATTTTTAACTAACAAAAGCGCTCCCTAAAATCTACTACGAACTGAAAGTGAGGCTAACAGAAATCAATTTTTACAAACAAAGTAAGCATATACAAACTTACAAACTACCTTCTAATAAATCTTGCAAACATTAAAGCCAGGCATTTTCAAAAAAAAAAGATAATTTTATTAAACAAGATGAATTATAAACATAAAAAATACAAAACAATTATTATTGTTGGATAAGATTACAACAACACTTACGTATTTATAAAGCAAAAGTTCTTTACCAGCACATAAAGCATTCAGTTGTTAAAATCTGACACGCTATGTGTGTATGATATCAGTTTTAACAACATAATTCTTGCAATTACTTTTCAGTCAAGAAAAAACCATGTCGACAGGATAAGCTTTCTGTGGAATAACATTTACAACAGTTTTTTGGTTTGCAAAAAGTGTACATAAACACCCTTAAGGTTAATATTTACTTACACACATTGATAAACAAAATATTTCATCTTTTCCGTTTTCTTACTACACTTTAGCAATAAACAAATGAATAAACAAAACAGAAAAAGAAAAACGAGCATTATGGGTGTGTTGTGTATGGAAAATTACTTAACATCCCTGTGGTATAGCATGAAATATGACACTCAGCTCTTTTCTCTTTATGCACTCAGTTAAACTGGCTAAAAACTCCCTTAAGGCATATGATTATACTTGTACCTCTTGTAGTCTAAAGCCCATAGATTACAACTAGAACCATGTAAAAACTAGAATTTTGCAAAGACTTTGGATGTTTTATTTACTAATTTTTTTTCACGTTAAATTGCATAAAAGAAGAAACACTTAGTACAATTTTTAGATTTGAAAAATATATTTTAAAGTACACTGTAACACACAAAAAAATTAATAAGATTCTGTCTGATCCCTGATTATGGAAGAAGAAACCAAAGCTTTTAAAGTTTATATCTAGGACTAAGTCAAATTGGAGCTAAGAGTTTATCTTTTTTTTTCATTTTAAATGTAAGTCGGTATAAGTAACTAAGCAAATCCTCGATTTTAGGTACATGAAGTGTTAAGTAAATTTCTGATAAGCACTACAAAAAAAATCTTTTGGAATCTATTAATAAGTAATAAAACCTTTTCAAAATCTAATCTAAAAATTACAAAATAGACAGAGTTAATGATGAAACAGAACTAGAGCTTAACGATGTTTACATACAAATTGGTAATAGAACTCGCTGCCGAAATCATTCGTAAAATAGAATATATTTTATTTATTTCGAAATGCTCTCAATAATATTACCACACTTTAATTAAATTTTATACATTTTGTAAACAAACAGAAAGAAAAATAGGAACAAAATGACATCCAAAGAACTTTGAAAATTAAATTAAATTAATAACACAGTACAACAGCCAATCTGGGGGGTGAGAAATTCCAAGTCAGGGTGATGGTACTAAGTCAGTATAGTAAAACCCTCAAAGGGTTTGGCGTTCGTATGTGTCAGTTTTTTTTTTATGACCTTTTAAATTTTTTCCTTATCTTGATGTTTTTTCGCTTAGTTGTAACATTTTGGCAAAAAAAATTTTTTTTTTTTTTTTTTTTTTTTTTTGTTTTGCAAAATGTTACAACTAAGCGAAAAAACATCAAGATAAGGAAAAAATTTAAATGGTCATAAAAAAAACTGACATTTACGAACGCCAAACCCTTTGAGGGTTTTACTATACTGACCTAGTACCATCACCCTGACTTGGAATTTCTCACCCCCCAGACAATAATCCCAAAAATGTTCCATAGTGTAATTTTGCAAAATTTGCAAATCAAAAAAAAAAAATTTATTGAAAAACATGATCAGCGTTGGCATTTTAGCCTTTTTTTCTCGCATTTACTCTTGGAATTTATGATTTAGCCTTTAGCTTTTTTTAGCCTTTTGTCATTTTCAAAATAGCCTTTTTTTATGTTTTGGAAAAATGAAACCAAATCACACATATGAATGGAAAATCTAAATTTTTATTAAATTTTTAATGTTTCTTGGTCTTTTGTGAACTTATTGTCTTGTATCCTACTTTTTTTTCTGCTTTGTATTTAAGATAAGAAACCCACTCCGAAAAATGGTATAAAATAATACAAGCTGACTTTCTAAAGCAACCTTCAATACTCCCTCTGAAAAATGGACATCAGTAAATCGACACCGCTATTTATAAAGATCCAGAATTCCATTTGAGGTGCAGATACATGAAAACATGACAGTACAATAATATATTTTTTTTACTGTGATTTCTATCTTTCTCTGCAACTCTAAGCATA
This sequence comes from Thelaira solivaga, assembly GCA_947397855.1. Taxonomy (NCBI): domain Eukaryota; kingdom Metazoa; phylum Arthropoda; class Insecta; order Diptera; family Tachinidae; genus Thelaira; species Thelaira solivaga. Next base: position 17,703,298 of record OX377612.1, read on the forward strand.
AAAAAACCTTTTAAAGAAAATTACAAGAAAAAGAAAATAAACTGATGAAAATCAAAGCTTGAAAGCAGGGGCAATATTTTTTTTTTTATATTAAAAATCATAAAAAAAGCAAGATGTAACACCATGTACAATAATAAGTAATATGAACTTTTGTTATTAAATTATCACTACAAAATTAACGAAGGCGAAAACTATGAATTAAACATGTTGAATGCAGATCTGATATTTTGTTCTAGTAAAAATTTAAAGGTACACAAAAGATTTAATATAAAATACTATATTTGTCAATCTAATTTATAATACAAATATCACAGCATATTTTTCTTAGTACCAGTACCAGTAGAAGATAGACATCTGGTGATTACTAATTGCAAAGAGGCAACTTTACATCATGTAAATAACGCCAGCTGAAAAGAATGCGTATTTTCAATACTTGCTTTCAGTTTCTTATTTCTTTGCTAGCTTCTGTGTACTGAACACTGTTTTGCTTGCATATATCATTCTCTCCTTTCTTTTTAACTGTAATAACTAAACAAACATGAACAGTTTGTTGTGAGCACAACTAAGAATTAAAAGCCAACAAGTTTAGTTTTAAGCAAATCAGAGATTTTTTTTCTGGTGGCTCAACTATCCTTCTGAACTTTGCTTTAAAAAAAAACAACAATGCAAATTATGTGAAGCATAATTAAGTTTTTAAGGGTCATTATTACAAATTACCTATTATTAAAGTTAATATTTTAAAACTAAAATATCAATCTTTAGGTTAGGACATTAAATTAAAAATATCGAAAAGTTAAATATCGAAGAGCTTTAGCCAAAAACCGGTTATTTGCCCGCAAAATCCTAACTTTAACTATCGAAATTTGTAGTAAAGGGCCAAAATATAAAAACCAATCACTAAGTAAAAAACGCTGAAAGCCATTTGCTAACTAAAATTAAAAAAACAACAAAACAAACAATTTAAATATCTTCCATACTGCAATTAGTAATCATTAACTTTTGAAATTTGTGTGCTTGTGAATGTATTTGATTTGATGTTTAATAAATATTAAAAACAACTATTATCCTTTCCTAAAAAAGAAATGCTTCCTTTCACTACAACTAAATAATTAAGATTTATGCAAATATATAAGAAAATAAAAGATTAAAATTTACCTTAAGGATAAAATTAAATTTGCATGTCATCACATCATATATTTTTATTAAAAGCATAAACACACATTCTCATTTGCATATCTGTGAATGTATTTATCTATTTGTTTTTATATCTGCATTTTGTATATCGCATTATCGTGATATTTAAAATTTAATTTACTAAATGGTATTTTAACACTTCGAAGCAAAAACAAAATGAATGAATAATACAAGTACACAAAAAAGCAATACGAAAATAATACTGCTTGTGCAATAAATTAACGAGTACTTTAAACTTTTATCGAGTATTATGCTCAAAATGGAAAGTTACAGTGGTGTTGATAAGTAAAAATAATTAATAAAAAGTTTTTGCTTGTTATATATAAAAACAAAGTTTCATTACATGTCCTCTTTGATTATAGAAAATGTAATGAAATATTTCATTAATTCAATGAAATATTCAATTTATTTAATATAATCAATGAAATGTTGTCATTACTTGCGAAATATTGATTTATTCTCCCAGTACACTTATGACCACTTTTTAACTTCGTATTGTAGATAAGGAAAACCTGTTTAAACATTGTCGTTTATAAGATTAATAACGAATGAAAAATTAAGCATTTTTTGACGACTAATTAAATTTGGTAATTTAATCTCAGTAGTTTTATTGGATAAGTAGGCAGAGCATTATGATTTCTTACATAAAATATGAGAAACTGCTATATAAAATAGCACAGTATTCGTGGATTGGGCAGCGTATACTAACGGCCAAAAAGATTTTTGTCAACTCTGACAGCGATCATTTATTGATTAAATACTAATTATGAGAAGCGTTTTAGAATTTTTGTCTGAGTTTTTTATACGAAGACATTTTCAATCCCGGCATCTCTCTCTCCCTTATTTCTATGCTTACAAATTACTTTTTTACAATTATGCCAGGCCATCATAGATTTAGATAGTTGCCAACATTAAGTGCTTTACTTGATTTGAATTCATTTAGCACAGAAAGTGTTGAACTGTATTGATTACACGTATGAGTGTGTCTTTGCAATGCTTATTGCGAGTGAATTCAGTAAATCGAAAGTGTAATTCGAAGCCTCTTTGCACTAGATTAAATTAGGGTGGTGTTTAACAGTTGTTTACATTAAGGCAACACACATTTTAGCAAAACCACATTAAAAAACTTCACTAAGGCTATTGTGAGATAATAATTAAGAACATACATATATATCGTCTGATTTGATCTGATATTATACGAATAGTCAGCAGTATTATCACACTGAGCGTTAAAATAATTAGATTCAAAAAAATCAAAAAGAAATAATTAAGTTTGCTTTTTTATCTACTAAAATTTTTTTCAAAATTTCTGTCATGTTATATTTAAGTTAGTTATACAAATTTTAGATTTTTTGTGAAATTAAAAATTTTTAATTTATATTAAATGGTGTTTAAATCTTTTTAATAAACTAATTCCCGTTATTACAACTTTCCATAGTTAAAGTTAGGATTTTGTGAGGGGCAAATAACCGATTTTGGCTAAAACTTTGGAACAAAATTTGAGTGCATAGTTAAAGACACATTATCTAGTATTTAACTTATCTATATTTTTTATTTAATGTTCAACTAAAAGCTTTATATTTGACTTAAAAAATTTTAACTTTAATTATCGGTAACTTGTAATAGTGACCCTAAATATATTAAAAGTTATATTGGTAGATTTCTGTATATTTCAGCCTGAAAGTGTGTAGTATAGTGAATTATTTATTTAAGTACTTACCATTTAAAAATTTTAAAACGCAAGCACAAGCACAGTCAACTAAGTTGTGCTGGATTTTGAAGAGTTGATTTGGTATCATGAACAATCTAAGCTTTATCTAGTGGCTTAAAGAACGCGTGCAGCATGACACATTTTTAGTGGTAGACAAGTATATAAATAAATACCGCATTGTGTATTATCTACACAAACATACACACACACATGCTCATACACATTTGCAGCTACTTATTTTACTTTTGAAATGTTTATTTAAGAGTTTGTCACAATATGTGTGAGCTTGTGTATTTTAGATGCTTGCGGCCACACTTTGTCATACTTAAACTGTAAAATTAAATTTCATCAGTAAACACGTACAATAAAGCGATTGCGGAAAAAGATTTTCAATTACTTAAATTTCAAATAAATATTCCTGCGGGCTGTTTATGCCAACAAAATCAACAAAATACTGAACGAATTAAATCTTATTGTCTCTTTCTAAATTCATTTAAAAGTTTATATGTTTATTCACTTACTTGTGCTTGTATAGTTTTAAATCTTTTTTATATTTATTAAAAAATATAAAAAAACATTATAAAATGTATAAGAAATAATACTAGATTCACTATTTTGTGCTATAATTAAGTATCATGGAATTTGTAAGTTAACACACTTTAAGACTGTTTAGTGTTTTTTACTGATTATTCCCTATAACTCAAGAAATAAATTCAAGAAGAAAGAAAAAAAATTAGTCCCCTTCTCAAAATCAATGAAATAAAAAAGACATGAATTTAATTTATATTTATTATAATTCGCAGGCAGAAATGGTATTGCTTAAAGAAAGAAGGACGTTACAATTAAATTTATATATATTTCTTGGTAATTGTCAATTATAATAGTTTTATACTAAATTAAGAAAAATTATTTTAGCTTTGTGTTTGCTTTAAAAAATATTTACAAAAAAATTAAATGAAATTTAATCTGAATTATTGGTTCCTCAGATTTTTTTTTTAAATATTTAAAAGTTGTACCTAATAGAGAGAGAAATGATAGTACGGATTTAATGGTTGTTTTTGTTCATTTAATTTCTTGATATTAAACTCAACATTTTTAATAAAATAATTTAAAACAAAATTTTAATCAATATTTTGAATTTCTTTTGAAAGCTTTTAAAGGTTTTTATTCACAAAGTTTTTAAAACTTTGTATTATTGATATAAGAGAAAAAATTATAAAGAGGCAAACATTTTTGAAATATCAAAATATTCCACAGGTATTTGAAAAAATGTGGAATTAAATTTTTTTCTTCTTATTAAATGAAAACGTTTATGTTTTTTAAATTCTATCAATAATTTCGCACCCAAAATAAAGCAAAAACAAAATTTTAAAAAACTTAAAATGGACTACAGAGTAGTTATGAGGTGCTGAATTTTTCAATTTCGAATAAAATATTCGGATTCGGAATACAGAACAGCACTGATACAATTCAATATTCAATTTTTGACAATTGATATTATTTTTTGAAATGCAGAAAGATTGATTTTAACCCCAGACAGTGCTTTGGTGGAGCAATCACTCTGGAATTATTCCCTTTTTTGCAGATTAGGTTATTCAATTTTAGTTTTAGCGATATCTCTCATTTTGAGTCTGACAGTTTAATATTACATAGGAAGAACAGAGCCATCAAAGACTGCGGATGCGGATGAACAGCTTTTCAGCTAAACATCGTTTGGAGGAAATAATAAGCGATGAATAAGTAAGAGTTGGATGTAGTTGTGAATTGGAAAGAAGTAGAATTGTGTCTAGTCGAAGACAGATAGAAGATGATGGCATGACATGGACAAACCACAATAAATATACCCCGAAATAATGCGAAAGGAGAGGAGATAAGGAGGATAACTTGGTAACATTGTTACTCTCTCATTTTGCCCTTAATTTAAACCAATTAGAAAATTATATTTTCGGAAACAAAATACTATTTTTTTATAATTTTCATTTACAAAAGCTTCTACTAACACATGCAGAATTTTCCCAGCAAATTTTGTTTTATTATTATTTAAATTTCTATTAGATATTTGTACTTTGAAATAATTATAAAGAGTGTACGAAATCTAAATTATTTTTTTATTAAAGTTTTTTGAAAAAATATTGCAAGGTCTCAAATACCTCTAGCAGATAACAAAACTTCAGAAAATCTTATTCAAAATTATTTTTTATTCTTTGCTAAGAAAATAAATCATAATATCAATTTTAGTCCTACAAAAACATGTTGTTACATCTTCTTTATCTTTGTAACAATATTCTACATTTAAGAGTAAATATTACCAACGACATCTAACAAAATAATAACAAAATGAATTTGAAATAGACATTAAGTTAAATGCTCATTAAATTTACATTAAAGTCACTTCAACTGCAATTGCAAGCAAATTGAGAGCAAAGAAATATTATCAAGAGCCAAGAAATCAAAAGGGAAGCTTCAAGAGTAGGAAAAAATAGTTATGTTCAATGAGACACATACACACAATAATACTTTTCAGTTTATATAAACAAATTGTAAACATGCTAATGCTAATGACATTGCAAATTTACTTTACAAAGTTGTTGTCTATATAATTTTCTATATATAAATACCAACAAAAAATATTCAAATACTGTATGTGCATGCATGTATGTACGAGAAAAAAGAAAACATTTAGTGTCAACTAAAACTAAACACAAGTACATATTTTTTTTTTATTTTTAATATTTTTTTTTAAATCACTTCCTGCTGACTTGTTGTTGTGTTAATAAAAAACAAACGTATACATAAAACTTTAGTTATTTATTTGCAAATTAGTTTTTCGTTTTGGTATTTCTGAAAATAAATAAAGCAACTAAAGTAGTACAACGAAATAAACAGAAAAAACACCAAAGTTTTCCAAATGTTAAATCAAATGACAATAGAAAAACATGAAAATAAAATTCAAGTTTGCTTGCATAATTAGAAAAGTTCCTATAGATACTCATTTTGTTGGTTTTAGTGTTTATTTGTTTATTCTGCTTAAGAAACAAAATAAGTGAGAGTTTGTTGGTTTAAATAAAAACATAAATTAAAATGAAAAATCAAAATAAGAAATTATAAAAAAAAATTAGTTTAATCAAATCAATCGACTTTTAAATAAATTTTTACTTAGGAAATCATTATTTAGTGAAGCCTTTACAAGATGTAAAGATGTAAAAAATCCTTGAAGCCAGCCAGACTTTTGGCATACGTTTAGCTACTGAACATTTTAACACTCAATTTAACTCCAGATTGACATAGTGTCATAGCATCAGTAGTTTGGCAATGTATTACATCACTGAATCTCCTTGTAAAAGTTTTGTTTAATAAAATGGTTCGAATGAATTTTTTAAACTTCATATTAAAAGTGTTCAGGTGATCTTTGACTTACTGCATATGAAGTTTGTTAATTGTGCTTTGATAAATTTAAATATAAATAAAAATTAATCAAAGGCGCCATTAAGTGGCTAATGTTTTATGGAAAAAAACAACACAAAAACTTGAAAAAAACAACAAATAAACTATTTAAAATGGCTATTTTATTAAATTTATTGTTATATCGATATTTCACTCCAAATTGTGTAGCTTCTTCAGGATATAATATCAATAAAAAATATATTTATACACAATACGATTTCAAGCTTAATAAGCTAGCCGTTTCAATTATATAATAATTTTTTGTATTTCATTTAAGAAGAATGTGGAAAGTGAAAAGTATGACTATGTACATAAGACTCGCCTGAAGAGAATCATTTAATTTCTTTTTATTTAAAAAATTTCATTATAATTAGTACCTATTCCTTCTTCAAATTTTGTCATAATTTGTTATTGCATACAAATAAATATGAATGGCCACAAAAAATATGCAAAACCACTCATAGAAATATTTAGTATAAAAATAACTTCCTTATAACGGAGCTTGACCATTTTTAATAAAATTCTTTTTTTTTTTTAATGAAAAGCCATCTTTGCATGATTGTACTCATTTTTTGTGTGTTTGTTCCAACTCTTTTGTTTGTGGGAGATCTCTCTGTCTCAATTTGGCTATATCAATTGTGTATTTGATTTCTCTCTCCTTCTCTGTCTCTCGCAGAGAGCTTTAGTATAATAAAATGCAGTTTACTTGCATATAGAGCTATAACTCATGCCTATAGCTAGATTTTTTCTGTTGTTTTGTTGTCTTCTGAAGTAGAGAGACATTTTTGGGATATTTTGTTGTTTTTTTTTTCATAATGTGTTTCATAAGCAGTTACTTTTTAGTAAACTAAACCAAAAACAAATATATGAGTTGCCTTAATTTGTCATTACAAGAGAATTTGTTTGATGGACAAGTATAAAAATGGATGATGAGTTAAGAATGTTAAAATGAGTGCAAAAAATATTTAATAAAAAAATTACTTTGAATTACAGGAGTTTGTTCATATTTTTTAAATATAATTGAAAGTAAATTTTAAATATTGAAATTACCAGAGGCTAGATAATAATTAAATTTAATAATAATTTTTAAATGACAGAGGTGAACACGAACTTTTTAAGGTTTAAATTTTCTAATAGTTAATTTTATTTGAACTTTTTCTTTTAAATAATATGACTATTTTATTAAGCTTGAGATCTTATTTTTAAAAAAATTTATTTTTATATTGATAAATTTTTTAAAACTAAGACCACAAGCTTAATAAAATAATCATATTGTTAAAATTTTTTTTTTAAATATTTTTTTTTTTTAATTCCAGTGAACAACATTTTTCTTAATATTGATACCTGCAAAAAATACACCAAGATCGAGGTGTGGTGCCATGAATTAGTAAGGATGAACACTACTGGAATATCTGATTTCAAAAGTTAATATATGGTTGCTTCTGATATTGTGGGCTAATTTCGACATACTTGTTGGCATTGACTGATTTCAAGGGAATGACGAATATCTAAGAAACTCTCTTAAATTACAGTTTAAATGCTTAAATTTAAAAAATCTGCATAAATCGGAAGTTGATATTTTAAATCAACTTAAAAACGCACAAAATTATAAAATATATTGAAGTCTTTTTTTTTAACAACATCGGGGAATGATGAACTTAGGTCTGAAAACTCATTAGGAAAGAGAAAACACGACTGACTTTATTTTATTTTAAAAATATTGTTGCCGAAAATTAATCAATTTAAAGAAAATTATTTTCAGCAATAATTGAATTATTAATTTTTTTTATTTTTGTTAAATAATTAAAAAGAATGGCCGAGTTTAAAAATATGAATATTTAGCTAATACAGTTAACTTGTTATTAATTTTATTAATATTTAATATTTTAAACTAATTCTAATAGTACATTTGCTAACGACCACTGGTAATTTTGACCATCGGCTCCCAGGGTTTGTGCAGGAATCCAACCTGTGACAGCACGCTACCCATCATAATTAAAATATTTTTGAATTCTGTTTTTTTTAAATATTTGAAGTATTTGTTAATTTGTTTTTAAATTTTATAGGTTTTGTATCACTGGCAGTTGTTAAACAAAACCACAGAAATTTTTTACAATTATAAAATATTACCTTTTTTGTTTGCGGCAGCGCCTTCAATATGAACAACACAGCACACCAAATATCTCTATATGAATGAGTGTTTTCTTTTTTGTTTTTCAATTATATTTTTTAAATATATTTTTTTGTTTGTTTGTTTAATTCTTTTGGCTTTTATTGCTGGTTTTCTAGTTTGTATAATAAATAAATTTAAATAATTTAAAATTAATGTGGTCGCAAATATGAGTTGAACAATAAAGCAATTTTAAAAATCATGTACGAGTATTTATTTATCATGGAGATATAAATATTTAAAACAATTTATAATATTTGTGTTTTTTCTTTGTGTTGAAAATTAAATGAAAATATAGTAAAATGCAATAAATATTAATGGAAATATGATTTGAAATATACAAATAAAAAAAAAATTAATTCTTTAATTACTAATTGGAAGCTATTTAAGCAATATTAAATGAAAATAATAATTTAGAAATTCGTTTACATAAATATTTTAAATATATTTAATTGAATAGGTCATATTATTATTTTTTGTATATTTGTAGGTTTCATTATCATCAAAAATAGCAATTTCAATCATACCGAATATCATTGGATAAAAGATCGTTATATTCACATGTACGATGCCAGTATTCGTTAAAAATGTTATTGAATCGCACTAATGTTAATAATACAAACAAAACTTTAATGAAATATCGATAAAACAACAACACATATACACCTAATTCTCTTTTTACAGGATAGATATGTTCCAAAGAATATTTCTGTAAAAAAAAAAATTGTGTAAAAAGAGAATTATTAAAAAATCATCTTTTGAATTATAAATTATTTCTGAATTAAACAAAACAGTTTGTGTAAAAAAAGATTTTTTTTTTTTTAAATTGGGTTAAATCAAATTTGTGTAAACAGAGAATTAAGTTTATATCAAGATTATTTTTTTAATTACTTAAAACTCCTGAAAATCATTATAAAAATATAAAGTTCAAATAATGAATAAAATTAATTATTAAACATTAAATATGCGTTATTTTAAAGGTTGTTTTTGTGTAAAAAAACTTGTTTTCAATTACTCCAAATGTTTTCATTTAATTTAATTATAACTATTTACAGTCAGGTGATAAATAATTGCGCAAGAAAATACTTTTTTTTTTATTAATAAATTCAATAAAATTGAAATCATTTTCTAGCTAATTCTTTTCTTCTGTGTTAAGTTTTTGTTTTTAATAGTTCATAACAATTGTAATTCTTAAACGATTTTCAATTTTTATTATACGCAAGCAATGGTGGTAGATACTTTTATTATTTTCATTTATCTGTTATATTATAAATATTCTTTTACTTTAAATACTCAATAAACTTTTAAAGAGAATCATTTCCTTTTTGTTGAATAACACAACTCAACACATGGCATTTATTTTAGCTTGACTACAATTTGCTTTTAAATGTTTTCTTTACAAATTTAAATATTTCTCGTAAGCATTAAACTTATTGTATAAGTATTGAAACTTTATCCTTCACTGAGTATTATTATGCACACTCGCACACCCACTTCTCAACGTTTGTAAGAAGTGTGCTTAATATACATTGTTGGTATAAGAATTTATTTTGCAAATGCTCTCTTTTACAGAAAGTGTTGATATTGTAATATTATAATTGCTTTACAAATGGTTTTTTTTATGAAATTATTTTGCCTCTTTTCATATTATTAAATGGTGTTGCAAAACTTTTCTGGCAACATATTGCTTTTAGGCTTACCACCAAAGAAATTTGGTTTCTTTATGTTGCAGTTATTGTCTTGGTTTTAAAACTTTTATAAAATTATTATTAAGAGGCCTATAGATATATTTAACAATCAACCGATAAAGTTTTAAGTATTCAAATAGATACTTATGTGAGTGTTTAAAAAAATTCTTTTAATCTGTGATTGAATTTTAAAAGCCATATAAATGTTTAATACATACTCATACATAATTTATGAAGATTTTAGATTAATACTAGCTTCTCTTATAACCCGCATTTTTTAACTAAATGGCCAAATATCTAATTTTTTTAAAGTTTATAAAATTACAAAGCCTTTTTATAATCTAAAAATTGTTGGTTTTCTGTTTTCTTCTTGTTAACACGCCTAAAGTTTTTAATTAAAAAATAAGTTATAAATAAGATTCAAGTATTTTAAGTAAAAATTGTAAATAAATTGATTCATTTTAATAATAAGCCATATTAAAGGAAAGATTTTTCGATAGGAAAATCTGAGAGGTTTGCTTCCAACTTTAAAAAATCATTTCAAAATGGCTTTATATATACCTCACTATTATCAAACAAGTTAAATTCGGCTGTAACGAGTCTTATATACCCTTCACTGTGTTAGCGAAATATTAATATTTTTCACTTTCCACAGCCTTCTAAAATATCAAAAATATACAAAAAAAAAAAAAAAATTAAGTGAGTGAAGATAAATATATCGAGTTAAATATGTTTTAACGTAACCCTTAAAGTTTTTTAGTATTTCTAAATATATGTTCAGTATTAATGACATATTTATCAAATACGTCTTACGGCACTAAAGATATATTTTTAGTAGTAGTTTAGAGGAGGTCGTCTAAATTGGTAACCTACCCAATTGATATTGCTCTGAGGAATAGGGTTGTTTAAGCTTGTAATCTATCACCCAAATACTCAGAAATTACTTTGGACTCTCGAAAAGTTTAAAACCTACAGATTAAATTCCTATTTTATTTTGATAATTTTCATGGGTATAATCTCAGCAAAGTGGAGAATGGTAAAAATTCTTCAAAGTAACAGCACTGGGGTATATGAAAATTTCAAAAAATTTTTAAAAATTATCCAAAGTAATTTCAGAGCAAATTTAGACGATCTCCCCTTTAAAATGCTATATATCTCATCTTGCAATCTTCTATAGTTCGTTCGGAAGTTAAATATTATTATTGGGAAGTTTCCATATACTCCAGTGCTGTTGCTCTAAGTGATTTCATCAACTTTCCAACGAACCATTAAAGATTGTGAGATGTGACACATAATTTTAAAGGGACGACTGTAATCTACCGCCAAATTACTCTGAAGAATGGAGAATGGTAAAAATCCCTCCCACTGAGGTATATGGAAATTTCAAAAATTTCTTAAAAATAGACCAGAGTAACTTCTGAGTATTTGGGCGGCAGGTTACAAATCTAGATGACCCCATTCCTAAGAGCAATATCACTTGGGTATATGGAAATTTAAAGAAAAACAAAAATAATTCAAAGTAATTTCTGAGTATTTGGGCAGTAGGCTACCAATCTCGACGACCTCCACTAAACTACTACTAAAAATATATATTCCATTAATACTGAAAACATACTCGTATTGAGAAATACTAAAAAAACTTCAGGGGTTACTTTAAAACATATTTAATTCGGCATATTTATGTTCACTCACTTGATTTTTTTATTATGTTTTTGATATTTTAGGAGGCTGTGGAAAGTGAAAAATATTAATATTTCGGTAACATAGTGATGGTTATATAAGACTCGCTACAGCCGAAGTTAACTTGTTAAATTTGAGTTACTTGTAAAAAGTCGGTTTTTCATACCTTAAGGCACTTATAAACCACTAACTTAGTTGAATATCAACCGATTTTAAGTTTCTAGGCGGACTTAGAAAGAAAACATGGTATACATATATAACATTTAAGTAAACTTGAGAAATCTGTGTGTATTTCTCCACCAAAAAAAAAAAAATTTTTAATTTTTTCGTAATTTTTCAGCCTTGGAGACGTTTCTGTTATTGTTGCACTTTGTGATAATTTTCTTGGTAATCACAAAACCGACGATGACACGGTTGTTAATAAATTTTTAAGTGCGTATGGTGAAAAAGCCTGCAATACGTCCATATAAATTAATTTCCTGCATACACATCTTGACGGAGGTCTTCTGCTTTTAGTGTGAAACACTTTTTTTTTTTACGTGAATATTTGCAAACACAAGCATGAATAGTGAAAGTATAATTAAAATGTGTGCTGTTTTGCTTTTCAACAAAAAAACAAAAAGCAAAAAAAAAAAAAAGTAAGTACTGTTTTGCTTGTCGTTGATAATGATTTTTACTATATTGAACCAAAAATATAAAAATAAAATTAACGCTTGTGAAACACCAATATGATAAAACTGGCATAATTTTGCTTTCTAAAGAGGCTATACGATACAACTTCTATACAATTGCATGCACATCATCAACACTTGCTTGCTTTTCACTTCAATAATAGTTATACTCGCACCAGTCAGGCACTAAGCCACTTCGGTCATTTAGTCATATTTGATAAAAAAAAAATGTCGTTGAAAACAAATCTTTTTCCAAGTTCGCTGATGATGTCAGTGTTGATTTTGGTTTTGGTTCGCCGGTTGGCTGAGTTGGTTGTTGTTTGTTTGAAAAAGTTTTTCTTTCAACTGATTGCACTGAACATTATTTGAAAATATTCACACTTTAGTTTTATGTTGATGCTTCAATAAACACATACAGAATTTCACAAATAGTGAAAATTACTTTGATATTTTTTGTTAGCACAATATACAGTTGGCGTATGTGTGAGTGTATGTGACTCAGTTAGCGCGAGTTGAGATTTTTTTATGCAGTTCAGAGAAAATGTGTTTGTAAAGTTTAAATGTGGCACAAGTTGTTAAGATAAGAGAATGTCTACAATATTTCTGTAAAAACCAAATTTAAGTTTTTTATTCCGTTTGTGATTCCGTTTGTAATATTGCCACCCTATAGAAAATATATGCTTATGAATAGCGAAGTCGAATAACTGATGTCCGTCTGTCTGTTGTATGTGTGTCCTTATAGTCGTTGAAATCAACTTTCTAAAAGTCCTAGGTATCGTATAGAAAAATTTAGTATACCAGATTGCCAGTTGTTATTGTCTTCAAGTTGCTACTAAGATTCAGTCCAATCGGGTCAAAAATTGCTGATCTATGAGTCAAAAGCCGTCTATTTTTTGACCACTTTATGAGTGGGGTTTTTGCGTATTTTCTCTAAGCTGCAAAATGGAAAAACCTGGTATGCAGTTTTATCAAAAATCATAGTCATAATATCTGTACAAAAAATCAAAAAATGATTGGTTCACCGAAATTTTAGATTTTCATTTATTTCTGCTTTGTTTTTTATAGAAATTTTTATGCGCGAAACAAGTCAATTGGTTTTATATAAGCCTGCATGTTGCAGGAGCTAGAAATTAAATAAGCTGAATTGAAAAAAAAAATACATATAAAAATCAAAATTTAACATACAACAATAAAGTTAGTAAAAATATTAAATAAAACTTAGAGCTTAAAATTTACAATTTTCTTGATTTTTTATTGCAAATATAATTACAAACATTGCTAAAAAACATAAAAAACAAAACCTAAAAAAAATTAAATTCGGCTGTGCCGAGTCTTTACAGTGTTAGCCAAATATTAATATTTTTCATTCTCTACATTCTTCTAGAATATAAAAAATATACAAAAAATTAAGTGAGTGGAGATAAATATGGTTTTAACGTAGAACCTTACGTGTTTTAGTATTTGTAAATATATTATCAGTATTAATGGCATTTCAATCAAATACGTCTTACATCACTAAATACTTCTATATATATATTTTAGTAGTAGTTTAGAGGAGGCCGTCTAGATTGGTAATCTATTTTCCAAATACTCAGAAATTACTTTGAATTATTTTTTAATTTTTTTTTTAATTTACATACACCCTAGTGCTGTTCCCCTGAGGAATTTTAGCAACTTCTAGATGAGCCATAAAATGATGGGACACAAATCGTTTTAAAGAAAATTTTGTCTAAATTTGTAATCTACTGCCCAAATACTCAGAAGATACTTTGGGTTATTTTAAAATTGTTTTTAGATTTCTATATACTCCAGTGCTTTGTTCTGAGGGATTTTAACAATTTCCGTTTTGAATCATAAAATATAAACTTTGAAATCTTAAGGAAAAGCTTAGAATCTACAGATTAAATTGCCTTTTTGGTTTGGTAATTTTCTAGTGCTAAATCGGGAATGGTACATCGGCAAAATGGTGAATGGTAAAAATTCCTCAGAGCAAGAGTACTGGTATTAAGTAATTTCAACAAAATTTTTAAAAACAAATTCAAAGTAGTTTCTGAGAACTTGTGTGGTAGATTAAAAATGTAGACGACCTCTGCTTTAAAATGAGGTTCTATGATTCGCTTGCAAACTTGCTCAAAAAATCTTACATCAAATTGAAAAAGTACACTATTACTGAGACACCCATTACATATTTCAAAGTAAATAAAAAAAAAAACTTATAAATCAAATTGAAATAATAATTTATTTTATGCTTTTATGATAGATTTATGCCCACATTAACAATAACAATACAAACTATATGACTTGTAGTCAAAAGTAAAAGATAAAAATCAAAACCACACTCATAGAAAACACGCTGCTCTAACAAAATCAGTTATGTATAAATTTTCAAAATACATTTAAGCTACTGAAAATAAATATTGATCAGACAAATTAGTGTAAAAGAAAATAATGTAAAAATTATTGGTTTAAAAAAAATGTTTTCAAGTAAACCACATGGCTAATTTTGTCGTAGCAGAAACCACATATATATATTTTATTTGTACAACTTAAAGAGGCAGATGTGCAGAAAAAAAAGTTTTTTTTATCAAACATTTATTTATTT
Organism: Thelaira solivaga; assembly: GCA_947397855.1. Lineage (NCBI taxonomy): Eukaryota > Metazoa > Arthropoda > Insecta > Diptera > Tachinidae > Thelaira > Thelaira solivaga. Next base: position 17,718,458 of record OX377612.1, read on the forward strand.
GTTCACAAGCTGAGTGGAAGAAATATAAATTTTATGCTGAAGTTGGCAGCTTTAAGTAAAATGTAATAATTTAATTTATAATAAACGATAACATCCTTCTATTTAAATTTGTATTTTTATATCTGCGTTTTCATACGTATGCTGACATCATACTTTTTCAAATAAATTATATTTACATTTTTTTTATTCTTTTAAAAAATGATTTACTATTTCAAAATTTATTTTTATATATTGTGCTTTTGTTTCCTGTTATTTGTATTATTTTTTATTATACTTATGTTTTGTTTATTTATATTTTGTTTTTTCTATTAGGAGTTGAGTCCTGAAGTTTCCTGAATTTATGATTTAAAATCAAACCTGTATAGAGATTTTTTTTAAAAAAAAATTTTTTAATAAATAAATTTTTTTATTTTATAAAATTTTTTCAAAACAGAATGCAACTGGAAATACATAAATCTTGTTTAAATTTTCCGGTAAAACTAACAATTTTTTTTGAAAGAATTAGAATTAGAATGAGGAGCGGGAACAAGTCACCTGGTCACTGTATCTTTTTCTCAAAAGATTTTCATGTTCTAAAATTAATTTAATTTAACTTTAAGCATAAAAAAATTTTAGGTGATCATAAAAAAAATTATGAGTGAAATTTTTGCTAACAAATTTTTGTGTTTTTGAGTTTATCTTTTATTCTATAATTTTTTTGTTCAAGTTTATAACTGCTTTTGTTTGATATTTTGCTTCTGTTCATGTTCGCTGTGAAAATGATTTTTTTTTATTAATTGCCTGTTCGGTTTATGAATTTTGTAATTGAATATGATTTTTAGTTTTTTCTGTGGGTGCTTCAATAATCTTAAGAAACTGGTTATGTTAGCACCACAGTTGTTTCTATTTTATAAGTTTACAATTATTATTAGATCACGCTTTGTAGCCGTAAAATTTCAAAGCTTGAATTCCGTCATTTTTGTTTTTAAAACTTAGATAAATACGAATAATAGAAAGCTTATAATTTTTGAAAAAATTATTTTTGGTTGAAAATTATACTCAACTCTCTGTTTCAAATGAGTTATTACTGAAAAGAGTAATTTATTCATAATATGTCCTCTGCAACATCTGTGAAGACCTTGTTTTTTTTTATTATTATTATTATATTATTATTGAAAATTACAGTAACTATCCAAATCTTAACTGTTAAAAAATATAAAAAAACTTAAATAATTATTACCAATGCAAAAACTAGTTACTTATACTCAAATCTTAAGAATAAAAGAAATATTCTACGGTTAAATAAAAAAAAGTTATATTTCTCTTTTCACTAGACGCAAGGTATCACTTATCTTAAGCCTCCTGTGTCCCTCAAACTGTAATAGACCTCTGGCGAGGGCATTTGGATAGGTCATCAGTTTATGTACGTACTTAGTACAATGTGTTCCAATTCCCTCCCGAACCGTTGGAATTTCTAGATCTCTGTGGATGTTCTCATTTCTTATATACCAGGGGGCGCAGACTATTGTTCGTAATATATTCGACTGTCTTCTTTGTAACTTTTGGATGTTAGATGCACACGCAGTTCCCCATATCTGAATGCCATATGTCCAGATTGGTTTAATAATGGCTTTATATATATTCCAAAGAAAGAGATGAGCTTGTTTTCTTACGAAAAATTTAGTGGTAAAGCCAATTTTGAATATATTGGTAAAGCCAGTATTTGAGACAATTTCCATATTATAATGGTTTCTTTGGAAAAAAATACTTGAAATATTGTCGTTAATAAATGAAAATTAACGAAAAACAATTATTATACCCTTCACTGTAAGTAAGAAGGGTATGTAAATAACTATGAGATTTCGTTTGTAATTTCTACACTGTATTAATATCTCACTAACACAGTGAATGGTATATAAGACTCGACACAGCCGAACCTAATTTGTATTTATCTTTTAATTTTTAATGATGAGTGACACAACAAATTTTTATAATTATCTATAGACGGCATTGGGTGCCGACTATTCGTAAATTGTATTTTGCCAGTTGTCGGCAGAACGTTTTATTGAGCAATATCAACAGTTCGAATACTGGATCATGTTTTTGGAAAAAAATTTAAAGGCAAAATTATATGCCGAAAATAGTGGTCCTACTACTACTACTGGCAAATTTGGTTTATTTTTAAAAATCTATAAATTAATAAATTTTTATAAAATAGTTTTTAGAAATAGCTTAATACATTAAAAAAAATTACCCAAAACCAAAACCATTACAGCATGTTATCAGAGTAATACCATGATCATGTAAAAATTGGTACCAACTTGATAAAAGGAAACGCGTTAAGCTGCCGACTACGGCTACACTTAACCTATAACTAAATTAAATAAATAAAAGTATAATTTTTTTATAAATCTTGTTTTTTTTACCTTTTCTATCTGAAAATAAATAAATAAATATTTTAAAAGCTTAAAAAATAATTATTTATTTATTTTCAGTATAATTAGTTTTTAAATTTTTATTAATTGCATTATTCAAACTTACATGCTAAATTAATTAAAATTAATTTAGCTTCATTGTCAAAGTTTTAATTATTTCTCTCATCTGCTTGTAGCCAGTCCTACTTCCAAAAAAAAAAAAGCTAAAGGAAACCATAATATCGATACTAATATTTTTGTGAAGAAAATCTATCCAAAGTCGTGAACATAAATGAAGTGTTAAATGACAACATTAAAGTGGAAAAAACAATTTAACGTTACATTTGCCATTTGATAGAATTTTCATATAAATTCTTTTTGTTTTTTGCCCACATCATCTTATCATTGTTACAGTCACAGCTACAGTTACAGCTATAGCTAGAGCCATAGTCATCAGCATCAATTTTATATTTTCACTCAACGCCTTCTACAGAATTTTCGTCACAATTGTGATTAACGTCACGTTTATTAAGATTTAACAGAAGTAGGGTGATGCGGTAATGATAATTATAATGGGAATAATAATAATGCTGTTAGTGGTTGCCATCATCGTCCCCATTCTCATTTTAAAACTTTAGCAAAAAAAAATACAAACAAATTAAAATATTTTAATGAAAAAACTTTTTTACGTCACTTCAAACACAAGCCGCTTTTGTTTTAATAAGGAATTCTAACATCACAAAAAGAGGCAGCTTATTTTCGTAAGTCTGTACGAATTAAAAATACTTTAAATAAATAAAAAGCTGTCTCCCTGAACGACAGTTGCTTTACGTGTGCAATAATATGACATGTTGCTAGACTTCCACAGTATTTGTCTATAGATATATTTTATTTCTATTGCTTTTATAGCTACAAATAACAATAAAAACAAAATTTTGTTCTATATATAAATTTGTCAAAAAAAACAAAAGAATACATACAATCAGTACAAATAATAATTTATTTAGGGGTAACACGCGTGCGCTTATGATTTATTTGTCTTAATATGAACTCAAAATGTTTAATGTCATGTTCAGCAGAAATTTCTTTTATCAGGAACTAAATTTATGCTTACAAGATAGTGGTTTTAGTAAAATCTTGCAGCACAAGAGGTACAAGTAAAAGAAAATTTTCGGAAGTGGATGGTAGATCAAGACAAGATGTTTTCTTTGAATTTTTACTTTAAGTGGGTTTAAAATGCAAAAAGTACAGTCCTTATGCTCGTCACAAACCAAAAAAAAAATTATCGTGATTTGGAAGCAAAAGCGACAATTGGAGGAAATTTATTACATTTTTGATATAAAAAATAAAATGTGTTTCAATACTCGTAGAAATTTATTCAGTTTTGTGTTTACACAGAACCATGAAATGGAGAGACTCTTTGCAATACAACTCTAGTTTTTAAATGTGCACATTTTTATCACAAGTGCAAACTAGTGTCAAATTTAAATTTATTGCTTACGAGAAGTACTAACGTAAACGAGAGCTCAAAATTGATATGTACATGCATCGACTGATATCCTGCTTTTGTGTGCGTGCACATAAACTTTGCGCACACGTAGTAAATACTTACTAAAAGCTAAAATAAAGCAAAAACCCAATCATTAGCTAAAGCTGTTGAGTAGCGAGTTAAAGCTTCTTAGTTACAGACTTCCTGGCTTGAACACTGTTAGAGCTTTAAATTAAATTAAAAAAAAAATTAAATAACTTTTTGTATTTTTTCTATAGAACAGCAATGTTATGCATAAAATAAGTATTGCTTGGTAGCTAAAGCTATTGCTTGTAGGAGGCTTATCGTGAACAAAAACCATGCCTTATAAATGAAAGTAATGTATGCCCTATAAAATGGCTTTTGGCCAAGCACAATTTTTGCTTAGAATGGCCTCTGCAGGTTATGTAATAAAGACAAAGAGACAGCAAAAAATAAATTATTCCACTATAATGGTCTAAATTTTAAACGCCTTTGTGACTTAGAAGATTATTTATCACAAAGCTAAGTGGTTTAGTGCTTACGTATTTATAATACTAAAATTTTTTTAATTGTTATTTTAATAATGTTTCATACTTAGCTGGTAATAGGATACTCTAGATTCAATTACCACATGAGTTGTAAAGGATAATGCCCGTCGTTCAACTCGAAATTGGTAATAAGAAATTGCTGAACTCATTCTATCCATTTATTATTGGATAGTAAAATACATAATCTGTGTAAGTCTAAAATGAAAATTCTTATTAAAATCAAATTTATATCAAGAATGTAACTTCAATAACAAAAAAATATGCTTTATCCTAAACCAAAATCCACATGATATTTTTTACTATTCTGTAGTGTGCCATAAGACTTGTTGCTTTCTTCTACTCTTAGGAACAAAAAGAACAAAATAAAATAAATTTCTTTAAATTCACACAAATTTAAAAACGTAGAGGCATACGCTACTTTAAAAGTTAAAGTAAAAGAAAGACATTAATGGAAAGAAACCAAGAAAAGTATTTTTGGAATATTTTCAGTGACACAATAATCAAGTCAAACTGTTAAGTATTTAAATTTTTCTTAGGGGCATATGCCTCGTCTTATACCAAATTTGTAAATAGTGCTTCTTACTGCACAGTGGGAGTTGATTAAATACAAAGCAAATAAAGGAATTTGTATAATAAAACATATATTTTAAAAACGATTGCCACTGTAATGGTTGCTTTTTAATTTGTTGTAAGCTAGCAAGTAATGTATTATTTCATGATGACTTTTCTGTGTGGCGTTATAATGTGATTTGAGTGTATTACTCTGAATATGTATTGGTAGAAGAATGTAAGTGATGTGCGGGCTTATGTTTGCTTTTAGTAAATTATTTTCTTAACGCAAACAATAACAATTTATTTGGCGTTGTTAATAGGTTGTAATTATGTGACAAACTTTTTGACAGCCAACCCTTTTTATATTTGCTTCTTTCCTTTGCTTGCTGCTTAACTGCAAAAACATTTTGTCTTCTCCCTTTTGTATTTATAAGTACGAGAATACTTTTGGAATTCTATGAAATTTTATAATTGCTGGGTGACAAGCAGTTAGTTGTTGCTTGTGTTTTCTTTGAAGGCGAAAAAAGATTAAAAGTGGTTGGCATTATTTAGAAAACTAGTGTTTTAGATGTCTTTAAACAAACAAAATAATAAAAAAAATGTTATTTTCTGTTTTATAACTAAAACTTACAAATGTTTGTAAATAAATTTATGACGTGTTAATTATGGCTTTTAAAAGGGTTACACTTGTTGTTTTGTATTATTAAAATATGCTCATAAAACAAAAGACAATAATAATTAAAATGTTTTTAAATCTTTGCAGCTGGGTTTAGTTGATTAGAAAACACAGTGTTCCCATGTTACAAAGGTACTTTTACAACTAAGTTTTAAGTAATTTCAATGATTTATAAAAGGTTTCTTTTAAAAATTTAAGATTTTAAATATTTTTGCTCTTGATATTTGAATTTGATGTTATAGAAAATTAAAAAAGAAAGTCACCTCTTAATTTCATTTCATTTCTCAAAAAAAAAAACTTTATTTTCATTAATACACATACTCAACTTAAAACTACTGAAATAAGTAATTTTCAGCATCATTTATTTTTTTCTGGTTTTAGGATTACAATTTAATCATGCTTTAGTGTTTCCATTAAAGGAATTGCATTATAATGCATTTGCCATTAATTTACACTAAATCGTTCTGGTTATGACATGCAACAAGAGAGTAACAACAAGAAATTTTACAAGTTGTGATTTTTCCATTTAATTACACACTTAAATAAATGCAACGAAAAAGATTTATTTCTAATTTTTTTTTTTTTTTTTTTTTGGAAAGCAGCATAAGTTGTTGGCAAATTTGGGTGTAAATAACAAAAAAACAATTGAATGCTCAAATGTAATTTACAAAAAAGTATATATATAAATAAAACTATATACACAATTTTGTGTAAGAGGAGCCTTTACACGACCACAGCATGCGTACCGCCATCAAGAGTTTGTGCCAGCGGTCGTATATGTTCATTTTGTGTCTTTGTACACTGTGCTATAGCAATATCAACATACATATTTTGATATTTTGCTGGTATTGTGTATGGCAAAATTATCTCAGTAGAGGAAACTTTTCAAAGAGTAAATCTCCCGATACTACACATTAAAAATATAATTTATTGAAAATAAATGCATTTTTTCTAATTTTTATTTTTTATTAAATTAATTTTTAAACACTTACAACTCATAACAAAATATCTGCCGTTAATCGCAACGAGGTTCCAGTAAAATTTTTATAATGAAATCAATATTGTACCAGCTTGATGGTATGTTATGTGGTACGAGCTTATTTGGTTAAACACTTGATTATGCATGTATAGGCCGCTTAAGTTTTTGATAATCATACGTATGAGCAACATTATTTGCATGAAAAATAAAAAATTGTACATACGGCTTGTGCACAGAAAAGGCATTTATTCCTCATAATAACTAAAATTAATTTCCGTTTACTATTTTCCACTTTTATATTTTCATTCTCTTAACTATAATTTTTAAATTATTACATCTTTTTTAAATTAAATTAATTCCATAATAATTACTGAACTCTTTTGTTTTAGTTGGGAGTTGAGCTGTAGATCTTACAGATTGTATAATCAGTATAATTATGTTTCCACACTTATCGCCAAGCTTTAGAAAGATTTACCAAAAAGAAAACTAGTTGGTTAATAAAGGATTTAAATTAATAAAGTTTTTAAATTTAAGAAAATTATATTAACTAAAGTATCCTTTAGTAAATTTTAGAGTTAGATTCTGGCAATGTCATTGTTATGATTTGCCTTTTGTTATACATAAATTATTAGGTATTCGCATATATATTTTTTAGCCGTACGTTTTTTTTAATTAAGCCATAAAAAAGTTATGGGTTGATTATCGATTGCACCCACACTTAGAAATTCATTTCCTGTAGTCATATGTGGACTACTTCCCAGACAACTTGGGCCAGTTCGGCGCTAAGCAAGGCAAACATTTTAAGCAAGAAATGGTTGCAAAAATATAATAAACAAATTTAAGAATATTTTTCGTCACTTCACTGATGATGGTGATTATAAAAAAAAAACTGCCAAGCAAACATTTTTGAGTGAAATAATTTTTTAATAAAAAGTTTAATAACTCGTAAAATTTTTAACGGATTTAGAAAGAACAAGTTTTGTTTTACTCATTAATAAATATATTTTGAAAATTATAATAATTCCAAAAAATTGGTTGTCGAAAATATTTCTAACAGCAACTGAAATTGATAAATATTATTGACCCATTTAAAAAATTTATTATCTCTTTCGATATTTGAATTAGAAGATACTAATGACATATATTTTTCTAAAAAAAATGTTGCATATATTTCGCTTTCCAAGAATGTTTGCATTCTATTGTCAAAAAAATTTTAAAATGTTCTGTTCTCAACATGTTGCCTATGAAAGATGCAAAAATGGTTTATGTTGTGCACTCAATTCATAACCCCCCGTTTCCACATGCAAGTACAAGTTTGAAAAACTCAATACACTCTCACTTTTTCACTAACACACTCATATTTTTCGAACTTGCAGCTGAGCTAGCAACCAAATTCTCTTGCAAGTAAATTTTTGACACTTGCAGCAAGTAAATTGACAAATGAGAAGCCGTGCTACCGAGTATGACTTTTAAACTAATGTCTTAGTCTGTGGAAAAGTAGAAGTTAAGTTATTAATTGATATTTAGAATATTTAATAAAATTAATAAATAAAAAAAAGTTTATTAGTTAGTTTTATTTGACCTTTTTCTTTTAAATTATATGGCTGTTTTGTTAAGCTTGAGGTCTTATTTTTCAAAAATTTATTTTTATATCGATATTTCGCTCCAATTTGTTTTATAAATTTTTAATTATATCCTGAAGAAGCTACAAAAATTGGAGCGAAATATCGATATAAAAATAAATTTTTGAAAAATAAGACCTCAAGCTTAACAAAATAGCCATATTAAGTAAAAAAAAAAGAATATAATGACCCAGCAACACATTTAAAAGTTAAATTTAATTATCAGTTTCATATTTTTGACTTAAAAAAATACTAACAACAAAATTTTTAGTTGGTGTTCACGGTGTTTCCAACGCGGCAACACTTCGTTCATATATTTATATTCTCTATAGCAATGGCGTAGCCATTTTTTCATAAGAAGTGAAGCCGTTGCCGATATTTTAAAAATGAACTTGCACTGTTCTGTGTAGACACTCATACATACTTTCGACTATTTTTTCGGCTTTTTCATAGTTAATACGTATACTCAACTTGCAAGCAATTACTTGCATGTGGAAACGTGTGAGATACTACCCTTTTTTACAACTGTGTCAGCTATTTGTTTATATTTACAATTAAGTAAATTATTTAATTTGTATTTATATGAAAGAGAAGATTCAACATTTTCAATACTCTCAAAGAATTTTGTACATATATCCGAGTAATTTTTTCATTAATCCAATAAAAAAATTAATTATTTTTCAACCAATGACACGCCTCATTAGATCAATGAAAACTTTCATAAAATATATGAAACGTGCTCATTATACATATGACTTTTAACCGCAGATGTTGCGGTTCAATTTTATTTATTAATTATTTTATTGAATTATTTTCAATTGTTTTTTGACTCTGAGGGGATTTGAACTTGGGGTATATGCAATTAAGAAGCCATGAGGCTCAGTTGAATTTTATTGATTAAGTTTTTATTTTATATTTACTTTATTTATAAAGTTGCAGTAGAAAAAAAGAGAACTTTTTTCATTCTCACATTGAAATTATGAAATAATTAATGAAATATATCATTAGGCTAATGAAATATTTTTAATGAAATCGTTTCACTGAACTTATGAATCATAATTCTTTCAGATTATCGAGATATTCTTCATAAAAATTCATTATTGCTCAAATTCGAAGCAAAAATTTATTTTTATTTTATTGTAGATGCAAAGTTTTTTTTTTTTTTTTTTGTGTCAACTGTTTATCACTGGTGTTAACATAATTAGATTTAGAAAATCACTTTCAAGAAAATCACGTTAAAAATACATTAGACTTAAATGTTACATGAAAAATTTATTTTTGTTATATTGGAACTATAAAAATATATCAATTTGCTCAGTTTTAGGCAACCTGTTTAAAATATTACATAATTTTTAAACAAAATGTTTTTGAGAATAGAAAACGCCATAAAACATTTCGATTTGCAGTTGTTTCCATTTTATATTTACCCTAGATTTTGTTTAGTCAAAGGAAAGCAAGTGGAAACTGAATTAAAATTGTAATCTTTTTCAGTCAATATAAAAAATGGTCGAAAATAATTTTTCATACTTTTATTTTATTGAATATGTTTTGTTTTAAAGAAATTTATTAATTTTTATGTAAATAAATTTTTTTTAAAGCACCATACAACAATAAAAAACGATTATAAAAAAGTATAATTGGCACAGTTTAATAAAGTACTTTAAAATTTGTGATTTTAATAAAGGTTTATCAAAGCGTTATTAAGACTAAAAAGGGTTTTGAATATAAATTAAGCAATTTTAATTTAATAGCATGTTGCAAACTTATTTTAGGTTGTTTTGAAAAATACTATTAATAAATAACTCGTTTAATAACTTAACTTTCAAAATTAAATATATTTTTTTTTAATTTATGCATTAAGCAGAGGATACTTAGAACACTTTTCTGTTATTTCTTTTTTGAAACTTGAAAACTTTATACTAAACTTATTTTTTCCCACTGTGTTATGACATACAGCAAAGCATTTAATAACTTTTTTTGTTTGTGTAAAACAGTTTTTCTATCTTTGCTGAAATTTCAGAAAATGAAAAGAATTTCTTCTTCTTCTTCTTCTTTCTTTTTTACTGTAAAACTGTTGATTATTAAACTCATGATAAAAGCAATTCAGTATAACTCCAGTAAGTGCAAGCAACTGTGTAATATTTGTTTGGTTTAGTTTAACAAGCAAAACGTGACATCACGCAAGTTTTTAAAGCGTGTTATAAAGCCACTCCAGAGAATAAAAAAAATTAACAAAAATGTATTAAAAAAAAACTTAAAACTATTTTTTTAATTGTACTTGTAAGCCGTTGCTGTGTTTTAGTTTCTTATTTGTGTGGCTACAAAGGTTACATTTAATGGCTATATTTTCACTAGCCATTTAAATTTTAATTTTTTTTTTAATGAAAAAAGCTTTTATTTAAATCAGTTTTGGTATAAATGTTTTAATTTTTTTTAATTTTTCGTATATAAATACTTTTAAATATTTTCTTGTGTGTTTAGATTTTAAGTATTTTACAAATATTTTATTTTATTTAAAAAGAATTAAGTCAAATACATCAAACTTGGAAATAAAACCAACATAAAAATATTATCTGTACTGTTTTGCAACCATCATATAATGCATAGCTGTGGTCAAAGCGTTGAGCTACAGATGATGCCTCAAAGTGATGTTAAAATTTAGTTTCATTTAAGTGTGCAAATGCTTATATACGAGAGAATATTTGTAAACAGTGGAAATTCTATTGAGGGGACATAGAAAACATCACTGAAACTTGTTGGTATAACATACAGATAAGATCTTATGTGGGTTCCAAGCGAAAGCACTTTATTCAAACGGGTATCTTTAAAAAAAAAAAAAAAGTTGTCCATTATGAGAAGTTGCACTGTATATGTGTGGCTTTAAATGTTATTTTTTGTTTTTTACAATTTCATAAAAATATTTCAAACAATTTCTCTGTTGCAACACAAGTGGGTTTTTGTTATTCTAAACAGAAACCACTATTACCAACTAAACACATCCAAACGTATAATGGACGTAATATTTTTGTGAAAACGTATTTAGGGTAAGTGGTAAATTGAAATGAAAACAAAAGGCCTTCTTGAAAGTGTATAAAGACAAAAACATTGAAGTGTTTAAAATATGTGTTAATACTTTACTATAACTCAAAAAAAAAAAAAATAAAAATCACACTATCGGTTTCAATAACAATAGACTTTATTTAGGGCCTTTTACATTTATTTAAAAACCCGCTGTTAAGCTTGCATACAAAACTTTAATCTAAAAGTACCTGTACGAACGTTGAAACCAAAATGCGCGTTCATCCACAAAATATGGAGTTCAAATAAAAATAAAAACTAAAATTGCGATTCGTGAATGGTTTAGTAAGTACTTTTGTTGGTACGAGTATTTAGAATTTTTGGTGTGATGTGTGTGTGTGTGTGTGTGTGTGTTATGTATTTCTATTTTTTAATTCCTTTTTTATTTTTATTAATAACAATAAAATTTCATGTGAAGTAGTTGCATATAAATTTGGTTATAAAGTTATAACAATGTCTGGTTAGCTTATCTAAGCGGAAATATTAAAAAGTTTTTAAGAAAACTGAACAGAATTTTTAAATAAAAACTACATGGTAAAACTAAACACAAAATAAATAAATATTCGGCCAAACAATCAAAAAACCATTTAATATTTAGGTTTTTTTTTTAATTGCAATAATATTAAATTTTTTTCCTTTTGGCTATTTGATTTATTTATTCTTTAACAAACTATTATGAAATTAGATTCACATTCAATCAAATACAAACAAAGTAAAGGATGTCCCAGTAAATGTGTGCTTTTTCATACTAAAATAAGGATTGTTAACAAAATATGTTCCGATTAAGTGCGAAATAAAAAATCTATATTTGTTCAGTGGATGGTAGAGTAAAGTCAACATAAATTTTTGGAAAAAAGTCATCTTTTTCTATTAAACATATTTCTAACTTAAATTCTTTTTAAATACCCAAAATTGCCAAATTTGATTATTAAAAAATCTTAATGATATAAATAGCAAAAAATGCACTTACAAAAACAACTTTCCGTTTTTTAGGCTTTACTTTTTCGAATATAAGGCTGAAATTGTGGTGATTGTGATTGAAATTCGTTACAGGAACATGGGGAGGAAAAATGTGCTTTCAGCAACACAGTATTACAATTAATTTATTACAGCATGACATGAAAAAGTGCACTTTTGCAAGGACACCCATTAGCAGCAAGAAAGCATTAGCCTGTGTACGCATTAGGTTATAAAGGGTGTTTTTTTATAGACGTATAGAACTTTAAATTGTAATAAAACAACGATGGAATATTCGATGGACATGAATTTTATTTATCCGAAAGATAATCTTGTGGCATTACATTTTAAATATGATTTCTGGCATATGACCGCCACGGCTGGCTCGGATGTAGTTCAATCTGGACGTTCACTTTTCGATGACTTTTTCTAACATTTGTGGCGCATGTTGTCTTCCAAATGGTCAACCGTTTGTGGCTTATCCGCATAGACCAATGACTTTACATAGCCCCACAGAAATTAGTCTAGCGGTGTTAAATCACAAGATCTTGGAGGCCAATTCACAGGTCCAAAATGTGAAATTAGGCGGTCACCAAACGTGTCTTTCAATAAATCGATTGTGGCACGAGCTGTGTGACATGTTGCGCCGTCTTTTTGGAACCACAGCTCCTGGACATCATGGTTGTTCAATTCAGGAATGAAAAAGTTAGTAATCATGGCTCTATACCGATCACCATTGACTGTAACGTTCTGGATATCATCGTTTTTGAAGATGTACGGACCAATGATTCCACCAGCCCATAAAGCGCACCAAACAGTCAGTTTTTCTGGAAGTAACGGTGTTTCGACATACACTTGAGAATTAGCTTCACTCCAAATGCGCCAGTTTTATTTGTTGACGTAGCCATTCAACCAGAAGTGCGCTTCATCGCTAAACAAAATTCGCTTATGAAAATCAAAATTATGAACTATTATTTTCGAAATAAAATTGCACTATTTGCAAGCGTTGTTCAGGCTTGAGCCTATTCATGATGAATTGCCAAGCCAAATTGAGAATAAATCACTTGACAGCTGTTAAATCGGTCGTCATCTTGAACAGTAATGCCAAATTAAAGTTCTATACGTCTATAAAAAACACCAACGTTTTCATTGGTTGAAAAATAATGAATTATTCAACAAAAAATCTCCTAGCAAGAAGTTACGCCTCTCATACTTTAAGGTTTCATTAACAAAACTACAGAAACTAAACTGGTTAATTTTAATATTTCTTTTCTTAAAAACTGAAGTTGTTTCGTTCATTAATCCAATGAAAAATAAATTTTTTTTGCCGATTTCAATAAAATATTCATTAATTTATTGAAATATTTTATATAATTGATGAAATGTTGTCATTAGTCTAGAATAAGAATTAGGAGAAGGAATACGTCACCGGGTCACTGCGGTCAGAATAAAGCTTTTTGTTTAACTGGGCCCAGTCATTGATGCACACTATATTGAGAATTATTATTTGACCCAAGAATCAATAAGAAAACAGTCCCGAGAGATGCAAAAGAAAAAAGGCTTTGGTTCATGTTAAAAATGTAATGACATTTACAAAAAAAAAAAAATATTCTTTGCTGTTAAGGATATACTATATTAAACAAAAATTTTGTCAACAAACAACCTCTGATTGTATGCTTATTATGGATTGTTGTTTATATTATTTCACTTAATTCAATTAAAAATTTAAAGTAAATAAATTAACTAAAATATAAAAATAATTATTGCACAGTTTCCAGCTCTGTAATATTGATTTAATTTAAGTCTTAAGATGCTCAATATTTCGAGTTGCAATATTAAATAAATACATAATTTCTATATTTTTAATCAAGTTTTATTAAAGAAGAAAAAACACCTTTCCTCTCATTTTCATAAACCGCACCAGCCTAGCAAAACATAAAAATGTACTCATTCTATCATAACTTGGCATCAGACCTTTAAAAAAAAATTTTTATAAGTCTGATTTGAATATTTATTTTTTTTAGTCACCATTTCCACTATCATTAAAAATTTCCTCCCTATTAAACAATTGTTTACCAAAGTAAAACAAATCTACAGCGAATGTAAAGCAAATAAAAAAAATATACTACAAACAAAATTTTAAAGAAATATCCGGCATAACATTTTCTGCAAATTCTCTTGTAACATTATGTGCAATAAACTATAAAAGAACATGAACTTTGTACGCAGTACATATTTTTTATTTAATTTTTTCCACAGAAATTGCACTCAGATCTTTACTAAAGTTTGTTTAATACATTTTAGGGATTGGTTGCTTGTTGCATTTGCACGCACAAATAACTAAATGGTGTTTAGCACACCAAGAAACCAAACTTACAAAATCCTTAAGAAATAGTTTTGTATTTAACTTAGTAATAAAACGATTTAGTATAATATAGTTTAAGATAACATTTTAAGCTTTGGAAATTATTGCTAGCGTAAAGATAAAATAATTAAAATAATAGAGCTTTGGAAGTATGATTTTTTTAGAGAAACTCTGGAGTAAATAAATTTAAAAATCCTTTATAATAAGTAATTTTGAATGGAAAACAAAATCTGTATACAAATAAATTTAATCATTTTTAAACTTTATTAGTAAAATATAAATTTTAGAGATGCTGCAAATAAGAAAAATAATATAATACTAAAAAACAAATAAAGCTTGAAATAGCAGCAACATATACCTAATATTTTTAAAGAGTATTGAATGCACTACCAATAATATAACATTTAAAAATCATTGCAATTTCTTTGATCAGATTTTCCAGGGCTCATAGTACTGAAAACACAGTAGTACCAGAAACTTAAATACTTAATTTTAGCAAATCAATGAATGTATCTTTGTTGCTTTAGGCGAACGAAATTTTGGTCCACGCACAAAAAAAAAAATAGATCACAAACTATTACCTATTTAAACTAATATGGCATCATAATAATTAAATTTTTACTCATTAAGCAGATAATTATTAAATATCTATAGTTATATAATTAAATTCATAAAGAAAAGACGATTCTCACAAGTTTGATTCAACCGATTGATAACTCAATAAAAATAATTGTAAGCATTCGTTCAAAGCAATAATTTGAAATTTATGTGGAGGAATGAAACACTATTATTACAGTAGAAATATTGATTGTAAAATCGAATATGAAAGGAAATTCAATATTAACAAGCGATAGCGTTTTGCATTAATACATTTCTTGTTTAACTTTTTTGACATACAAAATATATAAAAGAGTAAAAATAAAAAGGATAAAATATATGTGTTTTGAAATAAAATAAAGTGTTAGAATTTACCAAAAAAAAAAAAAAATAATGGCATTTGCAATTGATAGATGCGGGCTGCTACGCATTTTTTTCAATGAGAGTTTATGTAGCATAATTCGTTTACTTTGGAAGGTTAGGTTAGGTTAACAGGTCGCCCGAAAGAAATAAAAACAAGAGCTGGGCTCACTTGGGTCCTCTGACGTGGTCCCTTTGTGATACCTGTATAGAGGAAAATGAAGAAGAGGAGGGATAGTAATAGTAGAGTGAAGGGAAGGAAAGAAGATAGAGAAAGAAAGAAAGAAAGTGAGTGAGACCGTTACACAAACCAACCAGTGCTTCTAATGAAGCCATATAGCATGTCGACACTTGTATTCGACAGCGCAGTGAGACCTTGCAGACGTCGCTCACGAAAGTGTGTTTAGAAAAATAAATGTACCATACATAGTAAAGGGTACCAAAGTAAAAATTCATCTTTTCATTTCATGTTGCAATAAATCGATTATTTCCCTGCCGTAAAGTTGACACCACGAGAACTCCGTTATAATGTTCTTAAAATGAATCACAATCACACACACCGCAATTTCGGCTTCATCTTCAAAAAAAAGAAAACCTGATGAAATTAACATTGACTTTACTTTGCCACATCACAATTATAACACGTTGTTATATTGTAAAACTCAAAATTTTTAATAATGAAGGTACAAATTTCAGAGTTGCCCCTTTAACAAAAAAGAAAATGATTTTATATTTAAAAAGTGCACTCTTACTGAGACGTCCTATATATGTTGAGTAGAAATAGCTTTTTTTTTACAAGGTAGCAGCTATTTATAAATTACATTTTATATTTTATTTCATTTATTTAGTATTTTATTTTCAAATTGTTCAATGCAAATAATACGAATTTTTCTCAATTTAGTTAAAAAGAGTTTTAGGTCTATAAAATATCAAAATTAACCAACTCAAGTTCGGAAAATATAGAAAAAAATCATTTTTGCCTTCTTTAAAACAAACACATCGAACTACATTTAAAAAAATTATATTTGGAAGTAAAAAGTCTTCAGAATGAATGAGTTAATTCAGCCTTAGTTTATATATAACTAGATATTTTTGTCAGCCTTTATCCCTAAAGAGCGTATGTATCAGTTTTTAGAGAAATCTGTTTACAAAAAGAATTTTAGTTGTTAAAAAATACAGGAAAATAAATACAATTATTCACTACTTTATAAAAAGGCAAAATTTTTTTTTAGCAGAGGCGCTAACGAAAGTGATGAATAAAATATTAAAAAGCATAATTTTAGGCTTAAATTAAGTAGGGACATACATCTTTTTAAACAGTGACGTGTGACAATCGTTGAAAAGTAGACTTAAAAATGGGCGTGGCTATATGTCAAATTCAGACAAATCCGTTGGAGAAGAATAACTTGTATAACGAGAAAACAACCAAACATAAAATGTATTTTATTTATATAGATTCGTTTATATTAAAAAAAGAAAAATAAAAAAAAAAATTTAAATTAAATAAATGATTTCAGATTTTTAAAAGAAAGGTGAAAAAATCCTAGAAAGCTACTGATTAAATCATGTGCATTATGTAAAATAAGATTTTTATAATCAACATCAAATTCAATGTCCCTTTCGTTTCATTATTTTAACTCATGCATACTTATTTAAATTATTTTAAATCTAGCTTATTAATGATAATAAATACAGAAAATAATTAAGGTTTTTATCAAAAAATATTTGTATTGATTGCCTCTGACACTTCAGTTATATTGTCATTAAAATCAATGACTAAGCCAGTCAAATTTTAACGACATGCATGGCACTTAGAGTTAATAAAACTTTCCTCTTTTTAACTCAATTTCACCTGTTATAACCCTTAAAACTACTTAATAAGCTGGTAGCTGGAATTTTTCTTTTATTACAACTACCAGTAAATAAAGTAAATGAGTAGGTAAGTGCTTCAACAATTTAATAATGACAAGTCATCAACAATAATTTACTGACAAATAAATAAAAGAGAAAAACTTAATACCTGTTAATAATAAAGTTATTTATTTCTGTCAATATAAAAACATCAAGATACATCACACAGTATTTATTTTATTTATTAGTCTGGAAAGGTTTCAAAAACTTCTATAAGCACATGGGTATGTATCAGGCAAACTTAGGAGAATCAAATTTTTCAAAGTAAAACTACTTTTTTAGGTTTTTTTTTAGATGGATGATAACTCAAAATGATAATACAAAACAAAAATATTTTTAGAATGAATTTTTTTTAATATAACTAATAGATGGTTTCATAAAATTTATTTTTTATATATGATTTTCGGCATGTGTAAGTCGCGGCTAAAAGGTAAATGATTCATTTGTCTAGTCCACTTTCCTACTACTTTTACAATAAATCTAGCAGTTTGGCGTCAATGGTTGGCTTCCAATGGTATAAGAGTTCTTGGTTGGTAGGCATATAAAAATGACTTCATATAGCTCTAAAAAATATAGTCCAGAGGCTTTAAATCTTACGAACTTTAATTAAAGTTGTCACCAAAGTCATTCTGCAATAAATCGATTGTTAAACGTGCTGTATGGCATATTGCTCAAGTTGCTGGAACCAAATATTGGCTACTTAGCCAATAGAGGAACTAACTTTAGCATCTCTTTAGGATATATTAAGAAGAAAACAGATTACTGGACTTAATCACAATTCTAAAAATATTTTACTCAGACAAGCCTTATCACACTATCGAGAAGTACATCTCAGAAGATGCCGTCACTCAATAGAAGTGACTTCAGACTCCTAATGGTTTACCGACATTGTGATCTTAGATACTGCCCGTGGAAGATAAGAAATGTTGTTTCTTTTACGAAACCTCAGAACATTAATTTTGTGACTTTTCGGTATTAGGGTCTGTTTGGACAAGATTTTTGAGAGACTTCTTGTGAGCTTCCGGAAATATAGAAAAGTTCTCACTAAACAAAATAGTTGGCTCCATTAGACTTTCAGATCTGGAATAGTGAAAGCATGGGCTTTCATTATCTAGTGGTACCTATGAACTGCAATAAAAATATTTTTTTAATCCATATTATTTCTTATATTTAAACTTTGCGCTACTCCTTTTTTTGTATAAAAAATATGCATGCAGTTTTTTCAAGTTAATAAATAAAATTTAAATTGATAGATAAACTTTCATCAGTTGTTTACTTTATTGATATTGATGGGTTAGTTTTCTTTAGCTGTAACTCAGTCGACAGCACTTTATAAATGTCATCATAAACCTGGTTATGACAACAACAATTTAATTTTTTTTTTTTTTTTTATTTTAAATTTATTATGTGTTTATGTGATAATGTGAGAAGTGATTGGGTGTCAGTACTCTCAGAGAAAACATATAAAAAAGAAAATGTTGTGTGTTTATTGTTTTTATGGAGATTGAAATCATTGAAAAACACGTACGTGACACTTTCATTTACAAATTCAAACACTTCTAACATACATACACACAGCCTTGCGTATTGCTGGAAATGCAGATTATTTTTGTTATTTGAAAATTAAAATTCAATTCAGGTACTTTACACAGTGTGTGCGGGTATGTCACTAGTGTATTTATGTTTTGGAAATAGATAAGCTTATATTTACTCACATCTACACATATTACTAGTTGTAGATATTAAAGGGCTGCACAAGCATACTTGAAAGCCACACATTACTACAAGCATATGTAATATTTTGTAATAAAAAGTGCTTGTAAGCCATTTCAAGTATGCTTGTGCAACCCTGTAGTAGATATGTTTTTGTTGCTCTTGTATTTATGAATATTCATACTAAATTTTTACTGGACAAATGTCCTGGCATATGCTAAATTCCCGTTAATTGGTTGAGCTTTTCAACCAGGGTTGTTATATTCAATAATGGTTATTTTTTATATCGTTTTTAAAGAGTCACTTTAAATCTAATTCACATAAGCCGTTGTCTTGCCTTAAGTATTTTGGCAAATTGCCCTCAAATGTGTACACCTTATTATCCTCAACAAGGCTAAAAAATTAAACTAAAATTATTTATTTTACTTTTTATTTTATATTATTAATTTTTTTATTTGATCCTCTGGTTCATATTTTTAAAATATGTCCGCTTCAACCAATTAAAAGTTGCCCAGACAGTTGCATGAAAAACCTTT
This sequence comes from Thelaira solivaga, assembly GCA_947397855.1. Taxonomy (NCBI): domain Eukaryota; kingdom Metazoa; phylum Arthropoda; class Insecta; order Diptera; family Tachinidae; genus Thelaira; species Thelaira solivaga. Next base: position 17,738,255 of record OX377612.1, read on the forward strand.
TAAAAGGTACCACAAAAAATAAAAAGAAAAGTAGCCAGAGGGAGTAACCCACACACTCAGACTTACATATACTTAACCGTTCAAAAGTATACGTAGTCATATGCCATTGACAAAGTTGTTAAAGTAAATTTTCAATATGACAAAATCTTGTATAAAATCACATGTAACATGCAAATTGAAATGGTTTTTAATAATAATCAATCATATATTTTTTATAATACTAAAATAAATTCATTCAATTCATTCGTAGTGTCGTAGTGATGCACAAAAGTAGACACAAGCATGTGCATGTACACTTACACACATGCATTAATTGATTATTTGCAATAAATATATTGATTTTTGAAGGATATCATGAGATTTAAATACTTGGTTTTATCATTTTGTAATTATTTTTATTTACAGAGCAATCAAATGTGTCAATATTTGAAATTAGTCCCCGCAACAACTTGTATTTCTCTACAAAATTTAGTAAACATGTAAAATTAAAATAAATCGATAAAAATATATTTAAACAAAAGGTTAAAGAAGCACTTAAATTGATTCAAATAATAGCTTTCAAACTTTTTAAAATTAAAATACAATGCAAAAGGAAGCAAAAAAATAAATAAAAAATTCTCCATTATTATTTATTATTAGAAATTAATTCTACAATTAAATTTGTTAACGGGCACTCTTAATTTTGACCATCGGCTCCCAGGGTGTAGGCAATAATCAAACCTGCAATCCATAGATTGATAGATTGGTACGCTATTCATCAATATACAGGGCCCCAAAAAATCCTTATTTTTACTAGTTACATTCAAAGGTTTTTGCAATTTATTATTCTAGAAGTTCTGAAAAAAATTAATTAGCTATTATATTTTAAAGAGGCTTAAGTCTACTTATTAAAAAAAAATAAATTAGGGGTAATTTTAGTTAGAAGCTGTCTATATCTTACTAAAATTATCGCTAAGCTAATTTTTTTTAAACCTTATGCCACTTCCAAATATAACAGCTTTTTATTACTATTACATGTACCCCAAGCCTAAGGATTTTTTGTACAGCTCATGCATTCACTGTTCAATCCTTTTTTCTTGTTTTGTAAAAGCCTTCCTACCTTTCTGGTAGTATCCAGCCCTATTTCAATCATATTTGCTTTACAACATTGTTGTATTGCTAATGCAACCCAAATATTTTGCCCTTTAATGTAAAAATGAAATGTAAATTTCAAATGAAAATCTAAAAAAACCGCATTCAAATTTAAAATGGCGTTTTTCATTTCCTTCTTGAGGCTATAAACTCATAACTAAAGGATCTTTTATTATGTTATAAAACTTCCGCTTCACATGCAATTCTGCTTGTAGTTTTCCTTGTTTTTTTTTTCACAAGTTTTGTTGTTGTATTACGCTGACTTATAAGCTTTAAAATATTATTAAATGTGCAATTGGTAACTTTAATGCTCGCAGACAAATTCAAGAAAAAAAAAAAAAAACTCGGTTAACAAGTTTGCTGGAGTGGTTAACAAAAAGCAAACAATATTAAAATGTATGCAACAACAACACCAGCAACAACAAAGAATAGCAACTGTAAATATTTCAAACAAGACAAAACATAATAAAAAATTTCAAAAAGAAAGTAGTGGCAGAGGAAGAAAGAAATTACAAAAGTTTTTAAGTCATCATTTTCAACGTCAGTGTGTACCATCATTATTATCATCAACAGCATCATAAGCAAAAGTTTAAACATTTACTCTGTCTGGAACTGATTGTCTAAATTACTTTTTCAAGTGTCAATGCTTATTGCCTTAAAAATGGCAATGGAAATATTTAATGATCCAATAAAATAAAGGAATACAAATAATGTTGGTCCTTGTCAACAATTTAAATTTCGTATAATCGTTCAAATGTTTCTTATCAAATTTAAAACTACAAAGTTTTTAATTTAATACGGTCTTTTAAATTTTTTAAAAATCTTAAAGATACAATGAAAATAATTCTTAATTTTATTTTTGCACACGTTTGCACAGCAAGATAATCCTTTCATTAAACCGCAATTATTGTTTTATTTAAGTTGTGTGTTTTTTGCTTTATTTTTTATTTTCTATTGCTACATTTACACAAACCAACCAAGAATTCTATCTATTGGAAAAATATAAAGAAAAAACCAATTTTCAAATATCTAAAAAGCCCTAAAATAAATAAATGTTTTCTACAATGAACGAATGAATATCCATCTCAACTTATTACTGGATTGACTCCTATTTGTTATCGTTACAGTGCACTACAAGGCACGGTCAATTGGTGTTCAGAGTGTTATAAATTCATTTATTATAACTCAGGAAATACGTAGCGCTTTAAATCTGTTTTTATGTTAAAACTTTTAATTTGCGAAGGAGATAATGATGGTTCTTGGTTAAATATCATTTCGATATTTTCTAACTTATAATTCTTAACAACTACTAAAAGAAGAAATGTTATGCCAAATAGGGTTTTTCATAATTCGTTGCAACATATTCGACAATCTCACATTGTGGTCTGGCTTAACATTTTACTTTTATTTATTTATTTTGCCATTCAAGTCGAAAAAATAAAATAAAAAGGGTTTTTTTATTTAGATATTGCACATCCTGGAGCAATGAGTGGATTCATATACATACTCATACTCACATTTTCCTGATAGAATTTCTGTTCAATGATGAAATTGCTTATTGCTGGCTTAAAACAATATTATTTTGTTTAAGGCAAAGAAACAAAAAAGGAAATAACAAAAATCAAGTTACAAAGAAGAAAAATATCATGAACGAAAAGGAAACTAAAGGAAATATTTTGTATTAAATATTTACCACTTTATTTTTACTGGCCTTTATAAGACCGAAATAGTAAAATAATGATATTACATGGAATGAATTTTTAAATGATAAGATTGACTGAATGCAATATTACTATCAGACATTTAAGAAATGAGACAGAAAGTTTTTAGTAAAAAATTGTTGACTAAAATAAAAACTAGTTAAAGCTTATTGCTTGTAAGGAATTTAGTGCATTTGCCAAAAGATCTTATATTTTAATAATCGTTTAATAGTTCGTAAGTACACGGAAAAAAATTAGGAACCAATTAAGAATTTTAATTAAAAAATTTGTTTAATCAATTAAATTTTTAATTGAATCAATGAAATATTTAATTAATTTTATATATTTTTCAGTTTAATTAAATATTTAATTGACTCAATTAAAAATTTAATTGATAAAACAAATTTTTTAATTAAAATTTTTAATTGGTTCCTAATTTTTTTTCTGTGTAGTTAAAATCAAAACTTGAACTATGAAACTGAGCTTAAGCGGTTAAGAGCAAAGTTCAAAAACAGATTGATTTTATTAGTGTAAAAAAATTAAATGATCTAAAACAAAAAAAAATAATAATTATTAAAGAAACACTATGGTACACCACTGACAAAGTAGGTCGTAAATGCTACACACAAAAAAAAAATTAAAAATCTAAATCAATTATGAAATCCATAAACAAATTTAATTTTTTAACTGAAATAGGATCTTTTACAGAATTCGTAAGATCAAACATGCAATTAATATTTGCATTATAGAAAAAATGTCATTTTCACAGCAAATATGAATAGAAGCAAAGTATCTAACAAAAACTATTATAGACTTTAACAAAAAAAAATAAACAAAATTCGTTTATGAAAATCGGGAATAACGGCAATCTTTTTCGAAATAAAATTGAACTATTTGCAAGCGTTGTTCAGGCGTGAGTCTATTCATGATGAATTGCCAAACCAAACTGAGAATAAATCACTTGACAGCTGTTAAATCGGTCGCCATCTTGAACATTAATGCCAGCTTAAAGTTCTATATGTCTATGAAAAACACCCTTTAGAATAAAACGTAAATTTTAACAAAAGTTTGTTATGAAAAATTGTTCTTACAATTTCTTCTGTGTAGTATAAATGACAAACATTTGTTAGCTTATTCTAGCAGCATTGTGAACAGTAGTGCGACTCTATATTGCGAGGATTCGTATCGAAAAAATAGTATATCGATATTTTATCGAATTTGGAATTCAGTAACTTTCTGACAAATACAATAGAAATCGTTATTTGCCATGAATATTTATGTGTTATTAGCTTCGGCGCAAACTGTATTCTCAGTCGAAAATGGATTTTGACTGTTTACTATTTTACTTAACAAGATAAAAAAAAAAGATAATAAAATTAATTACAGTAATTAAAGTAATTACAAAAATGATAAAAAAATATGTACACAAAAAAGTTCATTCACACAAATCCGTTTGTTTTTTATCTATTCTTTTCTGTACTTTTCGTGGATTGTTACTGAATCGCACTAGAGGACTAACACTTAAAAAAGCGGTGTGCTTAAGATATGTATTAGCCTCTGTCGGCATGTCTGCTGTATATAAATATAACATATAGAAGCAGATTTAAAATAACACTTTATGGTACTCCTGCGGAGATCGTTTCAGATGACAAAAGAACGTCTTTAGTATTTAGCCTAAATGCTCTATCTAGTAAATAGCTTTGTAGTAGCCTTTAATTTTAACCATCAACCCATCATGCCAAACTTTTCCGAATGCCTCGGAAATTTCAATGAATAAAGCTGAGCAACAGTCATTTCTCTCGAATGCTAAGCTTATGTGAGAATTATTTTCTGTGAACTTCTTTGTAGAAACTTGCTCAAAGGCTTAATTTTTTAATTGGGTTCTTAGTAAAGACTTGCTGGAAAGCCATAGATCATGTAATATTTTGTAATAAAAAGTTCTTATAAGCCATTTCAAGTATGATTGTGTACCCTTTTAGTCCTTAGCTTAGGTGTGGTCTTGGAATATGAGAAGGGATTTGTGATTAACAGGGCATTTATTTTTCTTTACGCCTTTAAGTGAACTATAGTCTATTTTATTTGTTAATTCCAAGGTCTTCAAAAATTTTGCTAGTGACGACTCATGTTCATAAATCCAATGAAACGATTTCATTAAAAATAGTTCATTAATTATGTGGAATATCCATGCGAGAAAAAAGAAATTTCATTAGAATTGTTGCATTAGATTTCATAGTTTCATAAAAATATTTTTTTATGTAATTTTGTATTTAATTTTTTTTGCCAGAAAATTGTGCTCCTTTTTTTGCAATTCTATAAAAAAAAAGTAAAAATAAAACAAAAGCTTAATCGTACAAATTCAACTAAGTGGCGCGTTAATTCTTCTTAATTTGAATCCTGCTAGAGTTAAATAATATTAGAAAATAATTCAAGCAAAAATAAATTTATCAAAATGCGTTTGGTGTCTTTCAAAATTTTTTAATAAAAAAAAATATAAAAAAAAAGTTTTTTCCCTAACCAGGGGTGGAAGTGCGACATCTGCAGTTGAAAGAAAATTTTCAAATTCATATCTATAATGAAACATGTTTCATATATTTTAAGACAGTTTTCATTGAAGTAATTTTAAATGATATAAAGCGTGTCATTGGTTTAAAAAAATTTTAATTTTTAATTAGATTAGTGAAAAAATTCATTGAATATATGCACGAAATTCTTTCAGTGTATGTTAACCTGCGAATTCAAGATTGAAGAACTAGTTGACTCTATTTTTTCGTATCTTGGTAACTAGAGCCAAGTTTAAGAAACGAAATAAAAATTTCCACATATTTTGAAAACAATTTTCAGTTGCTCTGTTATGAAAAGTTAAAATTTCTAAACTTCTGTAGCTCACATACTTGTACCTACTTTACACACAATTGATCCTAATTTTTGGCTAATGGCATCGTACTATATCATCAGTAATTTCAACCGTTAGTGGTATCACTTGCTTTTTTGAAAGCATATAATTTTTTAATATTCCTAAAAAGAAAACTTTAGAACTTTATACAGGCTTTAAATATTTTGTACTGGCCAAAAATTTATAGAAATAATATTTTGATTACCCCGCTAATTGCTTTATTATCATTAAAACTAAAAACTTTTCAAAATAATTTTGTATTATAAAATAAATAAATTTTCTTTAATGCTACTCAGCTAATTGAAAAAAAGTTGTTCATTTTTTGCTTTACCAAGTACATTTGTGTCTTTTGAACTTGTTGCTTTTTTCAATTTGATGCAGAGGATTTGTTTGTCAGCGTGCCTGCAAAAATATTCTTCTTCTGTCTTTTACCTTGACTTGTCTTCTTTTTATTTGCATTTTGTTGACTTGATGTAAAGTTTATGTTATAATTTTTCAGGCAGTTAAACATTAACACCTGTTCAAATTCAAACTTCTTGCCAAAGATCTTGATGATGTCTTTAAGTATAACAGACAAAAAAAATTTTATGACAAAAGACATTTTTCATGTCATAAAAGTAGAGAGACAAAAATAATAAAATAATTTTTTATTGTAACAGGGTTTTTATTATTTTTCTTATGACAACAAGAACAATAAATATTTTCTATTTAAGTCCACGTTTACATGTTGAAATTATTTTTTTAAATAAATTTATTTTTAACCAATTTTTATATAAATTTGAACATACCAATTTCCACTTTAATAAATAAAATTTTTTGTTTAGTTTTTATTTTTTTGTATTATTTACTTGGCAGAAATAGAATACATTTTATTTTCTGTTAATAAATAGTCATGTTGCATGTGTTTGTGTATAAAAGTTAATCCAATTACAGAAATTAAACTAAAATTTATTTAAATTTCTTTAATGAAAAGTGATATAAATTTGTGGTTAAATAAAGTAATAAAACTATTTTTAAGAACACATTCGAGTTTGTTTCTCAATCAACTGCTAACAAGCTTAAATTGATAATTATAAATTTTTATTTTGCAGTTTCAAATTTCTTTTAAAATTTTATTATACGAGTATTCAAATACTTTCTCTTGTTGTACAAGAAATAAAAAATAATTTAGTTGTATAACTTAAGTATTGATGCAGTATTCTAGAAAAATGTTTTGTGGTGTAATATTTTATTGAATAGCCTATAGTAATTTGTATTAGATTTTGTTTAAAATGAAAACAACAATTTATTTTGCTCTAAATCAAGTTGTTGTTGTGATTTAAAATTTTTTATTTTTTATTTTTGTCAATTACGAAATTGATAAGTAAATATGTTAGGTTTCTACATAAAGAAGTTGTCACGATAATTTGTTAATAATTAGTATTATAATATAGATATATATATACTCGTAGATGCTTAGATGTATTTTACAAGTTAAAGTATTTTGTAACCCAGAAGAAATATATATTTAAAATACAAAAAAATTTGAGGGAATCCATAAACTTATTTAACTCGCCATATTTGTCTTTACTTACTTAATTTTTTTGTACACACAAAGAAAAAAATATGGTTGAGGCAACCATATTCTGGTGGAAACATAGTATGGTTAGATATATGATTGCATCTAACCATATACAGGGAAAGAGAATGGATCTTATATTGATAAATGTTTTATTTAATGTCGGTAATTATGTATGAAATACAATATCAGATAAATGTGCGCCTCTGTTAGTCTCACAAATGCGAGCCCTTTTGAGCACATTTTTCATTACATTCTCACACATTTCAAGCGGTATTTCATTAATTTCATCACGAATATTCTGTTTGAGTTGCTCAAGATTTTCTGGTTTGCTTGCATAAGCCTTGCTTTTCAGATATCCCCACAAAAAGAAGTACGGAGCAATCAAATCAGACGACCGTGGAGGCCAATCAACATCACCATTTCTTGAAATAACTTGTTGTGGAAAGAGGTCTCGCAGGATTTTTTTAAAATGTTTAAACGACTAAAACACGTTGGCTTATCGAATATTTTTACATAATAAATTTGCCACGTGTCTACTTCACGACTGATAAATATGAACTGTGAAGACTAATGTTTACCAAAATGGCAGCAAAACAAAGTAGTATACCTTCCCGGCGGACATCCTGTATATTTTTAAATCAAAGATTTTAAAAATAACTTTCAACTGCAGATGTTGCGGTTCAACCCCCGATCAGGGCAAAAAAAATTTTTTTTAATTTTTTTAAATACATACATATTTTATATAAACATACATATTTTGAAAAACAATTTTAATATGAATTAAAAAAAAAAAATTTATTTAAATTTTTTCTTTAAATAAAGTTTTTTTATTCGATTAATTTTTCTTTTCTATCAATTTTTATTTATTTATTACATAACACAGCGGGTTTAAATTTATTTTTTTAAATTTTAGTTGACTCTATTAGGGCTCGAACTTGTGAACACTTAGCTAAGAAACATTAACTCGCCACTCAACCACTTCAGTTTGTACAGAAAATCTTATAATTTTCTTGCGATGTCGCTGAACAGGACATAAGTTTTTTTGAATTGTTAAAATTTTTAAGAATTGCGAAAATACATCGTAGAAGAAAAATTTACTAAATTAATAATAATTATCAAACCTTAAATCTTTCACTTAAATTTTGCTATCGATAAAAAAAGTTAGTGCTTGTCGAATATTTTTAATTTGAGGAAGGAGTCATACAAAATAAAAAAATTTTTTGTTTCCATTTTTTGTTCTTTCTGGTATTTTTCGTTATAATTGCTTTAAAAATTTCGATAGATTTTACTCGATTACAAGTCATAGAATCCCAAATGTTGGAAAACTCGTATGTTTAACTTAAATTTCACTAGTCTAGTGACAGAATTACCCCAGATTTCAATGCAAAAAGTTTTGTACTCGTATTTACTATGGCTATAAAATATAAATAATATTTAAGAAAAAAAAATTCTATTTAATTGATATTCAAAACTCTTTAAATTCATTGAAAATTATGAAACTTAGACAAGAAAATTTAAACAAATAAATGACTAAACTAATAAACGAAACTGTAAAGCAAAAAAAATTTGACACCTTAAGTGACATTAAGAAATTGAAGGAAATATTTATGAAATGTTCATTCATACTTCAAGTGAAGTTAGGAGAAAAAACATTTTAAAATTTTCAAAGTGTTTATTTGTATTTTTGGGTGTAAATAAATATGCGGTATTTTGGCAAATAATGCAGCTTGATGTAATCTGTGAAAATTTTTTTTTTTAAATTTTTTATTAGAAAAAAATTTTGAATTGCCTTAAAATAAGGAAATTTCTGTGAAAAAAAGTAATTTTTCAATAGTTTTGAAATTATTTTCAATTAATTTTTAAATTATTTGTAATAAAAATATTACATGTTTTTTTTACATGAATGGTGTTTTGCTGAAAATTCAAAAAGCTTCACTTAAAAAATGTTCAAAAATTTATTTTTAATAAAATATAAATTTAAAAATTGTTGTAAATATTTTAATAGAGATTAGGATGATGTAATTTATTGGCCAGATTTCAGGCCGATCATATGGTAGTGGTGTTTGAAAGCAAAGATTTGTGATTTTAAAAAAAGAAACTCTCAGTCTAGCAAAGCATATTTTTGAAAAATGCAAATTGAAATACCGCTAGTATTTTAATTATTCTGGCATTTTATTATGCCTAAAATATTATCATTATTTTCTGAGCGCTTTAAAATTACAAGTCATCTTTCATGAGTGAGAAGTTGGCGCATTAGAAAAAATACTAGAGTTGATTTTTTTAATTTCAGCTCGGCAAATTAATTAAGTTGAATTATTGATAAGAATTTCTTTTAAAATTCATAGTTTGTTTACACTAAAAAAAACTTTTAAAGCAAGTCCAAATTATAAGGTTGAATACAATACATATTTACGGGTAAGCCATTGGAAGTCCAAATTATATTTTTGCTTTTATTATTGAAATGCAATTTATTTAAAAAGCTTTTATATTTGTGTTTGTTTTTACAAACAAGCTATCAGTTTAAAACTTTACTTTCATTTACTTTAGTAAAATAATAAACCAAAATATTTTTATGTTTCTTTTCAAATGAAGTTTATTAAATTGTAATCAATTACTATTAAATTATAATGGCAAATAATAGCTCTGTAGTTCAAATAAAATCAAATCCATCAAGTTTTAACATTTAGTTGATTGATAAGAAAAAAAAAAACAACTGCAACAGCAACACCAGCAATAATAACAATAGCAATAATAATAATGACAATAACAACATTATTAATACTGAAGCAGTCTGAACAACCCTCAAGTGTTTAACGCAAAAAGCACGTGTAATTCAAGGAATATTATTCGTTAATAATGTAACAACTCAATGCGCAGGTCTTAAATTTTTCGAAGAGTATTTACAAAAAAATTATCTTATATTTAGAACAGGAACAGGATAAAAGAAATAAAGGGAAATATTGTGTATAAATCAGAAGAAAATAATGGGTTGTTGAACATTTACTTTAAAGATTAAGGCTATTATAAAAAAAAAAAAATTAACGTAGACCTTAAAATAAAATTTATGAAAAATGAACTAAAAAATTTCGATTACGCTGAGTTTAAAGTCTACTTTCATTTTTTCTAATAAGGGGGTAAAATTTTAGTTGTAAATAAGTTTGAAATTGGGTGCTTTTATAAGACAGTTGATCTCAACTGTGGGAGAAACGGTTTGATGAGGACAAAAAAAATATGACAAAATAAATAATAATAGAATAATTTAAATAAACTAAACCAGTTTCTTTTAACAAAAGTATAGATATTACAGAATTTTTAATGGATTTTTGCTTGACTAATGTTGAAGGAGTTGTTTAAAATTTAGTTGACACAAGATGTTGTCTTTAGGTAGCTAAAATATTTAATGATGGAAAAAATTGCAGCAAATTTGCAACTGTTGAGTTAAGTGGAATGACTCAACTAGGCGTTTCTAAAACGAACACTCAACAGTTGCACAACAGTTACGTTTTATGAACGCACTCATTGTGCTATAAAAAAATAAGCGTTTCGGAAAACGTTAAACACTTAACTTTAGCTATTACGATTTTAAATCGCAAAATAGGTGCTGTGCAAAACATAAAACGCTTAATTTTGGCTGAGGAGAAGTGATGAGTTTTGTAAAAACTAAGAGTCAAAGAGAAAATAAAACGTTGAACAGTTCAAATTAAATAGGTTTTCTTTTTATTTCAACCAAAATTGAAAAGAAAATTGGCCTTTTTACATAAAAAATATGATTTTAAGAAACTTACTTTGATTTTGTCAATTATGGGTGTCAATTATTTACTTATAAATTGGCATTTTTTCACTCACATTCTATGAGAAAAACGGAAGCAAAATGTGTGGTTCAAAACGAGTTCGTTTTTAAAATGCGCTTTACTCAGAACATGGCCGTATTGTTTTTTTCTTTTTTTTCTTTTTGAAAACGGATCTATTTATTTGCAAAATTTTATTTATAAATTGTTCTTTAATTAATTAAAAAACAGTACAGTACAGTTTATTTATTAAGATTAAAACAGTTTAGTCATAGACTTATAAGTGCGGAGACCTTGATGGAGTTTGTTTTATAACCCAGTATAAAATAAAGTAATTAAAAAGAAATAGAAAAATCACTACAACAGCAACCTAGAAAGACTTCTACTTTTGAAGAAAACACCATTTCTTGAAAACTATAGGTTATGTATAATTTTGTACAATTACAGTGCTAAAATACTGAAAACTGTTGAAGGAAAGATAGTGATTTAAAATGATATACCAAATGTGGTTAAGAATGACTTTTTCGGTGTTTTTGAAGTGATTAAAATGCACTTCGAAGAGAATAGCTACCACTATTTCTTTGCTGGGAATTATCAAAGTTATCAATGAAACACATTATTTTTGGTGCAGTAAAATTTTTATTATTAAAATGTCTTGCTAGTAGCTTGTTTGTAAAGAGAATTAACTCCTGCTGGTGTAATAAATTAAAGAGAATATTTAACATAATTATTTGTTCTCTTTTATAACTAATATGCTCTTTTATAACATTAATACGATTGCAAAAACAAAAAAAAGTAAATAAAGACGAACAAACGAAACCGCATACAATTGAAATTTTAACAAAAGAAGATAAATATATGAAATAATGTACCAAAACTAGTAGCAAGTTAAAATGCCGAAGCAACGTATCCTTAAGCAACGAAAGCAATGACAATTCAGTTAAATGTTGGATTTACAGATAAACGGACAAAACGGAAATTTGTGTACAAAACGAAAACATCCTTTAAATGCGTGTGCTTAAACATAATATGAAATAATTTTACTGCTAATAAATAAATAAAAAAGTTACTAAAAAAATTATTAAATTAAAAAAAAAAAAAAAAAAAAAAAAGTTTAATTAAAGATGTCTTGAAAATGCTTAAAAATAAATTGTTTATTTTATTTAAGTTGGTGGCTTGCTGCATTTGCTTTAAAAGTATAAAACAAAATTTGAAATATTAAAATAAAACAAAAAAGAATCTTTTTTTTTTTATATTTATAACCAAGACATAACTAAAAAGGAAGGATAAAATATAAAGCTTTTACTTGAACCAAAGTTAACTATGTAGGCATTTTTTATTTTTTTTCCATAAATCCCTAGAGCAGTGATCCTTTTACTGCTGCTGCTAACACTAACTGTTACATAATGTTTGTACATCTGTTAAAAAAAAGTTCTTGTTTAACCAGATATATACACTCACACACTCAGACATCACAAAGTATTAGTGCTAGTAGTGTACTACTATAACTTTTACTACTCGTATACTTACTGCTTGTATTATCGTATGACTTCCATTTTTACTGTTGCTTGCATACAAAACCACTTTTGTGTCAAATCGTGTTAAAGTTTATATGCCGTACGTAAGCAATGAGTGCGTGTGTGTGTGTGTATTTATATGCTCGTCCTTTAGTATTACATACTCTCACATGCACCAACAGTAACACTTGAAACATCTGTAAGTCAGTATATTAATGTATTTGAAGTTTATTATATTCCTTTTTGAATGAATAAATTTTGAAAATCTATATTGTGGAAAACGATGTTTTTGAAACTTTTATGTATGTGGTTTGTGTTAGGATGCTCCAAGAGAAAAACGAAAATTTTTCATTTATTGTCCAAGTCATTCTTAAGTAAATAAGTTGCAAATTTTTAAACACATTTAAAAGGCAACCAAAAAAAAAAAAACTACTGAATCAAGGGATTGTAACCCGGCTTAAAAAAAGAAAACAAATTTCCCCAAGCTGAGTACTAACAAAATTATTACATATTTGTGGATTTTGATGTTTGAAAGCTCAAATTATTTCCATTTTATGTAAGTTTAAAATCAAATAATAAAACCGGTTATATTGGATGCTTTGTATATTATGTTAATTCTTAAAAATTTCATAAGTTTTTTTAAATGGTTTCTAATAAATTCGAAAAATTATAGCTGCATTAAGAAATGATGTACAAACAAATTAAAAACAATGCGCTATCATCGTAGCCAAAAGCAAGCTTTTATCAAGAGAATAAGAATTTTATAAAAGTTATTTTTTGAAAGATACCGACTTTAGTATGACTATGATTATGGCTCATATAATTTGGAATTTTTGACATACTTTGTGATAAAATCGGATAAGTTTTGATAAGATGTGTGAAGCAAACTCTTCAAAAATCTCCTATTTTACAAAAAATCCTAAGAAAAACATATGAATAGAATTTAAAATTCTGATGATTAATTTTAGCAAATTATTCGATCTTAAAAATATATTATTGGATAAATAAAACAAAAACAATTTCCATTAAGATTTTAAGCTTGAATAATATTTACTAATAATTCTAATGATTTTTACAATTATTTAGGTGACCATAGTGGATCCAAATAATATATAATGTATAAAAATAATCCTTTATATATTTGTTATTTTATTTAACATTTTTCTTTTTAATAAAACGGCTTGTTTATTAAGCTTGAGGTGGTATTCTATAAATTTATATTTTATATAGTACGAATTCAAGCTTAGTAAAGTAGTTTCTTTATTGAATCATTCAAAGTTTCGCTTAGTCATATTTTTTTCGTAACAGTCATACCTAAATTGACGCGTCAAACGTTTTTTTTATCTGTCAAAAATTTTCGTGCCAACACAAAATAGCGAAATAGCGCGGCCGCAATGCTGAGCAATTAGAAAATCCAATTTTGATAGCGCTTTTTTAAGTGAAGTTGGCTGTAAGACAATAATTTCTTTTTATTTTTGTTTTGTTATTTTTAACTTGTAATTAAATTAGTGTAAAGTTGCGGTCACACTAAACAAATATTTGTCGATATAAGCATAATCATTATTTATATATTTTGAAGAAGTATTTCCTTATACTAATTTAATTTTTTTATTAATACGGGTATATAACATAACATTATTATATTATTTGAACTAGTCTTATGTAATACAAGTCATGTTAAACTATAAAAATATTTGCAAAAAGTAGTGATTACGCTTCGTTTGACAAGGACCGTAGATTCAGTTTTAACACAACTCAGTGTTCATTTTTTCAGACAACTAAGTTAAAAAATTAAATAGTTTTGTTGTGTAGTGTGATCCTTTAAGCAACATGCAGAATTATACGATTTTGTGTCAAGAAACAGTGACAAATTTTTTCCAAGCACGACAATATTTTTTTAGCCACTTTTCATTTTATCCTCAATAAGTCTTTACTGAAGACGAGTTTTATAAATTTTTCGATACGAGTAATAGATAGGCAATATTGAGATCAGCCAATGTAAAGGTAGTGCCTTGTGGCTTTCTGGTTTCTCAGTCTTGTGGAACTGCACTAATTTTAAAATACTTTTTTTTAGATTTTCTAATAATTTTAATAACAGTAAACTTATAGCACTGCCTAAATTCTACAAGCTTTATTTAAATAAAAGCATATTCAATATAAATTTATATTCCTACACTCAGATTAATATATTAAAAAATCATTTCAAAATGGTTACACATATTTTATATTTTTTATACCAAAAAGGTATAAAAGAAAACAAATCTGAGCACACAGAAAATATTTTTTTATAAAATTTGAAATCATAAAATTTGAAATCATTTACATACTCACTATCTTACGATTTGAGCACACATTTATTTTTTTTGACGGATTGAAAATATAAATAGGATAATAATCCACAATATTTAGTTAAATTACAAATACAAATGTGTACATTTACATATCATTTAGTTTATTTTCTTACTTTATTTATGACATTAATTATTATCTATTTTTTGGTTGGCAAAAAATAAACTTTTCGTTACTAACTTAAGCTGATGTGGAACAATAGAATATATTTGAAAAGAGATAATGAAGCCTTAAAGTGGAAATTATAAAATTTTTTTCATAAAAATGTAACTACTTCAAATCCACTTTATATCTCTTTAAACATTAGTTTAAAAAATTTTGCTATTTACACTGAGATAACAACTTTATAAGAACTTAGTTTGTTATCTACCAAAAATTCACTTCTGTTAGTCGAAATTTTTATTGGTGATAATAGAAAATCGGTGTTAGAGTTTAAAATATTTTTAATACAACTAAATGTTTTTAACCAATTTTGAACTAAGTTATAGTAAATAAATAAATTATATATATATTTACTAATAATAATAATAATACATTTTTTACAATAACCAAAAAATTTTATTATCACAACTGAATTTTCAATTGGTAATAAATTTAGTTCTCAAAAAGAAATTGTTTATAATAGCCTTAAAATTAGTTTTCAAAGAAGTTTGCAACATAATTTTGATGAATAGTTCGCTTTAAAAAAGTCAATTAAGGGATGATAGTTTTCTTTTTGATATATAGACAAATTAAATTGGCTTGCTGGACCAATTTCACTTTCTTTCTTATGGGCATTTAATTTTTTCACTTTTATGGGACAACCTAAATATAAATATTTTTTTTTTCAATTATTTTCTTTTAAAGAAGCCAAAAAATGTATGTTTGTAAGTATTTTATACATGTAAGATAACAATAGTTAATAGTGCTGATGATGATGATGTTCGTTTCGCAAAACATGGATGACACAATGTTCAAAATGAGCGAAGTTTGTACAGCATAAGCAATCAAGTTTTGTTGCCTTAGAAAGCCTAAAGGCCTGCTTTTAAAACCCAAAGGAAAAAAGGAACAAGAATAACAAAAAGAATGCAAAAACAAACAAACCTATAAATTTAAAACTAACAATACAAAAATGCAACTGAACCCACCCAAATTCAACTGTAACTGAACAGAGAATGAGTGAGAGGAAGGACAAATTAAAAAATCGAAAAAAAAGTTTAATAAAAGTGCAATAAAACAAAAGCAACATTAAAGTTTTCTTATTGTGCACAACGTGAATTTTTTTTTATACAACTCCACTCCACTCTACTCCACTAACACCACAAACACACAACTCGCTTTTGTAAGTTGTGCTTCGTACATTCAATTCAGTTATTTACTCATTTTTTCAAGTTACTAAAGTTTGTAGTTGTTGTTTTTTTTTTTTGTTGTTTTGTTTTACTTTTTACCTTTAAAAAGTTATGTATGTATATGTGAGTGTTTAAAATATAAGAAGAAAAAAATAATTTTAACCATCATCATGAGCGTCATTATCACCAACATTGTTGTCGTTATTGCTGTTAACTCACAGTAGAGCAATAAAATACAATAAAAGCGGCTGCAGCAGCTAAAATAAAGCAGAACCAGCAGCAGCATAATGTCGTCGTGCCCTTCAGGATTAATCGCTTATTCAGCAATCGTTTTACTTTGTACTTCCGGTAAGTGAAAACGTTTCTGTGTACATTTGTTTTTGCTATTTGGTATTTTGTATTTTATTCATGCATTGTATTCCTGATTACAGTTATTTTAACTCTATATTAGTGTGTGTGTGTGTGTGTGTGTGTGTGTGTTTGTAATTCTTAAGAACTGCATTTCGTTCAAATAAATTGAAATTCAATGTTATTCAATAAACTTGAATTAAAAGTTGTATTATTGTTATGCTCGATACAAACCTCCACATACACCTACCTAGTACGTCTGCTCTATAGAGAATGAGCCCATAATAAACAATTTTAAATATGTTTACACTCAAGTTAAATGTTGCTTTTAAGCAGAGGTAATTTTTATAGTTCAATTAATTGCATAAAACTTTGAAGAAAACTACTTTTGGAGCAACCTAAGTGAATGGTATGCATCAGCTACATGCTACTGAATTTTACAGTTTACTTCCAGAAAGTTTGGAACCTACAGATTAATTAGTAATTTTAATGACCAAAATCGGGAATGGTTATTCGGCAAAGTGGGGAATGGTAAAAGTCTTTTAGAGAAAAAAAACTTTTTAAATAACCTAAATTAATTTATGAGTATTATTTATGCATTATTTTATTTATGCATCTATATTTCTCCGAAATATATATATATAAACATATTTAGAAATATTTAATGTTATTAAAGATATGATAAATATGCCATAAATACTGGAATGATATTTAGAAAAAACCTAAGGTTTTACGTTAAAACTCGGCATATTATCTTCACTCATTTAACTTTAATTACTTCGTTTAAAAAGTAGACGTAGCAGTGAGCATAAAAGTAGATGACAATTTTTCTTAAAACTTAAAGAGTTTATGTACAAAATTTTAGAAAAATCCGTTAAAATATATAATTTTAATCGTTTATTTTCCTGCTTCAAAAAATAGCGGGAAATTTTTTGAAAATTAGGATTTTAACTACTAAAAAAAAAATTCAGGTATTTTGTAAAAAAATTGGGTATAGTAATAAGCATGGTCAGTCCAAAAATATATGGCAACGTTCTCTGTTAGCATATGTAAAATATACAATATATGAGAAATCGATTGAAAAAATAATTATAAATAACAAAAACCCATTTCAATGGTTTTAATCAAAGATGGGCGTAAGCGTAAACGTAAAGTGGGTGTGGCTAATTGAAAAGTACATGGCAACCTTCCTTAGATTATAAATACCTTTATTACAAAATTTGAGAAAAATCCGTTGGAAAACATAAACAAACAAACAAATAAGCAAACCGAAAACTAATTTTATTTTTATAGATTAACGAAATTTTCTTTTAAAATAAAATTGTCATAGAACTTGAGAAAATTGTTGTTATTAAAGCATGTTAATTTAAAAGATTAACATTTACTCACATTGTTTTTTCAATAGCTTTAAAATTTATTCAGAAATATTTGCGGTTATCGTAATGGAATTTTATTTAATTGTATAATAAAATAAAACTGAAGCCCAAATAAAAAAACAGAATAATTATTTTGTTAACTCTATGGAAAAATTTATAAAAAAAATACATAAAATTTTGTGTTAAAGTTTTAAAAATATATTTAATTTTGAGTACAATTATGCAAACAAAAGATTTTTTTCTCAAAAAATAAACTGAACTAAATTTTCATTGCTCTGCAGTACACCAGAGAATAATATTTCATGTAGAGGGTTCTCCATTTGAAGTTCGGAATTCAATTAGGGTTTCAATATGAAATTTTCTTCTCAATGCCAAAAAAAAAAATTATTTAACAAAAGGACCCAACCCATATCTAGAAATACGAGGATTTACGCTGTTATTAACAGCTTTTTTTATGTGAGATGTTAAATAAAGTTTTTATGCTCAAAGTAACCAAATTCAAAACACTTTATAGATCGCCCCTTGTGGCAAAATACGAATGACAGCTAAGTGACCATTGCTTAAATGCAGACAAGCCATGAACATGCCACACAACTACTACTACAAATACCAAAAGTTTTATTATAATAACATTACACACTATTACATAACTATTTTTCCCAGAAAACATTTTATTATGAAATTTGTATTTAATAAATTTATTTTTTATGAAATAGTCCTGACTTCTCAAACACAGGGTGGGCCAAAAGAAACCAAGGGGTGTAAAAGTTTAATAACTTTTTTGTTTATTAACTTTTTTTTATTTTTTCTTTCAGATTATATAATATACAAAATGGAAATTTTTTTACACTAAGTTTGAAAAATGATGTCTCTTAAATGACCACCGTTTTCAGCTTCGCACTGATGGGCTCTTTTTAGAGCATTTTCCATAACATCTTTCAAAACTTGTGGCTGTAGCGTTCGAATTTCTGCAACAATGTTTGCCTTGAGTTCAAGGATTGTCTCTGGCTTGTTCGCATACACTCGCTCCTTCAAAAAACCCCAAAGAAAATAGTCGGGTGCTGTCAAATCTGGCGATCGCGCTGGCCAAATAATTTCCGAATTTCGAGAAATTATTCGCTCTCCAAAAATTTGACTTAAAAGTGCCATTGTGTCTCCGGCAGTATGGGCAGTGGCTCCGTCCTGCTGAAACCACATACGTGGTCTGTTTTCAAGAGCAGGACGTAAAAAATTTTCTATCATAAAACGATACCGCTCTCCATTTACGGTTACAGCACTTCCAATGACATTTTCAGATGTGATCCCACACCATACTGTACACCTGATGGGGTGCAATTGGCGTTGATGAATGGCTCTTGGATTTTGAGAACCCCAGAACCTACAGTTCTGCTTGTTAACAAAGCCATTCAAATGAAAATGAGCGTTAAAATAATTGATCTCTGGCTTAAATAATAAAATTCTATTGTTCTGGTTCTCTGTTCAGTTGTGAACCTCTCCATTATAAATTCTCCAAGTGTTGTCTATATAATCTGAAAGAAAAAATAAAAAAAAATTAATAAACAAAAAAGTTATTAAACTTTTACACCCCTTGGTTTCTTTTGGACCACCCTGTATATTTGTTTTAATTTTTCTTAATGATTTCTTAATTCAAAATTTATCTCAGAATTTATTTTTGAGATTAAATAATAATTCGAGATTAAGATTGCACCGAGCATGTAGGTTAGGCTAAGCCGCCCAAACAAGAAAAACAGAAGCTGTGTTCACTTAGCAATAGAGGAAATAAATAGGAAGACAGAAGAAAATGAGTCCGTCACTAAAACCAATTGCTACCCCTAAGGATGCCATATATCATGTCGAAAATTATAGTCACCAGCGCAGTGAGACCTTGCAGGCAGGCAGCGCTCTTCCAGGGTAGAATACTGCCAGAGAAAGTGTTCTACAGTTTCCTTCTCCTTCTTGTCTTGACAATTTCAGTAGTATTTTGATTGCAATCAGATTCTACTAGCATGGTTACCAAAATTACTGTTACTATCGCCCCCTCATTTCTCAACTGGGCTCTCTGGAGTCTCAGAAAATATCTGTTGTGATTGCTATCTAGTCTAGGGTACATTATCCTCGCAGAACATGTACAAATGCTAAAATCTGTCTGGAACTCTCCAAATCTTACCGTCTCTAACACTGATATTCTCAAGACGTTTTTAAATAATCGGCTTAGATAAACGGAGAGACACCGTTTCAAAATAGAAGATGCCAGATCTGGGGTGGGAATTGTTTTAATTTGAAAAATAGCTTTAATCTTTGAGGTGAAGATCGAAACCTTAGAACTACGAAAAGGCACCGGAAGATACCTACCCTTATGGCTGTCTAAGCAGCTTTAAATTTATTAGCAAGCTATTTCTTCCAATCGAGTTTGTTTTGTTATAGTTTTAGACATTTCGATGCTTTGGCAGAAGAATTAGCTTACTCTTAATTGGATAATATGACATGAGAGGCATCTGGATAATGAAATATCATACTTTAGACATTTCGATAAATACCGCTACATGACAAGCATGTGAGTAATGAATTAATAGAGCTGCTACCCTTTTCAGAAGTTGAATGTCTTTCTGCGAAGTGAAAAATTATTTTATTCGTGAAGAGAAAAAACAAAGTCTACAAGATTACTTATGAGCCAAAAAGAATATGCGGCAAACAATCAGACTCATTAATACAGAATTTATTAAAATTTGTTAGAAAAATTTTTTTTTAATTTAATTGCATATGTTAACTTAAAGATGTGTGAAGCAGCCTGTTTAAAAAAAATACAACTTATCCATCACTTGTTATAGAGGGAAAACTGATGGTTGTAAAACCGGATTTGTTCGAATTTTTTAAAATGTATAAAAGGTAAAATCGAATCCATCGGAATTACAGCCGAGCCTGTTGGTTATTTCTTAAAAAATTAAAACGAAATTAAAGTCTCAAAAATTATACAAAAAAAAAAAAATAATTCGCTTTTGCCGAATGGCTTCATTTTGCATCTAACATTTTAACAAAAAAATGTTCAGAGGGTTTTTATATTTAAGAAGTACATGCATATGGACAGACATATTAGCCAGTAGAAACTATTTAACTAAAAATATACTCATACGTTTAAAAATTAAAATGAAAAAATAAAAAATATATCAAAAAGCACTCCATATAAAAGTTGTTACAAATTCAACTTAAAATATCCACATTCCCTTAGCTGCAGTCATGCTACTGGTGTTGAAAAACATTCTTCCAAAAACAAATAAAATTCACTGAAAAATAAAAATGCAGAACAGAGTTAAAGATAAAGTTTGTTTATATAAAAAAAAAAACACTGATACATTTATATATACAGACAAACACATATGTATTTGTTGTTTTTTAAGTTATTTAAATGAAAATGTTCATAAGATTTTTTTTGTACATATGAGGATGCACATTTTTATTTGTATTTAACGAAAAACACAGAGCAAAAATTAAGCTTTTAGCTCAAAAATATAGTATATAAATTTTTATTTATTTTATAAGTTTTTAATAATAGCTAAATTACAGTAAAATACTTTTTAAGGTTTTTTTTTAACCCTTGAATGTTTTATAAGGCCTTTTCGTTAATCGAAATGGCCACTCACTTCACTTTTTCTGAAGAGCATGCATTTTTTCTTAATACTATATCTTACAAACTAATTGAAAATTGGTTTGGGCATAACTGTTGGCGACAACAAGACTATAGACTAAGAAAAAACTTGTAGAACTTACTATCCTAAAAAAATACTGGATTTTGTAAATCAAAAATTTAATTTTTCCTATCTTTTTCCACTTTTTTTAGTTGTGTTTTTAACTTTTCTAATTATTCATTTTATTTATTTCATGAAAATAGTTACAAAAAATTAAACTCTTTCGACATTTTAGCAGATGTAGCTTTTTCGAATTAGTTTATTCTCCACTTTTTTCTTTTAGTCTGTAGCTACAATTGCACCGAATACGTGAAAACAAAATTCTAATTATGAGAAAAATTTAATGTTTATAAAACTGTTATATATAAAGCTCAACTAAATTAGTAAGTTTAGAAAAATTGTTTTATTGCTTTCGATAAATACTTCAAGAAATGCCAAACGAAAAAGAGTTTGTATTTTAAGTGTTACATAGTGTAGTTTAACTAAAAAAAAGTTTAAAACTTCAACAGTAACTTAAAGCTCAATATTTAGGTTGGACTATTTTCTAACTCAGTTGAATTGTGCTGAAGTCATTTTGACTTCTAAATCAAACAAATCCAAAATTTGTTTAAGGTCTTAGAGACCAATTAAACTTAATTTCAATATTTTCTAAGCTCAAACTTAAGTCTTAGGAAATAAATGCTATTCGTCAGTGAGTACGGTATCAAGAACCTTTTTTTTTCAAAAGTTATCTATCATAAAATTTCAGATATATGAGATATATTCGTAGGGAAGTTTTCTAGAACCAGTTTGGTATAAAATTTCTATTGCAGATATTCCAGATAGAGATAATAACTTACTGTGTATGTGAGATAATATTACTATTTATTTATATTTAATATTAAAAATTAATTCTAAGATTAAATTTTTATTTTGAAATCGTAACTATGACTACCGACTCAAAGTCGAACCTGCGATCCCCAGATTGATAGGTTAGCACCCTATTTATGGAACAAAAATTGCCAATATATATCATTTAGTTCATTTCCAATAGATATATTAAAATTTGCTCAAAATCAAATCATTATTTTTGAGAAATTGCTCAGTAGAGTTCTCATGTGGCCCATAAATTTTATTCATATGCTTATTGAGTCTAGAGTTTGAGTCTAGAGTTTGATGTCAGTTCTTTTGTGATAGTTGGAAAATATCCAAAATTTAAGCAATAATTAAATATTCTAGCTAGCCTTTTAAAAAAGTAATCAGGCGTATTCTTAAGATTTATGGAAATTATATCGTCTAATACGGGTGATTTATTATTTTTCAAAAGAGGAACAAGTGATTACTTCAGAAAATGAGAGAACAGTTAATTAATTATAAACATGCTCCTTAATGCTCCTTAAGTAAAATGAAAAAATTTGTTTATAATTTATTTTAAACTTTTGGCTTGGCACACCCGTAGACGTATAATCCTCCTCAAAGGGTTAAGGGAAAAGATTCATCAAACTCATGTTTATGTTACTTGTATGTAAGTGCAATCCATAATATCTTTTTTTCAAATATTGCAGTAAATTGCACTTTTATGTATTTTGTATCTGTAATTATATTTGAAAGGCACTTTTGCACAAAATTTAAAAAAAAAACATGAATAAAAGCCTATGTAACAAATAGTTTAATTGTTTTCTTAATGGTTTTGTTTAATTATTAAAAAAATAGTTTAATTATTATGTTAACAAAATCAAAAGGAAGATAAACTAAGAAATTAATTTAATTAAATATCAATCCATCAAGTATTATTTTTGACATCATACAAAATTTAGATAAAATAAATTTTTAAAATTTTAACAACTTGACAAAAATTTGAACCGCTTATTCACTGTCAGATTTAAAAAAAAATAATAATAATAATAATAAAATATGGTTTAAAATAAAATTCCGTTTTAATTTTGTTGTTTATTATCTGTGTACATAAATCAAATTCGTTTATTTTTGTTTAAAAGCAATGAAAAAAAAGAAGAATGGAACGTAGTGATTTTGAATGGATGGCAAAATAAACAAATTTTAAGTAAAATAAAAAAAGATAACAAAAAATATGTTAGAATATCGATTCCCCAAATGGTTTAAGTTCATATGTATAGCAAAAGAAAATTAAAATAAATAAAAAATTTATTTTAAATACAATTAATTAAATTTATAAAATATTAATTAATTCATTTTTTATATTTATTTAAGCAAATTTATAAAATTCTTCAGAGCTGTAGGGCAGTTTTTTTTCTTTTTTTTAAAAAAAAAAGTATTAACTTTTTTTATAATAGTTAGTTTAATGAAATGTTCATCTATGGTGAGCGGATTAAATGTTTTTTAACAAACAAATCTAAGTAAACAACAATTTTTAACAACAGAATTATATTTTATTTTAAACAGAACAGTTTTTACAATAATTAAAAAAGTTTTACTTATTAAAAAAAAAAAAAATTATTTATTAAAAAGATTTATTTCCAGCAACAATTAATAATATTTAAATATGGTATCGGCCAAAATTATAATATAGTAAATAAAAAACATTTTATTGTTAATTAAATCAATAGATACTATATAAAATAATATATTTTCTATAATGAGATACAAAGATTTTGTACTGAAAATAATAATAATTAAATCATTTAAATATTTAACCAATAATTTTTTTAATAATGCTTATAAAAATTTATATTGATTAATAATTATTCTTTTGCTTAAACAACTCGTATTTTTAACCGTAAACTATTTGTGACACTGATGCAAAAAAGTATGAAGTTATAATACCTGGGAAATGATATTACTTTTCTGAATCTGTTTTCGAAATTTGTCAAACACTTCCAAAATCTTGAGTTACCGGTTTTATAAACCAGTAACTTGTTTGACTATCAACCGACTTCTTAGCGGATTTAGAAAGGAAACATTGAGGCCGTTGGAATGGTTTATCATTTAAGTAAATTTGAGAAATCGTACGTATTTTTATAACCAAACAAAATTTTTTTTAATTCTTTCGCCATATTTCAACTTTGGGGACGTTTTTACACAGTATTTTTTAAAGAAACTATATATTTGTTTTTTTAATTTATTTTCAAAATATGTTTATTGATGAGTAAACAAAACCTTTTGCTTTATAAGTCAGTTAAAAGCTTAAAAAAAAATTTATTTTCAGAAATAAAATTTTAGCCATTTTAATCAAAAATATTTGCTTGGCATTTTTTTTAACTCACCATCATCAGTATCCCATTTAAGTGACCAATAATATTCTGAAATCATTTTTATTTTATTTTTGCAAGCATTTCTTGCTGAAAATATTCGCGTTAAACTGGCCTAGGTTGTCCAAATATGAGTGTGGACATATTTCAGCCCATTTCCTAATAATTATTTTTGGTTTATATTTTTAATAAATTTATAAAAGTGTTTTAGACACACTTATTCTAAAATATACACTCCTCGTTATTCCACGTCATTTGAGTTTAAAAAAATCAAGCACATATTTTTTGGAAGCATTTCCTCGCTTTCAGAATACTTTTGGAAGTTTTCAGTGGACATTGCATCATGCCAATTAAACACATTGTTCGTTTGGTAAATCATCCCTTCTCGAGAAAAATGTTAATGTGCTCGATTGGCACCCTTACTAACCGGAGTTTAAATCACTGCAAATGTTTGTATATTTGTATGCTTCTGTAAAGCAGTAAAGGAACTAATTCAATGCTTAAAGGTGGCTTGGTTTACCATTTTGCTCTATTAAATGAAATTATTGAATGATCATATTCCCAAACAAATTAACGACACAATTTGTAAAAATGGAGGCTCTACACCGTAGTAAAAAGGCTATAAAATAAACTAATTTTCATTAAATGTAAATAAAATTAAAAAATTCTATTGAAAACTATACATAAACTATTATTTTTTAGTAGTGGCCTATACATGTGACTGAAATTTTGCAGACATTTTTTGACTTTTTTTTTTAAATTTTATATAAAACAAAAACCAGTAAATAAAGTGAAACCATTTTGTTCAATAACAACTAAATTACCTTTAAATAGAAGTAAAAATTTGTTGTACTTCTCTTTTAAAAGCTATAATTTTTTGAAAAAATTTTGTTAGGGAGTCCTAAGCATGTGGCAAGGAGTATATAGGTATATGAACTTTTAAATATTTGCTTTTTATGTTAGTTTATCCGTGTTAACTTCATAGTCAATAAATGAATGGAAAACAGAACACAAATGGAAATAGAGTTTCACAGTTGATGTTTAAAAGCAAAAGAAAATTGTGTGCACAATGTAATTTTCCATATACTTACTTGACATTATAAATGCTCTAAAAATAACTGAAATACTTAGTGAAAAACAAAAGCAACGACAAAAAAACAGATTGCAAAATGCTATTTTATTTCAACCATCATATTATTTTTCTCGTTTAATTTTTAGTTTTTATATTTTGAGTGCAGATTATACGCATAAAACACAAGCATTTCTTTTGTTATTCACAAGAAGTTTAACTCCAACTTTTTGAACTACTGAAAACAATAACAACAACAAAAAACAAACTGAATAAAATCCTGTTCTGTTAAAGCTGAGAGATACAATTTATTTCCGTTTACTTGTTTGTTTTAACAGTCAGCAAGTCGCCAAAATAATGCTTGTAGTTCAACATCTATCTGGAATAGTTATTGTGGTGACTTTACGTAAAAAAAAATGAGAAGAAATGTTTGATGATATTAAGAAATGAAATAAAAATCAAGTATATAGCGTATCCTCCTTTCCTCCTTTGGCAGCCATAAATGTTTATACGAATTGAACTACTTTTTATGGGGTTCTATTTTTAGTTGCAAAAATGTTGGCATCGACACTGCTTTATTTGCCATGACGTTTGGCTAGCTTTTGTGCTTCCGTTTTTTCTTCTTTTAAATAATTTTTTTTTTCATTTGTTTTGGTTTTTATAAACTCATAAATTTGGGGGTTTCCTTGAAATTAATATTTTTATTTTCATAAACTGGCGGAACTCGTTTTTTGTTGTTGTTTTCGTTGTATGAATGTCGTCTTGGTTTATTTTGAAAAGTTTCAAAAGGCGCCAGACAAACTGGCACCATCATCCTCCAGACAGTCAGTTCTATTTGGTAGTTGCTTTGCAATTGATAATTTTTTTTTCTATTTTTAACTTTAATAAATTTTGTTTTGGTTTCTGTACTTTAATTTAATACATCATTATTGTTGTAATAAGTATTTTACCTAGAAAATAAAAAAATTAAAACTTAACAATTTAATTAAGCACAAAGGGTGTCTTCGTAACAATACACTTTTTAATTTTAAAATAAAAATACGTAGTTGTGACTTTTTTTTTATTAAATTGTAAAAACAAATTGTTTTGATTAAGGACCGCAGATAATATTCGGGTCGGCAATTTTTTCAGTGGGCAATGAAGCAAAGTGAAGTCAATGCTAATTTTGTGAAAACAAGCCAACTTCTCCGATGAAGCCCATATCTATCTAAGTGGTTGTTTTGAATACACGAATTGTCATGCAATCCATGAGAAAAAATTAAATGCACCCATAAGAGCACTTTCTGGTGCGTATTTTTCTCAATATTTACTTTTTTGTAAGGGAGGCCGAAATCGCGGTGACTGTGAACAGAGGGTTTACTCTCTATTGCGATGCGAAAGAAAAACCATTCGCATCTGTATGATTTTTACATTGAGTTGCGATACGTTTTCTTTCGCATCGCAATAGAGAGTAATCCCCAGAGTTTTTGAAGCCTCAACTAGACGACATGTACTTTTAGCAAGAAATGCGGCAACTGGCTGTGTAACGCGTGAAAAAATCAATTTATTGCAGCATGAAATGAAAAGTACACTCTTACTGATACGCGCTTAAAAAAACTTGAATTCGGCTGTACAAGTCTTATATGCCCTTCACAGCTTATATTTTTAATTTTCCATGTTCTTCTTAAAACTTAAAAGAAAACAAAATTGTAAAAAAAATTATGCGAGAAAAAAAGCTAAATATATGGATAAAATGGCAACGCTGCTTATAGCCTAAATACGAGTAAAAGAAAATAAGCTGCATTATTATTATTATTATTATTATTATTATTATTATTATTATTATTAATGTAAAGGGCTGTAATTGCACGGAGACCTTAAAGATTTTTTGTGCAGCGCAATTCCCAATTACTATCTGAGACTCTTTACTAATCTCGTAACTGCTGTAGGACTAATCATTCCTTAAACAAATACTTCACTACCTATTCAGCTCATTCAGCCTTCCACCGTTAGACACTCGCACAGAATGTGCTCCGATGTTTCCCGTCCCTTCCGACAGAAACGACAGGAGTCGTCTTGTACCACACCAATTTTACTCATGTGGTATGGCCCGGAAGTAGCTCAGAGTAGCCCTAATACACTCGGGGTTAATGAGTCTCTTTGACTGCCTCATGCCCTCTTCAGCCTTGTATTATTATTTCTCTTCCATGCATAACAGGGCACTAGTGAAGCTGCTGCATACCCCACACTAGAGCTCTGGACCTATGAAAGGTATATAACCTGCATTATTTCAAATATAATCTACAGTACAGCACTTACATTTGGGCTATTATTCAAAATGACTAACAACGACTTCAAATAGAAAGTATTACAAGTTTTTCATATAAATGTGTCACAATATCGATTTCAAATCAAGCACTAAAATTTTATTCATTGATTTTTAAATGGTTTTCGATGCCCTCCAACACGATGCCTAGTCTAATGCTTTACTACTTTTAGTCTAAAATTCTTATAATTTGCTTTTAAATTTTATTACTTGACAAATATGTGTGTCCGATTGCTATGAATTATGACTAAAGAGACGTTTAAGGAAGCTTAAAATACACATTTATAAAGTAAGCTTTTTCCCTTAACGAATAGTTTACAATTTTGTGATATATGGGAGGTTATATAAAACTAAATTAATTATGGAAATCAATAAAACTTAAAGAATGTATTGCAGCTTAAAGCTAACATCCCTTTTTAGTGGTAAAACAATAAAATAAAACTTAGTCAACTGTTAAGAGTTTGCTTGTATTGCAAAAATTATTGTGCGATATTTTTGATTAAAATCAATGTCGTTCTTTTTTCTGACACTACTCCCCTCTTTATCTAAATGTTAAATGATGTCATTTTTTTAATATAATAGCCAATTTCTTAAATATGTATTCGTATTTCTTATCTTAAGGGTTGGCAAGAGCAAAGAAAAGAAACTTTTTTTCATTAAAGCTGTTAAGAGCCTGAAAACCTTATCATGGTATGACTGATGATGATTGTCAATGCTTAAAGATGGAAAAGCACAAAAAAATAAAACAGTTTCGGATTTTTTTTTTTTTTTTTTTTTTTTGATAATAAAAATTGGTATACACTCGTATGTATATCTGTACATACATAAGGGATAGTATAAACTAAAGGGCTGCACAAGCATACTTGAAAGCCACACATTACTACAAACATGTGTAATATTTTATAATAAAGAGTGCTTGTCAGTCATTTCAAGTATGCTTGTGCAGCCCTTTAGTATACACATACGAGTATATGTACATGCACATTATTACTCAACATTTTTGTAAGTAATACGCACAACAAAAAGTTTACCGAAACATATTGATAAGTGAAAAATACCCAGCAAACGTGAAAAATATAAAAATTTATTGCCATCTTTATAAGAATATGGAGAATTTATTTAATTTTAATTTTGAATTGAGAAAAATCGTTAAATAATTACTAAATTTTATATTATTATTATTGAATTAAAACGAGTAAATCACCTCCTTCCATTTTGTAATTATACCAACTAACCATGAAGTGAGAAACACATCACTGCATTATCTCTCTCATGTAATTTACTAAAATTACGTTTACCGTTTTCTCTACTAATAATTAAATTAAATTGAAATACGAGTACATACAATCAGCGTTGCCAAGAGCTAGAAAAGAAATAAGCTATAATATATTTCCTTTAAAAAAAATGCTAGAAAAAGCTAAATCACACCGAAAAAAATAAGCTAGAAAAAAGTTAAAAAGTTAAAGCTTAAAATTAAAAATTTTCTTAATTCTTTATGACATTAAGAATCCTAATTATACTTTTTACAAAAAAAAAACATAAAAAAATAAAAAAAACTAAAAAAATAAATTCATTTTCCACACGACTTTCAATACTTATAAGCGTATTTAATTATTTTTCAACTTCAAGGAATAATTAATTTTTTGATTTTTAATGTGATTTGTATTCTAAAAATTGAGCAACCTCAGCATTACTAAACGTTAGTACTAGATATCTAAATTTTAATTTTACAAGTTAGAAACCAAATACTTTTCTTTACTTATGAAATTATTTTCGTTCGGCCAATTAATTTTATAGAAAATATTACTTTAGCTAATTTGATTTCAGTCTCAGTTTATTTTCATTTTTCCAAAAAATTATTTTTAAGGCTATTTTGAAAAACAAAAAAGGCTAGGAAAAAGCTAGATTCTAAATCTTAAATTCTGATACTAAATAGGAGAAAAAAAGGCTAAAATGGCAATGCTGCTTATAACTAAGAAAACTAGAAATGATTTGTATTAAGTAAGTGCTTAAATTACATTGCAAAATAAATTAACTTCTACATAAATATTATACAAAAGATAAAACTAAAAAACTAAAATTGTAAACCAATAATTACTTAAATATCAAACCTAAATTTAAAACACATGAAATATGAATATTGTGAAATCTTTAAACTAAATAAATAATTATGAAAATTATTATAAAAAAAAAAAATTAAAGCCTAAACTAAAATCTAATTGAAAAAATATATAAATATAAGTCAAAATAAAGAAACCAATTTTATTTATGGCGAACAATTTAATGTGAACTATCATCAAAACCTTAATTTAAAATAAAATGAATTGTTAAACATAAGTTCCTCTTAGCACATAGTTAAACTAAAAATTAAAATAAAACAACTTAAATAAAATCAGTGAAAGAGTAATCTTTATTAAAATCATCCAATTCATCTTACTTGGAAACTTGGAAATTTTATATATATCAAAATATACAATCATAATCATTAAAAACATAATTTAACCCTAAATTCTTAACGCTTGAATAGATCAGCTTACGGCGCACACTGTCAGGGGTAAAATGGATGTTAGAAAAGTAATCTTTTCTTTTAATTTTTCTATAGAAAACACTTCTATTAAAATAAATATAAAATATTATTCAAATATATTAAATAGTTTTTTAGTTATTGTATCTCAAAGTTAAGGTTTCTGTGTAACCAAGGAAATTTTTACGTACACGTATGTTTGTCATACTTGAAATTCATATACATTTTAGAAACGGCTGATAAATTTGTAGTGGAAGTGTAAGAGAGGTATGTATGCTTAAATGCAACATAATTTTCATTTAAATATATTTATCATATGCGACACAGTTAGCGTAAAGAAACTCCTTAGTAAAACTAGATTTTTTATATATAAACCAACTTTGGTGATAAATTAAAACAAACATTTGATAACACTTTTGTAATTTTGTGAGATTTTATAGCTACAAGTATGTATTTCAACATATACAGTGCAATTATGAATAAAAATTCCGTACGGACTTTTCACTTTCTAAATTTTTTAAAAAGAAAATTTTCTGATTTTGAGTTTTTTTATATCAAAATTTTTCTTTTGAAAAATAACTAGGGAAAATTCATAATTGGGGAAATTTATAGTTTAAAGAAAATTTTTCTTCTTAAAAAACTCCTAAGGCATATTCCTGGTTGACGTAATATAAATCTTAGCTGCTACTAAATGCAATTTTGAATTTTATAATTATTTTTAAGTTGCAACACCATTACATATCCGTGATATTTTCTAGCAGTGGATGCAGCATTATTGGTGTTGCATTCGGTTATAAAATTTATAGAAAATCGTGTTCAGATAAAGAAAAATTAAAGCTTATTCTTTTAAAAAGTATTGAAAGTAGGCTCTAAACAAAATTGTGTAACTGATTAGATACCGAAATATTTTTAACCACTCATGGAGTCACGAAACTATGAAATATGTACTTACAAATAAGGAAATTAAAGTTTTCTCACATCATATACATAAAATATTAAATATTTTTTAAGCAATTTTAAAATGTTTTATAGCTTTTATACCATTTTAACGTCAAGGATATATGTGTGGTGGTCGTATCTTAGCACCGAATTGGAAAAAAATTTGACTCATTGAGTTTTATATTTATAAGTGTTTTTGTACGTCATAAGTTTTTTTTTAATTTTTTGAAAAAGAAAATTTTTGAGCTTGTAGTGTCAAATTTGGTCAAACCGTTAAGAATATCGTATATAAAGATTGTAAAAAACTTCATGAGCTTATTTTCTTACTTTTATGGAATTTTTAAATTTCAGGATATATGGCAAGGAGACAAATCCTTGTTCCGAAACTTTTGAAATTTTTGCATTTGATCAGGTTTTATCAACCTGAATTTATGTGTCAAATTTCAACTCTTTATATTTATGGCCACTCGGTAAATAAAATCACGACACAGTGCGACGTTAGCGTATGAGGTAAATTTTAACACAGTGCGACGTTAGCTTATGGGGTAAATTTTAACTTTCTGTATCATAAAATGCTATATAAAAGAAATTGTTGACAATTTTAGTCCAACCCATTTTTATCACTTTATAAATAAGAAGTGAAATCTTAAATTCTCTCAGTACAGAATGAGCAGACTATGGCTGACTTCCAAAACGTCAATTGCTTTGTATTCAAACAAAGCATCGTATTTCATAACGCCGAAGTACAAAACATTTCACATTTCAAAACGTCGTAAACAAGAATAAGAAACGCCGCAAAATAGCAATCGACGCATCAGTTTCAAAGTTGATGCTTTTACTTTTGCATTGTGTCGCAACTCTGTATATATAAAAAGTTTAAGTACCGTATTAGAATTGTATGTAAACATTGTCTTATAACGTTTTGGAAGTCAGCCTATGTTTCGTTGTAATTTATTTATAAATATGCTATTGCAGTTGCTGTTATATTTGAACACCATTGCAATATTTTTTTTATTGCTAAGTCATGGTATTCGTCCAAAAGTAAGTAATTTCAAGATAATAAAAAATATATAGAAGGATATACTTTGCGACTCCAGCCTTAAACGTTTTAAGGAAATTGTAGGTGTTAGTGTCAGATGGGTTATATTCATTTTCAAACTGTTCCCGAAAAAAAAAAATTAATTTTTGCTATCATTTTATATTCAAAATGAAATTTTTGTTGGGTTTTGGCACAAATAATAGTTTGTGCTAGTATAAGGAAATATTAATATGTATAGATAAATACGTAAACACATTCACATGTATGAATGCCAAATTAATATAGATTTTTAATTAAAATCGATGACATAATGCTAATGATGACAATAAATTTGTTTAAGGCGTTGAAATAGAAAGTTTAATTCACAAATGTATTAATACAACGTAACGTATGCTTTCCAATACAAATATCTAACATGCATGTATAGATGTGAGTAAATATAAATCAAATATAAATAATACATCACTCCTTCAGGGGCGCATCTATAAGGGATAGATAAAAGAAAAAATTCACCAACCAAAATCATAAAACTTTTGTAAATTATTTGTTAAAAAAAAATCATTTCCTTAAAAGTATACACATATTTACCCCTCTTGTGTCTGTTATATATGGTATACCCTACACTTGTCATGGTATGGGCATTTACAAATTTAGTTTTTCTATTTATCAATATGATTACACCTATTTATATGTGAAAAGCATGCGGACATCTAGACTGTCATTCGGATTGATGAACAAACAAATATAGTCAACAGCTTATTAACTTTTGCATAAACACAAATGTATATTTATGTATTATTGTATAGACAACCCAATGCAAATAAAGACGAAAAAGACATATACAAACACGTCTATATAAATATGTATTCATGCATAACATTTCAGAAGGATTTTGTCTTTGAACGGTTATTAGTTGGTTTAAAGTGTGTTATTATGGGTGTATTCCACAGGATTTAGTAGATGGTTAATAAATTTACACCTACATGTGGCAGTGTTTATTAAAGGTGTGATTATTTTTGTTATTTATCTTCTAATAGAATGTGGATGTGATATATACCATGTTTTTCAAAAATAACAATTAATATGCTTTCCAAGCCATCGCAAAATTTTATTGTTAAAAAATTATCTAATTTTATAATTTTCTCTTCTGCTAAATAGTTAAAATTTACGTTTCTATAATATTCATAGAAAGTAATAAAGGCGCACATAATTTATATGTAATGTCTACATCGTATGTGGGCCACCAGGACATATTCCTAAAGCGTAGGCTGCTTAAAATTTTAAATTTGAATTGTTTATAAAAAAAGGACTAATTTTTTCTATAAATTTCTGGCTTTATTAAAAAGGTTGAACTTTGTCATGCAAGAATGGAATACTATATCATTCATATGACTACCACGATTGGCTCTTCAGTACCCCATCCAATAAAGCCAATTTTCAGTACATTTTCGATTGTTTCTTCAATGCCAACTTCGATTTCATGTTTCAATTGTCTCGTAATGGCACCCCATAGAAAGTAATCCAAAGGACTTAAATCACAGCTTCAATCCGGTCAAATGACATCAGAATTTTGGCTGATTATTTGATTTTCAAAAACAGTGTGTAAAATATCGATTGGCTGTATAACGTCCATGACTTTCTCTTAAATTTTCGCAAACAAAAATTCGTTGAGCATGGCACAATAACGGTGGCACTTTGCTAATTTTCAAAGAAAAAAGTTCCAATGATGCCACCAGACCAAAATCCACATCAAACAGCGACTCGTTGTGAATGCATTGCTATCTCAATAGTCAACTGTTCGTTCTCTGAACTCAATATGTGGCAATTTTGCTTATTGATTTAACCATCTAGTTGAAAAACGATTTTTCTTTAAAATTCTTCATCGTCTGCCGAAAAATTTTCAGCCCATAGAGCGAAAACTCATCCGATGTTCATGATTCGTCACTTGTTGCACCTGTTGAACTTTGTAAATTAATCATATTGAAGTCTTTTTGAAAAATTCTTCTCAAAGAAGTGAGAGAAATGTTGAGTTCCTAAGAACGTTGACGAAATTTACTTACAGTTTGTGTCAAAGACTCATTACTTTGGAAGTAAGTTTTTAATATTTCCCAATTTTGTTTGAGCGTATAGCGTCCTATATTGCAAAAGGCAAACATTTCGATCTCCTATCGGCTAATTACAATAATATAAGATAATACAAATAACTATCATAACAAAGACTTTGCCATAATAATTTTAATAATTATTAATTTATCTCTATTATATTTTCTTAAATCAATGCCTACAAAAATTTTTTTATGAATGTGTATACACAATTATGTATGTGTGATTTTTTCTTTATTATTGTCATAAATAATTATAATAGATTATAATCTTCTTGACATCTATTAATTTAAATTTTAAAATGACCTAATGTTATGTTGATTGTACGAGGAAACTAAATGAATTAAACAATTTCAATCTACAACAAAACAAATAAACTTAAAATGTTAAGCCATTAATTATGCTTGTTTTATTGGGTTTAATTTTTTGGGTTTTAAAATTATTAAATACAATTTTTTTTTTTTATTAAATGAGTATAAATTGAACTTTAGTTTTTATAATTATTTGTCTGAATATATCAAGAAACCTTAAACTAAATTGTTAAAATTTGTATTTATTATTTTTTGCCTTTTGTTTTAATCTTACAGGTATAAAAGCCAGTTGGGAAGAATGGTGGACATATGACGGTATATCCGGTAAGTAAAAAATTTTAATTATAAATTTAGTTCAATTTTCTTTTACTCTATAATTAATATCTATGTTTGGTGTAAATATTTATACTCGTATATTTATAACATTTAAACAGTCAGCTGAAAAAAAAAAATTTTTTTTAAAAATATGTAATAATTTCTATTTGGAATTTAAAAGTTTAACAAAATATTAATCTTTATTTGTGCTTAATTCCAGAAATTGTGTTGGTTTTAAAAAGAGAAGAGAAGAATAAAAATAGAATATATAGTTTTCAATATTAAAAATGTTGGTTGGGAAATTTATTTGTTTATTCAGTTCAATGCTTACTGAGTTTTTTGTTTGAATATTTGAATCTTTTTGTGACTTTTGATTAATAATTCTTATTTAGTCAATTGCTTTTACAATATAAAGGTTCTAATGTTTGCAAGAAACGTTGGGAGTAACCTACTGAGGATTCGGAGTAGCGTCTGATGAAATGGTCCATATAGGTATGCTCTCCCCTTCAGTACTTATTGTACTGAATAAATAACTCATGAGAATATCATGAGTAAAAGAATAAATTTTAAAACCAACACAATTTCTGGAATTAAGCACAAATAAAGATTAATATTTTTTTAAAAATAATTAAAAATAAAATATAAATATCACTGAACTTTACTAAAAAATAAAATGTATATACTCTAAGGGAGATTGCCATATACTCATATGCTGGACATGCCCACTTTTCAACAAAATAATTAAAATTATTTTTTTTTACTAATCAAAACCACATTTTTAACAGATTACTCTGAATTTATAACAAGAATTTCCACTCATAGAGTAAATGAAACCGGGCGAGATCGGGTAAAACAGCTAATAGTAAGCAAATAAATTAAATACAACTATATACTAGTATATTGTATTTCAAATTTAATCAATACGTATGGACAAACACTTATGGATTATTAAATATTATTTCTTATAAAATTATTTCGATTGTAGCAAACGTTACGGTTTTCATTGCCATCTCATTGAATTTACAATTTATAGCCCAATCATTCCTTAACTGCAACAATAAAGTTATTGAGTTATAAACGATTTTTCTTTGTTAACACAGATATTTAGAGAAGGATAAAAAATTTTATCTTTTTTATAAATAGGGGAGTCGAATAAGCGATGTTCGACTGTCTGCCTATTTGTGTCTCTGTTTGTCTTTCTGTCTGCTTAGCCATTGAAATCAACTACCTGATGACCCTAGGCAATGTAGAGAAAAGTCTAGCATACCAATCTGTCAGTAGTTTCTGTCTTTCAGTTGATATTTTCCAATAAGATTACTGTTTCGTAATTCTATTAGCCACAAGGCAATCCGAAAATAGCAACAATTGACGGATTGGTATCTTAAAATTGGTGTACTTTCTGTACGTCGACTAGGGACTTCAGAAAGTTGGTTTTAACGAATACACGGCCACATAGACAGACATATAGATAGACAGACTGCATAAATTACAAAGGGATTTACAAACTTTATACACCTTTCTTACTTATAGTGAAAGGCAGCGTTACTAAGAGCTAAAAA
Organism: Thelaira solivaga; assembly: GCA_947397855.1. NCBI lineage: Eukaryota > Metazoa > Arthropoda > Insecta > Diptera > Tachinidae > Thelaira > Thelaira solivaga. Next base: position 17,775,299 of record OX377612.1, read on the forward strand.
ATAAGCTAAATGAGCCTTAAAAAGGCTAAATCGCTCAAAAAATTTAAAGAAAAGTTAAAAAGTTACATTTTTATTAAAAATATTATTACGATTTTTATAAAAAACAAAGAAGAGAATATAAAATATCAAAAACAAATGAAAGTAAGATTAATTTCTACTTGGCTTTAAATACTTATAAAAGAACTCAATTATTTTTTAGCTTTAACTTTAATTTTTTGATTTAAGTTCGACTTCTATTCTGATATTTCACTTGTTTTATCGTACTAAAAAGTCAGTAACCTCAGCATTACTAAACGATAGTACTAAACAACTAAAGAACTAAATTGATCAATTAATGATAGCTTTTGCAGCAATACTAAGCCATTCCGAAAAATGTGTCTTGAAAATTAAAGCTTCGATAAATTACATTTTAGTAAATTTATTTTGCAGGAAGAAGCTTTATAATTTTCTTCATTGCTTTCATTCGACCAATTTATCAATTAACAAATTAAATTTTTGTCGAATATATTTAGTTAATGTTGTTAATATTTTGCCGCCCAAAGCAAATGTAAAAATTATTTTCTATAAACAAAGTGACTTTTTCTGAAATTTTAATTCAACACATTGTGCAAACTAAATATATATACAATTCAATTCAAGCTTGGAATTTATAAAACAAACAAGCAGAGAGACTTTCTTCAGCCTTAATTTATGTATAATTTGCTTTCATTAAAAAACAAACAAAAAAAGGATTAAATTAAATAAAAGAGATAATTTTAGCTTTTCTAAAGCTATTTTGAAAACGAAAAAAGGCCAGAAAAAAACTAAATTTCTAGGCCAAACGCGAGAAAAAATGTAAATCTACAATTAAAAAGGCTAAAATGACAACACTTAATATTTTTCTTATCGATTTTTATGTGACAATCGGCTTTTTGTTCTGTAAATCAAATTGTTTTGAAAACCAAAAATTTTTAAAGCCAAAATAATGACAATTCTGTAAATCACTCGTTTTGATATCATTTAAAATTAAATTTCAATTATATTTAAACGTTAAAGTCAAGTTTTTGTGTTATAAACAATAATAGACATTGTTTACTATTGTCAAAATGAAGTTTTTGTTGTAATGTTCATAAAAATTTAGGCAAAAAGTTGAGTATTTTTTAATATTTTTTAAACTTAAATATATGCGATTATTTTATATTAATTGTTTTTTTTACTTTTTTGTCAATGGGACTTAGTTTCGACAACTTTGTTTATTCGGTTTAAAAACGAATAAAAGTATTTCGGTTTCTAAAAATCAAAAAAAAAAAAAGAATTAATTCGTTTTAAAATAAAGAATTTTTCGAATTCAGTTCACAAAATATTGCACTAGCCTTGAGCTTAAAAACACTTTATAACCATAATATTTTTCAGGAAATTAATAATTTCTTAAATAAATATTTATAAGAACATTAAATTGTTTTCAACTGAATATATACAGGAACTTTAGCAATTAAATTTTCAATTGTTTTAAATCTTCATTTGAGTAAAAAATTAAACAAAAAAGTACCAAATCAAAATTTACTAACTCAATTGAAATTGTTTATAATTTTTGTTTTGTTTTAGATTTTTTTTCGTAAAAGATAATAACTTCGCAAATAGACTTTTATTAAAATTTTGTTTAATATTTACTTAGTGAACAATTTATTTTGTATACAAAATATATTTGCTTTGTAAACTCTATTAAAATTTATAAATATTTTGAAAAATATTTACCACACTTTTACATGAATACTTAAGCTACGGTCACATTAGACAAATATTTGTCGAAATAGGCGTAACCACTATATTTTAGCAAATATTTATAGAGTCTAACGAGATTTGGTTTGTAAAACATTAATTAAAATAATTAGTTAGTAGAAGTATGTTGTATATTGCTCATTTCTGCAAAATATTTAAACGTTTATGTAGCTAACATAGTGGCTATGCTTATTCCGACAAATATTTGTTTAATGTGACCGTAGCTTTACGTACCTGAGCATTTGTATGTCTTTATTATAACAACAAAATACATTTTAATTTAAATTGCTTTACGTATGTACACGGGTATATATTACATTAGTAAATAAATGTTTTATACTTACACACATACATATAAATACAATACACCTGTTCATGTATATAAGTGTGCATTTAAGTCCATTTGACTGAATATAAATTTGAATAGAGTATAAAATAAAAACAAAACAAAACAATTTATTTTTATTTAAATTTTCGATTTAAAACTGCCAACGGAAGCATCAGAATTTGCTGCAAATAAATGTACCAACAACATCAACCAAAAAAATAAATAAAAATTTAATGGTTTTATCAACAAAACATTTACTGTCATTTTGTGCAAATGCTATAAAGTTTTGATGACATAAAATTTAAAATTATATATACAAAAAAGAAAAAAAATATAAATCGGCCACTGTCAGCCATTACGTCACTGAGCCATCATATAATTTGACACGAACATTGCAACTTTACAGGTACAAATTACAACAACAAAAACAACAATTAATAAGTGAATAAAAATGAAAAAAGTCAGGGATAGCACACATTTGTAAAAAAATCATATGAAGTGTACATGTACATACATATACACTTATGTACAGTATGCTCTGGCTTTAGGAAACCCTCATTCATATCTATAGAACTAGTAGCAACTTTTTGATGGACACAAGTTTGTGATATGAAGGCTATCACAGAATTCGTAGCAAGTTTGTGATGTATTGTATGTAGGTGACAATTTGTTGATAGCTTTTCGATTAGGAATATGTAAATTACTCATCCTACTATAAGGCGTGCATATTATAACCCAGCTCTTACTAATCTTTTCCCTCTGTTGTTATCTGTGAGCTACTGGTTTTTAGCTCTCTTTCACTCTAATTTTTAGAGTGATATTTCTTAATGGATAAGGAAAATGCCTGCTAATTTCCAGAGTTAAATATAAATTTTTTTTCAATTGTCTTAATTAATTAATAGAAAGAACAAAAAAACATTTACTTCTTTTTTTAATATATTCTAATAATGTTTAGAATACAAAGTACAAAAATAAGAAAGCAAAATGCACATGTTCATTAGCCACGTCAGAGGAGGTTTTTCTTTACCTAACCTAGCCTACCAGTGTTCGTTAACAAATTTAATCCTAGAATTAATTTCTAATATTAAATATTAAAATTAATAATAACAATATTTTCGAAAAATAAAACAAATTAAGGTAAAACTCATTATAGTTTAGCATAAAATTTTTGAAAAAATTTTAAAATTTATTTTAATAAACTAATCAAAATACTAAAATTAACAAAATCTTTAATTTTGTTGCAAATAAAATGAGCTAGATTTTATTAAAATCATTTCTGAAGTTATTCACAATTTAGTGGTAGCAGTTACAGTTTTGCTAATTAATATTATTAAATTTTTTGCACGCTAAAAACTAATAAATGATTTCATTGGGAGCACAAATCTTAAGAACAGAATTTAATTGAGTAGATAAATAAATATTATAAAAAAATGTTTCTGTATGAAATTAAGGTAGTCCGCCAATTTCGTGGGTAACGATTATTCCTGTCTAAAGTATTTTTGTAAACAATTCAAAAAGATTTGAGGACTTGAGTTGTCTTGAGGAAAATTAAAAAAAAAAAAATTATTTTAGTGATTCTAAATAAAATTAAGCAAGCATTAATTTTTTAAGTTTCTTTTTAGTGTTTGTCATTTTTATGGCACATCACTGATGAATATTTCCGTTTGACTATAGTCACACAAAAAAGAATTAACAGAAAATATAAAAAGCAACAAAGTTATTGTTATGAATACATAAAATTTAACAAAGAACAAAAAATTGCAAAAAAAAAAATGAAACGAATGAATTGAGAGCTAACAAAAACATTGAAAATAAAACACAAAGAAAAATTGCATAGAAAACATGAAAACCACACTGTAAATTGGTAACATGTATTAATATCCTTTGGTTGTGGCCCACACATTTGCAAACAAACACACACACACACACACTTATGAACGTATGCTTACATGTAGACATATGTAAATGAATAGAGTTTTTTATGTTTTCAACTTTGCAATGAAAAAAAGGTAAAAATCAATTTCCTGAAAACTTTTTTGTTCGAATTAAAAACACGAACAGCCTTCAATACAATATCAATTAAAAAGCAGTAAATTTAATTTCAATGTTTTTTTTTTTTTTTTTGGCTATTGATATTGAGTTTTTTTGGCACAAATAAATCAATGTAAGACTGGGATGTTAAAATTTTTTTTTAAATATTTTGTGTTAAAATAAAAACTTGAAATATGTATTTCTCTATTAACAAGTATAATATCTGATTACCCAGAAATTAAGCGCTCGAAAAGGTTCATACAACCAGTGATTTTAAGGCTCTGATAGACTTGCAATATATATGGATCGCAATGCAGTAACGTAATATTAATTAAAAGTAAAGCTACTTGTACAATATGGTAGAATGTAGCATCGGGATTCTGATTCAAATATCATATCGCTTAAGTGGACTTAAGTAAGCATTTACTTAACTCACTAACTAACTGCGGCTCAGTAATAATGGGATGGTGATGCTAGAATAGAAATAATTTTATAAGAAAATTTTTAAGTATTTCTAAAGTTGTAGTTTATCTAAAATGACCTAATAAGCCATAAGCAGATATATTGAATGTCTTTCTTTCTTTAAAATAGAAACACATATTTTTTGGAAAGTTACGATTTTAATGTAAAGAAAAGTGAAGTAAATGTGAATTTAAAAAAAAAAAATCATATTCTTCGATGAAAATGAAACAAATGCACTGTTTAGTACGGATTTTGGTCAGGCCTTACTCTTTTGAAGATGAGGCCGAAATTAAACTGACTGGACAGGATAGATTTGAATAAGACAGTGGCAGCTATCACAACAAATGAAGCAATTGATTTGTTGCAGCATGAAATGAAAAATTACCCAACTCAAATGAAGAAAACTTCAAACATGAAGTTATTGAAATAAGTCCACCTCTAGAACCAATAAACAGAGATTTTTGGAAATTCGAATATTATAAGAATAATAAAGAATAAAATAGGTTAGCTTACACAGGGCGCCCAAATAAGAAAAACAGAAGCTGAGCTCACTTAGGTCCTCTGACGTGGTCCCTTTGTGATAGCTGTATAGAAGGAAGTGAAGAAGGATAGCATTAGAGATAGAAGAGTGAAAAGAAATGAAATAAATAAGAAGACAGATAGAGAATGTAAGTCCGTCACTTTAGCCAACCGCTACTTCTATAGCATATATTCGACAGCACAGAGACCCTCTCCAAAGTAAATCATGCGCCGCCTCTCCAGGGCCGGCGACCGGCAGTCTCCTCTTTCTCCTTGTCTCGAGAAGTATAGTAGTAGATGACCCTAATTTAATAAATTGTTTTCCTGTGCTGATTTCTAATCTGTTCTTCGTAATGATACAGCACATCCTGTTTCCAAAATACATAATTTTCTCCTTAATACTAGTACTTAATACAAATATTACTTAAAAATAATTTATAATATTTAATGAAAAAGAAAATCCGAAATTTTCTTTAAATCATACTTCTATTATTTTTAAAAATGTTCATCACTTTCAAATATATCGTAGAAATTTTTGCAAAAAAGAAAACGTTTTTATGCAAAACTTTTTAAGTTTTTAGTTTTTTAAATTTTATAAAGAACTAGCTGACCCGGCAAACGTTGTTTTGATTAAAATTTTTTTGATTTTCTTACTCTAAGAAATCTTACTCACAGAGTACAAAATCGCGCAAAACCCATAATAGATAAATAAGCCAGATACTAACTGCAGCGCCAACTGCTATGTGACGCTAAACTCTCCAATGTATAATACAAAGGCGTACACAGAATTTCCATTAAATCGCTCCAACCGTTTAGGAAGTGTACAATGTCAAACACATGTACAGTCGAATTTTATATATTAAGATATAACAAGATAAAAATCGGCCATTTTTTTATTACAGACATTTAACCTTATCAGTTTTAAGCAAACCAAGCTTTATTGTATGAGAATCAATGCTTAACTTTCGTCTTAACTAGCAACTACCTGGTGCTTCACTCTATTTATGAATTGGACTACTTAAAGTAAAGAGATCAAACTATAAAAAAAAAAATTTTTTCAGTCAGTTAAAAACCAATTTTAAATCTAGTGGACCAGTAAAGGAATGATTGTCAAACGTTTTAAGACCTTTTGTATAAAACTTTAAAGAAAGTTGTTTTTAATTATTGAAGTAAAAATAATATTTTTTTTTTTTTACTTAAAAGGTGGTTGTGGCTAATACAAAATTATCTTTCAATGAATCCACTAGTGTTGCCTTTGCCATATTTCATTGTATTCCATACCCTATATTAAAATAAAATGCATTTATATTATTAATAAAAACATTTTGTTTTATTATTTAATTTAACATTGATGTACGAGTAATTTAAAATATTGTTCTTCTAAACTTTCTTTAGGACCAAGTTTTTGGGGCCTTATAAATCCACAATGGAATATGTGCAACAAAGGAAGACGGCAGTCACCCATCGATGTAGTACCAGATAAATTGTTGTTTGATCCTTTTCTACGGCCACTGCATATAGATAAGCACAAGGTAAGCACACAAAAAAAGAATACAAAAAACATTTTTTTTCTGTAAACAAAGGAAAACAAACAAAAAATAGTTTTAGATAAGCAAAAAGAGAAAATAAAAAGGCAAAAAGCAAAACTCTAGCAAACAAATTAACAAGTAATACAAAGTTGTAAAAAATTTATTTTTCTTTGTATATTTTCTTTTATTCATGCAACCGCAATTTAAATTTAACTTTATAACGTTTCTTGTGCTACTGCTTCGATATGAATGTGTATTGTATTATCATTAGGTTTCCGGTACACTACACAATACAGGTCAATCACTAGTCTTTCGTGTTGATAAGGATACAAAGCAACACGTAAACATATCTGGTGGCCCTTTAGCTTACAAGTATCAATTTGAGGAGATATACATACACTATGGTACAGAAAATACTCGCGGATCAGAACATTTTATACAGGGATACAGTTTTCCAGGAGAGGTAAAAAAATAATAAAATTTGCTAATTTTTAAAATGCCTTAATTTATCTAATTGCAGATACAAATTTATGGATTTAATAAAGAATTATATCATAATATGTCCGAAGCTCAACATAAATCCCAGGGTATTGTTGGCCTTTCGCTAATGGTACAAATTGGTGAAACACCTAATCCTGAATTGCGCATCATAACAAGCACATTTAACAAGGTGCTATTTAGAGGTGAGTTCACTTCAACTAGAATTACTTAACACACTTTTTGAATTTATCGATTTTATAGCAGGTTAATAGGTTTACATTTCTTTTGTTGGCTTTTGGTTGTAAAGTGTTGCTAGACTAAAAATTAAAAAAAAAAAAAAATAATATATTGTTGACTGACATTTATAAGCGAGTGTCAAATATTATGACATTAACAAGTCTTTATATATCCGGCTATTTAAAACTCAAACATACCCATTTAGACAAGTTTAACAGCATTTGTATTTTAAGCATAACGACCTTATTTTTTGTTTCTCTGCAAATGTTAGACAATAAAAATAGAAAATGAAAACATAATTCTTTATTCATACATATTTTCTTTTTCTTTTTTCCTAATTTAAGTACAAATTTTCAGTTTCTTTCTTTATTTTTTTAATTTTCCTTTTTTCTCTTTTTGGATTTTGTAATGTCATTCCCTACCACAATTTGAAAAATAGCAACGATAATAACATTAGCAAACATCATCATCATAATCATAAATATGCTTCTGTTGTTGACGTCTTTTGCCTATAAAAAAAGTTACAGTTACGTGAATTTCCTTTTCCTTTCATACCACCGTTGGCTATACAATCAGTACAACAATATAATTATGCACTCATGCACGTTTACTACATTTAACAATAATACAGCCAACTACGCGAGTATTAAAGCCACCAGCTGAACGTACTCATACATAGTATATATACCAACCTAAAGAAACTGTTAAATGGCATAAAGTTATGCACACTCTTTCCACTTATTAAGGCCAATAAAAATATTTTAAAATACACAACTTAGCTAACACGTAAATGTCGGGGTTTCTTTTTTCTACTTGCCTTATTATATTATTAAACAAGTTTATTTCTTGATTTCCTTTTTTTATTTTTGAATTTATTTTGTTTTGCCTCTACTTTACTTTCACTTGCGTTACTCTGGCATTTTTAATGCAAAAGCTAGAATTTGTAATAAATGAATGCATTAAATGTTTTTTAAAAATTATTATAAAAAAAAATAAATATTTATATGAATAATTAATTAAATAATTCTTTTGTTTTTCATTAAAAAAAAAAAAAAAAAAAAAAAAAAAACTAGAAGAGGGCTGAAATAAATAAGCTAACAATTTAGAAAAACTAATTAAAGAATTTTAATTTTAACTATCTGCAAGCGCAAACATGCCCCTTCTTGGTATTCTTTTAGTAGCTTAATTTTTCGAAATACTAGCAGATAAATTCGAAAAAAATGCTACTTAAATCTTCATACTTGGAAAAACAATTTGTTTTTTATTCTTAAATATTCAACACAGGCTACAGGCTACAATCGGAATTTACAACTACACGGCTACAAGACTACCGTCGACCCTGTAGATTAATTTCTATTTTCCTAATAGCAACAATAAACAGACTTAATGCTGCCAGTTTAAAAACAAATGTGAAATATACATAAAAACGTTTGAAAATATTTTTATTTCATTTTCATAGCGAGGAAAAAAAATAAATTTTTTGTTTGTAATCTATTATTTAGAATTAATTAAAATTAAAATGAGGAGCGGGAACAAGTCACCCGGGCACTGTGGCCAAAATAGACCTATTGTAACACTACTCTCAAGTTACAAATCCTCTCAGGGCCTAGTATTCATTAAGAATCAAAAAACTTCTTTGGGTGTTTTGTAGGTAATGTTGCTCTAAATAGCGAAAACGGGTAATAAAATAGACCATTACAGTGATACAATATGAGCTGCTGTCTCTTCATCTTCGTTACATAGCTTGCAGAGGTCATTTTGGCGGATCCTCATATTTTAAAGAAGTGTTTCAATACTCTGCAATGTACAGTCAGCTAAGTAATTCCTTTGCTCTCTTCCGAGATCGCATGAATGCTTTCGCTACCTTGACACCGTTTGTTTCCAGCCAGCATTGCTGCGATTCTATTTCCAGCCACTTCCTAAAACTGAACTGAACATTATTTTTATAAACCTTAATGAATATATCAAGTATACCTAATCAAATGATCGTTGATTAATAAAGAGCTTTAGAGTATAAGCAGGTAAGATATATATTCTATAAATTTCCAAATTTAAATTGAGACAAAATCACATATACACAAAATTTTCTATCACATTTCTCCTCACAATGCCCTTAAGAGCTTAATAGAAATTTTCTTCTGCATTGTCATATACAATTTTATCAACACTGACAGTCATATGGCAGATCAGTTGAGTGTCACTGTTCTTGTAGGGTATTTAAAGAACTTTAAATGTCTTATACTTTTCTGGTATTTTTTTTTTTTTTTTTTTTTTTTAAGCAATAAAAAATTTTAACTTACGAGCATTTCATGCTAAAGCCTAGTATAGACGGATTTATGCCGCAAACTAACACCAACAATTTATTATTACCAATTCCATAGGTTTTTAAAATAAAAATAGTGAAATGAAAACATAAAGAAAATGTCAAGGAAACCTTTATTCTTATTATTACAGTCAGCAACGGAAATAACAGGAAAATGTAAACTAACGGTCGTTGTTTGTTATTAATGTTTATATTTTTATTACATTTTATGTTTTCGGAAAAATTGAAGGAAGCTAAAAAAATGTTATTAAATAAATAAAAATGTAAAGGAAATATTTTCATACCAATAAGGAATATTAAAATAATAAACTTTAGAATAACAGAAAATAAATATTGCAAAATAACAGATGCAAGTCACTAAACTAAAACATATAACGAAATTTGATAACGTTTTTTTTTTCCTTTTAATTAAATTTTGTTAAATTAAAATTAAAAAATTTATATTTAATAAAAAAGTTTATTTTACATGTTCGCTTTTCTAATTCAAGGTTTTTCCACTCCGATCAGACATTTGTCTGTGCGCGCTCTACTGCCAAATACAGATCATTATATTACCTACGAAGGATCCACCACACATCCCGGCTGTTGGGAAAGTACTGTATGGATTATAGTTAATAAACCAATTTACATAACAAAACAAGAGGTAAGTAATTAAAAACATTTAATTTTTGTATCAATTCTTTTTATGTTTATGATATGATATGTATTACATATCAAACTCTGTAGTGTAAAAAGTAATTTAAAACAAATTTTTCATTAAATAAATAATAAGGCATTTTGTTTTATTAGCAATAAACCAAATGAAAGGGAGAAATAGGATGTTAAATTTTATATTGATGTAACTAAAAAGCATAAAATATAAAAAACCAACAACAGTTTATGATGGCCAATTAATTATATTGTAAAAAAATCAATTAGTTTATAAAACAAACAAAAAATACATACAATTTAATCAGGCATTTACAAAAAATTATTATAACATAGCCCAGCAAACATATTGTAGTGGCTACCCTATTAAAAGTAGATGTGTAAGAGCAAAATAAATAAAAGTCTTTTATTTTACTTTTAAAATTTGGGCTGAGGTCAAAATTAAAATTATATAAAACCAGCTGACCCAACAAACGTTAGGTATTACATTGCAAAGTCTAAAAATAGCTAAAAACACTAAAAATTACATATTCTTGAATGACAATTTGGGGTACATTTTATTTACATCTGCAATTACAATGAATCTTAGGGTGTCTTATTTATATTTCGTAAAAATTAATTGAAATGTTAGTAAGAAAAAAGTATGCTGTTGCAATTGTCCGTCATTCAAAAATTAATATTTTTGAAAGCTGCTTAAATTCGAAAATCCTTCAATACCATAATGAACTAAATAAAAAATAATTTCAAGCACTTTTTTAAATAAAATATTACACATGTTTGTAGTAATATGTGGCTTTCCAGAATGCTTGTGCAGGCCTTTAGTCTTTACACAAGCAATTGAATTTATGTTTGCTGGTTATTTGCAAAATTGTGCTTGTACTTACACATACAATTGCCTGTTTTGTGATGGATGTGTTTGTTTGAAACGAATAAATGTGGCTTTTATGGTTAAAATTGTAAATAATTTATAAAGTTTTTATAATTTAAAATCCTAAATCGAATGAAGTATTATAAAATTTCTAAACATGAAAAAAAAAATTATTTTTGTATGGGAATATTTAATTTAAAATGGCATAAACAAATTAGCCTACAGCTTGACATATGCAAACAATATGAACATTTATTATAAATCTAAAACATTTAAAATATTATTTTACAATCAAAAATTGTCAAAAGTTAAGTTTTTATAAAAAACATAATTCCCCTAATAAATGCAATCAAGTTGAATAGAGAAAGAATATGAATTAACCGAAAAATAAATTTGTTTTAAGGGTTTTAATTTACTTAACAATGAGTGGGATTAAATTCAGTCTTGAAATTTATACCTTTTTATTTATTATTTATTTATTTTCAACAATTCTTTATTTTTTTAACCTCTTTAAAAATATATATATATAAGCCGAATGCAATTTCAATAATACACACTTTGTACAAGTATTTTAAGCCCTTTTTAATTTAAAATAATTCAATTATTGCATAAAATTAAAAAAAAAAAATAATACTTTTATGTATGGATATGTACAGCAGCGTGAAAATGTGGTTACGGTTACAATTAAAATTGAATATTTGTAAACCCTGCAAGTACATACAGTTTTTTTTATGTCAAATAAAAATGTTAAAGTTGTTGTTAATATTATTATTTCATTTTATTTTTTTTTATTCTTTTTTTTTATTAAAGTCATTTCTTTTTTTCCAATATTTGCAACAATTACTGTTTGATTGTGAAATGAATTTTTACATAATTTAATATGATTACGTGTTAAGTATGGATAATTTGTTATTTTTAATTGTTGCATACATACAAACACATAAATTTAAAATAAAAAAAATACATACAAATAAGACACATTTATAATGATTTATGAACGCTTTAAAAAAACAAAACAAACAATTTAAAAAAACAACAATTTTATGAATTAATTTATTACTTTTTCTTATTTGTTTTATGTGAAGTTTTTGTTTTTTTGTGTAACTTTAATCAATTATTTTGCTTATTTGTTATTTATTTATCATTAATATATATTTTTATTTACTTTTAGCTGTACCAACTGAGACGACTGATGCAGGGTTCAGAAAATACACCGAAAGCTCCTTTAGGCAATAATGCACGACCGGTGCAAAATTTACACCATAGAACTGTTAGAACTAATATAGATTTTAAGAAAAATAAGGTAAGTTTAAACTAAAATTACTTGACCTGAATTACCTGAAAACAATGGCATATAATCATAGTCCAACTAAAATAGGTATTTTTTTAAAATCGATTTTAAATTCATGAAATTCTTATTAAAAAAAAACCAGCATACTTTTTTGTGACTATGATTATGACCTAATTTTATTAATTCAAACCATTTATGAAATTAATTCAACTAATACCAAATAGTTCAGGTTAGCAACAGCTAAAGCTAAATTAACAGCCAGGCTCTCTATATACAAAATTATCATTAGCTTCTACTTTAAATGGAAAACATCTGATTTATAACTCATAAAAAAAAATGTTATACGAAAATTATAACGAAAATCGTACGACAACGGAAGGATTTCAGTATGAAATTTCGGCTTACTATAAATTTTTTTTCCCTTTGTACGAATAGATATTTATGGGGCATTTCATGTGAAGTGGACAGCTAAAATACAGCATAAGGTCTTAGAATTTTTTTTATTTTTGAAGTAGATTTTCTAATTAAAAAAAATTTTTAAGTAGCTCGTTTCGCAATTCTTTCTTTTTCCTTTTTGATAAAAAAAAAAATTGTTAAATTTCAAATAAGTTTTTAAAAAACTTTAACCATTTTTGATAATTTAAAAAAAATAGGCCAAAGTATATTTTAAATATACTTGAAGTTTCATAGCGGAAGAGTGTGACTTTGCTTACTAGCGATATATGGAGTTAGAAGACTACTGTATTGACCTGTATCATTTTTATTGTTTTAGAATTTATCATATCAAGGTCTTCTGGGGCCAGCTCATTCTGTACCACACCGATTTTTTTTATTGGAAAACGATATATCTTTATCTTACTTTATCTTACTAAACATACCGCTAATTATTATTTTTAAATGGACTTATACTACTTTCAAACATAACAGCTCTAGTACCAAGTGCTTTTATTTATTAACAATTTAAAAAATTTTTTGCAAAAAAAAAAAACCAATAAGCTTTTTAATCCTGTTATTAATTTCTGATTTTACTTCGAATATACATTTTCTCACTTTCAGCATAACACTAAGCGACAAATTTTTATTTTTTTTTTTTGTTTAAAAAAAACGAATTTCTAAGCACTGCGTAGGGTGTTGAAAAAACCTACAAGTATAACTTCGTTTTGAAAACTTGTCCTGGCCGTGTGTTAATTTGGAATTTAAAGCTTCCCTTTTTTTGTACGTTTTTTTTTTTTTTGTCCCGTCTATCATAATCAGTGACTGACTAGAATCTTGTTTTTTGTGTTGCACAGTGTACTTTTTATAATGAAAAAACTGTTTGTACATTAAACTCTTAAACCTTATTTTTTGCAAAAATTTTCTTTTTTATTTTCTTTAATGCAGAATCAAAATGCTTGTCCTTCCATGTACAAGGATATGTACTACAGAGCGAATCGTTGGTCACCTGATACAGGGCTATTGATTCGTTGACCCATTATGCATAAAAGCTGATATTTAAATGGCAAAAACAATTATAATGTAAGCCATGTGACGGCTAAAATAGCAGCAACTACAACAGCTACTACAGTAAAAACAAAAGCAAATAATGTAAAAACTACAGAATTAAAATTGGCTACAACTACAAGACACTACTACAATGACAATGAGGATTTTGGTTCAGGAAACGGTAGTCTTATGATAGTTGCTGCTTCAGCGGCAGCATTAACAGCTAAATTAAAAACAACAATGATTACGACGAGAAAAAAGGATATTAAATTTAAAATTAATTTACCATTACATATTCCGTTAAAAAACAACAAAAACAATTATGTCAGTGATAATGATGATGATGAAGATGACGAAAATGATGCAACCGATGTCATTGATAATAATGATACTGTTAATGCGAATGATAATGAGGCTTTTCATGTTCGCATTGCTGGTGACTGTAATTTTGAAAAGATTGACCCTGATGTTGGTAATGGTATTCAATTTAATAATAATTATAATCATTTCACTACCATAGACTCAGGTCTTTTGTACAAATATTGAACAACAGATCACAAAAAAAAAAAAAAACAAATATTTTCTACTTGCTTGTATTAAATTTTTTTTAATTAATGGAATTTTTTTTAGAAATCTTTACTTTTGACTTTTATTTTATAAGAATGAAAAACAAAATTTTTAATATCTAAAATTCACAATTGTATAAATATTTAAGTTGTTACTACAATAAAATGTTTCAACTTGCTTCCTGCTTACCAATTTCTATATTAATAAAAAATCAACTATTAAGCTTTCTTTACCATCTTTTAAATCCCTTTATGCAATGTTGAATAAGAATCTATGAGACTTTCATCTGCAAACATAAAAAGCTGTCAATTGTTTGATAAGAAGTTTGTACTGAAAACTATAATTAATAATTTATATGGTCATGTGCCAATCTCATATACCCCTTGGTTTCTTTTGGCCCACCCTGTATTATGAATTTTAATTTTAAAGACGATAGTTTTTAATATTTTAAAAATGCTGTAGTTCAAACCCATTTCAAGGATTTAAAACTTTTAAATAGTGATGCAGGAATTAAAATCACTCAATGTGTGCTTCTGTCTTTTTTTATTTCTGAATAAAAAATTTGTATGACTACATGAAATAAACCTTTTTTTCAAAACTAATTATTTTAAATACAATAATCTTGTGTTAAATATTTAATTAAAAGTTATTTTTTTTAAGTTTTAAAAATTAATATCTTTAATATTTTCATTTAATCAAATACTTTCTTTTCTGCCTTGAAACTATATATTAATAATTGATGAAAATGAAACCTACAAAAAAAAAACAGAAACTGGATGGGTAGACAATAACTTAAAACAAAAAATAACTATTTAAAAATATGCATACACATGATTTATAAAAATAACAAGCAAACAAAAAATTACATTGAAATTAAAATAAATTGCTTTAAATAAATTTATGAAGGTAACAAAAAAATAAAAAATTTATATAAAACAGAACAAAAAAATTAAAAATAAAATATAGGTTTACCATATACATACATACATGCATACACATATGAATTAATATGAAATAGTAAAACAAAAAAAAATCCGTATACAAATATACACAAAAAAAATGCTGAGAAGACATAAATGTGTTTTTGCGTATGTGTGCAAATAATATTCTATGATGCTCTGGGGAAAATATTTAATAATAAAAAAAAAACAAAATAAATAAAAAACAGCATAACAAATATATGTACGTATACTTAATCAACAGATTAAAAAGGATTATGAAACAAATGTATCTATATAATTTTTTTTTCTGGTATTTTTAATTGATTTATTTGGTTTCTTATTTAACTAATCAAATGCATTTAATAAATTTATATTAATTTTTTTTATATATTTAAATACATGAATATTTGTGTACATGTATATAGCTTATACAATTTTTTTTAGGATTTCTATCCTTCAAGTTTTAGAAATTTATAGAATTTTACAAGAATTAATTGTTAAAGTATTAAGTGTATTATGGTTAATTAACTACTCTATTGCATTGGTTTTTTAGCTTTAAAATTAAATAACAATTAATGTTTCAATTATAAGAAAATATCTAATTGAATTTGACTCATCTTTTCATTAACCTCTTTTATATGCTACATTTCTGAGCTTCTAAGTTTGGTTCCCATGCTCATACTATATACATATTCAGTGCTAAACAAATAAATTCCACCACTAATTTAGAAGACAACATATTCAAATTTTCAGGAGCCTAATTCTATCAATCGTTATCAAAATTATTTGTTAATTCTAATAGTCGATATGAAGCAAGTCGAATTAAAGCTACAGTAGGGAAAAGAACGCTAACGTATGTGTGTTACAACACTCTGAAAATAAACACATTTAGGGGACTCACACAGTAGTCATAATGTTATATGTTTTAAAAAAATAACACGAAAAAATTTGACTGCTGTAAGCAAGTCCTTATAACTTTGTGCTTTTTCAAATTTGAGTCTATTGAGTACTTATAACAAACTATTAAACACAGCAGAAAAAGTCTTATTATTTTAGAACTTTTTTGTTTGAGTTTGAATAAAAAACTAACTAAATAATATGATTTTAAGATTTTACACAGAAAAAAAAATTAGTAACCAATTAAAAATTTTAATTAAAAAATTTGTTAAATCCATTAAATTTTTAATTGAATCAGTAAAATATTTAATTAATTTTATATATTTTTCAGCTTAATAAAATATTTAATTGACTGAATACTTTGGGGTAAAATATTATAAAATTTATAGATGCAGTTGATGAATTAAAGTTGCATTGATGTAACAATATTTATTTACTTCAATATAAATTTGAACTTCAATATAAAATTTGGTAAGAATTAATTAAACCTTTAGGTTTGAAGGATGATTAAAACGTCTTTTAAAAAATTACAATATTCTTTGATTTGACCAACTTAACAACAATATTATTCATAAACTGTAGATTTGTAGTAAGATAAAAAATAAATTTTCAATCACAGTAATAATTCAATAATAATGATAATTAAAAAAAATATTATTGTTCAACTAGCTTGAACAGACTCAATTAAAAATTTAATTGATTTAACTAATTTTTTAATTGAAATTTTTAATTGGTTCTTAATTTTTTTCTGTGTATGACTGATACCATACTGCTATAAATCCCCCAATTATTAAGCAAAAAAGAGAAAATCAAATCAAAAAAGAAAAATTATTTTACATATTAAAAATAGATTCTTTTGTAATTTTTTACTCATCTTCTTTTCAGTTGGACAAAAAGAAGAAAAATATCAAAAATCTTGACTTAAAATGCCTAAATTAGTTCGTTTTCTTAATTTGAAAAAGTTACTGACATTTCAGATAAATAAAAATCTTTTAAGGACCGTAGGAACACTGATGTCCTGAGCCAAAAATTTTATAAAACATAAATTTTGTACGGTTTTCTTCAATTTTATATTTTGATATTTAATTAACAAATATGTTTATAACTATTTAACTGTTCCTCATCATCGAAATGTGTCAATCTGTGAAAAACTTTATTTTCAAGACAAAATTTTTAGATTTTTTTCTTAAAAATACTTCTATTAGACTTCCAATTTAGCTAAATTAACTGTTTTGTATCCAATACGCTTATTAATTGCGTTCAGTGCATGAATGGTTTTTGCTCGCTATGGACTGCCAAATGTTTCAAATGTTGAAAAACTAGGCTGATATTCAAAGAGATTAATAACGACTTCAAGTATAAACTATGACAAATTTTTCATACAAATTTGTAATAATATCGATTTCAAGCCTACTTTAATTTTCTTTGAATACAAGCATTAACCAATAACAAAATTAATAAAATTGATTGCGCTATATAAACACACAAGAAACGGCCAGGTTTTGACACTAAGCTTGTAAACATATTAAAGAGCTGCACAAGCATACTTACAAGCATTTTCAAGTATAATATATTACTACTATTTTTAATGATGCGTGTTTTGCAAGTATGCTTGTGGATTGGTTTGATACAAATATACCCTACAAGTTTTAAAAATTACTTGTGACGTATGATTAATATAAATTTCTTGAGTCTGAATTACATATTACGTATACGCAGAAAAAATATATTCAAAATTTATTATTATAAATTTTGAGTCTTTATAAATTATGCTTTCAAAAAATGTACTCTATACCCAAAGCTTTTTTAACTAACAAAACAACTTCTTTTTTTAGCTAGCCCGAGGTTTGAAACTTGTCCACTACTCAGAAGATTAGCAGCCAAATTCATAAAAAACATTTTTGTTTAATAAACGCTTATTAAACAAATTCCCCATAGAATAGCTGCTAAGCTTTTAATAAGCAAAAATATTTTTTATGAATTTATGTGTAGGTGTTTAATTTTTTTCCCATATCCAAAGTATTTCCTATAAGCCCGCTAATTTCTTACGCAATTACTTATAAACTAAAGCACTATTTATTAAAAAAAAAAATTTATTTAATTTGTTGTGTTTATAACAATAACAAATCATATAGTCCCATTAAAACTATTTGGCAGAAAAATGTTATAACATAAATGAGGAACTATTTAAAAAAAATCAAATAAAAGTATAAATTATAACACGAATTATTAACCAAATACGCTAAGTTCCCTCGTATACCAAACCAATCAACTATTGTAATAAAAAACTACTTTCCAAATAACTGTAATTACAAAACAAAAATGAAATGAAATAAAAAAAAATAGAAAAAACTTAAACTTTCTAGCTGACCCGCATAATTGAGTTTAAGTTACGAAATAATAATAAAAAACAGTAAGTAAAATGTAGTGTAAAATGAAATTATATATAATGAAGAAAACAAATAAAAATATGAATTAATTGCATTAAAAAATTTAAATAATAAAATTAATAGAAAAACTTGTTAGTGAAATAAATTCTTCGTGCAATTATTATTTTATATCAAATATAGTTGTTACAAAAAATTATAGGAGCAGTTTTTGTTTAATTAAATTCCATTTAATTTGCTTAAGAGTAAAATAATAGAAAGTAAATAAAAAGTAAATAGAGTATGTAGACACTTGTATATAAATGCAGTTCATTTAGCCGTTAAAATAAATTAGCAAATAGTAAGTAAGAAAAATAAAAAATAAAACTTATAAAAATAATAATTTGATAACTAAAAGTATTATAAACAAGTCATAAGTAAACAAATTATATGTTATATTCTAGACATTGAAATGTTAAAACAAAAACATCTACAATAAGTTATAAAAGAAAAACAAGTGCTGAAAATAAAAACAATGCAAAAAATAAAAAGAAAATATTAAAAATTGATTTGTTTTATTTCGATGATGTTTCAAATAAGGGCTCAAACACTTCTGTGGTGGATTTAAAATACAAACAATAAAGTCGTGCACAAAATTGACACTGGAAACTCTCAATATTTTTAAATGTTTTTGAGATTAACGTTAAATGTTTTAATAATCGAGTTCTTAAAATAATAAAATGCAAAATCATATTTAAGGTTTCACAAAACTTCGAAAGATTTTAATATAAAAATATTAACAGGATATTCAAGAGAATTTGTTGCTATATATTTATAGGCTATTTAGACTTGAGTACATTCCCGGCAAAAAAAATAATACTTGCCTAGAATTAATTATATAAGACATAACAACGGTAGAGAAACACTTACAACAGCGCATAGGCATGATTTTTGTGTGACATGAGCCACCTAGATGCAATAGCTTAATCTGCCAAGCCATGCTTATTTTATGCATTTTTTGATTCATTAAATTGATGTTCTATAGAAAAATAAACAATAAACTACTTCATTTTTTAGTATTGCCAGATTTTCTGAATTGAAATAGTAGAGATCCCCTAAGGAAGTTGGAAAACATCAACGAAACGTTGGAAGGAAAAACAGAAAATTAAAAAAAAAATTAGGCCTTGAAAGCCCAAAAATAAAAAGTATATTAATTAATATTTACCACTTAACATTTTTTTTTAATATTTAAAAAGCATGTTCAAAACTGAAAGTACCACAGTTCAAAATGTATATAAGACTGGCCACAACTCAATTTCAGTTCCTTTTATTTACATTTTGTTTTTGTTATATACAGGGTGGCGTAAAATGAGCTATATGGCTTAAATGGTTTATAACTTTTTTATTTATGTGATTATTATAACTTTTTTGTAAAATACAGTATATTATTAGGGAATTTTTTGCAATTAACTTTGAAAAATAATATCCTGTAAATGATGTCCATTTTTTGCTTCACACATACGTACTCTTTTTAGCGGAAAATAACTTTTAGCAAAATTTCGGGTGTCCAAGTTGTGTCGAATACCTCCTTGTTGATGTTGATGAAATATGCTGCACGCTCTCCAATACACGTTCAATATTTTGAGCAGTGTGTACAGTAGGTGTTCTTCCGGCACCAGGAAGGCTACTTACAGATCCATGTTGACGAAAATTTCCAATCAAATGGTTTATTGCTGACACTGGGGGTGCACATTAAAATGACGACGATTTGCACGCTGTGTCAACACAATAGACTGTTGGTTTGAAAAATAAAACTCAATTATTTTTGTACACTGTTCGATCGTGTAATAATTCATAATTAATTCTCCAAGTCTTTTTCCAAAAATGCTAAAAAAAACAAAGAAAAAAAATAATTAAAAAAGTTATAAAGGATTCAAACCATATAGCTCATTCTGCGCCAGCCTGTATTAAGCGCTTATGCAACAAAATTTGCAACATACAATATTTTTATTTGTAAATAAGATGTGAGTGTAAACGTAGTAATAGTTTACTTTGTAATTTTCGAAACTTTAATATCACGACTTATAAAAGTGTTTTACTACTTTTTGATCAGCAATATTTAAATAAAAATCTGCAAGTATTCAATCGAAACTGTGATATGAGGGCGACATAGTACATTATATTTAGTCCTCTGTGATGACATACATAATTGGACATAAGCAATTTTTCATATTGCCACAGACATATAAATTTATTGATACAGCTCATACTAAATATAATTTTATATATTATTAATCTGCAAACTACATACTTAACAAACTAATTATTTTTATTTCCTCAAAAATGTAAACTGAATAAAAAATTCGTTTTCAACCAAACTCCCATTGACACAATAAACAATTTATAATTTGTTAGTGGATTATTTTCATTAAAATAATTAAATTGTAATTTTAATTTCCTATATTTTTTTTTTCAAATTATTATAGTTATAAAACGAATAAATACTTTTAATACTCACCAATACATGCAAAAGAGAGAAAAAGGAATATTATTTCTAATATTAGAAAATTTCAAAAACATAACAAATTTGAATTGAATTAAGCCTTCAACAAATAACAATACAATGGCATTAGTATTGTTTTTATAATATGAAAATAGATAAACTTTTGCAAAATTTTATAGACTTTAGAAATTTACACACACATACAGGCACTCTCTATATGTTAAAATCTAGCAAACATTTTATTTAAATTATAAATTCTAATTTTAATTTCAATTTATTTTTAATTTTATTTTTATTTACTTTACTTGTTTCTCTTTTACTCGTAAATTTTGTATAAAATTTGTAAGCACGCAGAAATAATCTTTTGTTAGTGATTTTCATTTAAACCTCAAATACACAGTAATTAAATATTAAGCCTTCATGCAAGCCTAATGTGGCTAAAATAACTAATTACCACTAAACGTTTTAAAACCACATCAGACAATGCACTCGTAAATACATGTATGGGAGTTGAAGTGTAAATGTATTTGTGAAAATCAATATACATACAAGTGTTTGTTTACTCCAAAGACCAGTTAACCATACATTGCTGTAGATTTAATGCAATTCATTGTGTTATTTTTTTTTTATATAAAAATTATTAAGGTAAAAAAAATCTCCATAATATGCGCGAATGTATAATCCCCTTATCCTAAAAAATTAACGTAGACTTTAATGTCAACGTTAACAAAATTTTTCATATAATTTTTTAAAAAAATTTACTTTAAAGTCTACGTTAATTTTTTTTTTCTTTTTGGATAAGAGCACAAATATTTAAGTGAAAGCAGTAAAATATTTTTTATCATAAAAAAACATATTAGTTTGCGCCTCTATAGCATTGTTCCAGTAAATTCTTCCATAGTTTTTACATTTCAATTAGACAGTCAATAGCCTTATTGAACAAAATCATTTCCATTGTATTAAAATTGGAGGTCAATCATTTGATTCATTGATGGTCAATCATTTGGCGATAATAAATTTATTGTAAACATTTTCATTTTACAAAATCATTATTAATTCAACATACACCCTATTTAAGTCGAACAATGTCCTTTTGCAACTTTGTATTTTTCACTTGAAAGAAAAATTATTAGTTGTGGGTGTTATTTTAGGTTACACTGAAAGAAGTTTGCTTACTGATCTAATGAAAAATTTCATTATTTTAGAGCAAATAACAATGACTCATTGCACTAATGAAATACTTCATTTATCCAATCAAATATTCATTCGTTCAGTAAAATGTTTCATTAAATCAATGATGATGTCATTATTCTAATTAAACCTTCTCATTGGCTAAACACAAATGAATTATTCTCTCAGTATGGGTTAGATGAAATAACACACACTAAAAATGGGAGAAAGATGTCAAAAAGAAGAGGCAGAGAAGTAAAATCAAAAAAAAAAAAGAGAAAAAGAATAAGAAGAGTCCGTGACGATCTAAACTAATTGCTGCTTCTAGCGAAGACATATAGTCGTCACTTTCTGCAGTTACCAGCACAGTTATGCCCAGCAGGTAATACCAGCTTACGTTTATCAGCTAATGCTGGGCAGAGCCTAGACTAGTTGAAAATAAATCAACTTACATACAATCGTCTATCTGGGGCCAAATTACGGCGATCATAATTTTAATAGTATTTTGTTTATTGAATGCCGTAATTTTGCCCCTATATTCTATGCAGAAAAATACTGTCTATCTGCTAGTTACAGGCCAAGAGTGAAAAGTTACAAGACATGTCAATGTTCTACTATACCAACTTGGACTCTTTCCTTTTTAAGTCATCAGACTTTGAAGTTTTTATCAATCTGCATACCCAGAAAGTCCTCAGGGAAATTTTCGTCACCCTATTCAGGAACGCCCATCATTGGACTACTACATTACCTTACCAAAGGAATAATTGCAGTTTGACTATAGGGTCCCGCAAATAACTTTTTTTTTGGAAAATGCTATAAAAACATCGAGTGTAGCTTCGGCTGTGTGACACGTAGCGCCGTCCTGTTGAAACCAAATGTTGTCAATATCCTCCTCTTCAATTTTTGTCAACAAAAATTCGTTCAACATGGCCCGATAACGATTGCCATTGACTAACGGCCACTCCCTGCTCATTTTCGCAGAAAAATGGCCCAATTATGCCTCTGGACCAAAATCCGCACCAAACAGTGACTCGTTTTGCGTGCGTCGGCTTTTCAATGTATGCGTGCGGACTTTCTGTACCCCAAATGCGACAATTTTGTTTGTTTACATACCCACCAAGATCAAAATGAGCTTCATCTGAAAAGAAGATTTTTTTTGGCAAAATCGGCATCTTCTGTAAGTCAATCGCAGGCCCACTTAGCGAAGCGAGAACACAACCATATTCTTTCAGCGGAAGGATAAGACTAATTATCTGTCGAATCAGACATGAGCTAAGTGTTACCATTCACGAAATAAGCACTAGTTGAAAAAAAACATTCGGTGGCGGACCCTCTATATAAATCTAAGTTGATTTGGTTTCATGTGCTACATTCATGTCATTTTTAAAGTTATTATTTCTATAAGTATACTAAATGTAACAAATAGCCAATTTAATTGTTTTCTAAACTAAATTTGTATTTAAATAAATATAAAATAAAATATTCATGTTGTAATAATTATTTCATGTTAAAAAAAGAGCACAAAACCCTGTGAATACAAAAATTATAAAACAATTTTTTTTTTAAATATTAAACTGAGTTTGAATTGGTGTTATTATAATTATCTCAAATTTATATATAAATAGTTTACAATATTAATGGACTATTGATATTTAAAATCTTATTTAAATATTTAAATAAACAAATTAAAACAGAATTATTTAACAAAAATATTTTATAGAAACTAGGACGTCAAAGTTAAAATTTGTTGTCGGTATAAGTCAAACTTTTTTAAAAAAATTTTTTTGCGTTAATTTTAGTAAAATATATTTTCACCATCTTATTGAAATTTTCACTAACTCACTTTGAAATTATGCCATTTAAAAAATAACAATTCACTCACAATTTTTTGTAGCTTACTAGATCTTTCGCACAATCTGTACGGGTCCTTTACTTTGTGAGCTAGAATATTTGTAGTAAAGAAAGCATAAGCACGGGTATCTTTTCTGGTATTTCTTTGAAAAGTAGACATTTAATAATTAAGACAGCCATCTAACGTTTCCTATTTTAAAGTGGGAATGTCCAGTTCATTAGAGTATAGAAATTTTTTTGTGATAAATGAAAAATTTTATATTAAATGACAATAGTTTTTAAATGTACAAAATTTTATCATAAAAATAAACCAGTTTCAAATTGAAATTTATTACTTCCGAGAAGCACTAATGTACGTGAAAGCTCAAAATACACATTGTATTAGTCAAGATTTCATTAAACTTTTCTGTTCATCTCCACCTATCTATAGAATCGCACCATCTTGCTGTAGTTTTTGCAGGCATCAATATTAAGAAAAATGTTGTTCATTGGAATTTAAAAAAATAAAATTACAAAAAAATTTAACGTCTGTCATTTAAAAATCTATAAACTTACGAGTATATTTACCTACGCAATTATTATTACCTTTAATTACCATCTACCTTCAGGTTATTTAAATATTTATATTTTACCTTTAATTATTTTAAAAAAAAGATCAACAATCTCCTGTAATTCTTTATTGAATATTTTTTGTACTCATTTTAACATTCTTAACTCATCATCCATTTTTATACTTGTTCACCAATCAAATTCTCTTGTAATGACAAATTAAGGCAACTCATATATTTGTTTTTGACTTAGTTTGCTAAAAAGTAACTGTTTATTAAACACACTAATAACACTATGGAACATTTTTGGGATTATTGTCTGGGGGGTGAGAAATTCCAAGTCAGGGTGATGGTACTAGGTCAGTATAGTAAAACCCTCAAAGGGTTTGGCGTTCGTATGTGTCAGTTTTTTTTATGACCTTTTAAATATTTTCCTTATCTTGATGTTTTTTCGCTTAGTTGTAACATTTTGGCAAAAAAATTTTTTTTTTTTTTTGGCTGTTGTACTGTGTAATGTATGAAAAAAAAAACAATAAAATTTCCCAAAAATGTCTGTCTACTTCAGAATACAACAACGCAACAGAAAAAGTCTACCTATAGGCATGAGTAATAGCTCTTCCAGTATATGTAAAAAAACTGCTTTTTAGTATACTAAAACTTTCTGAGAGAGAGAGAGAGAAAGCACATACACATTGTAAAAGCCACATAGAGAGAGAGAGAGAGATCTCCCATAAACAAAAGAGTTCGAAGGAACAAACAAAAAAAGAGCACAATCATGCAAAGATGGCTTTTCATTAAAAAACTTGTATTAAAAAATGGTGGAGATCCGTTATAAAGAAGTTATTTTTATACTAAATATTTCTATGAGTGGTTTTGTATATTTTTTGTGGCCAATAACATTTATTTGTATAGAATTACAAATTATGTCACAATTTTAAGAAAGAAATGCTGACTTATAATCAAATTTTTTAAATAAAAAGAAGTTAAATTCATCTGTACCGAGTCTATATGTTGGCGAAATATTCATATTTTTCATTTGCCACATCCTTCTTAAATATCAAAAATATATTTAAAAAAACGGCTAGCTTTTTAAGCTTGAGGTCGTATTATAAAAATTTATTTATTTATTATTGAAGCAAAATATAAATATAAAAATAAATAAATAAAAAAAGTTAAATTGATTTAAAAATTAAAAATTTGTATAATAGACCTAAAAGGTCACATCACGGTGCCCCTGAATATAATTTTTCACCTCTAAATATAAAATTTATTCAAGATTTTTTAAATAAAAATATTTAGAAGTCAATATATAAATGATGTTGTACCCCACACTTTAACTAATATCCAGTCAACAAAAGCATTTTTTAATAAAAAAAAAACAGCCAATAAATAATATTTTAATACAATTAAAACACACATAAAAACACAACTTTTAAATGTAATAATTTTTGCATATAAATAAACTTTTAAGTTGTGTTAAATAAAAAATTATAGTAAGTCATATGTACATGCCTAATAACACAACGCCTTCCTTTCAAATTCAATGCCTTGCTATAACCCACACAAACCTGAAGTCAGATATCAAAACCGAAAACTTGTTGAAAAGCATTTAATATTTAACTTATTTATAACAACTAACACCTACCGAAATATCAGTGCCAACATCGACTTTTGCACAAGTTCGCTTTTTATTTATTACCTTTTGACCTCTGAAAAACAGAAAATTTCCCCAAAAAAAAATTAAAAAAATCCAATATAACAAGAATATTATTTTCATGTTGTAAACGCCCTCCAAAACGAAACGTATTAAAAATGTAAGAAAAAAAAAAATACTATTTCTGTCTTTGCTCTGAATAAAGTACAAAATAAATTGTTACAGCAATACACGACACGACTCATAGTAAGTAAGTGCATTTTAGTTCTTGTTTCTGATGCAAAATAAAATAAAAATAACAGCAACAACAGAAATAATTTCTGTTGGTCATAGTTTGTTTATGTTGTACTAAATGTACAATTTATGCTTATTTTGGTACAATTTGGCAACAGTTAAACCACATTAAAAAAGAAAAATAAAACAAAAATAATATGCAAAATGAAACACATTTAAAATGGCATAAAGGAAATTTACAGTTAAAAGAGCATCAGGATCTTAATGTACAAAAAAAATTATATTCATCTTTGGCCATACGAATAAAAGAAAGTTGAGGCAAAAATAAAATTTACATCATCCATTTTTTAAATAATTTTCACCAGCACAATATTTAGGTAAGCTAAAAAGTTACATTAAAAATTTGATAAGCAGGGAATGCTATAATTTAGTCCCAAATTTCTTAATGCCACCAACGTGATAAACGAAAAAGAAATTTTTGGAAAAAAAATTAAACCTGTAAAGAAATTAAAAAAAAAAATTAATTGCAAAAAATTAAAAATAAAAAATAGGCAGATCTGTCTGGGTAAAGGTTAGGCAACCCTCAAAAAAAAATTTATATTACCATTAAGATCATATTTTTCAATATAGTTGTAAGCCATTATTTATATGACTTATTCGATCAAAAGAAAAATTCATAAGATCTGTCACGGGACGAAGTCTTTGAGTTTTGAATGAATACAGACTTAGTGAGTATTTCTCAACTTACATTCAATAAATTTTAAGTTAGAAGCCAAAAAGTCTCTGTTATGACAAACTATTCAAACTTTTTTTTAAATCTTTTACAGTTTAAGCTATAGTTCAATAACATTGTGCTCAATTTTAGAAGTGAAAAATATTGTAGGAACTGGCAAATTGATGCGCTATAATACATTAAAAAAATTAATGTTAATTTTTTGTAGCTCAAATTATTTTTAAGCAACTGACGATTTGTATAACTTGAGAGTTGTTTTATAATAGATTTATTCTGGCAAAAGTTGTACTTTTACTTAATTGTGCATGATTAAAATTTGTATGTAAAATCAATAAAACCACACAAATGAACAATTTGAGTTAAAATCGAGGCATGATTAAACCAACAATTACACATGTTTGAGTAAATTACTATAACAAGTTTTCATTATTAAAATGTTGGCTGGGAAGTTTATTTATTTATTCAGTTCAATGCTTACTGAGTTTTTTGTTTGAATATTTAATTTTTTTTTTAACTATTGACAAATAATTCTTATTTAGTCAATTGCTTTTACAATACAAAGGTTATAATGTGTGCAAAAAACATTGGGAGTAATCTACTGAGGATTCAGAGTAGCGTCTGATGAAATGGTCCATATAGATATGCTATCCCCCTCAGTACTTATTATACTAAAAAAATAACTCATGAGAATATCATGAGTAAAAGAATAAATTTAAAAGCCAACACAACTTCTGGAATTAAGCACAAATAAAGATTAATTTTTTTGTTAAACTTTTAAATTCCAAATAGAAATTATTGCACATATTTTTCATTTCCTTAATATACTTTGCTAATGAAAATTCACTTTGTAATTTAATAAACGAAATTTTGTTTCAGTGTATTGTGGTTTTGTAATTGTGGTTCTAGTTGTAGTAAAAATTCATTTTTACTTTTGGGCAAAATCTTATAGCAAGAAAAGTCAAGCAGCATTTTTTCGGTCACGTAATTTAAATAAAGTCATTACAAGTGCAATTTTTTTTTATACAACAAAGTTAATAAAGCCAAATAGAAAAGAAGCATACAAATTTGAATTTCGTATGTAATGGAGGACGCAACAAATGCAACCCATAGTAAGTATATAGTTAACAGAGAAGCCTATGGTATGAATATAAAGAAGAAAAAGTAAAAGTATAACAAGAAAATACAAAACTAGTGCATGTGCCGGAGAATGTAGATTAATGTTTGGGAGAGTTTAAAGCAATTATTAAAGGCATAAACTTTTCTTTAGAAAGACAAACAAAATTTATATAAATTGAAGAAATAAATCATTAAAAGCTTACAGTAGTAAGAGAAGAATAATAGAACGATATTAATAATAATATAACGCTTGGTATCAACATTTTTGTGATTCATAAAAATCCCATTGCAATATGGAATATGTTTCACGGTAGTCAGCAAGTTGACACTTATCAGTTAATACAGCTCAATACATGAAATGTCCTTTATTATTATTATTTATTATTTGATATTTTAGAAATCAATTCTAAAATTAAATTTTTTAACGAGCACAGGTGCCTTTAACCATTTGGTCCCAAGGTCTAATCAGGTTATTAGGTTAGTGCGCTACCCATCAAGCTACAAGACACCCTTTCTTTAGTTTATTTATGGATTAAACTTCTAGTAGCGGTTTTAAGTATTAATTTTAATAAAGAAAAACTAAAGTAGAATAAAAAATTTTATTTGAGCTATTAATGGAAATAATTTTTATAAAATTATATGTAAATAATTAATAAAGCTTTTCGTATCGGAATATACATTTTCTTAGACTGTCAAGCAGCTCTATATGCATTGGCAAGCTATTCTTTTCGATCAAGATTAGATTGGAGTTTATATAAGCTTCTCCTTGCTTTGGCAAGGAGGAGGTACCGGGTCACGAAGAGCATATGGGGACTTAAAAGGGGGACTGTATGGCTAATAAGGTCACACATACCCCTTTCATAGGTCCAGAGCCCTTCTGCGGGGTAAACAACAACTTCACTCGGGCCCTACTATGCAAGGAAGAAAAAATGTCTACAAAATTGCTGGAGGGCTTAAAGCTGTATGGCGCAAAGAAAGAGTTTCATTAACCCCGAGACCATTAGGGAGGTTGTTTTAAATTTCAGCATATATGATATAAAAGTCTACGTTGAGCTACTTACAGGCCACTGTAGACTTAATTATCCCATGAGTAAAATAGCATCGGTAAAGATTCCTTCCTGTCGTTTCTATCGGACAATAAAGGAAACGTCGGAATATGTTCTCTGCTACTACCTAGCTTTGGTCTCAGAAGATCTAGGCCTGAGATTATAGTTAGGAACTGTGCTAGGTGGGATTATAGTTTTTGATGGTAATAATAATATTAAAGATGGAATAAAAAATGTGTGGCTGTCAAAACAAATGAAGAAAATAAAATAAAAAATTAATATTGTATACAAAAGAATTAATTTATAATATTAATTTATTTGTTAGTTTATTTTACCTTTTTCTTTTTAATTAATATTTATTATATCCCAAGTTGGAGCAAAATATCCATAAAGAAATAAATTTAAAAAATAAGACCTCAAGCTTAATAAAAAAGTCATTTGAATTATAATTTTATTTTTAAATTTAACACTATTTGCGAATATATATTTGCATCCTCACATTTTCAGAAAAAATGTTGGAAGCTGAGAACTATAATTTAAGCACAAAAAGAAATATTTGACTTATCCTAATTTCTGTGCATGCGTAGTTTTCCCTCATGAGTAGAAATTTGATGACTTATGATATGGAGAAATTTGAATTCTGATTCAGCTAAAAAAAATTGAGATCAACAATTATGCACGGTGACGGATCAGCACAATATAGGGAAGTGTATTCGTTAATTTTTGTTACTTAAATTTTAAGGGATTTTTAAGTTATTTGGCTTTTTATTGCCTGTTTATTTTTTTTTTTTTTTTTTTTGGAGAAAGTAAAGATGGACTTAGGTTTCCTATTAAGCTGTCTAACAAAATCAAAAAGAATTTTTAATGTTTTTGTCGTCCTTATGGCTTATGTAAGTGCCATAACTTTTTACCCCACACAAAATTGATTGATTCTAATCAAAAGCCATACAAGCATGTGCAAAATTTTTAAATCAAACCGCTCTCGTAACTTAAATTTTTAATAAACATATTTAGATATTCCACTGACCTTTATGATTTTTGAAAATTTTTTTTAGATTAAAAAAAAATATTTTATAAAAAAAAAACTAAAGTTCAGTAAAAATTAAAGTCTAAATAAATAATTATATAAATTTAACATTTTATTTTAATTGTTATTTTTAAATTATTTTTTTCTTCTAAGTAAAATAAATTTTATTTCCAATTTTAATTTAAGCACATACAGAAATTCATATTTTACTACTATAAAAACTTGTTGCATTAAGGAAATGCTTGTAATATTTTAATATCATAATTTTTTTTCCCAAAAAATATAAATAATATTTAATAAAAAAATTAATATATTTAATAAACAACTTAACTTTAATATCTATACACGAGTATATTCAAATTTTATTTTATATTAAAATGTTTAACACCTTTTTGAAAAACATTTTAATTAGTTTTTCATTTAATATGAAAATGTATATGTGTATGTTTGTATGCGTATATGTGTGAAGGTTTATATCACATAATTATACAAACATAGATGTGATCATATATTTATGGATTTTCCGTATACAAGTTATGCACAACAAATGTTGTCTGTGGTCCATAGGATACAAACGAACACCTAACAAATACATTTACACAATAGACAAGTATTTGAATGTATGTAAGAATGAACATGAATACCACATAAAGTATTAATAGATTTTATATTTCCAATGTCATTTTATTTAATTTATATGTTCATGCACTATTTTAGCTTGTTTGATGGAAAAATTAAATTTAATAGAGTCTATTGGATATTGGTTAGTGGGACAAATTTTTATTCGATTTGCGTGGTTTAGCATAGAGTGTATGATAATTATTTTTGGTTTCATTTTTGTGGCTTGAAGAAATTTGCAAAAAAGAAACTACAAAAAACAAAATATAGCTGGATTTTATTTTTTTTTTAATTACGACGAAAGTATGACGGAAATTTGATAAGTAAAATTTATTATTTATTTGAATGCAAAATTTATTTTTGTTTTTGGTTTTTTGCTATTTTAAATTATTTAAAAGAGATATCAAAGGAGAAGTTTTAAAGTTAGAGAAAGATCTCTCGAATTTGTTTGTCATAAAAACGTACAATTGTGTAGGAGAGTACATCAGCTTTAGGTGGGAGCCTAGGTGGATAGTCAAGTATTTAATTTATCAATATTTTTAATGTAATGTCTAACCAAAAGCTTGATATTTGACTTATAAAATCTTAGCTTTAACTATCGATAACTTGTAATAATAGCCCTTAGTCTTTTAGGTGCAAGTAAAATTTAGAATCTTTTCTTTTCAACGTAACTAAAAGTAAAGAAAGATAAATAGGTTAGTAATTTAATAAAACACCAACTTGCAGCTCAGATCTGCTTGAAAACGGTAGCATATTTTTGCTTTTATTTCTGACCATTGTCATTTGAAATCTTTTCAAGTCTTATTTATTTGTTTTTTTTTCTGTGTATATTTTTGGGTAATAAAATAAAAATTCAAGTAATAAATAATTTCGTTAGTAGTATTTACTTACATATAAACACTATACTCGAATACGAGTAAAGAAGTAATTTATAAAATTTTTCTAAGCTTTTTCTGTGGATGTATAAAGCCATTATACGTCCAATTCTTACGTACGGATTTTTGGTATGGTGAACCGCTATTGAGAGAGAATACGCTGTGGATAAGCTGTACAGAGTTCAAAGATCTGCTTACAAAGGAATTACTGGGTGCTTCAGCCTCTGAATACGGTACTATGTATAATTCATTTCCATAGATTTGAATATGATGGCTATATCCGCCAGCAGTGCCAGCAGGCTAGTTGAAACACAGAACGTATGGGAATGCTAGGATTCTGAATCGGATTCATTCGGATTCTAGGGCTCCTATCTATTACATATGATTTTGATAGACTTTTCAAGGTTGTTTTCCCCCCCAAACGAGAGTGGAAGCCCAATCGAGAATTAAAACAGGGCATACATGCAAACAGGTATGACTCTAAGGTATACACTGACGGATCTAAGATGATCAACTGTACAAGCTCTAGAGTAGATTACAATGAACTAGGCATATGACTGTCAATTGAACTCCCGTACATTTCCAGTGTCTTTCAGGGGGCGATACTGACCATCAGGGAGACGTGTGAGATCAGGGAACTTTAGGCACCTTCGTAGACAGCGCCAAGCGGCTCTTCTGGCACTTTAATCGAATATTTTATCCTC
The DNA here is from genome assembly GCA_947397855.1 of Thelaira solivaga. Lineage (NCBI taxonomy): Eukaryota > Metazoa > Arthropoda > Insecta > Diptera > Tachinidae > Thelaira > Thelaira solivaga. The sequence continues at coordinate 17,808,105 of OX377612.1, forward strand.
TGCTCTAGTGGATAATGTAAAGCTTTGTTAAGCAATCTGGAACGTCAGGCTAGTGTATCTTTGGTATAGATTCCTGCTAACAGATTCTTCTATTATTAATGAAAAAGTGGAATGAATTGGCTACGACTGGCTCTAACATGGAGGTTTCTATGCCAGTGACAGTCGCTACACCATGTAGTAGCAACAGGAGCGGCATTCTTGATTACTACCAGGGAAAGGCGGATACCAGATGTTTCGTTATGAGCCAATTATGGCCTCGCTATGATGGTAAATGTTCTGCTTAGCTGGTGATCAGGAATAAGTAGGACATTTCTAGACTGGTGTCAGCGATAACTGTTAACTGGACCATCGGAACGTACGCCAGCAGGCTGGAACTGTTCTTCAACGAAAACAGGAAGCAGTCTTTCACCTTATGTGCGGGTGCCTGACTCTTATGGCCTCGAGGTACAAATTTTTCAGAGCGCATCTAAGGGTCGAGCTACTGAGATATTGGGAATAGGGTTACTGGAGCTTTCAGATATCGTAATATCATAAAGTGGATTTTACTATTATTATCATTAGGAGCTGCGATCGCACCGCAACCCAGTTCCTAACTACAATCCGAGACTCTTAACGAATCTCGAAATTGTGGTAGGACTAATCTTGCCTAGATCTTCTGGGACCAATGCCCCACTACCTAAGCAACTTCTTCTGCATCTTATCACCGCTGGGCACTCACAGAGAATATGATACAGACCGTCGCAAACCAACCATTCAGTATTTACTTATAAACCCTATACTGGAATACAAGTAAAAAAGGAATTTATACAATTTTTCAGAGTGCTTGTATTCGTTTTCGATTGACTAACGTATGCTGATTACGAAAATAACACTTTTTCTTAGCACCTCTAGTTTTTAAGATTTTTCAAATTACTCGGATTTTATGTAGCGGTGCATATTATGTGATTTCAAAGTGGTACAATGTTATTTATTACGAAATTTATAAAATTTTTTGTTATTTTTGACGAATATAATCTGCAAAATATCGTAAATCGATCAACGACTTAGTAAAATCTGCTTATGCTTAATTTTCAAACTACATTTTCTTTACTAATTTTTTAAACAACACTAATCTGAAACTTGCTCTTCTCATTTGAAATTAATTCATACCACAAAATCCGTAAGGAAATAAAATTAATTTTAAAAATCATCTACATTTATTAAGAACGTATTACAAATATTCACTGCCTGTCTGCCAACATGTTGTTGTTCTTTCTTAAGCACAAAAAGAAAAGTTTTATTTATCAAAATATTTTATAATTCAGTGCATACTAAAGCATTTCTAATAAAACTTGATATTTTCTTATTATTCTAATACAAATCATAGGTAACGTGCATTTCGTTCTTAATTTTTTTTTTTTTTTTTTTTACTCATACACGTAACTTATAATTGAACATTGACTATCATTTCATTTCATTCACCTTTCATAAGGGATGCAATTTTATTTTATCACATATTTTTTACATTTTGTATTCTGATTTTCATTTGAAATTAAATATGTGAAGAAGCAACGTGAATGTATATTCTTACAATAAGAAGCCTATGTAAATAATATTATTAGCATTGGATAATCAATCTACAGTTGCACAGTGGGATTAAGTAATGAAAAATTTCTAAATTAAATATTTTAAAGCAAAGCTGAAATATTTAAAATGATTTTGTAACTGATAAAATTAATTCAAAAGTTAAAAAGTGTGAGTACAACTGATCGTACTTTAAAATCAGCTAACGTAGAGCTTTAAATTAAATGTAAAAAATTACTTGTACAAATCGTGAAAAACTCTAATAAAACAACGCAAAATTTTTAAAATATGTATTTAAAATCATACATATGCTACATATTAAAATGAAATACTCTCATAGCAGTTAACTCTCTTAATAAATAAAAGCAACAGAATTGCAGTGAAAAACAAATGCAGTTTTTTCAAACTTTATTTAAGGCGTGCTTTTATAAAATAACAAGTTAAGTTCGGCTGTGTCGAGTCTTCCATATCTTTAACTGTGCCAAATAATAATATTTTTCACTTTCCACATCCTTCTTAAATACCAAAAAAATACAAAAAATTCTATAATTGAGTAATAAAATTTATTTATTATTGAAGTGAAATATCGATATAAAATTAATTTTTTATAAAACGACTTCAATCTTAATAAACTAAGCGTTTCAATTAAAGGTCAAATAACTTATATAAAAATTATAAAGAAATAAAAAAAATAAAAGTAAATATTGATAAAAAAATTTTCTTTGAATACTTATTTTTTTAAATCTCGTAGATAAATAAATAATATCAGTTCATGAAATTAAAATTAATTATTTCTAAGAAAAACTCCTTTCTGAGAAGCTTCTTTTCGAAAGCAATAAAATAATATGCCTGCAGGCACTAAATTTTAGTAAAAAAATTTTAAGAAAGATTTGTATAAATTGATTTAAATTAATTTTGGAAACATTTGCAAAACTTTTTTAACCCAAACTTTATTAATTAAATAATTAATATAAATAAAGAATTTCAAATTAACGGCAAAAATCAAAAAAAAAAGTATCTTTTATAGCAAATCTTAATATATAAAATTTGACTGAACGTGTGTTTGACATTGTACTCCTCTTAAACGGCTGGACCGATTTAATTGAATTTCTGTGTACGCATTTGGATTATGATCCACAGTTGGCGCTGCAGTCTGTTTTTTTTTTATCTATCTACTACCTGTTTTTACCTAGCCTTGCACGGTCTTTTACTCTATGAGTAGAAAGCAAAACAACGTTTGCCGGGTCAGCTAGTTATATATAAATAATTTAATATAATTTCGCCATCATTTGTAAGCAATTTTTAAGCCAAACATTTTTAATTAAATATTTAAATTAGCGACAAAAATACACAAAATTCTCTTTCATAAAGATTTATTCGTAATCCTATTAAACTCAAAGGATTTAAAAGACACACATACATTGTTGAATTTTTATTTTTTCTCGGCTATTTGTACACCGATTGCCCTCATTTTTTGCAGAGATATTAAAACTGTCATATTTGACAAAATTACGTATCACATTTTTTTTTGCCGTTTTGTAGTTTAGATAAAATACAGAAAAAACACAAACAGAAGATGGTAAAAAATAAATTAGCAATTGAAAAACAGAAACGCCTTTCAGATTGGTATGCTAAAGTCTTCTGTTGGTAGTCTAGGGACTTCAGAAAGCTGACTTCAACGACTGCATAGACAGACAGAGAGACAGAAAGACATCGCTAAATTGACTCAACTATTTATAGAGTATCCCATGTACGGTGTACAAATTATAAACGAAATCATAAGCTTATATATATACATACGAGTATATCATTCTTACTTACAATGAAAGATATAAAAAAAATTTTAATTTATTAGTTAGTTTTATTTGACCTTTTTCTTTTAAATAATATGACTGTTTTGTTAAGCTTGAGGTCTTATTTTTCAAAAATTTATTTTTATATCGATATTATGCTCCAATTTGTGTAAATTAAATGTGTATTTTTAATAATTTGATTAATTTATAATTATATCCTGAAAAAGCTACACAAATTAAAGCGAAATATCGATATAAAAATAAATTTTTGAAAAATAACAAAACAGTCATTTATAAAAAATTTTTAATTTATATATGTAATAATTTCTATTTGGAATTTAAAAGTTTAACAAAATATTAATCTTTATTTGTGCTTAATTCCAGAAATGTTGGTTGGGAAATTTATTTGTTTATTCAGTTCAATGCTTACTGAGTTTTTTGTTTGAATATTTGAATCTTTTTGTGACTTTTGATTAATAATTCTTATTTAGTCAATTGCTTTTACAATATAAAGGTTCTAATGTTTGCAAGAAACGTTGGGAGTAACCTACTGAGGATTCGGAGTAGCGTCTGATGAAATGGTCCATATAGGTATGCTCTACCCTTCAGTACTTATTGTACTGAATAAATAACTCATGAGAATATCATGAGTAAAAGAATAAATTTTAAAACCAACACAATTTCTGGAATTAAGCACAAATAAAGATTAATATTTTGTTAAATTTTTAATTTATAAATTTTTTTTTTTAAATTCACTTGCCCACTGTAAGCTTACAATCATTTATGTAATGAAAGCAATGTACTTTAATTTTCAGATATATTCACGTCTTTGAATAGTACAACACACACACACATTTTTGCAGCAAGGTACATGTACTCGAAATAACAAAAGATATTTAAATAGTTCGTAAAAAGAGCTTTAAAATAAGTGAGTGAAGATTAATATGTCGAGCTAAATATGTTTTAACGTAACTTGTTACGTTTTTTAGTATTTGTAAATATGTTTTCAGTATTAATGGTATATTTATCAAATATGTCTTACGTCATTAAATATTTCTATATATGTTTTTAGTAGTAGCTTAGCGGAGATCGTCTAGATTTGTAATCTACTGTCCAAATTATTAAAAAATTACTGTGGATTATTTTGAAATTTTTTTTTAAGCTCTGAGGGACTCTAGAAACTTCTGGACGAATTATAGAAGTAATTTCTGAGTTTTTGTGCAGTAAATAGATTATAAATCTCAGTTTTAAATTAATTTTGTTGGTTAGTGTGGAAGTTGCTAAAATCCTTCAGAGCAGCAGCACTGGGTTATATGAAATTTCAAAAAAAAATTAAAAATAATCCAAAGGAAATTTTGAATATTTATTTTGGCAGTAGATTATCAATCTAGACAATCTCCGCTAAACTTCTACTAAAAACACATATAGAAATATGCCATAAATATTAAAAAGATATTTAAAAATAATAAAAAAAAACGTAATAAGTTACGTTAAACCATATTTAACTCGCCATAGTTTTCTTTATTCACTTTTTTAAAATACTCGTATAGTGTATTTTCTGGAAGCACATTAAATTATCATAACCGGCAACATCATAAAAATTTAGATTAATTTAAAAAAATTTATCTTTATTTTTCTGATAGAAAAAAGACATTTCGTTCAAGCACCCCTATGTTTTAAGTATGATTCCTTACAAATAATTATTTAAAAAAAAAATAAATGAACTGCTGCTTTTTTCTAAATTATTCATCAATATCATCTCCTTCATTTTCTTCGAATGCACAGGTCGGTCTTCTTTCTCTCTTCCAAAAAAAAAATTAATTTCATCTTTTATGATGTGGTATGTTAAAAATATTGTTGTTCATTTCTATGCATATAGTATGTAAGGATGTGTGCTTGCTTTGAATTCATGATTTGAATTTATTGATAAATGCAGTTCTTTAAATTTATCTAGAAGAAAAAAATGGAAATACAAAAAAAAAATTTCTTTCACTGTCACTATTATACAATATTGGAATAGACAAGAATATCTAAGCCGGAAAAAAGGAAATGGATACAACACATTCGTATAAAAATAAAATCAAATCTGTACGTATATACCACAGAGCTGCTCAAGTATACTCAAAAGCCACATATTATCACAAACATGTGTAATATTTTATAATAAAAAATAATTGTAAGCCATTTCCACTATGCTTGTGCAGACCTTTAGTATAAACATGTATGAAATTTTCTGCTATAGTTCCTTCCAAATAAATATTTACATGACTAAACAAACAAATACATACATAAACACACCTACTGGTATAAGCATGATGCGAAAAATTTTGAATGTACTTGCATATAAACATTTGCATAACTAACCCAGTGAGTCACAATGAATGAATAAATTGTAAATCATTTTTTCGTAAGCTTTCTTCTGACAATAATCACTAGACTAAAAGTTACTTGTAGAATGACTGTATTTGTATGTATGTAAATGAATTAAGCTGTTGATGCTGTGGCTGGGTACATGAATGCTCATACAGAACTTATTATTTGCAATTCATGCGGATATGGATTGTGTACGTGATTTCTATTTATTACTTTTTCTTACAAACGTACAAGCCCAAACATTTTTAAAACATCCTTTAAATACCAAAAAGATTAGTTGCCGACAATGGCAATAATTTTAAAAATATCAGAAAAAGGTAAATTAAAAAAACGAGACAGATATTTTCTTAAATTAATGTGAGTCACATTTAAAAAAAATACATTTTGCATGTAATGATATTTGTACTAGAGTTTTGTATATATTGCTCGGTTGGTTAATTTCATATTTAGATGATAAGGAGTTCCATACCAACGCCGCAAAGTTTAGATTTTTAAGAGCCGTAGTACCAAACAAGTAGATACTAAATTTATTAAATTTATGTACTTCTTCCAAGCAACGTCTTTGTACTCAGTAATTTTTTTTTCAATAAGAGCTTTCCGGAGGCATAACTTATCTGTTTTGAAAATTTTGTCTTCTATAATAGTTTCTACTAAAACTTTTCATTTATGCTCAATTCAGTATTATGAAGATAAAACACTAAATTGAACTAAATAAATTTCGGGGACAACAGAAGAAACTCATATGTTTCTTCTTGCAAACAGAGACGTCAAACTTCATATAAAAAATACATTCGGCTAGACATTTTCTTCAGAATTTTATTTTAGTTTGGTAATAATTTGTGTCTTTTAAAAAAAAAAATATTAAAAATAAATGTAGCAGATTTTAGCCATTTTAAGGCTAAATACGAGAAAAAAGACTAAATTTAGCCTCAGAAAGTCTAAGCTAAAAACGCTGATGGTCAATAAAATGTTCATCATGAAACCTTTATCCTGAAGCCGAAAGAGTGGGACCCTAACAGAAAAAATAAAATAATATTTCTAAACTGTGTGGCAATACCGTTTACTCAGCGATCTGTAATTATAACCACAAGCCTAGAAATTGCCTTTTGATTTCTTCTTAACGTCTGAGCAGAAGGCTTAACGTCATAGCAAACCAATCAGTGTCATAACTTGCACATCTAGAGACTCTTCAATCAGTTAAGTAGCAGCCTTCTCTTGGTAATATTCAAGATACCATTTCTGATACTACTGAAATGCCTATTAACCATTACTGATATATAAATGTCGATATTAAAACTGGCGCTAACTAGTAAACGCTATATTTATAGATTATAAAACCTTTCTTGTAGAGCTTATTTATTATCTAAGTCACCTCAGCCTTTCTTGCCCAAATCTGGTGCCACATTATACTATTAATTAGATAAGCTTTTTATCAAATAATTTGAAAGATTTGTTATCCTGGTACAAAATTTATAGTTCAACATTCATGATGCTAAAGTTGATTTATTATCATCATGGGCTAACTTTAAGATATATTGTGCAGCCCAGCTCTTAATTACAATTGGAGTTTCCTTATGAATCTAGTAAATATTGTGTATGATTAATCATACCTAGACCTAGGTAGTTCAGTCTGAGTACTCGCACAGATTTTGTTTCGACTTTTGCTGTCCTTCTTAACAGTGATAACAATAGCTGTTTTGTGCAACACCGATGACAATCCTGTGGTAGTTTATAACTTCAGCTCTAATGCGCTCGGGGTTAATAACTCTCTTTGTTTGCTGGATGCCCACTTCTTCATTTTGTAGACTTAGTTTCTCTTCCTTGCGCAGTAGGCTACTAGTGAAGTTGTTGTTCACTCCAGAAGAAGTTCATACTACAACATAAATAACAGTCTGTGCAAATTACTATGTAAAACACCGAAACGCACTACGCAAAAATTGAAGCTAAAGTCGTGTAAAATGCTGGAAAGCTCGAAAATCTTCATCCAGTTAGCTCAAAGTTTTTTCCACTATGTTTTGGGATGTTTTTTTGATGGGCACTTGATATTTTTGAATTTTCAATAACGTGTTAATTAATTTTACAGTTCTTTCGGTTATTCACCATTCTGCTTTGATTTCAAAATTGAATTTTAGCTAGAATATTTAGTAGTAGGTGACGAGAATCAAATAATGTAGCTGCATCTGTAAGTAAATTTAAAAATTTTAAGTTATGAAAAAAATAACTTAAAGCAATCACTGATTCCTTATGATTTTAATAAATTTTGTGATTCTTGAATATGAAACGATTCCTTTTTTTCACGATCTTTATCAGAAACCCTTAGGAAACTTAAATTAAATTAGAATTCCATTTATGTAACTGGAAAATGTTATATTAAAGTACAAAAATAAAAATCACTAGAAACCACATCATCAGTGTAAGTGTCCGAATAAAATATTTCTCTAACTTGTCGATAATTTTTTCCATTCATAGAAAGTTGGTGTAACATACGAATATGGATCTGATGTTATTTTATAGTTATTAAGTTTGAAAAAGCAAATTTTCTTAAAATGAACAAACTCCTTCATAAATTGCTTTAGTTTTGAAAGTAAAGGAATAAAATTTTTAGGCAGATAGTCTTGTTTAACGGGTCATTAGGTGCTTGTGCGATCGTTATTCCCACCAATAGTTTGGTAGAGCAAACTGTGATGCTTTCCAGGTGCCCATTAAGGAGATTTAATTTTCCACTTCCTCTGTAGGTGCCCACCTCTACTGCAATTTTTAAATACGAGCTATGCATAAGATTAAAGGACTATCTTGAAAATCCCAATACTACGACGTATGTTTAAATGCATTGACTATCTTTCTGAGTTCCCTAGATTATGTAGCTCAAAATTCTAATTGCCTTCCGTTAACTGTCACGTAAACCAACCATTAAGTAAAATATATTTTGAAAACTTGTATTTACCATGAATTCGTATTTTAAAATAAAACAATTAAAAATTTAAATCTTAATTATTCACTAAAGTAGTTTCTGTTGAGAACAAAAACTCCTAAAGATTTTTAAACTTTTTTGTCTATATGATTTTGCTATTTGTATGAAGCCACTTCGTAAGTAACATTTAACCAACTTAAATGTGAAGCAACTCTTAATTGAAATTTCATGTTCAAGCAAAGTACACACAAAATGTATGAATGATTTTTATTTTTCGAATTCCTTTTAGCTGATACAATTCAATCTCTTTCAAACCATTTGTTGTAGTTTTTAAAAATATTGATATTTAATTGCTATTTCAGCAATGCCCATAGCAATAAAATATTGTTCATAGTAAGTCTAGATGCCAGAGATATAAGTTTTTTTTTATATTAAATTAAATTTAGTTTTTTGTATTACATAAATAATTTTCATTAAATATTAAATAATTTTTATCATAGTTTAAAACTAAAATTAAAAATCATTGAATAAAATGAAGAATACGCCAAAGTAGACCAAAATTGAAAAGCATTCGCATTCGCATAGCATTCTTAAATATAACAGTCACAGATTTCCAATTGCAGCAATAAAATAACAAAATATTTAAAATGTTTCATTAAGTAAAATTTTATGTAAATTATTCTAAATAATGGATTTCCCACCAAAAAAATAAAAAATTAAATCCCCAAGTAAGAGCTTTAACAATTAAGATAATTTGAAACAACAAAAAAATAAAACACTTCAAACTATTTTAGTATTTGTTTTTTTTTTGGAAAAAAAAAAAAAACAAAATTATTATTTTGGAATAGAAAAAGTATTTTATTCTGCTGAACTTTTGCAGTATTTATTTTCTTAATTTTTATTTTAAAACTGAATTACGTTAGAGAATTGTATCCCATCCAAATTCTTTTATAGCAAAAATTTCAATTTTATTTTCAATAATTTATTTGTTTAGTGATTTAGAAAATCGTTCAAAAGCTAACCGTATTGGCCTTAATTAGAAATTTTTTTCTGGTGGATAGTGCTAAAAAAATTTTTTTATAATTTTTTCAAAAAAAGCAAAGGGGGTAGTCCATGGTTTTTTTTTTGCCAAAAATATTTTTTTTGCCCTATCTTCAAAAAACAAAATTCGTATTAAAGCCAGTACGGTTAGCTGTCCAATGCAATAGAAATCAAGTCGATATCTAGAAAAGTAAGCAAGTTATGATCAAAAAGGTAAGTAGTTCTACTACTGCCTCTTTCCGGCCACTTTTTAGTAGAACTGGTTACCTTTTTGGTCATAACTTAATAATAGAAAATAATTTCAATTCGGCTGTGCCAAGTCTTATATTTATAACCTTCAATGTGGTAGTCAAATATTCATATTTTTCATTTTGACAATTCTTCTTAATTATTTAACAAAAATAAATAAAACCATTTGTAATGAAATGCCAAATATTAGTTTAAATAATTTTCTTTGAATAAAAATTTTTTTGTTAAACCTGTTATTCAATACAATATTTTCTTTCTAAATCCTTTGAGAAACTTAAAATCGTTTGATATTCAACTAAGATACTGGCTTACAAAATCGGTTTTTTACCCGTAACTTAAGATTTTGGGGATGTTTGGCAAATTCCAAAAACAGATTCTTGTTATACCAGACAAATACAAGGCCGGATTGATATTGAAGCTACCGAAGTAGGAAAAAAAAATTATTTTTTTTAAACCATATATTTCACAACAAAGTCTTTTTTTAGCTCAATACACTTAATAAGACGATATTCCAACTTTTTTATACCATCTGAATAATACGATTTTGGGAACCTTTCAAAATACGCGTTAGTTTAGGTAATCACTTCTTCGTTTGAGATGAATCTTTTTCCTGTGAGCCATTTTTGCAAGTTTGGAAACAGAAAAAATTCACTAGGAGCTAAATCTGGACTATAAGGTGAATGATCAACCAATTCGAAGTGTATTTCACATAATTTTAGCATCGATCTAATGCTGTGTGAACCGGTGCGAAAGAGCAAACGCGGCACCCATCTTGCCGATAGCTTTTTCATATGTAAATCTTTATGCTAAATGTTGAACACACGTTCATATGTTATGTTTACCATTTCAACAATCTCACGTAACTTGACTCGGCGATCATTCATAATGATATCGAGGATTTTCTTGATTTTTTACCTGATATTTTTTGGCCTTCCTGTTGATGGCATTTAAATTCATCAATAAAATATTTTACCATGTAATCTGACGGAGCAGACTCACCGTAATGTTTATCGAGCTTTTTTTTTGTCTTTTTCGCCGTTTTCACCTTCAAATAATAGTGTTTAATCACTGCACGAAATATAAGCGCAATATGAGCATTAAACGATTATTTTATTTATTTTAAATAATTGTCAGTTAAATCAAGCTATAATGTTAAAACGCTAACAAAATCATCTTCTAGTTTTCTTAAAGGTAATCAAAATTATTTCGAAGACTAAAAGAAAAATAAATTTTTTTATGACTACAAGTGCAATTTAAAGTTGATTTTGAAAAGATTTAAAAGACAACAAAAAATGCTCATGCATATGCATGCAGTATTTTGCACTTCAATAGTACTTGTAAGTAAAATTTCAGTAGAGTGTAAGAAAATTAAAAAAAGTGAATGAAAAATGAGGCGATAATTTTAGTTTAAAATGAAAACTCCTCCAATAAAATCGAATACTTGTTATAGATGGTCTTTTTATTCAAAGGATTATGACTATTGAGCATTTAGGCGATATGGAGTAAAGTTTTTGTTGTACAAAAAACAACACACACACACAAATTTTAAAGGGTTGCCATATAAACTTTGTCACATACTGCTTGGATATGGAAATTAAGTATAAAATGAAATTTTTTATAAAATAATTGTTTATAGAGCCAAGTACTTTATCTAACGCCTCCTTTGAGCTTGAATACCTAAAAAGTTATTGGTGTAAAAACTCTGTTGCACGCAATTAAGTTGCAAGGAGTATTCATTCTATTGTTTTTTTATTTTTTTTTTCAGATCAAATTAATGTGTACGTAGCATGAGTATGTTGAGGAAAAATGATGATCATTGCTAAAAGTGCAGAAAGGTTTTTTATTCTTGCAAAAATAATCGGCATTCCTATCAATCTTGTATATGTAAAGAGGAAGCAGTTCTCTGAAGTGGAAAATACAAAAAGCAAACATTTGGATTTCGTAATATAAAGTTTGCGTCTTACAACACCCACACACAATAGATTCGGTAGGATTCACATACAAATAAACATTTGTGCACTCGTACATACTCCGAATTATAAGTGACAACAGCAACGGCAAACAAAAAAAAAATGTCGTAGGAGTATAAAAACAAAATGGAAAAAGGAAAAGAAAAATTACAACAAACACAGCATGAATAATGACTATAATTTCTTTTCTGTGTACAACTCCTAAATACAAACACACGCAGCTACACTTTGGTATAACAGCTACAACAACATTTTTCTCATCTTCATTTGTGTCTCTGTCGTCAGAGCGTGTTTATGTGTGTGTGATTATACTTTTGATAATGCATTCAATTGAAAAACCATTGAAAACTAATGGCATGAAAGAGAATAATGACTCTCTACTCAGTTCTTTACATTCGTAATCATAGTCAACATTAATGTCATCCTTGTATGGATTAGTTCATAATATTAAAAATATTTTCTTAGTTTAAAGAGAGACGAAAAGAAATAATCAAAAAAAAAAAAACAATTTATTTATTTATTTTCTTGTTAAGGCCCAGCATGATTGAATGTTTTATTTTTTATGTTTTAAAACAAAACTCTTTTTATCTAAACAAATAAGTAAATTAGTGTCCCCTTCAGCTAATGGAGAATAAATCAAAAATTTTATTCAACAACTTGCTTATTTAAATGATATCAGACTTCCATAGCCACCAGTTCATGGTATTTTAATAGACAGACCCACTATTTCGAAGCGACCCATTAAAAAAAGTTTAATCCTTAATTCTAATAAGTAAAAAAAAAAAATAATACCGTTAGCATTTTTATATGGAATTGCAGCCGACTATCTAATAATTTTTTAGTAATACTAATGGGAAAATCAATCACTTGGTTTTTTGTTTTCGTCAACATATTTTATCTTCTAAAACCCACAAAAACCACTTACATTCACAATTAAAAAAAAAATAAAAAATGCTTTTAAAATTGATTTCTTAACACCCAACATACAATTTTCTTTTTAATTAAAAAATACAATTTTAAACTTTTTTCTTTTTTTTACTGGCATTCATTAATAAATTGTGTAGGGTATTGATTTCATAAGGTTGAGTTTTTTAAAATACATTTTACACATTAGAGGGGTTTTTCTTTAAAACTGTTGCTTTCGTAACAAGGCATGTTGACATGACTTACGTTAAAAAGCGTAAAACCAAAGACCGATAAGTCGAACAATAGTGGGCCCCTTTTGTAGTAGAGAATGTGTGACTGGTTTTCTGTCCCTTCCGAAATAGAGAACCTGGTTTAAATTTTTAACATCACACTCTATAACAAATAAAACTTATTGAATACACTTTCTTTTTATTGCCCAAAGAAATACACAATCTTATGCATACTATCAGCTTAGTATAAAATTGGCATAATGCGGTCCGTACCCACCCCATTTACAACGTGAAAAATTGAAGCAAATTTCAAAATAATTTTGACTTTCTACCATCTTTCATCTATTCTGCTTGAATGCTCACATTTAACTCTATTTATTTAAATCCTATTCCTCTAATCGCATTCCTCTAAAACGCATTCCTCTATTACGCCTTCAGCAAGTCATTTCTCTGTTTACGAGGCAAATCTAATTCAAGAATTTTTGCTCTCAATTTAATCGCATATACATAAGCTTATACATAAATAAGTTTAGATGTGGCGCGCATTTAAGCAGCTGAAGTTTTTAAACAGAGAAAAAACTTGCTGAAGGCGTAATCTTCTTTCATGTCTTGGGTTTGTTGCTATGAGCGTTTGCTGTAGTTTATCTTTAAGTTGATGGTTCATGCGTATTGTTAACTGAGAGGCTAATTTCAGCAGTCATGGCTAGACCCATCCTGCTCTTATAGGTATCTTTTCGAAGTAAATGTTTGTTTCTATTACTTCTTCTTAAATTACACTATGCAACAAATGGAAAAAAAATTTTTTACGTTTAATAATTATTTACTTTGGTTGCCTAACTGTAAAAATCATAAGTAATAATAATGAGATTCTTGAAGAGGTTGCTTTTCACATTTTACCTTAACTTTGGAACATCGTATTCAAATCAAAAAATTTTACATTATACTTGCTTTAATTTCTTTTTCAAATAATTTTTTATGAAACTATTGTTATTCCAGTTATTGAAAAAAAAATATTTTAAAAATTTAAAATTTTTGATTTTTATAAATTTATAGAAAATAGAAATCGGTTTCATTACTTAGTTTTATAATGATGTAAAATAGAAATAAATTAAAGCATAAATTACCACAAACACAGAGTTTTGAAAAAAATTTCTTTTATAAAAGTTATTTGTATATCTTATTAAGATTCTGTTTTTTTTTTTCTTATTTTTAAAAAAAATTTGTAAATTCAAATTTAGAAATTTCCAAAATTTGTAAGGTCTTTAATCGAAGTGAATTTTAGAAGGGTTTTTTTAGCATCTTCTAAAAATTATTCATTTCGTCTCAGGGGAAAGTAGAATTTTTTAAAATCTGAAAAAGTCTTTTATAGCGCGATCTGTTTTTTCCTTTCACCTCTAAACAGTGTTAATCATCTTTTTTTAAAGTGATTTTTTGTTCAACAGAGCGTGTTTCTAAACAAGATGAAAATATCGCTTGCGTTTTAAAAAAAAAATAATTTCTGTTTAATAATTTCTTTCATCTTCACCAGACTTAAAGTGATAAATCAAAAAAAAAAAAAAATATTTGCCAACAACAAATTTCTTTCTTCTCGCAAAAATTCTTAAACTATTAACAAGACTAACAATAAATGTCAACATCCTTGTTCTTTTTTCCCTCATAAAACCTCGCAGTTGTTTTTCACGCTATTTTCAGTTTAAGCGGAAAAAGCAAAAAACTTATTTACACTGCACTTAACCAGTATCTATACACTGGCTTATAACACAAAGATACTCATCCTACTGATTAATATAAATATACTTACTTTTACTTACTTACTTATAATACATTATAAACGAAAGGACAGGCAGCATTTGGCAGGGTTGGCTGCCAGTGAGGCAGTACTTAAGCTTAATATACACTGATTTTAACAAGCATAATCGATGTAACAGACACTTAACGCAGGATCATTAATTTACAGCCGCTTATTCCTGTTGTTTTTGAAGAACATTTGCAAAACAAGTTTAAAAAGAAAAATTGAAAAAGAAGTATTTCTGAAGTATCTATTGCACATTTTCGTTTGAAAAGAGAAATGAGGAAATAAATAACAAAATACTTGAAATATATAAATTTTAATTTAATCACTTAAAGTATTCATGCCATACATAAGGTACTGACTGGCATTTTATAATTTTTTTTTATTGTTTATTAAGTAAATTTATTACGCTGCTAAAATGAGAAAATATTTTTAAAAAATTATTTGTTAAATTTGTGTTTTTAAATGTAATCAATCTGGCATTATAAACAAGAACTATAAAAATATTTTATATATATTTTAAAAACATAAAGTAAAACTTTTCGAACTTAGAAAACTGTAAGTAATTTCAATCCACCTAACAAAGCAACTGTGTCTTAAAGAACGAGACTTAATTGACAAATTATTTATTATTGTCCAATGCAGCTGTCTTAAAATGTTAATAAACATTAAGTATCATTAAAATTATCTTAATTTCACAAGCCTATTTAATTCACACTAGTCAACATAATTTATACAAAAGGGAATGACATGTTGTCTAATTCAAACATTGTTGAGAAGTTAAACTCAAACACGAACTGCTATGAATGCCTAAATACATACACAAACATGCAAAAAACGCATACGTGCACACATTTGTATGAGTATTATATATTCACACATAAAGACTCATGCTTAGACCCCAGCAGGCTTAACAGTCAAAGATAATATTGTCATTTCATAGCGTTTTTAAAATATTTTTAAAGGTAATTTGCCATGCTTAAAAATTTATGAATAACTAAAAACATAAAAATGTGTTCAACGTAGTTTTAGTGAAACAGCTTGTAGAAAAATGATAAGAATAGTGTTTTCTATTTTCATCACTAAGGCGTCTATATACTAAAACCAACT